>JAHBOF010000005.1:1200000-1800000 GCA_020736565.1 Coprinopsis sp. MPI-PUGE-AT-0042 | reverse complement strand
TACAGGTAACTATGATTGGAAAGTACGCCATGGAATTATACTATCGATTGAGCAGCTTTTCCAGCGAATCTCCTCCCATAATCTGGAACTCGGAAACGCCCGTGCTAACCATCGCACCTCCCTTCTTCGTCAGTCTGCCCTGACTACGCACAATCTCCTGCATCCTCTTCTCTGTATCCACATTCCTCCCCTCTCTATTCCAAGGCTGGTCTTCATCCGAGTCCACTTCAAACGTCGATGTTTTGCCTACTGCTGCCGCAGTCGCTTTGCCCTTAGATTGCTTGGCCTTTAAAGACTGGGCTTTGGACTTTACATCATTCTTGTTCTTGGACGAATGGTGGTCGGATTTCGAGTTGTTGAATTTAGAAGGCTTGGAAGCGTTCGAAGCTGTTACCCTTGTAGGGGCTTCACGCAGAGCAAAGGATTTGGCCAAATGACCGAGATGGAGGTGTCGAATGTGGAACATGTGTTTCTCGGCTGAAGGATGGGTAGCGTATGCTCGCATATGGGATAGGTAGGCTTTCCGAGCCAGAGATGCATTCTGCAGCGAATTAATTTGAGTTCGCAATTGTATTCAAAATAGATGAGACTTACCTCGCTATTCTTGAGCACCCAACGTTCAAACGATAGCTGCGCTTCGGTTGCGCGGGATTCATACTCCTTGCCCTTACCTCCATACCCATTTTGCAGTACATTGTCCATAGGAACTCCGACCAGCGACGCTGCCTTTTTCTCCTTCTTTGCCTTTTCGTCGCCATCGCCCTGAATCCTCTCCTCGATCCACTTGACCCACTCGGCTTCACTCGGCGAAACCATACTCCACGCTTCACCTCCCTGTCCGGCACGAGCCGTGCGACCAACACGATGGATGTACTCATTCTCGCCACCTTCAGTTGGTAGGTCATACTGGATGACGGCCTTGACCAACGGAAGATCAAGACCACGAGAGGCGACGGATGTACAAAGCAGGATGGAAGAAGTGGTGGTAGATTTTGGCTGATTCTTGCCTTTGGGGCCAGCAAAGCCTTTGAGAGCCCGTTGGCGGACTGCGGTAGGAAGCGAACCATGAAGACGGTATATTGAAGCATCGGGGATGAGAGCGCATTGGGTTTCAACCGCATATGGGTGTAAGGAGCTCTTGGCTTTAGTTTTGCCCTTTGCTTTGCCTTCGCTGTCGTCACCATCGTCGCTCTCATCTTCATCCGACTCTGCGCCTTCTTCTTCGCTCGGTGCACCACCCATCTGGGTTCCCCCCAAGAGAGAGAAGTGGAAGTCGACTGAGTCTGTACAGCTGAGGAAGACAATAATTTTGGAACCGCCGTGCGCTTGTGCGATCAGGGTTCGCAGAAGGGCGACCAGGGCCACCAAGCGCAGCTTCAAAGGTACGATAACATACTTTTGAGAGAGCTGTGAGGGGGGTGTAAGGGATTGAGTTGGTCCCTCCATAGATTTGCCGGTGGCCAACGCATCTAGTGCAGAGGCCTCGTCCTTGTCGGCTTCCAGGGCTTTGATCATGACTGGGTTGATCAGCGTCGTCCCGACAAGCGTCTGCACCGAGTCTCTCAGGGTAGCAGAACACAAAACCGTTCTTCTCCGCCTCTCCCAATCCCATCCGCCAACCTCCATACTCTTGCCTTCCTGCACAGCCTGGAGGGCAAGTTTCCGCCGTCCTTCCAGTCCACGAAGGATGCCCGTGATAGTCTCTTCGAAGCCAAGTTCCATGAGCTGGTCGGCTTCATCGAGGACAAGCCAACGACACTTGCCCACATTGAACGAGGACGTGTTTTGGATGTGGTCGAGAAGTCGACCGGGGGTGGAAACAAGGATAGGACACCCTTTCCGTAGTCGTGCCTTTTCGTGAGCACGAGTGGAACCACCGATAAGCAGGCCCGAGACAAGCCAACGGGTCATACGCCCCGATCCTTCTGAGCCATCCGCGTCGTCCTCAGCTCGCAGACGCATTTTGAGGAGGGCCTCGATAACATCATGAATCTGTTTTGCCAGTTCACGCGTCGGTGCTATGATGATAGCAAGAGTTCCGATGGACCTGTCGATGTAGGAGTACGAACTAAGGGGAAGAAGGTCTTGGATGATAGGGAGGACGTAGGATAGCGTCTTTCCAGAGCCGGTTTGAGACTGGATGAAGACATCTCGAAGATTTTCGTTTTCAGTCTCTTCGAGCATAGCTGGAAGTGATGCTTTTTGGATAGCGGTCGGCTTCTTGATGTTCATTTTACTGGCCAGATGTGAGATGAGGAGAGGGTGCAAGCCTGCACCTTCAAAAGTCGACGAGTCCATAGGTGCATTACTGGGTTTCGATAATGCCCTGTTAGCAGGAGCAGGCTTTGGTAGGTCGAACTTGGGATTGGAAGTGAACAGCGATGAGATAACCTGCGCCTGAGGTTTCGCTGGTGCCGCATGTGTTGCAGGCTTTGCAGTTTTTGGAGTGGGCTGAGAGGGTATAGAGGTCGTGGACTCTGTCCTTGGTCTTTTGGCCGGACGTTCTCCAGAGGTATTATCTGCTCCCTTTTCACGGGTCGAAACCTTTCGTTTCGCTGACCGTTTAGCTTTCAGTCTGTAAAGCTCGAAAAAACTGTAAGACAGAAATAGTTATAGAGATATAGCCATTACTCACCTTTCAGTCCATTTTCCACCTTTCTTTGGCTCTGCTGCTCTCTTTGGTGCCCAGTCATCGTCCGCAGCCAAGTTCAGTACCAGACCGTCGTCCATGTCGAGGTTTTCGAGTCGAGTGCCATGATGAGCTCGAACGCTCTCGAACAGGAAAACTCTGCTCACGTAATATTCGATTGCCCCATTGTCGAGTCAGCCGGCGACAAAGGGCGGACAACTTCCAGCCACCTCGAGCATCGACAACATTCAAATCCAGGCTCAAGCAGCCGCCAACGAGGCAGACGACCATGGTCTCCCAGACCCCAGTACCAGCGGATGCCCCGCCCGCGCCAGTTTCAGCGGGAGGCACTTATTCTCTTCAGGTGGGTTTGCTTGCTGTCATGCTGCGCATTTCATATCATGGGCTGACCTCACTGCCGACCCTGGAAATCTTATTCAGACTGTCTCTGTTGGTTGCAAGATATACATTCGACGTCCAGGGGCGGATGGCAAGGAGGAGGAACGTCTGGCTGAGATCCTATCCATCCGAGACAAACCCAATAACCCCTATGCCCGGCGCGCGACCAAGGACGACCAAGTCAAGCCAGAGGATCTACGCGAATACTTTGTACATTGGGAGCACTTCAACAAGCGTCTCGATGACTGGGTTGCAGGTTCCCGCCTCGTTCTAACTCGCGACCTTGAGTGGCCACGGCCCAAAGTAGCTCCTGCCAACAAGAAGGCGGCTACGCCCTCAAAGAAACCTGGCAAAGCTCAGCCTGGCAAGGCGAGCAAAGCCAACAAAGCAAAGAGTCTACTCAAGAAGGCAACGGCTAACGCTACCAAGGCCATGTCTCCCACCCCCTCCACCCCTGGTGGTACACCAGGGGACTATCCTTCGCCATCCCCGTCTCTGAAACGAAAGTTCAGTGGTGACGAGGAAGAGGAAGAGGAGGAGGAGGATGCAGAAGGCGAGGACGATGCAGAAGGAGAGATGGACGTGGACAACGAGAACGACATCACGTTCGAACTCAACCTCCAAGAGCCAGTTCCAAACGCGCCCTCCGTCTCATCGTTCAGTAAAGAACAAGAGATCGAGAAGCTGCGGACCTCTGGCTCAATGACACAATCCATCTCTGAAATCACGCGTGTCAAAAACCTGAACAAGCTTCAGATTGGTAAACACGAAGTTGAAGCCTGGTACTTCAGTCCGTATCCCAAGGAATTCGCCCACCTCCCCGTCCTCTACATCTGCGAGTTCTGTCTCTCCTTCTATCCAAGTGCCATGATGTTCTCGCGGCATCGACAGCGGTGCACCATGATGCATCCTCCGGGCAACGAGATCTATCGGCATGAAGATATGTCTTTCTACGAAATTGACGGGAAACGGCAATTAACGTGGTGTCGGAACTTGAGCTTACTTTCCAAGTGTTTCCTTGACCAGTAAGTTGATTAGATCGTCGCCCTTACTTGTCTTCGAATACTGATTTAGCTTACAGCAAGACCCTTTATTACGATGTGACGCCTTTCCTTTTCTATGTTATGGTGAGTAATGGCTCCCGATTCAGATTTCACTTCCCCAACCGATCGACAGGTTCAACGCGATGCTGTGGGCTGCCACATAATCGGGTACTTCTCGAAGGAGAAGGAATCGGCGGAGAACTACAATGTCGCCTGTATCTTGACGTTGCCGCAACACCAACGGCACGGATATGGCAAACTTTTGATTGAATTCTCCTACGAACTCAGCAAGAAGGAAGGCAAGCTAGGCAGTCCCGAGAAACCTCTGAGTGACTTGGGTCTGCTAGGCTATCGTGCCTACTGGGCTGAAGCTATCATCGACCTCCTCCTCGCCACTCCCGATGGCGAGCTCAGCATTGACGAAATCGCTCAGAAAACCTCTATCACTCATTCTGACATCATGAATACGTACGTTCCTTCCTTCCTTTTGTGATATGGAATGCTCAACCCAATCCACTCTCCGAACCATGACAGTTGTACGACACTTCAATTGCTGAAACACTACAAAGGCGGCCATGCGATCTGTCTAAATAACGCGGTCATGGAAAAGTATAACAAGTCCAAGGCAAAAAGACGTCGGAGGATTCAACCCGAAGCCTTGAAGTGGAAGCCACCAGTTTTCACTCGGGATCAACTGCGTTTCGGATTCTAGGCTCACAAAGGACCTTTCGCCTTGCGTACAGTAATAGCCATGTAATATAATTTGCTTTCTTTGTGCCTTCCTGTGGATATATCATTATGCCGTGCTTTCAGTGCGTCTCTGGCGATGGCGCAGCATTGGCTCCTCCTCCTCGTTGATCGCTGTCGGCGGCCGTTCAAGCTGCAGTGTCTTCCTAGTAAGTGTCGGAGAAGACGGACGAGAGGCAGCGGGAGATAAGACATCGACCCCAGATAAAGGAAGGTTCGTGTCTGTCGCAAAGAACTCTTTTGGGTGTTGGGGTGCTGCCATCCCTGATTCGGTTTGCCTTTGGCCAATGTCGCTGGTTCCTAAACTATCCACGTCTTCGACATGAATGGAAGGCGTGCTGGTGAGGTGAACAGTCGACTTGTCACTCGTCGAGGCTTTGACATCGTCAATGACCCCAAGCGTTCGAGCGATGCCGTATGATGCTATATCCTATTAGACAAGTATCATGAACCAATCTCGACGTGATAGCTGGGGTAAAATGTGAGGGGGCAACTCACCAGAAGACCCAGAATGAGTGTTGGCAGGCTCAGCAAGATGGCGACTACCCGGAAGAAGTAAGATATCCGAGCCACCCATGAATCTGGTTCGTAGTTCCAAAGGTATCGGACATAGAATGACCATACAAGTCTTGGATAGGTGCTGGGTGACGTTTCGTATACATGCGAGGTAACCTCGGAAATGTAGTGAGAGGTGTCCATTTTTTGACCTTTTGAGCAGTCAGAAAGTGCAAAGTCGTCCATAGAGCTGGCGCTAACCTGAGTTGTATCGATTTGGTGTATCGTGCTCGTGGCCGTTGTTGCACAACGTTGAGAGTTGCCGGCTAGCCGCGAGCATTGCACTAAGTTCCCACGTGATAATAAGCGCCCGTTGCGCGCTGATGGCCTAATCGTCCTTGCTTTCACCTGCCGAGGCAGGCAGGCTTGGGAGTAAAAAGTGTCTCCGCCGGTCGTCTCGTGTTTGTGCCTTCGAGAGGCCGGCTTATCTGTATGGCCGTACCTGGATACTGACTGCTAACCGGAGTTCAAGCTTTGCCAATCACCCTCAAATCACCCCGGTGAGCTGCCTGTCGTTACCGCGTCTTGCGGACCCGTATGTATCTGTCATTGCCTAGTCCCTGAGATCCAAGTACAATAATCTGAATTGTACTCCCTTCGTCGCGGCATATCTGGCAGTCGCCTCCACCGCCTTGCTGAGCACATCCCGGCGGCCCTTACCAAACACATTCCCAGATAATTGATCCCCCAAAGGGTTTATCTCAGGCGATAAGACATTTCTGGATGGACCAATTATCGAGCACTTTTCCAGGCCAGTCAAAATAAACTCTGCGGAAATGAGCTGCCCATTAGTCGAGGGTGCTATTGTCAAGTACGTCAATACAACTCGACTCGGATACCGACTCGGGAGAAGGTTCGTCTTTGCCCCCGTGTTACACCCCTGGGATCCCTGCGGAGCCTATGGGTCGCCCACTTAAGGCATTCTGAGTCGACCATTGAATTTACCTTGAGATCAAGTGGGAGTCCAGGAACACGCACCCACTCGCCCTTGATTGGTGCTGCAAGACCCTCCAGATCGAATCACCAACTGTCATTGCGCCCTGTTGTTGCGCTTTGACAGCGACATAAACCCCAACAAATTTACTAGAGCCTCCACCCTACATCCAGGCGCTATATGGATCTAATGCATCGCGGGATGGGGAGTAGGTGGTGGGTGTGGATTCTTCCTGCATCGATTCGGCCTCTGGTGAATTTTGTTGGCCGGACCACGGAGCCTGCTCAGGGCTCTTATTGGCCAATCTATTTCTTGGTGAAATGACAACGCCCTCCTAATTCTGCGCTCTGAAACATGGCATCTTCACTTCCCAAGTGCATGTCATCAGCACCCCTGATGAAACTCTATTAACCCAACTGTAAGTCGCATTCGAGTGGGTCTTCCTTCAGGCCTTCTCGAACTTTGTTAATGCCGGTGTGGTGGCGCAAGCGTGTTGACAACGCGTGGCCTGGGGTCTGCTTCCGGCGCTTCATTTGCTGAGAGCGCTAGCCATGGTAGACTCTAGCTGACCAGAATCAAGGGTCTGAGATTAATAAGCATCCCTCTCGATCCTGATCTCGTTCATAGCCTGTGAATGGAGGAATTGAGTATCCTCAAATGTCCAAGTCGACGAAAACTGGTAAACTTGGCGAGGTCTGTCACCCGGCACTCAGTGTTCATGAGTCAGACCCATGCTTTTATTACCTGAAACCTGTTCGGCGCACAAACCTCGTATCCACTGATTGACTATTCGCCGCTGTTTGCCGTGAAGATTACCGCCCAACTTGAACTGGAGATATCTCGGAAGTAGAGATGGACCTCCATCACCAACTTTCGAAGCGCTCCAATGCTGGAGGCACTCCGGTCGGTTTACCAGGGCACCAGAGGCTACCTGAGAAATGAAGGATTGAGAATTGAAACATTTCTGGCCGTCTGTATCAAACAGTCCAATTTCTATCTAGGGACGCTTGGTATGCAGAAAGCGTACAACGCGTGCCTTCAGCACGGAGGAGCAGCGAAAGGATACAAAGGAGATATATATGGATACATCCATCGTCAGAAAAAGTAGAGGTACACAGTAGGAGCACAAAACAGCGTGTAGAACAGAGAGCGAAGGTCAAAGTGGGCATGTAGTGGATATCCAAGAAAAGCATGAAAAGGGCACGAAAAGTAATCACCCATACGAAAGCCGAAAGAAAAAGTCAAGATCTGCGGACAATAGAGCAATGTAGAAGGCGACAAAAGTGGAGGGATTTTTATCAAGGATACATGACGTTCGATGGGAAGACGATACCATCAGAACGAACGAGGACGAGCGGCCCGCCGCTTGCCATTGTGACCCGACTCAGGAGGAAGACAGCCAAGGACTTCAGTGCAACGAACCTCCACATAGGGTGAGGGCTCCGAGCCAAAGAATACGTGGACAGGGTCGGTCTTGGAAAAGTTCTCTCCATATACCGTGAGCATTTTGGCAGCATGGGGATTGGGCTTTGCCAATACTGCGCGTGATTGCGCGCAATTTGACTTGGGTGCTTCAGATGCGCGGTCAGGAGGAAGATATTTCACAACAGCGGGGAAGGGTGTGATCGGCTTCGACGGAATGGGGAAGGCGCCAAGAGGGCTGGGAGGAGCATGTTGATTGTCGAAGAGGAAGGGAGGCACGTAGAAGTTGTAACGAACTTGGTCTGTGATTCGACTGGTCAGAAACTAGGTGGTCAAAGAGATAGAGAAAGTGCTTACCAGTCCCTACAATCGTCCAGACAGCTGTCTCTCCAATGTCAACTTGCCAAAGTGCACCAGAGCCAGCACCAGAGTCACTGCCTGACCCACGACGCGAGGATACTGAGCCGGCAGAGCTGGGGCGGCGGCGGCCCTTCGTCCCCACAGCCTTAGTAAGGCCTCCAGCGCTGGAGGTCGAACGCTTCTTCTTGACGCGACCGCCGTCGTTGGAGGCGAAGTCTGTCCCAGAGGGAGAAGCGGGTGCGCTATCTAACGGCGTGGATGCAAAGTATTCAGACGTTGCAGAGGCGACAGTCGGGGACATTGGGGATCCGGGCAAGATTGGCGAGTTGGTGCCCGTTTCGCTGCCATTGGTAGTGGGTACGGGGGGAGGAGCAGCGGCATTCCATTGACGACCATCGATGGGGCGGTAGGTGTTCACTTTTTCGCCCATACATGACAAAAAAGCGCCAGAAACACCCGGGGTACCTGGTTCAGGCATCCCCTTAGTGGCGTCAAAGACCTCAAATGCAATCTTGTGCAGTTGGGAAACGGGATCCCCGCAGACCTCCCCGGGAGAGCAGTAGTGATCGGCAACTCCCTTGGCACCCTCCTGAAGACCACCTCCAACGACAGTTGTTTGGCGGTCAACTTTGCGGATGATCAGCACAGGGCTGACAACGCCCGATGTTAGACATTGCAAGACCACGGTTTGGTTGTAGTAAATAGGAATTTGGGAACCATTGTTAGTGAAGGGAATGGCGTTGGGAGGGGGGGATGGGTAGTCTGGCTGAGGAGGGGGAGGTGGTGGCGCGTCCAAGCCGCCTCCTGGCCTATTGACGTCTACAATGTAAACGATGAATGGATCTGGAAACCGTTATCTTGATCAGCGTCTACAAATCCACGAGTAATAGCGCGACATACCCCAGGAAGCTGTGCGAGCAATGAAGGAGGGGGTCGCTTGCCTTGAACGTTGATCGAGTCCCATCAAGGGAGCGCCGTCCGAGCCCTTGAACGACGCATTCGACCCGGAAACGCAAAGGTACTTGGTCGACACAGTCTGGGAGCGCAGGCGATGGAATAAGGAGATGGTGGAACCATGGTTGATGCACACTGGGAACGCTGGAAGTGTCAATGTTAACCGCGATCTCTCCAAAGTTGAAGGCGCTTACATTCCAAGTTTTTGGCACTCTGCCTCTTTTTACTTGGCTTGCTGATAACCTTGATGGGTCGACTGGGGAAAACGCCAATGACGCGCTCTGGCTCATCGTCGGTGGCTGGAGCTGTCACCTTGACCAAGGCCTCAACCTTCTTCTTTTTCTCGTCAACATCAGAGATGAAGAGCTGCTTTCCGACGCAACGGCCAAGGTAGGTAGTACCAGCGGGAGGGTCGTTGACATCGAAAGACTTGCCAGATGTGCTCGTCCATTCAATAGAACCCTCTTGTGGAGCAGGCTCGCCTGAGATGGAAACCACAACACGAGGAGGGGCGAGCTTCGGCTCCTCGCCCCGCCTAGCGGCTTCGCTCCACCACGAGTTGCCAATCAAAATGGCGGTGGGAGGAGGGCATAAGAACCTGATATGATTTTAAGCATATAACGGGAGAACTGGGGGACAAAGCGAACCTCTTCTCGGTGCCGTAAGATTTCTGAGCTACTTTGCTTGACATGACGATGATCGTCCGCTCACCAAAAGCGAGTCGATTCTGAGTGCGGACGTACTGGTCCAAGAATGGCCTGGTGAGATTGGGTTAGCCAGATTCCAATGTCCGCAGCGGGTAAACTATTATACCGGATAAAGGTCTGGAGGTCGTTGGAACCACCCATCGGCGGAGCCTGCAGCTTCATACGAGCCAAAGTTTCGTCCACGGTGCTGGGCATACGGAGAGACATGTCAGAGTGGGGGTTGGGGTTCATGTAGTGCATGTTATCATATCCTCTTTCCCTATCGTACGAATGGGTTGCGTGGGGAGGGATACCACCCATCATCTCATTCTGCGAGGGTAGATGAGGGGGCATCGGCTGCTGGCCTTGTGGATGGGAATAGCGGTCGGGAGGGTAGCGACCCAAACGTTCGGAGAATTGGGGCACCGACTGCCCGAAGGGCATCCCGTTGTTCATCGAGTACTCATCCGGGTACTCTGTGGGATGATAACCGTTCGAGTTCATCGACAAACGGCGTTCTGGAACGTCATGGTAATGCGAATTTGCTGATGGAGGGAAGGGTCCCCCGTGCTGGAGGGTAGGGTCGCTGGGCGTCAACGGTGAGGCTTTACCGCTGCCGCCATATGAACCGTTGTTCATTATATCGTAGTTGTTCGAGCTTGCAAACGAAGGAACCGTTTCGCCGAAGGAAGACTGAGGGTACATGCCCTCTGAGTTCAAAGCAAAATTGTGACCCATGGATGAGGACGACGAGCCGTTGGTGCGGTATCGCTGTGAAGCAAAGGGAGCTGCGCCTTGACCGTTGGAGTTGCTGTAAAGGTCGTAATTGGCAGCGTGATCAGCGGCGTCTAGGGAAGACTGGCGGTATGCGGGTTGCTTCGAGTTAGCACCGACGTTTGGACGCATATGGGAGAAGGCACCAACGCTCTCCGAGCCAGGGAGATTGTAGGAGGGATCCATATCAGGTTGCCCATAAAGGCTGTGCTGGGGAGGTGCGTTCGCGGAGGCGAACTCGAGCGAGGCCATGCTGCGGAACACGGTGCAGGGAACGCGTGGCTAGTAAATATTGGCCGGGGAGAATGATCAAGGAGGAGCTGGCGAAGCGCAGAACGCGTTGGCAGGTAGGAGAACGGTTTATAATTCTGATGCCCGTCGGAATATGCCGATATGTTAGAGTTTCAACGAGGAGGGGAAGACAAAACGTGACATACGGGAAGCAAGTCCTAGAGCAGATAGGACGGCGGTCTAAAAGTAGGCAGGAAGGGCGAGGGCGGTTGCACAAGGCGGGGATGTCGTAGTGCTTGGGGGTTTGGTATTTAACAATTTGGGTTCCTGGTCAAGGTCGATTTGGGATTACGCGACCGCGGATATCCGGCCATCCCCCCTAGCTGGATCACAGATTTACCCTCTGCAAAAATGAGTGAGGCAGTAGCCCAATCCTCTCCGCCTCCGAATGTTCACCACTTGGGCCCGATTGGCTCTTTCATTCCCCTCTTTTCTTTTCCTCGTGCAACATACGGGTCCAATAATCAAGATCCATCATTCACGATGATCTAACATACGATCTTCGGCAATCTCCGAACAGCTGCTTTGGGCGCTTGCCTTCTCATTGTCCCCCCCATTTAATGCCTGGGCCACCCCCTCCAGCCTCTCAGGGATTTCTTACGCAGTCAACAACATTGGCCGGAGCCCAAACCCCCTTGCGAGTCTGTCCAAGGAGCTCGATGTGCTCGATTGCAAAATACTTACCACAAATTTGGTTGCTGCAACGCCGTCTGCTGACCCGTTAATCAAAAGCAGGTCAGAAGGATATTGAGGAATTCTTTGATTGATCTGCCTATTCATCGCAAAAGCCTCCACTATTTCGACAGGATTGCTCAAATTGGACTCGACATTCTGATACCTTTTGACCGGCCACCTTACTTTCTATGACAGCTGATTATTACATTGCAAGAGTGCTTCTTGACAAGCCGTTGCCGGTATCAAGTTGGGCGACCAGCCGACTTGTGTGTGGACACTTTGGCGACTTTTCAGCGCTTTCCATCCCAGATATACTTCTCTTGACGCCCGACAAGTGCAGTCTTTCAGCGCTCCAGTATTTCCTCAATAAACCAAGCTCATCTAAGCCCAGTGCGAAATGATGAGTATTCATACTCTTGCAGAAATCCAGCTCTGAGGAAATGGCAGACCAATGAGATAGTCATCCGAAGGGATTTTACCCTCTCTTAGAAGGTGGCTCATTTGGCAGAAGTGCTATAGATGTTTGTCCTTTCATTCATTCTACTGCACCGCCGTGCTTCCCGCAACTGAGAGAGAGCAGAATTGGTTAAAAGTATGTGGGCTAGTTTGTCGGCCGCTCCGGACGCCTTCGGCCATGACGTCGGTGGCATTGCCCAACAGGGATTCCGCATCTTTTGAGCCCTCATTGGTAACGTAAATCGCCAATTTAATGCGTGCTGAGATTGAAAGAAGAAAGGGGACCGGGTTTCTTCTTGCACTCCTTCGATTCCATGTCCGAAGAACAAGGAACTGCTAGTGCGAGAGCCATTGCCCAGACGTTGGCCTAGAAGAACGATAGATTTCGCCTCTATTTAGCATTGATGATTGAGCGTCTGGAAGGCGCATCGCGAGGTCGAGGAAGTGTCGATGGCGGCGGCGGGGGGTGGTTGATCGAGCCCTGAATCCTGCGCATAGAAACCATCTTTTTTTGCGACTGGCCATGTGGCAAACACTTGATGGGCTGACCAGGAGGGTGACCAACTGTGACCAAATAGACTGTGCCTGCAGTCAAGTCCGACCGAGACGGTAGGTGGCGATCGCGCCCACCATCTGGGGACTGGCTACGCCGCCTGTGGCCACTGAGTGGGCGGACGCCAGCGTCAGGTCTCTCTCGTTGGTCCCAGAGAGAGAAATTGTCGCCTCTTATTCCCCATTGAGGAGCCACCATTGTACATATCAATTGATTGATAGGCAGCATATACCAAAAACGAAGCTCCAAATGCAATCTGGTCGAGGCTAGCTTCCTCGCAAAGAAGGTTTGATGGATTTGGATGACAGCGACAAAGGTGACAGGAGCAGTGATAGGTTGGCTGGAGTTGGAGAGATACCAAGCAATTGAAACGGCCAATATCTTTCAATGACTATTGCCTGCGCGGTAAGTCCAGGGTGATACGGTTGGTTTGTATGTAAGATAGCGATTGGCCCGACGGTAAGGACGTGGCGAACTGGCTTTCCCGCGAAACCAATTGAATTGACTGATACGGTGACTTACCTGTGCGATTTCGAAGAGATACTAATCGAGATTTAACCTCTGTTTGGCGAGGACAAAAGCCTATGGCGTCAAGGGGTGCCGCGTAGAAGCGTGTAGACAGCGGTTGTCCATATCCGTCATGGGTTGAGACCATGCGTAGATTGGTCGCAAGTTACAACAGGGCGGAGGCAAAAGGACAGACTTCCCAGAGATGACATCAGTATCGAGATAGAGGAATAGCTGTAAAGGACTCCTCTCGAGAACACCATACCCAGAACGGACGGGCTTGTCAGTGATACAAGTAGGCTTGGGGAAAAGTCATATATCCACAGAAAAGCAGCAGAAAAGTAAAGTAGTTGATGTTCAATGTTAGAATCAGCCTTAACACTGAGCCCCATTCCAGCGAAAGGAGATCCATGAGGGCTTGTTGGAGAGCGGCAGATCGACAGTAAAAGAACATAACGGTGTTGACAGATTCAGAGGGCATGCGAAGATCCAGGAACATCAGCGGGAGAGGGCCAAACACACATTGAGAAGAGTTCCGTATCCATTGGATCCAGAAACCCGTTTCGAGATGAGTACCTTGAGACCTCGGGCATGAAGGCGCAAGCTGCTTCCAGGAGCCATGATCTTTGACTGGTGAAACATGACGGAGCACGAGGGAGAGGTTGCACCAACAGCGCCAGTAGTCAGCATCGAGTCTCCGGGATTTAATCCTTGAATGTGAATGGGGAATCGACACGGAGTGGTCCTGTTTCAAAGACATTGGCGAGAGCCAAGCTGGCACAGCGCGTGTAGAGAGGCCTGATGTAGTGACTAAGCACCGTTACCGTGTGCGGTGCGGGGGATTGGCGATGGTCAGAGGTGTGCTCTCTCTCTCGTCCGTCCATCTCTGGCCTTTCATTCACCTGCTTAACAGCATTCGGGCTTCAATTAGCCTTCTCTAGAATCCGTTGTTTCGTTGCTGTACCGCTGCGGGCTCTCTGGCGATACTCAGGGGCAAACCCGAACCCACGGCTGGCCATTTCACGCCCCAATAAATAGAGGGCTGAACGGCTGCTGTATGTAGCAGTGAAAGTGCTCATTTCACCTCACGGAAATGTCTGGCCCATCCTATCGCATGCACAATCCCCGTCCCAGACCGCCCTCCAGCGCCCCTCCGCTTTGACCACGACTCATCGTTCAAATCGACTTCGATTCTGTCCTCCAGGGACCAAGACTCGGGCCAGACGCTGCTCTATGATCTGCCATCTGCCACACCTCCTACAAGTCCTAAATCTACAGGCCGCATTGTTTCACCAACATCTCCTTCATTCAATGCTCAATCTCGATCGGCACGCAGCGGTCGGCCAACACCTCCCCCGAGTGCTCGCATGAGGTCGACCACACCCTTGGGCTTCGCTCCTAGCGAGCTGGAGCAATTCGCTGAATACTGTCAGGCATGGTGACCGCCTTCACTTTTCGTCGTTTTCTTATTCAATGCTGAAATTCTTTATTTGTGACTAGGTATTTTACTCAGGATGATAAGGCTGGTACCCTAATGACCCAGACGCTCGCATCACTTCCGCCGTCCCAAAAAGCCTCCTTCTCGAGGGTGCAGGCTTCGATACGTGCCGCATACCACCGCTCTGTGAGCATTCGACGACACGCAGAATTCCAAGCACATCTTGCTGCAACACAGCCTGGTGGATCTTTGCCTGCTCATGCGCGCGCGGACCCTCGTAGCCCCGCAGCACGTAAAGGTGAGGGTTTCATCACGCCGAATCAAGCTGTTGCAGTAACTCTGTACTCTGTCTTGGCCTTATCAAGAACGATATGACCGCTTGGATAAGTTTATCCGGAACTGGTGTACGACAGGCTTACCAGGGACGAAACCTTTCTTCGAAGCGTATGTCGCAATACACCCTCTTTTCCCCTCACCTTATTGACCGAGATGTGACAGTCTCTGGGCTGTAATGCGACTTCAGGTCATTCCTCAGGACCTTGGAGGTTCAGGGAGGAGTAGAATTGATTGGGAGTTTGACGACGCAGTCTTCAAAGAAGCGGCGTAAGTTAACCGTTCGTTCTAATCTTAGGTCTGAAGTTGAATCGCGCTCTTTCAGAGGCAAGGAATTCATGCTCGAAGCGATCGATGTATTGAAAGGAGTAAGTCGAAACTCACATCGTTCGTCGGCTCTAAGTAACATGTCGCTCTAGGTCCTGAGTTTTGAGGATGCACCATCGTCCACAACGCTCTCGTTCAACAATCCAAAGGATGTTGATCTCTCCGCGCTGCATGCCCGATCTCAGTCGCAGCCTTTGCCATCGTTTGCCGCATCCGCTCGCCCAAAGCGAGCAAGAGCTCCAAGCGATCCTTTTTTAGATACCCCATCAGCATCTTCTCGCTCTCCCCTTCCATCGCATACCCCAGGATTTGCAACGCCTGTAGAGGGACGATCCAGCCCTTTCACTGGGTTTGGCGAGGAGATCCTAGCTAATACAAGCATAGCTGGAGACTTGGCTTTTGACGGCGAGGAAGAGACGGACTACATGCGTATATGGACGTCGCCCGATCTAACGAATCCCGAACTTCTTGAACTCATAGAACTTTTCCCGTCATTTGTAACTCGCCGTCCTCTACCACGATTCCCCGCGCCCCCTGCACGCCTTCCCGATATTGAAGAGGGGGAGGACGAACTAGAGGGCAAGCAGATACATTTCGGAACAGGAGCTATGTGGGTAAGCAGCAAAGAACGGGGCGATGGGTGGGATGGAAGTTGGTGGTTACGCTTCGTACTATGGTGGAGACGGATGTTTAGTTGCTAGAGGCAATCCCGTTCCTCCCTCTGTTTCGGGGCACAGATGGCCCCTTTCATTTTCATTCAAGCAGCATACTCCAGGACTTTCGGCTTCACCTTGAGACTAAATCTACCTTGACAGTCGCTCGCATTTTTTTTTCGCATTTTCTCACATACCCATCTACCACTTGCAGTTCATTATTTCGATTTCTCGGTGCCCAAATCATTTTGTTTCGCAGTGTACAAACAACAGGATCTTTTTATTCTCAATTGACCAGACTATGCCTGGCTTAGACCGTATTACGAAGATATCGATAACTTTACCACTGCCTTGAATGCGCGCCTCCATTCGCCCTCACCTTCCTCCCGAAGAGGTGTAGATCGAGACGTTCGCAAGGCCCGGCCGCCGACATGTGAAGGCCTTGCAAGCAGTGCCCGGTTTCTTGCTGTATCTTGTCAATCTTGATTTGTTATGAGCTTCCTAAAGACTAGCGCCAGGCAGAAGCGCCGGTTGTACCGTCTCCATCACACATACGTATCGCAGGGCCTGGAATGACGACTTAGATGCCCGATATTGTCGCGATACACCGAACATTCAGCAGCATTCAGGCTTTCAATGAGGGTCTCTGATACCTCAGAGAGCTTCCTCACACCCATTCGTTCAACCCCTCATTCAAACTCATCTCAACACCTGTAACTGATGGCGGTCAGTCCATAGCAACCGTCAGGTACCGCAAGCCCCCCCTTTAGACCCGATTCGGCCTTCCCGCGCACATGGCTGCCACGAGTCTAGATGATGGGTGGCCTTTTCCAATTCGAGTGTCAAATCGTAAAAGAAATTTCCTCCCTTTTTTCGAAATCCCCGGTCCGTGTTACATATTTCGAATAGTATTTGGTCATGCGCACCATCTTGAGATTACTTACGGGACGGTGCTCTAAGATGCCCGAATGCGAAGGGCGTTTTTTCGCTTCAAAGGAGCTGCGAAGCTCTCAATTTCACAATGTGGTGAGGCTGTACGAAGGCTTCCTTGACTATCGTTGCCCTTTTCATTGCCCAGATGCAGTCCTTTAACCACTGCTGACAAGTGACTGCGTAGTCTACTCAGACTTATGTTTTTCCGAGTCATTTCTACGCATATCTCCTCCCCCTCATTGAATTCAGTACAACCCCAGCCTGCTTGTCGGACGGCCTGCGGTAACACGGTCCGAGTAGACTCACGGTCATCAGTTATGTATCGGCTCAATGTAGTCATGTGCGTACTTGGGTGCTCTATCTTAGATGCCCCATGAAATCCTATGGCAAGTGCTTACCACAATGTATGCAGGGTTACTCCTTAGTGCGGATTGTTTGATGTTGGTCGCTCTCGCCTTTAGGCCCTGCAAAGCGGGGCCGAACTACAGGACATACATATCATGTCGCGTGCATAGGTAGCGTTCAACTATGTTCAGGTGCACGCGCGCTTATCGACGGGGCCTTGTGAAACAGATGAAACGCCAGCGCATCAGCCGAACGCAGGAGTTAGCACTTGTTGCGCCATTCAAATCTGAACATGGTACCCTTTGATCGTCTGAAAATCCGTGTTTCAAAGATGTGTTAAAGACCTGATTCTAGGCAACGGTGGCAAAATAGGTTGATCTACGAGAAAACGTGGTCAACCATCAGCGCTTAGGAGGGGAGACTGCGAGTCGGCTCAAAGGCGACCAAGCGTTGGCCCCGCACAGTGCTCCGACCAGGGCTCCGACTCTTTTCGATGGCCGAGGTAGGGCTTAGAGACAACGGTTCAAAGATTTTACTTAGAATAGGGATCATGGTCATATGAAGTTACAGACCCTCGTTTTCCGATAGATCGTTTCTGGATATAGTAGTTGTAATATGACCGGGACTCGGTAGAGGTATACCTGTAGATAGCACCTGTTCCATCTAATCAGGTTCAATACTTCCGATAGAAGCCAACGGAGAACAATTGGCCTCTCTTGAATATGCTCTGTAATGCGGGGATGTTAAATCCGAATAAGTTTGCCTAAACGCGAGAAAGCGCCTCTTCCTCCACCGAAGATCAGGTTTCATGGCAGCCCCGGGAAGTGGAGACGAAGGCTAAAGCAAAACGGGACGCGGAGAAAGGTGGGTCTTTGAAGGCAGCATCTGCCGAGGAACCTACAATTGGTAGAAAGTGAGAGGCAACGATTGGGCAACTAGTGCTTCCGCCCGACGAGATCCGAGCTTCACTGGCATACCATGTGCGTGCAAAGGGTCGAAAGCCTCCACATCGTGGTTCAATTGCCTTGGAAGGTAACGAACCCTTCAAAGCAAACGGCGGGACAAAATGCGGAATTCTTGCTGACGACTCCACGTTGTCTGTGGGTGCCTTGGGTGCGATCTGTGAGGCCCGGGAGAAGGCGGCTCAATAGAATCGAGTTACGGTAGAGAAAACATAGTAATACACGGCGAAATGGTTTGAGAAGGAGGAAAACGGGAGTGGACGGGCACATCATGAATAGAATAAAGATACCTGAACAAGGTCCGAAGGCAAGAGCGCGCGATGATCTTATCTTCTGACGTTTAATGAAGTTGCTTCTCCAATTCTCGAACCCGGGCTCTAAGCCTATTCAAAAAGATAAGCAAAATATTATAAGCACACATTGCAGCTGACGAGCTGGAAAACGAGTATAACGTACTCTGCAACTTCTTTGTCCAAAGTGGCGATTCTTTTCGCCTTTATCTCTGTACTTTTCTCCGCTGCTATCCGTTTTCGCTCAGATCGCCCGAGCTCCTCTATCTTCTTGGGCAGTTGTAGCAAAAGCGCTTGTATGCGCGGATTAAACATGTGGGCACAGCTCAGCAGCTCAGCAACTGCCCCCGCGACACCCTCATCAGAAGGATTTCGAGGTGGCTGGCTAAAGTCGAGTTTCTTTGAGACGTTTGATGTGTCATAAAGTTCAGGCAACTCCTTAAGAATTTAGAAGGTTCCATACCGTGGTCATGCGTCCATCGACGGCGATTAAAGTGGAGGAAATAGAATTGAGACCGATTAGTTAGAATGAAAGGGCGCAAGAAGTGAACGATGCTTACCGGGTTCGAGAAGGGATCGTCATCACGGCGAGCTGAGCTCTTGCCTTTTCTGTCCCCTACAGGAGAGTGCGAGGAAAGCGTAGCGCTTGACATACGCGATGAATGACTGGGACCGTAGCTCGCTTGGCTGCGAGTTGGGTCGGTCGCCGGGGGAGTTATCACTTCAATCGCAACCCAACCATCGGTGTCATCTATGCCAGACAAAGAGAAGTCAGTGCGCGTTCGTTCCTTGGTCGGCGGTACTGCATCACCATTTGACGACTGCCGAGCGCTATGCTGAGAGCTTCGCGATCTTCTGACAGGTGTCCTTGGTGGCTGCAATAGTGAAGACCCCTCAGAAGGCGAATGTTGTTGCCTTATGTCAGGGGAAGTAGGGGAAGCAGGGGTACTAAATGAAGGGATGACGATTAGTTCGTTTGTCAATCACTTGATAGAATCGAAGAAGCGCTGGTGAGCACGATTGTGACGGGGATTTGCTCCTAAATAGTTCCAAGGCCAATGGCTCGAGCAGCATCTCGACAGGACGTCGTTATCGCACTACAAGGGCTTACCTGGGAGGTTGGGCCTGAGACAGCGCTTGCTCGATAATCTTCAGCCGCTTCTGAGACGGGGTCATGGGGGCATCGAATGCCTCTGTATCGGAGCTACGCTTGGCCTTGGAAGGGACCTGACGAGCCTGAACCTGTGTCCTGTCCATCCTATCCAGGAGGTCTTTCGCAAAGTCTGGAAACAATTCGTCTTGCCAATCTGTATTACGCCAAGGGCTAATTAGCAGAGTTAGGGGGGGACGGTGATCATTTCTCACAAAAGAACTTGCAGCGCCGAAGGTCGTCTTGAGGGATAGAACAGCAATAGAACTTCCTAATTTCGTCACGGTTAAACAAAAAGGAAGCCTAGGAGTGAGGGCTGGAGCGGATTATGTACCTGTCTAGGTTCGCGGCTGTTGAGCTAGTCTTGAGTGCCGTTGGTAAGGCGTGGTTGAAACAGCGAACAACACCGTCTGGACCAAGAGGTGAGCATGTGCTGTGCACCGGAAGCCCCTTCACCATTTCATCTGCATGGTGATGAGTCTTAACCGAGTCACAATAGACTTGCTCTCGAGAGCGTACCGGGAGTCAAGAAACGCTGATGATAAGCAAACAATGACAAAGAAAAGCCGGAGAGGCTCATTGTGTCATGGGCGCTTAACACTTGCATCCCATTGCTCCCCCCTTGTGTACCAGCTCGCGGGTTTCCTTCCCGATCCACGCTATTTGTGGGTACTTGATTGCACCGACCTTAGTCCCCATACGTTCCAAGGCTTACCGTCGTATCCTCACCCGTATTAAAAGTAATCTCGCGTCAACACCAGCCGTTTTATTCTCAGACATACAACTACGATTCGATTCGTAGGCCCAATCGTCTTCAGGTGCTCCTCAGCCTGACGTGACCTTTGCCCTGAACCACCGTGTGACAACTGCGAATCATCGGCAGACGCTCGATATAGCCCTTTATACCTCCGCACCACAACTGCAAGGAAGAAGATGTCAGATCCGGTGGAACTGGGCATATCTGTCTCTACAACGTTTTTGGAGTCTCGGAAGCCAACGTTGCCTTCGCTTGTTTTGCAAGTGACTTCACTGGTCGATTCGTATATGCTCTGGGTGGGTGTGTGCGACGGCACAGCGGAAAGCAAGGAACGTGCAATCATTCAGGGCAGTTTATGCAAGGATTGGGCCGTCGCAATGCCTCCAAGAATTGTGCGTGTTGGTTCCAAGAACGACTATTTGCCCGATATTTGACCATCCCTCCCGGCTGGTTCCTTTCCATTTAGCCAGGGACGGAAGCCAATGCTACCTCGCTCTTCCGATCTGCAAACACTGATAATGCCTTACCAATGGCGCAAAGACTCGGTAAGTTTAATACCATCTTTCGCCGGTCATCGGCCGCTCAAGTGTTTGCAGCAAAGCGTTTCAAGAAGCAGATCTTTCTGTCGGTCGATTTACCAGCCTCTGTTATAGGCTTTGGACAGGGCCAGCAGCTTTTGCTAGAAGCTGAGCGAGGGATTGTCGAGACACTGAAAGGGCTGGAAAATAGTTAGGATGACGCTGTGGTGATAATTCCATGTGAATGAGTCTGATTGAGAATCTGGAAAAGGTGGCGCAATATCGCTATCGATGATCCCCGGTTTCTGTGATAATCCAAAAGATTATTGCATGCAAAAGGGTTCGAAAACCGAGCCAAGCACGGTATAGCTGTGCCGCTGCTGTCCGCAAAGGGACCCGCCAGTTGCCGTGGGTGAACAGACTGACTCTTGTACCTTGACCACCGACCACAACGCTCTCCGTCGTCATCGTCGTCCTTTTCTCTGCCATAGAGCCGGTTTCTGAACGTTCTCGAGGCTCAACGTCGTCGTGATTGCGAACAGGTTTCTGCTCGCGCTGTTTATCCTTGGCTTTTCATAGGAATATGTCCGAAACTGACCTATACATGCAAGATTCAAACGACTCCTTCGATCTTCCGCGCTGGCAGACCCATACCGACCATTTGTCGTCGTCAGGGCAAGCAGCACACAGTGCCCAGGCAAACTACATGTATCCAGGTCCACCACCGCCCCCACAGCACTCCTTGTCGTCGCCCCAACGTGTTCAACAGGTCACCCAGAGCCACACAGGGCCATCAAGGCAGCCTCGTATCTCTCAGTTAATGGGAGAGGAGCAGACGATGGGACCACCTCCAAACCAGTACACGTCGGGTAACAGCCAGGCTCAGTTGTCACGCAGTGCATCGTTAGGGGGCACTACTGCGACCAATCTCGCATCGCGGGTTGGAACGAGGCGACCTAATCAACCCGACGACGTAGAAGCCTACAGCACAGATAATCAGGCGATACCCGGCCCTCGCCAACAACCCCAGATATCGCAGGGCGGATACTACAATCCAAATGTTGGCTATCAATCGCCATCGATGACGGGCTCCGTGGCCGCCAACACTGGCGCAGCCTCGACACCCGATTCGTACCCCGACATGTACTACAATGGTTCCACCGCTCAGCCATTCCAAGAGAGTCTTAGATACCAGCCGTGGTGCTGTTCGATCGCCTCACCATACTCCTGGCTCAAGCAATCTCATGGACCACTACACCCAACAGCAGGCCCAATATTCTCCGACAACGGCCTCATACTCGTATGGCCCTGGGCCTCCACTCGATCAAAGGTCGCAATCCGTAGCGTACCAAGCACATGGTCGCAGCAATTCGCAGGTTAAAAAGGAGCCATCGACGCCTCCTTTGACCAACCCCTACGCGCCCCAGCAGGTGAGCAAGCGTCCAGGTGGTTATCCAATGGATGTGTCGACGACCCCTTCCATCATCCAGGCCCAGGCTCTTCTCAACCCACACACCCCTTTGAAGCACTCAATCTCGAATCCACCGACCCCGATGTCGTATATGCACCCTGGATCGCACTACTACCCTCAAGATCAGGCTATGCTTGTGGATGCACCCCCTAAAAGACGTGCCCCTGGATTCCGACGTGTGCGCACTTCGCACGACTTACAGCCGCGTATGGACATATCCAGCAGCAATCGTAGGATGACAAGTGATGGTGTATTCCTTTCTGTGAGTGTCTTCCACTTCTTGACCCTGAGAGATACTGAAGACATCACTGGTAATGTAGCCACTCCGTCAAGTAACTACCAACATCGTCGAGACTTACCGGATTTGCAACCCACAATATCGATACGAATCAACCCTTAATCCGCGCCGCGTGTTGACCAAGCCGAGCAAGCCTGTCCACAACGAAGGTTATGACAATGAGGATTATGATTACATTCTCTACGTCAACGACTGGCTAGGGACAGAAGAAGGGCACAAGTAAGTGGAAGTCGGACCGGCCGCTGAGCACCCTGACCGTTCTCCCTGCCAGGTATCTTATCCTCGATATTCTCGGGCAGGGAACGTTTGGACAAGTGGTCAAATGCCAGAACATGAAGACACATGAGATCGTCGCTGTCAAAGTCATCAAGAACAAGCCAGCATATTTCAACCAAAGTATGATGGAAGTCACAATCTTAGAGATGGTACGTCAGGCTCTTCACCGTGCAGGTTTACACCGACTCACTAGAATAGTTGAACAAAAACTGCGATCCCGAGGACGAACACCACCTTCTTCGACTGCGTGACTCGTTCATCCACAAAAACCATCTGTGTCTCGTATTCGAGCTCTTATCGTCTAACCTTTACGAGCTCATCAAGCAGAACCAATTCCAAGGACTTAGCACACAACTTGTGAAGGTCTTTATGGCGCAACTGCTTGACGCTCTCACCGTACTCAAGGAAGCGCGTCTCATACATTGTGACTTAAAGCCGGAAAACATTCTTCTCAAGTCGTACGTCGAATATTGTTGTACACATCTATCCTCAGCCACTCACTCACATCTCTCTCCTAGGCTTCAGTCACCACAAATCAAGGTCATTGACTTTGGTTCAGCTTGTCACGAACGGCAAACCATATACACCTACATTCAATCCCGGTTTTATCGTTCTCCCGAGGTCTTGCTTGGAATGTCGTACACCGCTGCGATCGACATGTGGTCAATGGGGTGTATAGCAGTGGAACTATTCCTTGGACTTCCCCTCTTCCCAGGGACAAGTGAATACAACCAGCTGACACGCATCATCGATATGCTAGGGTGAGTTTCTGTTATAGCACCGCTGGCCTTCTTTAACCGTTCCGCAGGATGCCTCCTCCCAGTATGCTCAACACTGGGAAGCAAAGTACCCAGTTTTTCGATGTGACCGATCGATGGAATCCCAGCACCCAGCAACATGAAAAGGTTTACAAGTTGAAGAGCATCGAGCAGTACTCCAGGGAGCACAACACAAATGAGCAACCAGGAAAGCAGTACTTCAAAGCTACTTCGCTACCCGACATCATAAATACCGCACCGATGCCTTCAACTAAGTCTTCGAGATCACAGCATGAAGTTGAGAAGGGTCAGTGCTCCGCTTCGTCCTTATTGAGTGATCCTCAAACCCTTCCCCAGAGCTGAACAATCGCGCCGCGTTCATCGACTTCTGCAAAGGCCTGTTAGATCTTAATCCAGTGACCCGATGGACTCCTCAACAAGCGAGACTTCATCCCTTCATTACTGGAGAAAAGTTCACGAAGCCGTTTTCTGTATGTACTATCGACGTATCACTGGTCCTATTTGCCACTAACTTATGACCAGCCGGAGGGCCTGGCACATCATTCTCAACACCAGCCTGCATCAGCTTCCAGCACACCCGACCCTAAGCGGCCGTATGGCGGTCTGGTTCCTTCACAACCCAAGGGTACCAGAGCTTATCAAGACGCAGCCAGCTACAACCACCACCTGGCGCAGCATCAGGCCTACACCGCTCAGCAGGCTCAGCAAGCTGCGAACACGTATCGCAACCCATACATCAATCCACCTGCCCAGCAGCCATCGCAGCAGTCTCCACAACAGCAGCATCCTGCTACCGCCACATCTTACGCGGCATCGGCGACGGACCCTTACCACCCCCAACTTCAGCACCAGCCCTCCCAACCATCGTATAACGCTCAAGGTCACTCTGCTACCCATAGGGCGCCATTGACGCACACAAACTCGTCGACTCAAATACCGGCAAGTGGTGCTGGACCGCAGTATCAGACAGGCAGTGCGAGCCTCTCTGCTTCGCAATCCCATGCGAACACTGGGACTTCCTCTGGCTCATACTATCCCCAGTCGCGGGCTCGTGCCAACACCATCAATCAGATGGACGCTGCCGTTCCTCCTGCCCTCGCTCGCTTACAACACATGAGCCAGGATGTCGTTGGACGCAACACACTCACACCCGTTTTGAACCGCGATGACGCCATGAAAGAGTGGGAGCGACGACAAACTGGTAAACCGTCTACTGCTCAGCAGCCCTACCAGCCACTGGAATACTTGCAACAGCAAGCTGAAAACTTTTCTTCCTCTGGGCTCAACAGCTGGGCAAGTGGACCTCACACTCGCTACGCTGCACAGCCGTCCAAGCTCGCACATTCGTACCAGCCTCATACAATAATGGTAGACGACGATGGCGGCCAGAGGAGGGATGTGGTCATGTCAAACGTGCGCGCAGCGGCGAGTGGGGGACAGCAAGGCAGCCAACCGGCCATTGCATCGTACCCTTCCAATGCTCATATCTCAAGCCCTCCCCAGGCATATACGGGATCTACCAGCGCCCGTTATGCGGGAGGCTACCCACCAGCACCTCCTTCAGCGTCATATGACAATGTAGACAGAAGGCCGGATCTGGGGTCGATGTACGCGCCCATGCAACCCGACCAATACTCTGGATACCCAGTGCCTGCGCCTGCGACAGCAGCCACTGGAGGCTCAGGGCCACGCCATCCCGCTGTTCCTCAGACAGCGCAGCCTTCGCAAGGATCGTTTTACGGGCCTGGAATCGTGCCCAGTGGTGCTCAACAGCCGAGGAACCCATTCGACCAATCCCAGCCGCCCATGGGACAGAAGGATAGCCGGACTCAGCAGTGGCCAAGAACTGGATGAGAGGGAGTCTGCGTCCTTGGTTTGCCCGTTCTTGTCCAAAGATGATCACGCAACCTTCCAAGTCGTTTCGCTGCTGGCAGTACACGTAGCACCTACAGCTCAGGCACCCTTTACCTCCACACGCCGGGAGTTGGAGGCTGACTTGGACGGGGCCGTATCTATTTGACAGCCGTCTACCTTCATAATATTCTCTCCTCCACTTTTCTACGACGTATATATTCTTTCTTACGTTTGATGTTCCTGTTCTATTTGCTAGTGGAACTTGCAAGAACGGATGGCTCGCTTTTTTGCATTCTACCATGGTTACGATAACCTTTGCACATACACTGGTTTCTCCTTCCTTGTGTCTTCGAGATGAGCGGCCCGTGAAGTCGGAGATCGGCGGACGATCTCCGGGCAGATAATGACTTTAGTGCTTGATCGACTTGACTCATTTGATATGATAGCAAAAGAAATGGGTAATGAGTTGTTTAGGCATTTACCCTCGAACCACCACCCAACCCTCATAGGGTCAAGGATTTGACTTGCTTCAGGTCCTTCAACACCATGTCGTTCCCAGCACACGACAGTGAGTAGATCATATTTTTATTCGACGACAGGGATTGTCATTAAGCTGGTTTTTTGCTCAGTTGGCGCCCAGTTCGACTTCGCGAAGGAGGAAGAGAAGGTCATCAAGTTTTGGAGAGAGATCGACGCGTTCCAAACAAGCTTGAAGCTTTCCGAGGGCAAACCAGAGTTCTCGTTCTACGATGGACCTCCATTTGCGACCGGTCTTCCTCACTATGGACATTTGCTGGCTGGAACCATCAAGGTCTGTGCAGCCAGCCCATAGTCGCAAATAGCCTGTATTGACACGCTAATTCTAGGATATTGTAACGCGGCACGCTCATGTCAGTGGTTACCATGTTGCTCGTCGCTTTGGATGGGATACACATGGTCTTCCCGTCGAACACGAGATCGATAAACGATTGGGTATCACCGGCAAGGAGGACGTTATGAAGATGGGCATTGACAAGTACAACGCAGAGTGCAGAAGCATTGTCATGCGGTATTCCTCGGAGTGGCGCAACACCGTTGAGCGCATGGGCCGGTGGATCGACTTCGACAATGACTACAAGACACTCAATCTCTCTTTCATGGAGTCTGTCTGGTGGGCTTTCAGCGAGCTGCACAAGAAGGGCATGGTCTACCGCGGCTTGAGGGTCATGCCTTACTCCACTGGTTGCACCACTCCGCTATCCAACTTTGAAGCTGGTCAGGCCTACAAGGATGTTAACGACCCAGCTGGTGAGTCATACCTCCCCGTCTAAATGAACATGGTCTGATCAAGTACAGTCACCGTTGCATTCCCCCTGGTCGATGATCCAAAAACATCCTTCCTCGCTTGGACGACCACGCCATGGACACTGCCGTCTAATCTGGCTCTATGTGTCCACCCCGACTTCACCTATATCAAAATCCATGACGAGGAAAGGGACCAGAACTTCATCATTCACGAAAAGCTTCTCCGCACCCTGTACAAAGACCCCAAGAAAGCCAAGTACAAGAAATTGGCTCAGTTCCAGGGTGCTGATATGAAGGATTGGAGATACGTTCCTCTCTTCGATTACTTCACGGAACAGTTCGAGGACAAGGCTTTCCGTGTCCTTGTCGATACCTATGTGACCGACGCCGATGGTACTGGTATCGTTCACCAGGCTCCAGCGTTTGGTGACGACGATCATCGCGTCGCTGTATCCCATGGTGTTATTAGGCCCGACGAGATGCCGCCATGCCCTATCGACGACAAGGGTCATTTCACGAAAGAAGTTTCTGACTTCCAGGGTCTGCACGTCAAGGTAGATGATCTCGCCTAATCTATTTAATCTTATCCCACTCATGGGGTATTTCAAAGGCTGCAGATAGTCCCATCCAGAAGGCACTCAAGGCCAAGGGTCGCCTCATTGTGCAATCAAGTCTGATGCATAGTTATCCCTTCTGTTGGAGATCGGGCACTCCCTTGATTTACCGAGCGATCCCTGTGTGGTTTATCAAGGTCACTCCCATCGTCGACCAGTTGGTTTCCAACAACGAGCAAACCCGTTGGTACGCCTAATCGACCTTTTCATCTCTCTCACTGGTGACCTATCTTGTTGTAGGGTGCCAGCTTTTGTCGGCGAAAACAGATTCGGCAACTGGCTTGCCAACGCTCGTGATTGGAATGTCTCGCGTAACCGTTATTGGGGTACCCCCATGCCTTTGTGGGTCAGTGAAGACTACGAAGAGATTGTCTGTGTTGGATCGGTCGAAGAGCTGGAGAAATTGTCGGGAGTCACTGGGATCACCGACCTTCATAGAGATAAGATCGACCACATTACTATTCCTTCACAAAAGGGCAAGGGCGTTCTACGAAGGGTTGAGGAGGTCTTTGACTGCTGGTTTGAGTCTGGCAGGTAAGTGGACGCTTCAACTCAATTCAGATGCGAAAGCTCACACCCCTCCAGCATGCCGTACGCTCAGCTTCACTACCCATTCGAAAACAAGGAGCTCTTCGAGTCGACCTTCCCTGCCAACTTCATTTCTGAGGGCATTGATCAGACACGCGGTTGGTTCTACACCCTCTTGGTCTTGTCGACCCACCTCTTTGGCCACGCTCCATGGAAAAACCTGATCGTCACTGGTCTTGTGCTCGCCGCGTAAGTAAATCTGCGATTTTGTGGTAACATTGTGTACTGAGCCGCATAACAGTGATGGAAAGAAGATGAGCAAAAGCTTGAAGAACTATCCTGATCCCAACCTGATCATCGACAAGTACGGTGCCGACGCAACGAGGATGTTCCTGGTCAACTCGCCCATCGTTCGTGGCGACAACCTGCGCTTCCGTGAGGAGGGTGTTCGCGACGTCATCTCGCGAGTGCTCCTGCCTTGGCTCAACTCTTTCCGCTTTTTCCTCGGTCATGCTGCACTTTATAAGAAAGCATATAACGAGGACTTTGTTTACAACGCCCACGCGCCTGTTCCCAATAACGTCATGGACCGTTGGGTGCTTGCTCGATGCCAGTCCCTCATCAAGCTGGTCACTGAGGAGATGGCTGCCTATAGGCTGTATACCATCATCCCCCGTCTCCTCGAGCTCATCGACGAGTTGACCAATTGGTACATCCGATTCAACCGCAAGAGGCTGAAGGGCGAGGACGGCAAGCAGGATACCTACTCTGCTCTGAATACCCTCTTCGAGACTCTTTTCACGCTCTGCCGTACTATGGTGAGGTTTTTGTGCAAGGAAAGAGAAATCGTCTAACCCACGTTCTGTAGTCCTCCTACACGCCTTTCCTGACCGAGAACATCTATCAATCCCTCAAGACCTTCATTCCCGAAGATCCCAATGCTGGCGACGTCCGATCCGTCCACTTCCTAAGCTTCCCTGCCGTCAAGGAAGACTACTTCGACGAAGATATCGAGCGTCAAGTAAAACGCATGCAGACTGTCATCGAGCTGACCCGGAATATTCGTGAAAGGAACAACATCTCCCTCAAGGTTGGTTTCTTCCTGTCTGATATGGCTCTGACGAATGACTCTTGTTTTTAGGTGCCTTTGAAGGAGCTCTTGATCTTCCACGCCGACCCAACATACATCTCCGACATCCAGTCTCTGGAGCGATACATCAAATCAGAACTCAACATCCGTGATATCGTTTTCACCTCTGACGAAGACGCATCCGGCGTGCGGTACAAGGTCGTTGCCGATTGGGGTGTGCTCGGCAAGAAACTTCGCAAGGACCTTGGTCGTGTGCGCAAAGCCCTGCCTGATGTCTCGAGTGACGCTGTCAAGGGGTACATCCAAACCGGCAAGATCTCGGTCGACGGAATCGAGTTGGTGGAGGGTGACTTGACCGTCCAACGGTACCTCGAGCTGCCTACTGGAGCTGAAACTCAGTTTGCCACCCAAACCGATAATGATGTCGTCGTCCGACTTGATATCCAGATCCACAAGGATCTGCAGAGCGAATGGCTCGCTCGTGAGCTGACCAACCGAGTGCAGAAGCTGCGCAAAAAGGCAGGCCTGCAGGCCGTCGATGAAGTGGATTACTTTTACTCTTTCGAGGGCGACTCGGGAGCCGACATCCTCGCTGCCATTCAAGAGTGCAGCGATCTTATCACAAAGACTGTCGGCGGGCTGCCCAAGGATGCAAAAGAGAAGAAGTCGGGTGCCGAGGTTATCATCGAGGAGGAGCAGGAAATTGCTGACGCCAAGTTTGTGCTGACCCTTTCGAAGCCTTAGAATAGGAAAAAGTTGTGAATTGTAATATGATTAGGGAGTGTAAATGTATGGGTTTACTTTAATGAATCTGATGATGTCTTCCAGGTCGTTCCTCCATTGTCGGCATTGGGAGAGGATGTTTCCTCCTTCTGGAGAGTTCTGGTAGGTGAGATCCCGTTCGCCATAATATGGTCGTGTGCCACTGCTTGTACCCCTACTCCTTTCCTTCTTGGGGTGAGGCGCTGCTTCCACTCTGGAACGGTCGTGTGCCCATTGGTCTATGCGGTAACGGATGCTCGCTCAGGGCGGAAGGGCGTCCCTTGGTGGTAGTACGTTCTGACATCGATATGGTTCTCGTAGTCGCAAATGGAGCGAAAGGGGGAGGTCGAGTCGTGTGGCGTGCGCATGATGCGCTGTAACAAGCGCATAGAGTTACTTCTTGCTGGTGCCAAAGCCAGCGAAGCCCATCATTTCGGCCATTTCAACGTCTTGAGTGGAAGGCTCCTGAATCATCTCGATGCGCTTCTGCTGTTTTTCTGCCTTCTTCTCTGCCTTTTTTGCTTCACGAGCCGCACGCTCCTTGTCGCGGATCTCTGCAAGCCGCTGGTCGAAATCAAACTCTTTCGCAGAAGCGGCTGCTTTGGTCTTCTCCCGGAGAAAGGCTATTCTTGCCTGGACTTGGGCAAGCGTGGAACGAGCAATTTTGGTCGTCTGACCAATGGCTCGTAGATCTGAGTCAGGGTTAGTAGTGGCCACAGGGATGGTTAAGATTGGAATGGTTGCATACGGGCTCTACTGTTGATATGATCAAGGTATGCGTTCGTATCTTTGTAGGTTCGGTTGCACGCTTCACAGAAGAAGCCGGGCTGTCCTGGACCTCGGCCACCAGGGTTTTGGACGACCATAGTCTTCCCCAGGTTCTTGTCCAGGTCAAGCGGTGCCTCACGCTGCTTCATGAGTTCTGTGGGCTTTGGCAAATCCTTCTTCACGGCGCCTTTGCGCGGTTTCTTGCCTATATCAGACTCCATTAGCCTATGCCGGTGTGATTGTGCGAATGGCCTTCATACCCTGCTTCATGCGTTCATCATTCTCCTGCATCCGTTCGCGTTCCTCCAGGTCTTTCTGCTTTGCCTTCTCTGCGAATTCCTCCTTGTCCCATTTCTTCCTAAAGTCGGTGTCCGATGCTCTGTTGGCACCATATGCGCTGCCCTTGTCGGCCATATCGAGTGTATGTCGCGGTGGAAGGTCAACAAGTTTGGGTGGCGCTAGCCGGTGGTAAGTGCTTAGTCAGCAGGGATGGATTGCTTTGCTGCGAGCTTAGCAGCTTGGCTAGAGTCCATATATACTCGATGCCCTTGGAGGCAGACTTTTGCAAGCGCCCAAGCTGAAAACCATGGACAAGGTCGATACCCTCATCATTGCCTTCCCGCTCCCATACAGAGTCTTGTCACTCGTTGGCGTCGGGCTGCTGGGATGGGCAACCAACCTTCATGGTCTTCATAAACTCGAAATCGATGTAGTGGCCGCCATGGATCTCAGGACGGAAGGATACCCTCCGCGACTGCCACTGAGCAACCTTAGGCGGCCATCGTTCGTTGGTGGCCAAGGCATACATAGTGGTCACGTTCGCTCAATGACTTATCTGGCGACGCCTCAGATTTACTACACGATGTACAGAGTGGTTCTGGGGTACTCTGCTCTTTGTTTTGTCTCGTGGCTTATGTATCGCGTTGCTTCACGAGGGAACGCGCAATGGGCAGATACCTATGGATGGATACCTGCCTGTACTGCGGGCATCATGGTGTTACTGCTGGTCGTCCCCCACAGTCGCTTCTTCCAGGCGGAGCGCCATAAGTTTACCCAGTGAGTCTGCTCGCTCACTCAAGAGCTCTGCGTACTCATTGATATGCAGGGCCATTCGTCGCTGCTTTTTCTCATCATCCAATACGCCTATCTTGTTCTCCGACGTTATCCTCGCTGATATCTGCACCTCGTTTGCCAAAGTCATTGGCGACGTGTGGTTATCAATCTGCATGATTCTGCCTGGGAACTCCATGCTAAACCCGCCTCCCCAAGTGGGACTGGCCAGGTGGATTTTACCGACAGTCATGAGGTGAGGTCCATCGATTAACCAGTTTGAGCTTTGCATTGACTCCCGAAATAGCCTGCCATACCTGGCCCGATTTCGTCAATGCATAATCGAATACAACCTTCCCTCAAATATGAGCACACGACCACTATTCAATGCCATCAAGTATGCCACCGCTTTCCCCGTTATCTACCTATCTGCCGCACAAGGTCTCCTCATTGATGGAAGCGCGGACGCCTCGCCAGACGACCCCTGGCATGGCGAGTACCGCCTATTCCGACTATGGTATGTAACGCAAGCCTCGAGTCCTTATCGCTGCTTACGCCGAAACCCACTTAGGCTACTGTCGGTCTTTGTCAACTCTCTGTACTCTTTCTGGTGGGACGTGTCGAATGATTGGGGCTTGGAACTCCTGAAGCCCTCTCAACCCGCAACTGCCGGACGGCGACCGCCAAAACCACTCATCTCGCCTCGCCTCCATTCCAGTACACCATTGATCGCTCGAGACAGTAGTCCTTCTAGCTCACAGGAAGACTTGACTGGAACGTTCCCTAGCCCTACACATCCCCCACGGAGAGGCTACCCTTGGGGTCTCCGGCCATCTATGCTCTATCCTGCCGCTATATACCCTCTCTTGGTCGTCGTCAACTTTGGCCTCAGGATGTCCTGGACGGTGAAGCTGGCGACACATCTGCATGTCACCAAAGATGGATCAATCGCCGTCTTTTATCTAGAGGTGGCAGAGATTGTGCGCCGGTGGCTGTGGGTATTCATTCGGGTTGAATGGGAGGTCATCAAAAAGCTTGAGGAGGGAGAGCCTATCAGCGATCCTTCTCCTTTTGACCATTCGAGGTCATCAAGTTCTGATACACTTTCTGGCTCGGTATCGTCTGACCTGCTCAAGTGAGTGCTCAGCACGGCGGCGGCCGCATAATAGATTCTAGACTGTACAGTACGTCTTCTCGCCGTTATCCCTGCTGAATTCTGTTGACTCTTTTCCCGCAGATATGCTAATTATAATGACTCTACCACACGAACTCTTGATGTGCGTATTAATAGACCTGGACGCGTCTTCTGCCGACTGCATCCAGGTCGCACATTTGAGCTTGTCTTTCTCTCCGGCTTTTGTTATCCTCATGAATAGCAGGCTTATTGGATATCATTTATCGAGGTCAAGCAGCTCTGCTGCCTTCGCGGCTAGGAGGGAGGTTTTCGAAGCATTCCTAAGGGGATATGGAGATCAAGCCCGCTTCCAGCGCCGCTTTCGTTCTTCGAAGCTGACCGCGATTCTCAAGGATCGATCCGGAACACGAGAAGTGCATACCGGAACATCTGTCATGAAGGGCCCGCAAGCCATCGACAGCACCTTGAGGTTAGTAACCTGCCGATGCTGGTCATTGCCCGTGTCATGTACGTGAAGCGGGCCAAGGAGAAGGCAAAGAAGTCTCCATTCCACGTGAAGGCGGCACTAGAGAAGAGGCGGCCGCGGCTGCACCAAGGCAGGGCGCTTGAGGAGAATAGAATTCGGCATAGGAGAAGGGTTTGATAGCCTTCCGTTCTGTTCCATAGGCTAGTCATCTGATCTCTTTTGGAACTTGCTCAGCTGCTCATGGGTTCCCCGTACCGCGCTCGGTAGGTACTCTAGGTTTCTCCTAATCTGGAGAGAGAGAGAAGTACGGGTATGGTAGCCCAGAGTTGGGACCTTGGACCTGAGGTAATGAATGGGTGGACCTTTTTGCCCTTCTTCCTAAAATCCTTCTGCCGGTTGGAGCCTATATAAACCCTTGCGTGTTTGGAGAATGAGAACTCCATACCTCTCCCTCTTTTCTCCAACTCTTCCTCTCCATCCTACACCAAAATTATGAAGGTAGCGATGCCTTGTCCATGCCTTTGGACTGTATCTTGATGCGCTGTTTCTCAGGTTCTCGCTGTTCTCTACGACGGTGGCAAGGCTGCTGAGGAGGAACCTCGTCTCCTTGGCACTGTTGAAAACAAGGTGAGGCCTTGGCTGTCGTCCATGTGCTGCTTCGCACCAGAGCTAACGTCTGCCTACTCGAACAGCTTGGTATTCAAGGCTGGCTTGAGGGCCTCGGTCATGAATTTATTGGTATGTGTTTGGTGTCCTATTTTAGTCCCGTCCAAAAGCTGACGGAATCATGCAGTGCGCAGCTTGGCCTTGGAAAACCGGCGGGACCATTGCTAAGCTTTCGAACAGGTGACGAGCGACAAGGAAGGCCCAGACAGCGAGTTCCAAAAGCACATCGTCGATGTAAGCTGCTTAACGAGGTCCTTCAGCGCGGAACCCCTAATCAAATCATTTATCAACCCCTAAAACGCGTCATTTAGGCCGAAGTTCTGATCACCACCCCATTCCATCCCGGGTATGTGTTCTCTTCTCTTCTCTTCGTGAAGACTTACTCACCCGAAATTTGCGCGTCTCCTCTAGATATCTTACCCGGGAATTGACTGAGAAGGTGCGCTACTCCAGGCATCTTATTTGTCTTTTCCTCGGTCCTCATTGAATTGGTGCTAGGCCAAGAACCTTAAGTTGTGCATCACTGCTGGTGTTGGCTCTGACCACATCGACTTGAACGCTGCCGTTGACCACCGCATTCAAGTTGTCGAGGTGCGCTTCTTCTTCGATTGCGTATACCGGACGCCGATTCAGGTTTGCAGGTATCTGGCTCCAATGTTGTCTCCGTCGCTGAGCACGTCGTGATGAGCATCCTGCTCCTCGTTCGAAACTTTGTCCCCGCTCACGAGGTCAGTTTCTTCCTCTGGCTCCCTCTGCTCCAAATGCTGACTGCCAACCCAGATGATCGAACGTGGTGACTGGGAAGTCTCTGCAATCGCCCGCAATGCCTTTGACCTTGAGGGCAAGGTTGTTGGCACTATTGGTGCTGGTCGCATTGGATACCGTGTCCTCCAGCGTTTGGTGCCTTTCGACTGCAAGGAGCTGTTGTACTATGACTACGCCCCTCTTCCACCTGCAGCTGAAAAGGCTGTCCAAGCTCGCCGTGTCACCGACCTCAAGGAGTTCGTCTCTCAGGTGCGTGCTATACTCCCATGCTGACGAACTTGGTCTCAACTTCAAGGACAGTGCGATGTCGTGACTGTCAACTGCCCTTTGCACGAAGGCACCCGCGGCCTCGTCAACTCTGAGCTCCTCAAGCACTTCAAGAAGGGTGCATGGCTCGTCAACACCGCTCGCGGTGCCATCTGCGACAAGGACGACGTTGCCGCAGCTCTCAAGTCGGGCCAACTCTCTGGATATTCTGGTGATGTGTGGAACGTCCAGCCCGCACCCAAGGACCACGTTTGGCGTACTGCCAAGAACCCTCTCGGTGGTGGAAACGGTATGGTTCCGCATTACTCTGGTACCACTCTCGATGCCCAGGCCCGGTATGCGAACGGTACGAAGAGCATTCTCGAGAACTACCTCAACGGTACTGTCCAAGAACCTCAAAACATCATCGTTGGCCTTGGTACGTTCCCTGAGTCCACATCCAAGACTTATCGTACTGACAATCTGCAGGCAAATACGAGACCACTGCGTACGGACAACGATGAGCAAATGGCGAGTATGAAAAAGGAGTTTGTCGTTGGAATGTAATACTAAGAAACAATTGTACATTTATCTATATGTCTGTCATCCAATCAAATTCGTTGCAGCGATATTATTACTGGTCCTTGTCACCCTTGAAACTGAGCTAAAGAGACTAACAGAGTGAGTATACTAGTGTACATACATATGCGAATAAATAATTGACAGCGACCGAGCCGGATTACCGAAGGTATAAAAAAAAAGACGAGGAAACAGAAACAAAAAGGCCTCAGTCCCTACGAACGTGACTAGGTAGAAGTTCTTTGAGCAGCCTTTCCATCTTGTCCGCTTTACGGTGATAGACAGTGTTCGGTGGATTGTACGTCCGACAGTTGTCGAATACAAGGAGGGCGTCATCCACGAATTGCTCGATGTTCTTGTACTGATTGCTTTCGAGTTTCCTTTGCATGGTTTCGAAATCTGATACAGAAGTTAGGAGGGTCTGGCTGACGAGAATCGGGCACCTTACCCATGGGTTGTGTGATGATGTCAAAGTAGTCGGCAACATCCTCCTCTTTCACTGGCTTATGGAATGGCCATGCATGAGTGCTAGCCGTCAGCGTTGACAGCGTCTTCTCCATGATGTGATAATCTGGGCTCTTCAGGTTAAAGCTGAGAGAGCTACAATGTTTTCGTCAGCTCGGTTGCAAACACGATCAGACAAAGCTCACTTTTTATCCATCTCGAAAGTCCAGCCAGCCTCTTTGAGTCCAGGCACATCTTTCGGATCGACAGTCACGCCTTCCGGGTGACCAGGTTGGAACTGAGGCAAACCCGGGTATACGACGCTTGATCTTGACTTCTGGCGAATCTTTTCTATGATGGCTTCCTTCTGCGCCTTGAACTGGTCCTTCTTGATGATGTAGTCGACCTTGGGCACCATGGTACATTGCATAATTGTACCGCCCTCGTAATCTTTGATGTAACCGGCCCAAACGGATTTCTCCAGTGTAATGTCCTTCGAAAACCCCTGTTTCTCGAAGTAGCCGACTGCGTAGTTGTCGGCATATGTAAGGAAGTGGTCCATTCCTGGGTATGCTTTACGGATGTGTGCCTTGAAGTGGTCCATGAGCATGCCACCGTAGCCCTGAATCCTGGTCAAAGACTGCATGAGAGGCATGTTCACTATTACGCACCTTCTCCTGGTCAACGGAGTTGGTCGCAAAGAACACGATTTCAGCGAAGCCACGGTGGGGGAAAGGTCGAAAGCAGATGCCTCCGACTACCTTGTAGCCCTGCTTGATGATGGCCAATCCTCGAGAATTCTCGTCGTACACTAACCGAGCGATGTACTCTCGAGGCATTTTCGGTAGCTGCTTCTGGAAGAGGGTCTTCAGCCCTGTGAGGATGACCAGTGACCGAGGCTGGCTGTCATTCTCGACCGGAACGATCTGAATAACACCTTTGCGAAGCTCGACCGCAGAAATCTTTTCTGTTCTTCCACCACCGGGTGCTGCGGCGCGCATAGTCGTTTGGGGATCAGTTGCTGCAGGCTCTGGCTTTTCGTCCTTCACCTTTTTGTGTTGTCCGTTTAGGCCCTTTGCGGCACCGTTTGGTTTGCCATTGACCTTTCTGTCGTCATCGCTAGGGAGAGTGTGGACCTTCTTAGCCTTTTTACCACCACCACCCTGTTTGCCACCATGGCTCCGTTTTCCGGTGACTTTCTTCGTCTTTCCAGGAACGGAGCGTGAGGTGGGCGCACCCAATCGAGAGGCCAGTGGTCTGTCTTCGTCGTCAGAGTCGTCGTCAAAGTCATCGTCCTGTTCGTTATCTTCTGCTTCACTAAGGGAGGAGCTGGACGCCCTTGGAGGCTTTGAAGACGGGTCGACCGCTGAAGAAGGGTCAAGTTCGCTGAGAGAAGATGTGGCGGGGGAAGAAGCAGAGGCGCTCTGGCCGTGTTCTGTGGCTATGGAAGAGGATGAGTTCGGATGAAGGCGGCCAGAGACAGTCCAAACTTGCCTGGCGGCGATCCTGGTTCCCGTTTGACCGGAATGACCATCTGCTTGCGCAGTGAATTGGTGTCTTCATCAGCATAAGTAAAGTCAAGTAACCGCCCTGAATCCTTTCCAGAGTTCAGAAACCATCTCTGAACCAAAAATGACAATAATTACCTATAACCAAACGTTCAGCCCAGACATCACCCGCTGAGAACCCAATAGGTGACGCACCTTGAGCACTTCGTCTATCCGGATGCCAACATTACTCCGCCTGTAGAACTCTGTCTTCCCTATCACCCGCTCATCTGCGTTATGCGTTTTGGCGTCATGCCCGCAGGCACACACCTCCAGGTACGAGGAGGCTGGGCCTGCATCTTCATCGTCCGAGTCGTTGAACAAGTTCCAACTGTCATCCTCCTCCTCTTCCGTCACGTCCAGGACGACGCGTACACCCTCTGCTGGGTGCAGCCCAGAGCAGTCAGCGCACACCGAGCATGGTGAATGCCTAGCAATCTTGAGGCATAATTGAGCCTGGGAGAGGTTTTCGCGGTTACTCCCAGCAGGGTAGGCGACCTTCATTGAGATCCCAATGTACGAGAACGACGTGGATCCGACGGTTGAGTGTGCTCGAGGGAAAGTCGTGAACGTTACTGGCGGGTCCGTTGCTCAGCGTCAACTGCCCACATACGTCGTGGAGTGTGTTCAAGAGGGCAAGGTGATGTCCTGCACGATGTCCTAGTCGTTGCGAGCGTGTGTTTTCAGGACTGGGTTGGATCACATTCGCATTGCTGACGGCTGCGAATACAGCTTCAACGTCGACCGTCTCGTTCGTCGACGTCGTTGCCAAGAACGGCCAACCATTGATTACCAATGCGGCGGATCACGGCTTGGCATCATGGCGGGAGGCGGGCACAGGATCCGTCATGCCCCTATTGCCTGCCTTTCCCTCTCTCTCCCGAACAGTCGCGACATTTCAGCTCGATGATTTGCTCTACTCCACAATAACTGCGCTTTGTGGCCTGTGGAGCACCAAATGGCTCTGTTGTCAACAGCTACCGGAATGCGCGAGAATGGATCAACTTCCAAGCATTTCAGCGGATGGTGCATTCTGGGAGACTCTTTGCTGCCTACCACCACCTTCATTTCGCGGTACTTCTGAAGACCGGCTAATGCTCCTCGCATGATGACTATTTGGCGGCCGTTTATGGCCTTTGCAGGCTACTCTTTGCTTTGCCTTCTGTTGTCTTCCGGTGCTCTCTCCCAATGGATCGAGTACCCCGCCTCCGGGCAGGCCACCCTAACACACTATGACCTACCCCGGGGGTACGTGGCTGCGTGCGGCTGCACACCTGAGACCACACATTATCCAGTCGCAGCCCTGTCCCAGATGGCCTTTGGAAGCAGCGCAAATTTCGGTATGTACCCAGCCCCCGAACCCACCCAACCTACGACAGTCAGTCTCTGAACAAGAGCTTTAGGACCAGGCTGTGGCAAGTGTTTCAACTTGACGCTGGTCAACCCTCTTATTGCGACGCCTCCCTTCTATCCTGAGGAAACAAAGCATATTGTCGTCAAGATCGTAGACCTGTGCCCTATCTCCGAAGATGGGTGGTGTTCAGGAACACTAGACAAGACTAATGGGTACGTGAACGTTAGAGCAGCATCCTCCATGATCATTGACTGAGATGTCACGCTCATAGCGGTGGATCCCAGCTTAACTTTGACCTCGCCTATCCGTCTGCTGCCATTCCAGATGATTTCTTCCCCCACAACGAGACATTATACGGATACAAGGTAAGCATTCATTTCTGACCTGGAAGGACCTATCTTGATGGGTTCATTTGCAGGACTTTGGTGTTTGGAATATCAGTTACTCTGTTGTTCCCTGTCTGGAATCTTGGGAGGGTCGCGGGAACCAAAGGGCTCTAGGAAGTGTTGCTGCGCTGGAAAGCAGCGGGTGTTGTCCAGCCGATCCAACAGTAAGTCAGCATCTTCATCTGTCGTTCCTCACGATTGACCGTGCCTCAGGGTAACGCTAACAATACTTGTCCTTCGTATTCTGACGCCAATGGATTACCGTTCGTTTCTTCAGCTTTGTTCGCCTTCACTCAACCTGATGCTTCACCATTCGCAGACCTGATACAAGGACTGGATACGCTTCCACGTATAAGCCCTCACTGCTGCTCTATCTATCGGCCCTCTCAATTCTGTACCTTTACTCCCACTACCAATGATAATGACTTTTCTGTGCTGTTTGTGGGCTCTGGCAAGGTGCATGATGCCGCCTCTATGCTTCCTTGAAAGACTTCGAGACAGTTAACCAGGATAGATAGAGATATTGTACAGGTGTTCGATGCATTCCAACGTCGTTCTTCAAGCCCAGGAGACAGATGATTGAGAAAGTTCATGATTATACTTTCGTATCATAGAAGCATGTAAATCAGGGACCCAAGGTATCCCGCCTTCAATCCCGTCTATTACATTGTATTTCAGCAAATTTGCCAAAGACAAGAAGCCCACAGGACTTAATACCTCTCCACATCGTCGCTGGTGAGCTTCTTATAACCTGCACCGCCAGGCAAGAGGCGGCGGATCCATCGGAAGCCTCCCATCCACGCAAAGGCAGAGGCCAAGACAGCGACGATCAAGAACAGGTAGACTCCATTGGCAAAGGAGGCTTCAGGGACCTTGACGCCACCGGGGAGGGTACCTTGTGCGTTGGTCTTGGGGGTAGCAGGGGGTGTTGCGGTCAAGGGTGCGTCCTTGTCAGCAGGCTTATCGGTGCCCATTTGGGGTTCGGCAGGGGGAGCATCCTAGATGGGAAAGCAAAAAAGTGTATTGGGTTCGTATTAAGATGAATACTGTCCACAGAGCATGTTTAGAGCTCAGCTCGAAGGGGCACCTTGTTGCCGTTTTCATCCTCCACTTCTTCGATAGCGATCTGTGCAAAAGGACGAGCGTTAGAGGAGAGCACGACGTGCCGGCAAGAAGCAAACGCACCTCGCCAGAATCAACAATGGTGACATCCTCAACAGGTCGGTCGTTACCACCCTTGGCGACGTTCTCTGCAGTTGATGTTAGCCCCTGGTTAAACATTGCTGGCTTGAGCCCTTACCGATGATGCGGACGACTTCCATTCCCTCCAAGACTTGGCCGAAGACGACGTGACGACCATCGAGCCAGCTGGTCTTGACGGTGGTGATGAACTAAAGAGAAAGAGTCCACGGTGAGAGACATGTGGGGAACTGCAATGGATAATAACTCACGAATTGCGAACCGTTGGTATCCTTACCGGCGTTGGCCATGGAGAGGAGACCAGGACCAGTGTGCTTGAGCTTGCTATTAAACAGTAAGACGTTGCAATCCAGCCATCCGAATATCAGTGTCGACATACAAGTTCTCATCGGCAAACTTCTCGCCGTAGATGGACTGGAGGACGCTGGTCAGTTTGAGGTCGCATTTGGAGAAAGTCGAACTTACCTTTCCACCGGTACCATCACCACGGGCTGGGGGATTCCATAAACACCTGGGTCTTGTGGGAAAGAGAGCTGTGATACGTACTGAAGTCACCACCTTGGATCCTGTACGACTATTAGCGAAGGAGTTCTGAATGCAGAGGCGGATACGAGCTTACATGAAGTCCTTGATAACACGGTGGAACTTGGATCCCTTGTAACCGAATCCGAGTTCAGTTCCATCCTTCTTGATGCCGGTTGCGAGAGCGCGGAAGTTCTCTGCGGTCTTGGGGACGGTCTAACAAGGAAAGTAAGCACCGAAGGACGCCTAATTACTTTCTGAGGGCAATACTGACACCACCGAAAAGACCAATAACGACTATAGTTTATTCCTTAGCCTTGCGCTTCAGAGTGGACGGTCAAGACATACCACGACCGAGGTCCTTTTCACCATGCTTGATGTCGAAGAAGACCTTGTTGGTTATTTTGGGACCCTTGGAGGCCTCAACGGTGCAGAAGAGGGCACACAAGGCGACGAAGACAACCGCGAAACTGAGCCGACCAAACATGATTTCTGGTGAATGAATAAGAAAGAGGTAAAGAAACCAAACGTGGCGATGGGCGAAGCTTATATGTGTTCGTGGGAATGGATCAGAGTTGGTAACGTGTCTTCTACGATTCCCGAATCCCAATCCCCACTGGCAGACCTCAGGACTATTGTCGGAAACAACGCAAGAGGTTTGTCTCTAAGAAGATGCGTATATTTCAGGGGTCAAGAGCTTGTACTGATGAGCCATGGTGCCCTTTGAGCACTGCATCCGCAATTGCCGGTGATAATAAGACAGTGATCGCAAACGGAATCCATGCTGCACTGCTTGACTTCATTCCTTGTAAGATTTGGACACCCCTATCTCGCTCTCTGACAGTCTGCACCCATTACTGAAGGCTTTAGCGGCGCCTGACCTATAAGCTCAGGCCATAGACCATCAATCTACCCCGCACCTCGGTTCGTTCCAGGGGATAAGAGCTTTCGCATTGCACTAGCAGCAACTTCGGATCGGCTAGAACCTTGCAACGTTCGTGGACGGTCAGAGTCAGAGGGTCCGCCCACAAGGCCTCACTGTCAACCACTTTGCTGCTCGCTCCATCCGTCTCCAAACCTCCAGCCGGAATCTGCTTCCCCTGAACGCTTCCTAGTATTGAGCAACTTATGTCGCTGTTCAACTATATCGGAACACCCAACAGCAACCTCATCTGCTGCATTTGCAGGTGCGTCTTAAAATCTTATAGATTAACCGTGTCTGGGCCTGAACAGCTGCCCAGGGCACCTTTCAACGACCCGATAACGACAGTCACATGTCAACACACTTTTTGTCGCGAATGCATCCTGAGAGCGCTATCTCATGCACCCCAATGCCCAGTGGATCGTTTGCCTTTATCAGAAGACGAACTAGCACCCACAAATTCCATCGTGAGGAGTGTACGTCGCTATTTGGGTCTCGCGTTACTGCTGTTGACATGCATCTCCAGATGGTGGATGAATTGCTCGTGGAATGCGTCTACAAGCAAGATGGATGCTCGTACCAAGGAGAGCGGCAGCAGCTTCCCATACATCTCAAAGAGCAATGCCTGTTATCGGAGGATGGGAAGCTCAGGAGGGAGTTGAACAACCGGGCAGGATCAACTTCGAGGAATGAAGCTGAGGAAGAGAAGACATCCTTGGTTAACACGGATGCTGTCCCGCCGGCAGTGAAACTGACACCCAATGGTGTGAAGCAGCACGACCCACGTATCAGTCAGCTAACAGAGCAGAACATCCTCCTGCGACATCGGGTCGAAAGTCTAGAGAATGTGGTTCAGGTGTTCAAAAAGGAGATGAACGCTGTGAAGATGGTCCTGGGCCCGTGGATGCAGAATGCCATGGCCACACCCACACCTGTATCTCGCTATCGCTCTGGGTCGGTCAATCAGACTAGACCTTCGAGTTCAGGTGAACCACTGCCGTTATCCGCAATCCCCGAGTCCACGTCGTCTGGTGTATTACAACCACCAGAGATACCCTCGATGGCACCACTGTCCCCACCAGAATCTGCCGCCGGAGATGACGACTCCTCATTGTCGCCGCCAGGCCCCAGTCTGGTCAACACAGCGGATCTTGCATCGTACTTTCCCGCAGACAATGAAGTCCGCGTTCAGCGATCAGTCCCGCCTCAGAGTCAACAGCGACGTTCTCCTCCTCAGAGTCAGCGATCGAGGCCTGGCCATGCTCACCATCACAGCGTCCCTGTGATGCCCACCGGGGATCCTTATTCGAACTATGCTTCCAACTTTAACTATGCACTGGGACCAGGTGGTTACAGCACCATGTCACCTTCCTTCCCCTCATATGCTGTTGCCGGACCCTCGTCTACATCGCTCACCCCAGTCTCAGACCTTGTCACCTCCTCTCCCTCTATCCTCCACACCTTCCAGGGCATCCAATCCAATCTGACAGCCCTCTCGTCAAACATTGATGAGCTCAATCGCAAGACAGATCTTGCTCTGGGCTTGATTGGAGGCGGAGGAGTAGCGATGCTGAACGGGGGAGTGGTGGGAGAGGTTCTACGATTGGGCGAAGAAGTCATGGGTGTCCGTGCCAATGTGCAAGGCCTGCGGATGCAAGTCCACGGGATGCTCATGGGTGCAGCTGGAGGCTCCTTTTCGAATCCTGGTTTGCCCAGGCAGCCTAACCCACAGTCATCGCCAAATCCCAACCACGGAATGTCGGAGGAAGAGGCTTCTTTGGCTGGGCGAGGACAGATACCGTTCCCTACGGGTCTAGGATCCATGTCGCCTGCCATGGGTCTCAACCCGAGATTCAGTTCCTTCCCAGGTCCTCTGGGGATCACGAAGTTGTAGGGTAGAGCCACCAGTAGTGTCCTATTCCAGGCGACAGTGCTTCAGTTGAAGAATAATCTAATGTAATTCTAGTCGCTGAATCGCAACCATTTCAGCAATTCTTCCTGCTCACCGTAGGAACAAGCTGTTTGATGTCATCATACACGTCCTCGATCCGTATCGCGCGTCTAATTCTCGTTTTAACACCCAACCACCACCATATCGGTCTTGGATTCTACACATGTCGGCGAGCTTCGCGTTCGTACCGCGTAAAGTTGCATCGAAGAAAAATGGAGCCAAGGTGACCCATCTACCACAACCGCGACAGACTGCAGCTTCCTCACCCCTGCCAGCTGCGGCTGCTTCATCTAAAGGCAAAGAAAAGGCGACTGTGATCACGAAACCACATGATGCAGAGAACCCCATTCACGAACCACCGCAGAAGAAGGAGGCTGGCCAGCAACTTGTGAATGAGGAGGACGCTATCTTGATTTGGCTTGCACTCTCGGATTATGCACTATGGGCAGACGGGGATCTCAGGAGAAGGATGGAAGTGGACGAAGAGGGAGGTGGAGGGTGTAAGCGCTGAATTCCATGAGTCCGAGCCTACCAATCTTAACAAGCACACAGATATCTCCCTGAACTACCTTATGAGTCACAGTCCGTCTCTGTGGCCGTTGAAGCGCTTCGTCGGCGCGTCACAGACGCCCTTGGTCAAGGCCCTGCGACAATACGCGCCTGACGTATTCGAGTTGCAGCTCATCGTCGCTGCGCCTCAGCCCTGGTTTAATAGGAGCGGTGTTGCATCTTCGAGCACGCCGACTGGAGCAGGCGGGTATGAGATACGTCGGACAGATCTTTCTCCTTCCTCTCTGACCAAGCGAGATTGGGACGAGCGGACTGTTTATGTGGTATATATCTCACTCCGTTCCACGGTACGATAAGAACTGAAAGTTGTATAGGAACATGTTCCACCAGAGTACAAGACCACCCCTAGTCTCGTCAGGTTCTTGTCGGCCCTTCTACCAGAAAGTCACGACCCACATCCATGTCGAAGAATACAGAGCGTAACTCTACCTGCTCATCATCAAGACGCTTCGGCAAGAACCCCATCGTTCAAAGGCTTTGCATTTGTGACATTTCACAACTTGCAAGATGTGGCGCATGTTCTCACGTCCCATCCTTGGAACACCCCGGAAGAGTTTCAGCCTTCGAAAGGCAGCGATACGCCTGCTGAGAAGGCAGTGAAAGTTGGTTTCAGGGCACTCAAGAAGGCAGATTGGGAAACACTGCGAGAGGAATACCTCGCTTACCGCCAGTCTCTGATTCAAACTATCACTGACTTCCAGGATAATGTCGAGCAACCGACAGCGATAAAAGCGCCTGCTGCCGCACTGGAATACGGCATTCGAGAACAAACCCGTATGCCTGACGTACATCAACCGCCTGCAACACTGTCAGAGCCTCCAGAAGGCTCCTCGTCAGAGATAACATTGGCTTCACCATATCCGTACGGATGCCTGGTCTTCGTGAAGAACATCCACACCGAGACCAATAAAACGACGCTGAAAGCCATATTTGGGCGCGTCCTGGACTCATCCAACCCCACAGGTCCAAACGCTGGACTCGACTATGTCGACTTCACAAAGGGAATGGACAGCGTATGTAACCTTCCCTGTCATCATGGTCCATACTCACAAGTCATTCAGTGCCATCTTCGGCTCAGTACGCCTGAGCACGCAGAACGTCTCGTTAGCCACTTTAATGCCTCTCTAACTGTGCAACAGAACGGTTTGGATGATCAAGGAGCTAACGTCGGTGACAATGTCAGCGCGAGTTTGAAACCCATCTCGATGGAAATCGTCATAAAAACACGAGAAGAAGTCTACTGGCAGAAAGTCCCGGAGAAGATTCGGAGAGGAGCAGTGGAGAAAGCTGTTCGGTTGTGTCGGGGTGAGCTTGACATTGACAAGATGGGGAATGATAGGACCACAGAAAGCACGAGGCCTCAGAAGAAAAGACGGACACGGTAGATTACACCTGTTGTAACGGGTCATCGATATTTAATGGGAGCTTCATTATTGTGACGTTCTGTTCACCCACAAACGTTTCCCAAACCTAAGAATAGGATGTTTGTGTCATAGTAGCGGCTGTGCTCAATACTGGAATACCCTGATCTTGGCGCCGCTGTTCCTTGTCCTCACCCAAGTCGCCTTCCCTTTCTGCCTGTGCTGTTCGGGGCTGTTTTCTCGTGGCTCTGCTTTCCTTCAAAGACCGCCTTACTAGGCTGGTCGAACCCTCTGGACGACACTCCCATTCCTCTATCTCTATCGCCGCACGATGTCTCCATGTGCGCTTTCTCGATTCAGCTCTGCAGCGCGCGTTCTAACATTATTTCGACAGATATGAGCCCTACATTAGAAGCTCGGCGGGAAGTAACTTCGTCTGAGGCTGCCTCATTGCAAGGGTAGGCCTTTCACATTTACTCGCCAAGCCAAAACCAAGCCAACCCCGTTTTCTCCTTTCAAGGAAACCGGCAAAGACGCCAATCATTGCAGGCGCGACCTGCGGTGCGGTCTTGTTCGTCGCCTGGGTTGTCGGCTTTGCCATCTACTTTCGCAAGCGTTACAACCGAAAGCAGCGAAAGCGTCTAGCTGAAGAGGGTAAATGTGATCCACCGCCAGAAAAGGTCAACCCCAACGCCTCCACGGAAAGGTTTATTATACCGCCCGACCCAGCGGTCTTGATGGGCATTGCGAAACCTGGAGAAATGGTGTATACAGCGGAAACTCGGATGAGCGAGGATGGTCATGAAGGGAGACCCAGCATGGGATCGCGACGGCCGACACAAACCCACAAGAAGAGCCCCAGCCATTCAGATTCGAAGCCTACATCCGTTAAAGGGAAGGGCAAGCAGGTGGAAAATGCGAACGGGCACCTTACACCAGAGCAACATACGCCTACTGCAAAATGAACATTTCTACGAACACGGACGGTTGGCCACGACTTGGATGGACAGTATGATTTATCTCTTTACACTATAATTGCTTCATCTGTTTCAGTTGTGGATGGAATTGACTTATTTTGGGCCTCAGTTGTTCATGCACTCTCTCAATCGCAATATGCGCCAACGCTCGCAGGCTAAGAGGACGTTTAGCAAGGTCAAATGGTTCGCCAGAAGAGGCTCCACTTACAGCGACATCTCGTGCATAGCGATAGAGCACGCCCTTTTTGACGTTCAGCTTGCCCTTGTCAGACTGCTCCCACTCCATCTTTCGCTGGACTTGCTCCTCCTCACTGACGAGCCAGTTGATGGTGCGGGTTTCGGAATCGATAATGATCTTGTCTCCGTCCTTGACGAGGGCGATGGGTCCACCAACACGAGCTTCGGGGACGACATGGCCGATGATGAAGCCTCTGCTTGCACCAGAGAAGCGGCCATCGGTGATAAGCGCAGTAGAGTTGGCGAGACCAGCTCCTGCGATCGCTCCAGTAGGTCCCAGCATCTCCGGCATACCAGGTGCTCCCTTTGGTCCTTGATAGCGGAAGATGAGGACAGTGCCAGCCTTGATCTTGCCTGCAGCAAGCGTTGGGTAGAAGTCCTCCAAGCTGGATAGAAATGCGGGTCAGCCACGACTGATACCATGCAGTAGTTATTCCCAACCTGTCGAAACACATTGCAACACCCTGAAATGTCAAGGTGAGCTCCCAGTTTCCTAGAGAAGCGCTCTTGGACTGACCTCGAATCGCAGACCTTCCTTTCCTGTAAGCTTTGCAACGGCCGTTTCGGGCGCAAGGTTGCCTCGCAGGATGGTTATATGTCCAAAGGATTTCAGAGGTTTGTCCAAAGGCCTGAAAACATCTTGGCTCTCAAAGTCGAGCTCGGCGACGTCAGCATAGTTCTCCGCGAGAGTCTTTCCGGTGACAGTCATCTGGTTTCCGTCGATCACGTCTGAGTTCTTCAACAAGTACTTGACGATGGCCGGGATACCACCGATTTTATGGACGTCTTCCATGTAGTATCGTCCGGACGGCCTGTAATTCAAGGTAAGTTTCTGCATGTTTTGAGAAGCGGTAAAACTAACATGAGGTCTGCAAGGAAGGGAGTCTTGTCAGCAACCATCTGGAAGTCGTCGATGCTGAGCTCGATATCAGCAGCGCGGGCCATGGCTAGCAAATGGAGGACCTAGTTGAACACGTCAGAAAGTGGCCATCTCCCAAATGCTAGACAGGCGCACAGCGTTGGTTGAACCGCCAAGAACAGTGATGATTGCGATGGCATTCAAGAACGACTGCCTGGTCAAGATATCCCTATCGGCATCGCGGTCAAAAACCTGGTCTTGCCTCCACAACCGAAAACATACCTCGGCTTCAAGTCCAACTCGAGCAGCTTCTTCATGTATTTTGCTGCCTTGAAACATTCTTGAACCTTTGCAGGGTCCAGCGCAGGGATACTCGACGAGAAGGGTAGCGATAGCCCAAGAACTTCCAGAGCGGAGCTCATGGTGTTGGCGGTGTACATGCCGCCGCAGGCACCAGCACCAGGACAGGCGTGGCGAACGACGTCGAATCGCTCTTCGTCGGTGATCTTGCCGACGGTGAAGGCGCCATAGGACTCGAAAGCGTCCGAGATGTTCACGGTGCCGCCCTTTTCTTTGCCCATTGACGGGCAGTCTTTAAATGGCAGACTCAGATGTCTTCCCTTTGGCTTGGGAAGGGGGACTCACCAACGTGGCGTGTACCGGGTTGGATGGTACCACCGTACACGATGATGGTAGGGCGGTTATGTCGAACGGCAGCCATGAAACAGCCCGGCATGTTTTGTCACATCCTGGGACGGAAATGTTGCCATCGTAGTGCTGAGCCATAACCACAGCCTCGATGGAATCTGCGATAATGTCCCGACTGGGTAGGCTGGGAGAGGAGAAAGAGTATCAGGCTGTCTGTATGCCTTCTAGGAAAGGCCGACATACGAGTATCTCATTCCCTCTGTGCCCATGGTAATGGCGTCGCTATACATCAGTTCAGTATCTGAACTTTGAATTCTAGCTAAATTGGACAGACCTGACACCAATCGTGTTGAAGATAAGCCCAATCTGGTCTTCCTCTTCGCATCCCTTCTTGACCTGCTTCGCGAGGTCGAGCTACGGAACAAGCATCAGATCAAAACCATACTGTATGCTCAATGTCTACTTCGGAGTACTCACGAGATGGTAATTGCATGGATTCCCTGTGACGAAGAGGAAAGTTGTTTTTAACTGGCCATTGGGAGGCCCGACCAAAGGACTCACCTTCCCACCAAACAGGGGAAATACCAATCTGCGGTTAATTCATTCAGTACAAAGTTGCATATCACACCAGTGGCTAGGTGCGTCGAAGGCTTACCTGCGGCTTCGCCATGTCATTTTCTTCAAGGCCGACGGCGTAGACTTTGTGATTTGCAGAAAAGGTTACGAGTCTTCCTATAAGATCTCTCAAGGCCACACTCACGCATTGCCTGTGCTCCGCCTCGCATCTAATCATATCCGAACGTCAATAATAGACTATCGAGCGAAATAGGTGAAACGCACCTTGTTCTGCGTGATCTGACATGATATCTTGTTGAGCACTGGAGCTTGTCCAGAAGGCTTGCTCAACGTGTGTCTGCATTTGGGGCAACAGGGTTCAGCAACGAACAGGGGTAGAGGTAGAGGATAGATGATTCCATATCCAGAGTTTCTGATTGGATAGCGCTGCCAAAATACCAGAGCAAGAGACATTGAACGGCGTACTCACATTTGGACGTCACCAGAATCTTCAGAAGCCATAATTGCGACTTTCCAGTACGAAGGTTGTTACCTGAATGGGTTGATTTGCAAAGCTAGGTGGCAGAGGAGTGAGATACCTAGTAACGTCGAGTCAGAAAGAGACCCATCGCTGACGATCCAGGTCTTATATGAGAAGAGGTCACAGGGACAGAAGCGTCAGCAATGGCTCGGGATTCCGTAGGGACAAGAAGCAATGGTTCGGTGCCTTCTAAACGGAGGCATCGGCTCAGCGTCTTCTCGTCTTAGAAACGTGCTACTGGACTGCCATGAGAGCACTAGTAGGGTTGGATACGTGTCCCTTTGGATGTTTATCTGAAGGCTATCTCTACTAGCGCCTGTAAGTCCTCCGGGCCGCTGCTCCTGCAGCTACAAGAGGGTCGGCATAACCTTCCGATAATGCCTTACCCCGCTGTGAAAGTTCTCGGCGATATACCATCTCGCCACGCGGTTCTCAAAGCCCCAACCAAGGGGAAAGAGGAGATATCAAATAGGGAGAGACAATGATAGTTGATGAAGATAATGCGCAGTAGATGTAGTGTGGAATGAAGCGATGATATCACCCTTCTAGGCCTTGCAGGAGCGCTCTAGGTCGAGTGCATACTTATTGGATCTAAAATTCGAGCCCTCCTTGCCTGAACACGTCAAGGTTCGTCTTGGCCTCGGGCTTAGCCTGTTCAGCCAGATCGCTTCGGCCCTGTAATACTTTGTTTAGATGGTTTGATTAGACAAGGCAAAAGGAAGACGCACCATTGAAAGCAAAGCACGACGTAGGGTAAACCAAAGCTGGTCGCTTGTATCGTTGCTCGTGGAATGCTGAAGGTTAAGCGCAGACAGGAAGTGCTCGGCTGCTTCCTTATCTGCTCCAATGTTCAAACCTGCATTGAGCCAGTTAGCCAGGTTCGTCAAGTGGGGGATTGCGGCTTTCACTTACAAGCAACTCCAACATTGTAGATCGCCCTTGTGTAAGTTGGACGGAGTTGTAGCGCTTCGCGATAAGCGCCCAACGCTTCTTCAGGCTTGCTACCGTTTGACAATGACGAACCCAGTCTGTTCCAGAGCAAATAGTCCTGTAAACTCTAGGTGAGCTACACTTTTTGTCGTGACACCATGGAATTGCTCACGTTTGGTTTCACGCTTAGCGCAGCCTCGAAGCAGTCCCTTGCACGCTCATAGTCGCTATTATTGTAGAACATTACGCCCAACCCCGTCTGCACGTCTGGATCCAGAACGCCCTGCGAGTTTTGCAATCGAGCTAGGGAAAGGAACACGTCGGTAATCCGACCGTGTGTGTCCCATGCCGAGTTGGTCTTCATCGCCTTGATAGTTTCTTCTGGGATTGGCAGGGTAGGGTGACGCGCCCGGATCCAGCGCAGGAGCATTGCGTGTGAACCTCGATCGTAGGATTCATTCGTGAACGAGATGGCTAGCGACTGTCGTCGGCAGCCATGTAAGCGATGGATATTAAACGCAAAGGTAATATGCTTACCAGCATGCCTTCACCGGCATTCCCAGCCGCTTCGGCTCGCTTGACGCCTTCCATCAGAGCCCTCATCCCAGCCTCTTCACGTTCATCCATGTTCCGGGTCTCGCCTAGGAGAATCCACGCTTCGTAGCCTCCTTCACCTAGCTGGCCCTTTTGAATTGCAGCTTCGATCATGAGAGCAGCTTCGGATAGAGATCCATTGTTCTCCAAGAGAGACTTGGCTAAATTGAGCAAATGATTGGAAGGGGATTCCATGAAGCGATTGTTTTGTTCTACCAAAGCTAGCTTCAAAAGATGCATAGGGGCTAGGAAAAGGGAGACTCACCGAAAACATAATCCCCGAGGATGGGAACGCCTTCAGGATCAAACCGAAGAGCCTTGTCGCTGCTAGGTCCTTCTTGAAAGTCTCCTATACCGCTTTCCCAAGCTTCTTGCATCGATGCGCCATAGTCGAGTTCATCTCGCTGGGCGTTCATCATTTGTGAGAACTCGGCCTCCCATTTTGCCAGATCCTCTTCGGGTAGGGGCAGTTCGGATTTCTGCATGTTGTTCAATAGCCTTCGGGAGGAAATATAAGTTCATGATTGAGCATTTTTCAAGATGGAGACGTACTCTTTAAATGTGCCCTCTGTCGAAGTGTCTTCCTTGGTTTCTTCAGCAGTAACGTCTTCCTGGGTCTTGGTATCGGAGATCGAGAGTGATGCAGCGGCTTGGGCGAAAGCAGCTTCAAAGTCTTCCTCTCGACTCTTGCCTTTACCCTTGTCCTGACTCGAGATCTGGAGGTGGGGGTTTGCGCCGTATTGCATTCCCATCCCCCCATACATCCCCTGATTCATCATTGACCCGCCGTATGTGTTGTAACTTGGCATAAACGAAGATCGCTGTTGCACTGGACGAGGATCAATAACAGTTGGATGGCCAGATATATGATGCTCACTATCAGGGCGAGCAGCCATTGACTGCTGAGCATGGGCATACGAAGCACTCGCTGGGCCAGGAGAGAATTCACTCGCCCAACCTCCATGGGCCTCCATTCCCCGCATGCTCTGTTCCTTGGCCCATGCCTGTTGGAGATCGGGACCTGCTCCATTAGCTTCAAGACGAGCAAGATCATGGGCATGGTTCGCAAGGAAACCGGGGCTAAACGCATGCTCTTGGGCTTGCGATTCAAAGAATTGCCTTGCCAATGCAGCATCATGCTCGTTCACTGGTCCTGCATGTGACGTAGTAGGCAGTTGGTGCAACTGATCTTTGTGTCAGGGCAATGATAATCGCTGGAAATTTGAAAAGTCCATACTCTAGATGACGATGGACCTGCAATTCTGTCCTGGAAATGCACAGTCAGCCGTGTAGAAACAGGTGAGATGACGCTTTGACTGACCTGTTGTATGCTCCGATCTCCTTCGGTGTGCTTCAATACCTGGGACAGTGGATTGGCTGCTGTGCCACATTCTGTACCGGAGATGAGGCCCTGGAACGACATTGGTGTTGTGGTGGAACGGAAAAGGTCCAGCTTGAAATCCGCTTTGCCGGCAATGTCCTGCCGAGATGGGCTCTGGGGAACACGAACACGTGCTGAAGCGCGTCCGACTTCTTGGCATTTCCCACGGGATTGTTGAAACGTTCTAGTGATAGGACCAAAGCGCCGGACCTCCTTCAAGTTGCTTCTGCCCCTCTCGTCTATGGCCACCAACAAACCATCCCTCAGAGAACGTCTCCTCTCAAACTCTCCAGATCCAATGAAGGACTCGATACTCCGCGAGTCTGGCATGGGCTGGAACACCGCAACGCCAGCAGAGGCTGCAGGTTCAATCTCCTCGACCACCAGCTCCTCGTCCTCCTCGTCGACATCCATAGTCTCCCCTCTCCGCATCGCCAAGCGTGATTCACCTGGTCAGAATCCTAGACGGCCACCCGTGGCGCGTCGTTCGTCGTCCAGCTACAAGCATATGCATACCAACAACCTCGTCTCCAAGTCCCCCTTCAAGTCTCAAATACCAACACCTTCAGCAGCACCTATAGCCATCACATTCCCGAATACCACCACGACTGCCCCAATGCGTCGGGTGTCGTCGGAGAAACGCCCTCGACCAGACTCCCTCCATGAGGGCTCAGAGATCGAGAGCGAGCGCCCGTTTGCCTACAAGCGGGACAGGAAGCAGAGCAAGACCTTTGAGGGCCTGCTTCAGAAGGAAGCTGTCACCAAGAGCCCCTTTAGACGATCTGCGACCGTGGACGAAGGTCGTTCGACGCCTCCCGTGACGCGACCACGGCCGCATTCCTCATACATTCCAGAGTCGACACCCGAACCAGAACACATGGCTGTACCGCAGCAGCTGCCAGAACGAGGTCCATCGCCAGGTAGATCAGTTCTGGTCTCTCGTCGAATGCATGGCCCTCGTCTGAGTGGGAGTGGTCGACGAGAGCGTAGGAAAACCGTCACCTTTGATGAACGATGCGACGTGGTCGAGTTTGACAGGGATGAAGAATCGGATGAAGACGTGTTTGTTAGTGACGAGGATGAGGACGTCTTCTACGAAGGAGACGGAGAAGACCTTCAGCATTCAGGCCACCCGACTGAGGACGATGACGACAGCCGTATGGATATTGACGACGACGACGACGCGTCGTTTGAAGGCGTATCACTCAACGACGACGAGAAGAAGGTCGATACTCTGCTAACATTGGATACCGATGCCAGCATTACTGGGATTGTGGACAAGATGTTCTTTTCTCCTAAAGACGATGCCAGAACCAGCACTCCTCCCAGACATTCCAGCCTTCCCCCCGACGCAGAGACCGAAGACGGTGTTCCTCTGGGTCGCAGTCATCACGTTGATAGGTTTCTTCAGCATCAGCAAGAGTACTCGCACTTGCAACAACCACCCCGCTTCTCCCCTCGTGCTTCCCCTCAATCGGGTGCCCCACGAGGATCTGGCAGTTATCCTTTCGGACTTGGTCTTCCAAGTCATGCGTCACCTCATGGCGCGCCTGCTACACCCCCGCGTCGCTCTCCAGGCATGACGCACAGTACACCCCCTCTGGGGCGATCCACTCACTCTGAGAGGTCCAAGCAGGCGCGCGAGGACGAGAAGGATGAAGAAGCCAGCCGCGAAGTGTCCCATCTTCCTCCTAGCCCCTCGCCCATGAAACCTACGCGTCGCGAGAGCGTCGAGAATGGCTTGGTCCCTCGCTTTGACCTTGCGCGTGGTGAGTTTCATTACGATCGAATGAGTTGATCAGGTATACTGATTCGAGGTCGGTTAGATATCAACCCCGCTCTCCCCTCTCCAGACGTTTCCACGGACGCCGACATCAATCCATTTGACCCCTCGTTGAACTTGGATGGCTCAGACGAAGAGGCCAATACTTCAACAGAGATTGATAGGGCAGCTGACGACTCCACCTCGCGTCGTGATACTAGTCTGTCACAGCTTCTCGACCCCTTGGGGTTATCGGCGAACGAGGTATGTCAAATATCTCCTATCCAGGAATCATGTCTCACGGAGGCGAATAATTCAGGGAAACAACGAGCCGCGGGCGGCGCGTCCTCTACCAGCCCAGCCAAGAACACCCCCTGTCACAATCCCTCTTGAGATTCCTTCTGGTCGCTCCTCGCCCTTTGCACGGGGCTCACCATCCGTACGAGCCTCTTCACCTTTTACAAGGGGTGCCTCACCCTTTGCGCGCGCTGCTTCCGCGTCGCCTTTACCTCGTTCAGGCTCCCCATTGACGCGCGGTTTGTCTCCTGTGACCAGCCCAGAGGCTTTGCGACCGCGTATCAGCAAAGAAGATGTCAAGCGTCGTCTTCTGGGCCGCCGCAGCCCTGGCGACCCCTCTTCACCTTCCACCACGCCAGACGATGGCGCAGAGGCTAGAGCCTCTCCCATTCCTGCCGTGCAGGAATCCAGCGATCCAACCACGCCTGTGGCCATGGAACTTCCTGATCACGCCTCAGTCATGACTGAGATGAGCATGGAGACCTCCGTGCTTGTAGAAGCCGACCGCGCCAACATGTCCACGGCCTCGGTTGTCTCTGCCGCTCCCTCTGAACACAACGAGTTTGGTCAGCGCGCTTCTGACCGTCTCAAGTTTGACTTTGGAAGCAAGTTTTCCCTTGGTGGTCTGGGTATTTCAACGGGTGACGAAGCGGACGTGTCTCTTCCCCCTTCGCACTCTGGCGAGCGATCGTCATCTCGACTTGGATCGACGGAGAGGACTGAGATGAGGATGGGTGACAAGGACGTGGATATGGAGATGAAGAGCGCGCTGGACCAGTTGATGGAAGATGTTGCTGGTGGGCCTGTGGACGACTCTATTATGACGGACGACTCGTTCGCCTCGCTTTCGTCGAGTGCTTCGGAGCCGTTCTTACCCTCTGTCGTTTCGCCTCCTCGCCCCAAGGTGATTGAGAGGGCGGCGACAGACAGCGTTCTCATCGAGTCGCATCAATTCGATGGCATCCTCAGCAGGTCGGTCAGTGGCTCGTCATCTGCTACGATTCCCCCTCCTGTACCGCCAAAGGATAGCATCAAGAACCGCGAGCAGTTGATACTCGAGAAGCGACGAGCGGCGAGGAGGATGGAAGATGACGATTCTGAAGACTTTGACGATGTTGGGGACTTGAGGGCCAGTCACAAGGCTCAAAGTGTGGGACGCCCGAGCCGTAGGCGAAGCATGAGCACGAACGATGCGGTCGACTTGGCTGCTCAACGTAGATCTGAAGCCCTCTTGGACATTAATGCAGAGTCTGACGGTGATGATCTCCTTGGCAAGATTGAGCAAGAGCTTAACAAAGGCAAGGAACAACCAAAGAAGGTGAGCTAGTACCCTCGTTTTATCAACCCACCTTTTTCCTTACGAACCCTCGAAACAGCGGTATCAAATTCGAGAGCACAATACTATCTATGCATCATCGTCTTCGCAGAAGGTGTCGCATACGAATGGGGCGGGTGATGTTGATGCTGGGCGAGCGTGGAGGATGGTGAGACGGCCATCGGACATGAACGAGTATGCGCAGCAGATTCGGGAGTATCGCAATCAAGAGAAGGGCAAAGCCTATGGCAAGGTCTTTGTCAAGGGTGAGTGGAGTGTCATATGTGTGCCCTACCTTTACTCATTGGTGTCTGCAGTCTTGTCGGTCAAGGGCGTCCATCTTCCTTTGCCCCACGAACGCACCTTCATCACCTGCACATTGAATAATGGTATCCACTTTGTCACCACCCCGGAGAGTCAATTGGCAGAAACTTCTGCGATCGAACAGGAGTTCGAACTGTACGTTTCGTTTCGTCCTTCTCTCAACCTGATTAGACTGACGATCGATTTGTAGCATTGAGCATAGTAAACTGGAGTTTACCTTGACGGTCAAGGTTCGCCGAGATCCACACATTGCCGCTCAGTTCCAAGCGCTCGTTGCGCCACCTCCAAGTGTGCCCTCAGCGATCCCTCGCGCCCCACCGATGGCGCAGAGCCATTCAAAGAGTAGCAGCGTATTCAGTCTGTTCTCTTCATCACCAAGAAAGCCAAAGGATAAGCACCGATCTGTTCCTCCCCCAGTTGCCGCTCCACCCCCTGCAGCTTCCGCACCTCACAGACTTCCCGAAAACCTGGCTCGATACCTGAAGCCAGATGGCACCATGGCACGAGCGTTCATCTCGTTCAAGGATGTCGTCCATCGTTGCGACACCCGTCTCTTTGAGACCAGCTACCCACTGATTGGCCAGCGAGCGGAGCTGGGAGGAAAGTATTCCACTCAGCAAGTTGGAGAGATTGTGCTCCAGATGTTTAGACTCCCACCGCTACCTGGGATCCCACAAGATCAGCTCCCACAAAGTCTCGAAGAGTGTCATCGTGGTCTGAGGCATATCAATTGGCACAAGATGACCTACTTCCAGGGTACTCTTACTCAGAACGGCGGCGACGTTTCGGCAAGTGGTTTCCGAACATCATTCTCTGACTGTACGCTGACATAGTTTCTTCTCCTTTAGACGTGGCGTCGTCGACAATTCCGCGTAATTGGTGGCAATCTTGTTGCCTTTAACGACGTCACCAAAAAGGCGACCGCCACAATTGATTTGAAAAAGGCGATTGCTCTCGAAGACGATGCAGACCACAATGATGACCGCTACGAGTCGGCCATGTATGGCGTTGAGCGGTCGTTCAGGTTGATCTTCCCAGCTGGAGAAGAAATCATGTTCTTTGCTGACACTGATGAAGAGAAGAACAAGTGGTACGTCTTGCTCGTCTGTTCGTGGATTTGCGCGATTACTCAACTCGTCGAATGTAGGCTCGAAGTGTTGAGGGCATTGGTCGGCCACATCCCACCGCATCCTCTCTGGGCTGAGCTCCTTTGGCAGCGTCAGGAAGAGTTGACCAAACCTAGTGCAGCCGCGAAGCAAGTCGCTACTCCCCATGATCCTTCTGCCGTCGCAGGCTCCTCATCCCATGGGCACGGGCGATGAGAGGTGAAGAGACTTGACAGTTCTACGTTTCCCCGTCTCATCACAATCCCGCTCCTCCATGAACCACTGTTAAATCGAAATCGCTATCGCATCGTTTTATTGCTATCGCTGCTGCCATTCATAGGCATGTATGATATACCTATGCATCCTTCGCACCATTCTTCCACCCGCGCTACCTACAACTCTTATGGTCGAAACACTCATGTACTATCGAAACCACCTCTTGTTTTCTGTGGCATTTTCTCATCTGTTCCCTTGGTTTGTGTATCTACCAATTCACACATTATTCCTTCTGTTCTTCAGCTAATGGGCTGTTTTCTCCCGTACGCTTTTTGCATGTCTAGCTATCCAATTCAAGCAATTAGAATTCAATCAATTTTTCGAACTGCAGTCGGAGTCTGGCAAAGACCAGGACAAAGCGGTGAGCGAACCCAAAAGCGTCCATACCGACATTTTGTCCACACTTTGATATTCCCAACCCTTTGACGTCCCCGGCACTTTGTCGCATTCACTAGTAATGGATATGAACGGCGATTGCCTGCCCTTAGATTCTATATAAAATGGGTCTCGAATCCCAAGAGACGAGTCACTCACCACCGTCACTTTAGCACTCCAAGCCTTATTCCATCGCGCAACAACTTGATTTTTCACAATGAACAGTGATTCTACAAGCCTCTCACCTCCGCCTTTCGACTTCAGTCACTACACCTGTTCAACAGCTTCGCTGCCGCTCTCTCACTCGGTCAAGATCGAACACTGGGATAGCACCATACCAGCAAGCCCGGTAGCGCCTAAGCGATCATCTCAGCCAAGGCCAGCTAGAAAATCGCTCATCAAACAGCCAGTAATCTCGGCAAAGCCTAAGGAGCGCTTCCACTTGGAATTCGCAGCATTAGAATCATGTATTCAAAGTGAAGATGGGCGTCTCGACGAAGTGTGGCGCCGATCACTCGCACTGAAGCCTCTCGCGAGCGCCTTGCCGACGGAAGAAAAGCCTATAGCGTGGAAGCAGACTTGGCCATCCTGGAAATGGTTATTCTTTGCCCCAAAGTCCGTCGTGGCCTACTACATGGCGATCTCAAAGTCTAAGGTTGAAAGGGAGCAACGGGCAGCGACCTGGCGTCACTTCAAAGAGGACGTTTTCATGTGCTATCTCTATGGTCCCGAGGCACTCGAGCAGAGGATCGCAAGGCTTCTTGGGAACCCCTTTCCAGAGGCCATTCGCTTGCACGAGGTACTGGGCCAAAAGGCTGAGGCGCTCCCCGAATACAATCGAGAGCACGATGCGCCACTTGTGCCAACTGAATTTGCGGAAAAGGCAGCCAAGTCCTTGATAAAGGGATGGAAGTTCGAGCGCAAGCATTTGATCTCGGAGGCTGAACATTCTGAAATCCTGAAGAACGCATCGTACAAGACTTTCAGCATACTTGGCGAGGAATTTTCGTTTCTGCTTTACTACAATCAAAATTCCACTTAGAGCCGCCTACTCAAGGATATCAGTTTTTACATTTAAGAGACGCGCCTTACCGTCCATGTGTCTCTGCCTGGATGTAGCCATGGCCTCGTTCTCCAATGCAGTTGTTATTTGGAGCAATTAGATCTGGCTTCCTAAAGTGTGGCATCCACGATCAATGACTCTTCCGAAATACTGATAGACCACGAAAGGACAACCTCGCCACGACTGCCTACTGTTGGCGTTATAGGTAGAGCAATGCCTGTGAAGATATGCATTGCAAATATCTCCTTCTATCCTCGTTCCATCTCACAGTCACAATGAATCGGAGCAGACGAATCCAAACGGGCGGCATAAATCATACAACTCACACTTGGGTTCACGGTACGTCGACGGGGTTCCAAGTGATGGCGCCCTCTTTCCCTTTATCCAGTCCACCCAACATTGCCATGTCTTCCTCGCTCAACTCAAAGTCATATAGCTCCGTGTTGGTTCTGATGCGTCCATGGTTTGCGCTTTTCGGGAGGGGAACGAAACTAGGTGGTGCCTCAGTTGAACCGTGTTTGAGTAGAGTGGTAGCATACATACCCTTTTTGCAAGCTCCATCTGAGCACAATCTGAGCGGGCTCTTTGTTGCACTTCTCGGAAAGCTCTTGGAAGACACGATGTCCTAGGTCGCCTCGAACGAGTGGGCTATATGCTTCAATTACGATGCCGTGTTTGAAGCAGAACTCCACAATATGGCGTTGTTGACAGAAGGGGTGTAGCTGCATGTGTTTTTGAGCATATGGCTTCCTAGAGGTTGCGCATTTTTCACCTCAATTTGATTGACTGCTGGAGGAGGATATCCTGCGTCTGTGATCTCCTGGAGATGGTGGACTCCGTAATTGGAAACACCAACACTGCGAATGATACCCTCTGACTGGGCATCTACAAGAGCTTTGTACGTTTCGAGACGGAGGTCTTTCCCAGCGTGAGGATTGTGAATCAAGAAGAGGTCGATGTAGTCTTGGATGGAATGGTGTCAGCAACCCAGCCGTCTGTGCGACGACAAACCCGTACCGAGCTGCATACGTTCGAGCGATTCTAGAATTGCCTTTCGCGTCTTTTCATAACCGTGGAACTTGGATATAATCTTGGTCGCTGGTTACGCCTTGTGAGATTGGAGGCTGCCCGACCTCTTTGATATACTCACTGACAAAAACGTCTTCCCGAGAGATCCCACCCTCGCGAATCCCTTCAGCTACGTGGGCCTCATTCTTGTATGCTTGAGCTGTGTCAAAGTGACTTTTTCAGTCAATGGACGTTCTTCCTTCAGAAATATGAGGCTACCCCACATACCGATACCCAACCTTGATAGCTTCGAGAACAGATTCCTTTGTTGTGTAGTTTTGATAAACGCCTAGTCCCAATCGAGGTATGTGATAGCCTAGATGCTTCAGTGTCAAGCCCTGAGCAGCATCTATTGAGCCTCACCGCTGGACAGCTTCACAGTAGAAGAGAATTTCAATGCATTCGCCATGACCTTGAGGTAGATGGAAAGGGGCAGTTGATGGCCATCACACAGAGCATCAAATACCAAATACTCGACCAAACAAAGACCTGCGTTCGAAAACTTTCCAGTTCACGCTCTTCGAGTTCGTTTGCGACGCGTTTACAGGTGAGCTTCGGGTCAATTTTACGCCTCACAGGACGAAATATTTAACTCAGCTCACTTCGATGCTATTGCGCATGAGACCATTTGTTTTCATTAACTGATTTCGCACAAAAACATTCCGAGACCCTTGTACTGATGCTTTTGCTTTCTAGGCCCTCTCTCGGTAGGCCCAAAGACAACCAGTAAGTGCCCTTTTCCCTTTGTTCTCGAGATGAAAAAATCCCATAGCGATGCTACAACGCATATGAGGCTTTATGTTTTAATTAGACTCTGATTCTTGTTCGCTTTGTGCCCTCTCGACAATTTACTGACCCTTTCTTGCTCTTCCAGGTGCTCCACATTCCGCAGTTTGTCCTCGTGTAGGCCACGCTTCATTACATACTACGATGTACTATATCCGAGTATCCCATGTCAATTGTGCAATCCAGCAGCGCGGCGTGCAGCCACAGTGTCATCCAATGCATCGAGTAACCCCTGTACTTCTTTGACAGCCGCCTTGCGCTCGCCACGCGCTTGCTCCCAATCGCGATCTGGAGCGATTCCATCAAGACGAAGGAGGGACTGTAACAGCAGTTCTCCAAGTCGGAGGCACTCCTTCCTGTCTGGTTCCGGCGTCTTTTCGTTTGGGTAACGCGAGATGCGGGAGAGGAGGTCTCTGAGATCTGGGGCGAGTTTAGATCTGACCGAGGCGACTTCTGATTGTATAGTGGACAAAACTGCCTTTTCGTCCGCTGTTGTATGGCTCGTGCTGGGGTGATGATGAGGGTGTTGTTGGGGTTCATTGGGAACTGCCGTTGGTATGAGCTGGAGAACTGAGCCCGGGACTATGTGATATGCATAGATTGGGGCATTGTTATCCTTTATGACTGCGCCCTTGTGAATGAGCTTGAAGCCATCGTAGGGAAGACCAGTATGGTCAGCCAAGGCCTGGCGGATGGCGCTAAAGGGTGTATTCTGTTTTTTAAATGTTAAAATAGGCTTGTATGAACTGGAAAAGACAGAACTTGGTCTGGGATTGCAAAGGACAGCTTATCGCGGCCATATTTGACTGATACAGACATGAAGGCAGGTGTTGATCAAGGGCTCCGGCACAACTGGAAATCAATGACGTTGATGAAAAATCAAATATAAGTACTTGGCAAGGTTTGGTCATTTCTCACTCACCACTACAATGTCCCAGCCAAATCGTCCAAACAGGACTGCCATCCCTCCCACTCTCCAGGCAAAGCTTGCTGCCTTCCAGGCGAACAGGCAGTCAGGAAATCCCAGCAGTAACAATGTTCTCAATCTTGAGACAGCCATGCAGAGCACAACTCTGGCAGGCGCACCCCCTCAGCCCCAGTTTCCAAAGCCTCCACCGGGTCTTGCCCAGCGCATAAACAATCTCAAGGGTGGCTCAGGCATCGCAGGCAGGAGACCAAAGCCTGCCTTCAGTCTGCGGGACATCGACCCAAATCTCGTCCAGCCATCTGCACCAGGCGGAGGTCCCCCTCCTGCTGTAGGAGGCCTCGGCATCTCTGGCGCTGGTCTTGGTGCCGGCCGACCCGCAGCCCTACCAGCAGGGTCCTCCTTCAGTACCCCCTTTTCAAATTTCTCTAAGATCGTCGATCCCTCTGGTGCACTCAACTTCAACGGCAAGGCCATTCTCCACTCAAGCGGCGTCAACTTTGAAAACGGCGCAAGTTTCACGATTAATATGGATCAGCTACAGCTCGATGACGAGGAGCTGGGCAAGGGCAATTACGGTACTGTTAAAAAAGTACTACACAAGCCTACAAACGTTGCCATGGCCATGAAGGTAACGCTCCACACCACTGCACATATTTTCTTCCCCGAACTGACCCTCCGTCTTTTCCAGGAAATCCGATTAGAGCTGGACCAGGCAAAGCTCAATGCCATCATTATGGAGCTTGACGTCCTCCATCGCGCTGTTGCACCTGAAATCGTAGAGTTTTACGGCGCTTTCTTCATCGAGAGCTGCGTCTATTACTGTATGGAGTACATGGACGCCGGATCCCTCGACAAACTTATCACCAGTGCTCCGACCACCATGCACCTTCCCAAACCTACCCCTCCGCCGCCACCATCGCAAGCGTCAACGGATGATATGGATACCGATCCTTCGTCAGACTATTCGTTCTCGCTCCCGTTCGAGGAGGAGGAGGTCGACTTTGCGAACGACGACCAGTACACCCCCTACAACGCCGCCTTCAACCAGCGTGATCCCAATTGCTCCTCACACACCTACAATGGCGGCCCCATCCCAGAAACCGTGCTCGGTCGGATCGCAGGATCCATGGTGCGCGGCCTCAAGTTCCTCAAAGACGAGCTCAATATCATGCATCGCGACGTCAAGCCGACCAACGTGCTCATCAACTGCAAAGGCCAAGTCAAATTATGTGACTTTGGTGTATCAGGTCAACTGGATCAGAGCATGGCGCGTACGAATATCGGTTGCCAGAGCTATATGGCGCCTGAACGGATACGCGGAGAATCGCGTGTCGTCACCGCGGTTGCTTCTTCAGACGCGACTTCCCCCACCACCGCGGCCGCGATGGAGGCCAACGGTGTCCCTGGAACGGCAAATCTGGCAGACAAGCTCTACGGCGCGTATACCGTTTCATCCGACGTGTGGTCCCTCGGTCTCTCGGTCATCGAGCTTGGACTGGGACGATATCCTTATCCCCCAGAGACCTACTCAAACGTGTTTGCGCAACTCACAGCCATCGTACATGGCCCTCCTCCTTGCCTCCCCTCTGGCCCTCCACCCGCCGTCCTCACCAGTGATCCACCTGTCGATCCCGCAGCAGATCCAGAAGCAACAGCAGAGTTCCAGAAGCAACTTGATGCCAATCCCTTCATCACCACGCCTGGCAAGCCCCGGCCTGGATACTCACCCTTTGCACGGGACTTTGTAAACAAGTGCATGAGGAAAGAGCCGGCTGAGCGCGCATCTTACAAGCAACTCCTAGAACATCCCTGGCTGGTCAGGAATGCCCAGGAAGATGTGGACATGGTTGGATGGGTCAGGTGCGCACTGGCAGCGAAGGAGAGGGCGAGGGGCCGTGGAAGGTAGATCTGTATTACGGGAGGGATGCGTCGACGCTGCCCTTCTTGGCTCAGCTATAAGAAACGTTGGTCGTTTTCATGGGTTTTATGGGTTATGTTCTGTTGGGATTGGGAGACCATGGGAGGTAGAGGATGTAAGATAGAGGGAACGTCCGATCTGGGCACTCCGGTGGCAAGGGCATCTGGGGAGGTACATATATCTCTCTTAATCGCCCTTTGCTTACTTCATGGTGGGGCGAAGGACTCGCTCCAGGCCGCGAGGGCTGAGCAGACGGTACCGCCTTCAGTGGACGCACGCTGAGGCATCACATATACTCGTTCTGCATTAAACTGTTGCTTTCGCATTCATACACTCCAATTCTACACTGTGCTCTTCGTGCTACAGCCGCATTCTTCCACCGTGCACTTTGTCTCACTTTCAATCGCACTTCCCGAGTCGATGTTACATTCGTCTTCCTCTCTCTCCTCGTCCCAAGCTTAATGCGCTTTCTTTCTTCTTTCGCGCGGTACATGGCCTGCCTTTCTGCTCTTTGTTCCGATACTCATTGGCATTGCTATCCTACTAAACTTTAACGATGTACACCTTTATGTATACTCAGTCAGTAGTAGAGTCTACTGTTTAGTTGCTGCAAGTGAATAATTCACCGTATATATCGCTTGCTCGCTTTCAATTGCAAAAGCCCTCGACCCAGGTCAAGACCCTTGAAGCTTGAAGATGATGCAGATGGCTACATAGCGCTTACCGAGTAGTTTGCTCACCGTACGTCACTTGCCTCTGACGTCAAGCAGCTTTTCATGCCCATCCGCCCCGCATCATCGGAACGATTAGCTGGTTGGATCGTCCCCCTCCCCGTGCAGAAGAGAAGATCCAGGATAAACAGTCAAGTGGTACACGTTGGTCATGCATAGTCGAGTTGTTCAACAAGCTGCTTGAGTGCGATCAAAGGCCTCTGCCAGATCCCTGGGTACCACCTTCCAAAGTGTAACATATTAATTTCCAGTCACAGTTGTAAAATCTGGAAGAAGCACGGTTTGAGCTCAGAGGCAGACTTCGATCGCAAAAGGACACGAGGGAACAAGGAAAGAGTGACGTCAACATGCCTGCCTTTGAACGAATCACCGGCGGAAGGGAAGGAAGGGGCCGTTAAGTGGAGAAGTAGCGTGAAGAGTCAATCCTAATCGACACGCTACCCTGACGTCACTCCAAAGAGGCTTCTCTTCCTTTCCTAATGCGTTGCTCAGCGGTTTGAAGGTGAAACGGGGTTCGCTTCGCAGAACTTCAAAGGTTAGAACGAGGGGCGGTTGAACGTAATGTTATTAAATGGCTCGCACGTCCATTGGAGATAAGCGAGATCCATTTGCATACGTCTACTCGATCTGGCGACTTGTGCTTTGAGCCAGAATCTTGGGCAGCACCGAGCTCTCAACTAGAGTGCCAGGTACCCGTAGTCGTGGCCAGAGCAGTTCTGTTTGACAGTGTTCCATAAGCACCATTTTCATGCAATCTCATTTCAACTGCATTCGCAGCCGAGAAAAGTTAAGCAAGCAAAGCATTTCAACGACTTTGAACCCCAATTCCACAGATCGTCCTACATACACGAAGGAGTTGCAACTAGATTTCTCTCAAAGCCTTCCCGCGACTGACACGAGGCATCAAACATCCCACCAACCTTCCATTGGGAATGACCCCACATCGCTCGTATATCACCTGTGCGGCGCATAACACAGATACATGCTGCAAGCCAGCTTCGCTGAGTTTGAGGGTTGGATTGCCTCGTGCAGGGGCTGCTTGCATGAAGCCCGACTCGGACAGGGAGGGTGCTCCTCAGGCGCCTGAACATGCTTGTCCCTGGTGCTTCCCACAGAAATTGGGCAAAGTAGAAACAAGAAATCAAGTACAAATCTCAATGTGGCAGCCACATAGGAGGTTGAGGTTCTTCCCGGCGCATAGCGCAACGAGTCTTTCATCCCTGCTGGCACGGATGACGCAATCCCTGATAAGCGCTGGTCATCGCTGCCCCCGACTCTCACATCTTGACCTTCATCTCTATACTCGACTTTCACATTCAGTAGTACGATGACTTCTGCCCTTAGCATCTCTTCGACTGCCAAACTCTCCTCCGGTAAGCTTCGCTTCTGGCGTCCATGAGCCCGTATCTGCAATGAGCTGATCGCCTTCAACCTAGGTTACGTGATCCCTCTCCTGGGCTTTGGGGTCTATCAAAATCAGAGGTCGACTACCAAGAACTCATGCCTCGAGGCATTCAAGGCAGGGTATCGCCACGTTGACTCGGCTCGTATGTACAGAAACGAAGAACAAGTTGGCGAGGCTGTTCGAGAAAGCGGTTTGAACAGGGAGGATCTTTTCATCAGTACGCTGCTCGATTCACTCTTTAGAAATAAAATTTCATCACAACATCAAACTAGCCACCAAGATAGCTAGCTCTGATCATGGATATGAGAGCACAAAGCGAGGAGTCGAAGAATCCTTAAAGAAGTTCGGGTTCGGTGCGTGTACCAACTGCCAACTATCGTCACCTGTACACAATCTGACTTGCCGAGAAAACAAGACTATGTGGATCTATATCTGATTCACGACCCCCTGTCAGGAAAGAAGAGAAGGCTGGAGACCTACAAGGCTCTTCTCGAAGCCAAGGAAGCTGGCAAAATTCGAAGTGTAGGGGTTTCCAACTAGTAAGTCCTCCAGAGTCAACTGTTTTGCGTGTTTATTGAGAAGCTCAGTGGCGTTCATCATTTGGAGGAAATCAAGGATGCGGGTCTCGAAGCTCCTACCGTCAACCAGCTCGAGGTATGTCTACTTAAGTATAGACCACCACAGGCCTCCTGATGTCGCTTGCACTAGATCCACCCCTTCTGCCAGCAACGGCCCATCGTTGACTACTGCAAGAAAAGCAATATCGTGGTAGAGGCTTACTGCCCTATCTTAAAGGGAAACATGGACCACCCCGTCTTTGAAGAGATCGCAAAGAAGAACGGGAATCGAGAGCCTGCTCAAATCCTCATCCGTTGGTCTCTCCAGAAGGGATTCGTCCCATTGCCAAAGAGCGCTACGCCATCGCGAATCCATTCAAATGCCAACTTGTACGACTTTGAGCTCTCGCAGGAAGATATGGAGAAGCTGGACGCGTTGGACCAAGGCGACGATGGGGCTATCAGCTGGAACCCCGTCAATGCTGCGTAAGGGGAATGCATTGCCCCTTGATTCCTTCCGAAATGGTGTCGTGCGTACGATTTATGTGGGGAAACTGAAATATATCATCTGTAATGGTCCAGCGTAGCCTTCATGCAGTTCAATGCACAAGTCAAATTTACAAAACGTCTACCTTCTCCAGCCATCCCTCATTGTCACTCACAGGTTTGATTCAACGGTGCTGCACGTCTTGACCAACTCCTCGTGCACATTCCCAATTCCAACCCCCCTTAGAATCTTGGCGATGGTCTCACCTTTCACTACTTCCAGCTCCTCCTCACTCTTGACGAGCAAACAACCAGCGAATCCGAGAGAGTTGACAGAAATGTTGTCCCCATTAACAAGTTGGTAGTTCTCCATTCTCCTGGGTATCAGATGTAGATGGTCGAGGGTGAGGACAACGTTGAAAGAGGGCTTCCCAGCAGGATAGTCTGGATCATGGCGAATGGAGGAGATGCAAAGGTCAAGCAGCTGCATGAAGGCAGTGGCCAGAGTCATCTCCAACTCATCACTCGAGGTGGAGGATGCAGAGAGATGTGGAGGGAAGCGGAAGGTGTGAGAGGCATATGGTAATGTGAGAGAGAAGGGTTTGCCTGAAAGGACCTGGATTAGGTCGTCGAGCGAAGGCCTGCATAAAGATGGTGGCGTACCCTGAAACTCTATCTTGGCTCTCTTCGCCAGGCCTTCGATGGGAGGGCCACCAGCGCTTTCTATCGGTATAAACTGGACGTGCTTATGAGGTTGACTGGCCCCGCTGTTGTCCCCACCTAATACGCGTTTCAATGTCAGAAAATCGGTGCTTTTGAATTCTTTGAAATGAAGAACGTACAGTTGTAGAAAGCAAAGAACTCCTTGCCCACCCTCCTTGCTGCTGCCAGAAGAGAGTACGCTTGTACCAGTTCGGGAGGTGTAAGCGGAGCGGCTTGGGATGAAAATTCTGACGAGCAGATGGGTTTCGGGGCATCATTGTGAGCAGCGATGTAACATACCTTTGGTGACCATCAGGAAATGGTGCGGTACCACAGAGTACTTGTTGAGCTAGACGTCGCTTGAATATCAAAGTCCCAAACAAGCCAAGGGCAGCCAATTTGAACGCACGAGGATTGCGTACACTTCCTTCGTCTCTGCATCCTGGATGTCCCCAATGTACAGCTGAGGGTTGTACGGGGGTGCGAATGGGTCAAATTTCTTGTTGGCTTGAGTCCCGACATTGGTTTCGACCGAGTCAAAGTGAGGAGTTGGGAGGGCTGGTTTATGCTGCAGGGCTGGGCAGAGCTTGATCTCGAACTGTATGCAGTATAAGATACAGGAGAACAACCAGTAAGCGTTAGCCCATGTCACCAGGCCAAGATGGCGGTACGCAATGGATCACACAGGAAGCAAGAGAGAGCCATTGGATGAGTTATGATAAGCGCCTGTTGATTAGATCCCCTTAACCGAACGAGATACCCAAAGTAACTCGCCTCAACGCCAATCTCTTCATGCCTCACGACTGTCGATGGAAAGTACAACAAGTCACCCGACTCATATGCACTGTCGAAAGCGGCAGGGACCTTCTGGATGATGTCCGAGTGCGAGAGAAACGTATGCGTGGTTGTCATGTTGTGGCTTGTAACTGAGAGCGGAACCTCGGGTAAAGTTTCTAGATGGAAGATATAGCGTAGCGACAGGCACTTTATGTGGTTCTAACGGTGGAGGTGGATGTGCAACGATGCCGAGAGGCAGGCGACTGTGGGAGTGCACAGTGAAGGTGTAAGGGAGGGATCGAATCAAAGCTGCGAATGGTGTCCACCGGACAAGCCAGGGGCGTCACACCAGCAAGTTTGAGAATGTAGCCAAGTATCCAGTCCATTTCCAAGATGCTACGGTACAATTACATGATCTGCAGTGGTTGACATGGAGGAGGGGTTTGGATACTGAGGATCTGGTCAAACGTTGGGGGTAAAAAGGTATAAAAAAGGAATGTGTTGTTAAGACCAGCCTAACCTTGAAAAGGTTTGAATTGTAAAAGAAGAAAGCTTGCGTCGTTTTAGTCCTTCTCAAGAGAAGTCTAGAGAGAATAAGGGGGCGTGAGGGTGAAGAGGGAGAACAGCGATAAGAAATCAAAATCAAAGGGTCCGTGCCGCAAGGAAATCGAAAACCGCGGCGCAGACAGCACAACGTGCAGGTGCTGCTACGCCGCTCACGCTGCCCCCGTCTTCCCTCTATTCTCTCTAGCTTCCTTCAGAATTTCTCCCCGTATTATTGCCCGGGTGTATCCAATCAAGGCTACTAGTGTGTAGATAGCCGCATTCGTCCCCTGTGCTGGCAGTCAGAGGTCGTTGCTTATGAAGAAAGGGATGGCAACGTACCTGATAAAACAAAATCGTTATAACGAATTGGATGACTAGTAGCATTGCTCGCAGATGGAAACTTCTATGCAGTGCAGTACCCTTGAGGAATGGTGCCGGGAAATTCACCGCTATGTTCAACAGGCCAAGGACCATGGCGAGGGCAGGAACAATAGGGATCTTGATGATGATGGCCACCATGGGTGCTGCACTGGGCGCGGCTCTGTAATTTCAAAGATAAATGAAAGGAAGAGAAGGTGGGGTCCATGAGTACTGTGGACCGGCCAGTTGTCAAGGGTAGACGACGTACTGCAATCCTCCGGGGTCACGCATAGTTCCACCCACGAAGTCCCAGGGGTATTTGCGGTAGAACAAGCCGAACATCCCAGACCAAACAGCATCTGTGCGAGCGCCCGCTGTATTAGAGCCCACTCTTCCGATTTTCGACGAATTTCACTGGACTCACAGATACTGGCAGTGATAGCAACCAGACGAGCCCATTCGTGCCAAATGAGGGTTCCCATTTCGATTTGAGTGTTTTATAAAGAGGTCGAAAAAAGATTGAAGGAAGTAGACAGGGAGAACACTTCTTGTAGTAGTAGAGGTCGAGTCCTGCTCGTAGAAAGTTGGGGGTAGCCTAAGCTTTGATTTCTGCTGAAGTGAAGCGAAGGAGAGCTTTCGAGAGACGTTGAACCAGAACTAGCAAGCTGAGGGAAGCGCAGCTCCCAAAGAAAAGAAATGAAGAAAGTAAAGTGGTGGAAGAAAGAAAAGAGACAAAGAACCTAACCCGGCAACGAAGAACGAAAGGCGAACAAGAGGTCAGCAACCGCCTGACACCACCCTTATTAGGTCCAAGCCATTCCGGCCACTCGGGTTGATCAATCACTAGGAAACCGGTGTCACTTGAAACTGAATGATATCAGCCCAGTTGCATCAATTGCAAGAGAATCCAATGTCTGCAGGTGAACGAATGTGTACATGTTGTGGGCGCATTGCAGGTACGAATAAAATGACATGGTTACTGTAAAGTCAAAGGGTCCATAGTGACGTGATGTTAGGACGCTGTCCATCATCCATCCAATCGAATAGTAGTCGTTGAGCAACGGAAGGCCGATGCTCGTCGTAGTGAATTATGTGCAGAACTTGACCAACATCAAATGTACCCATCCGTGCGCTGTGTAGGCCTTGGCGAGCGGTTAAGGCGATCCTGGAGATGCGAACAGTGTGTCAGTGATTGAGTCCCTCCGAGAACGATCGGAAGGGCGCTTACAATGATTGTAGACGACGGAGATGTCCCATATTCATCAGGGGAGAATGCAGGCACTGGCTTGCGGGGTGGAATGACCCTGGTGGTCAGATCTCGGCTTGGGTTCCGCCTCATCCGAGGACTGGACATAGGGCTAGATACAGTGCTGGCCTGGGGACTGAGAATGAAACTGTCTCTCTCTTCCTCGAGAATGATGTCTGAGGGGGCGTTCGGGGAGTTCCTCGTGGCCATCCTTGGGCTGAACTGTTGATAGCTGGTTTGAGGCGACGTATGTGGGCTATGAATCCTAGAATAACCGTTCGCGCCCGAGCCTGATGGCATGCTGGGATATCCATAGGCTGCACTAGAAGGGACAGGCGGTGTGATGGGCGTCGGCGGTTGAACCTTCACCTGGACTTTCGGAATGGGAAGTCTCATAGAACGGGGTCCAAGGGGGCTCCCAGCAGAGTCGGGCATGAGAGGAGCTTGACTGCTTGCCGTGTCAGGCCTCGGCGGCAAGTTGTAGCTCTTTCCGCTGGCTGGAGATCCATAGTAGCTTGGCGCAATTGAGTGCCGCTCATCCCCTGCACGAGTACGCCAACCCTTCGGAGATGGCAATGGGGCAACAGCAGCTTTCGGAGGGGGGAAGACAAAGACAGAGTTTTCCATCGGGCCAGACACCATTCCTGCCTCAACACTTCTGGGGTCCTGTTGCATAGGAAGATCTGGTGACAGAGGGGAGGTCGAACGAGGCCTGCCCAGACCGAATCTTGGGCTACCAGTGTTGGTGTTCATGAGAGGAGGAGTGGGGCCGTTCCCTCTGTTGCTGCTCTTGCTTCGGCGTCTCAGCAAGAAAGCGAAGTAGCAGAGGCCAAGGAGAACAATCAAACCGACAGCACCGCCAACGGAAATCCCGATGATTGCACCTTTTGACAGGCCTCCGCCCCGCTGGGATCCAGAGGCAGCATTTCCGCTGCTAACGTCATTGGATACGAAAGGAGTACCTGAGGGTGAGATGATGCCTGAGAAGACCGGGGTGCTACTGGGATTGACGTTGTTGTTGGATCCAGGAACGACTGGAGCGGTAGGGGATGCAGCCGAGAGAATTGCGACAGCGTCCAAGTCGATGAAGGGTGCTTGAGGGCTTGGGTTCTCCGACGCGAGGCTGAATGTATGACGGCCTGGACCAAGTCCTGTCTTGAAGTACTGTGATTTGTTAGCAGACTTTTGACATGGGCAGCTGCGGATGCTCACGAGCAGAGTCTTGGTGTGCAGTCTCGAAATTTGCGTACTTCCGCCACCTCCCAATATGGCCTCCTGGCCATCGATGGTGATCTTCATGTTGGCATGATCAGGAGACATGGTACCATATACAGCGACAGCCTCTCCTTCAAAGGCGAGGCTAACCGCTGCATTGGGGTCCTCGGAGTACCTAACCAACATTAGTTTGAGTTGCTGCTGTGTATGCAAGAAGAACGCACCTGAGCGTCCCGCCCTGGTAAACGTCTTGTGCATTCACGTTCCATGCCTGAGCGCTTGGTAGATACGTAAGAGCTGCGTCCGAGTCGTCGATATTTTTCAAATTAATTCTGGATCTGTTGTGGCAAAATCAGTAAGGATCACCTCTATAGCCGCTCGTTCTTGCGGGTAGCAACGAACAGTCAAGGGTGATTTGCGGGAGATGCTTACCCTGCAACACCCAGCTGGTCTGCGACTATTATGCTATCGATGTCTAGCTGTGCGCCGTCCGCCCCTGTGTTGGTCACCACCAGTTGATGGTCTCCGAGAGCAAGACCTGAGACGGTGGCTAGAATTTGCTGTGTACTGTCTGCAGATGTACTTGCAGCACCTGTGGCAATTGTTCGACCGTCCACTGTGGCAGCAAAGGAGCCGTATCCTGTTCGGCGGCCTCCCATGACGGTCACACCAGTGCCTGTAGACGCAAGCCCTCTACTTAAGTTGGGCAGGGGGCAAAGAGGGGTTACACGCACCATGAAAGCTGATGGCCGCTGTAGCACCCTCTACGTTTGTTCGATGGAAATTGGTGCCAGAATATGACTGCAAAGGAGTATTAGACGATGCAGAATCGCCAGAAACCGGATCGCGTACTGAAATAAGAGGGTCGTCTGTAGGAGAATCTTGCCAGGCTCCGGCAGGCAAATAGGTCAGGAGTGGGGAGGAGTCCTCCACTGTAGGCGAGAAGTTTAGGTGGAGATCTTTTGGATTGAGGAAGCCGCGCTCGCCTGTAAGGTTAAAAGAAGCCATCGAGGCCTGTAAATGGTCTCAAGGTACGCAGCACTTCAATAGACCATAAAACTTGGGAACGAAAGACGAAAAGCTCCAGGCCAAAAGCGTAAAGAGAACGAAAACGAAGAAGGAAACCGAAACCGAAAAAGAAGAAGAAATGAAGGAAACGAAGGAAGGGAGCAAAGGGGGACTCGAGCAGACATTGTTGAGTTTGCACTGATAGATATCGTGACAGCGCTCAGTCAAGGGTAGTCAACCTATTTTCGCCGAGTTGGATATATCACGTAGATGTATTGCCTCGTCGCCAGCGGCTGATGACAAGCGTACATGGTCACAAGTGTAGAATAGGTCCCAGAAGCCGTAGAAGCCCCCATTCAACTGATGAGGACGGGATGTCAACAGATGGCTGATGCTGCATGATGCCAATAACCCGAGAAAGTCATTTCGCCAGGTTCTGAGCAGTCTTGCCGTTAATAAAGTTCTGGTCCAGGATGATGTGCGCAAAGGAAGACATTGACACTTTGGAAAGACGCGGTTACAATCAAAAACGTGATGGGAAAGCGTGACGATTGGGGATATTGACCGAGAGCAGGAAGTCTGGAAATAAAGCGCCCAATCCACTGAGGAAACCGTTATCATATCTTCTACAGGGAGGAGGAAATCGATATGCCATTGCACGGGCGCCTAATTTGTAGAGAAGGGAATCCTAATTCAGAGTTCGGGGAAAGGTCATGCGGTGCTGGAAACGGAAATAGCCAGTCATTTCACACGTTCCAACCCTTTAAATATGCCCAACTTGAAGTTTACAGCTCTCTCGCTTAAGATCAACGATGTCTTCCAAGGTCAAAACATCGTCAGCGGCTACCGCTGGCGCAGTTATCCGTACTGGGCCCAAGGAGGTCAGCTTGCATCCCTCTCGCCATGGCAAGAGGCAGCAAATGGAAAAGCCCACCACTACGCGCGCCCTAGTTCTCCGCAATGGGAAACACGGCGCGATGGGTAGCGGCGAAATCATTGCTTCGAACAAGATCACTGGTAGGGAGAAGCTTGACCTGCTTGCTGGTACGTCTGTTTGAGTTTCCTATCGATAGATCCGCAGTTTCTAACTCTCTGATTGTAGAGGAACTGCTCGAAAAAATGAAGACCGCTGTTATGAGCCCCTTCAAAATGGAAGACGCCCTCAAGATTGCTGAAGCCCAGTTTGGCTGTGATTATGGTTCCCCTGGTGAATGCCAACGTATTCTGAAATCCCCACACAGTGTATCGCGATGACATCGTTGGATTGAAGGACCCTGAGCTGTTCCGGCACTTGATCGAGAAAGACTTGGACGCTCGCACTCCCCCTGATACTGAACCGCGTCGCAATGCTTCCAACCTCGCCAAAATCATTGGTACAAGGTAGGGGCAATCTCTGCATCGTTTTGGCTTCCTACTCATTTAGCTGTGAAGGATCCACAACTCATACATGCTCGCTTCTGCCTGGAAGCTCGTTAACGACACTCTCAGCTACCTGCAGAAGCACAAGGGTGTTTCAGACAAGAACATTAAAACGAAGATCAAAGAAAACGATGAAGTGCGAGAAAAGTATCTTGTCTTGTACGATATGGTTAACCATCTGGTGGACATGTCCCACGCGCGTCTATCGGTACTGGCGACTACTGCGCGTAAGTCGACACGACCTGAGTCAATTGCTTGCCTCTGAAATTTCATGGAACAGCCCACTACCACCAGTTTTTCAGAGCCAAGCCCAGCGATAAGCAAGGTGAAGACCCTGAAATACTGTTTGAGTGGAACAAGAACCAGAACTTGCGGATCCTCACCAGGTCCTTCTTGGACAGCATCATTCTTGAATTGTGCTTCCCCCGAGCCCCGATCCCCAAGTACGTCTTGTACGCGCTTCTCAAGGAATGCATGGACGAAGCCCCCCACGATGGGAAGCGTCTCTCCCAAGCGATGTCGGATGCCATTGGAAACCTCTCCGTACGCGTTCTTCTCTACCACCTCTGGGCGACGCAATTTGACGCCCCTTTCAGGATGCTGTCCAGCTGCAAGCGCTACTTTCTGCCCCGTTGCACGGACCGGAAGGTGAGGCATGGTTGAAAGAGCCTCGCAAGATGCCAGAAGAATTTGAGAAATGGGTTGACGCACAGTACTTCTCGGCCGAGGCTACCAGCCTCGACAAGGCCGGAGGTTGGAAGGACTTAACTTACCCTTTGGCGGCCACCAGGAAGAAGGAAACGCTTGAGAGTATCTGGAAGACCATCAACTTGGTATGTGACCCCTAACTGATAGAGGCTCATTACTCAACCCCCCTACAGGAGTTTATCAGGGCCTCTGGTATCGATATCGATAGGCTTTGGCAGCTCGAAGGGAAGCTGAAGGTTACCCCTCAATGGTCTTCTTACTGGTTCGAGAAGCTTGACGAGGAAGACGAAGATGAAGCAGAAGGCGGGATGCCTCGCCTCGGCAAGAAGAAGAGGAAGCCTCTTGCCATCATGGGTCCTGGTGATGAGGACGACTCTGCTGGCTCCATGCCCGCTCTCCAGTCCGTTTCCAACTCTTCCGAAGACGAAGACTACTCTGATCTCTCCGAGGACGAGGAAGAAAGTGAATACGAGTCTGGTAGCGAGTACGATACTGACGAAGAGGACGAAATCCGGGAGCTCGTCAAGGAGGCCATGGAAGCCGGACATGAGGTTGACTGGTTCGATACGCAAATCCCCGCCCCTGAGATGGACCCTCTCAGGTCCGACGAGAGGAAGGGAAACCCTTTCTTGAAAGCTTTGGGCTCTCTCAGAGGTTCGTGCATCCTGTACTCCTTTTATTGCTTTACTCACTCCCACGTCAGGACGTTTGTTCAACTCGAACCCCAAGATCAAAGTCACGACCAACCGTGACAGTGCTCGTCCTAATGCCCGTGGTGCCTTCCGTGCCACTCCAAGCGGTGCTCCCAAGGCCGTTCCTTCCACTGGCCCTCCAAAGCCAGGTGCCAAGGCTGCTGATGGTTCCCAGAAGACCACAATGGAGGAAGTTGAAGACGAGGAAGCCGGTGGTGCTCCCGCCGCAGGCAAGAAGAAGAAGCCCAAGAAGAGGGGAGGCAAGAACAAGAAGAAAAAACCCGCTGCCAGCGCAGGCGCTCCTGAGGAAGCCGACGATGACGATGAGGAAGACGATGTGGTCCCCGCCAGCCCCGCTGCGAGCCCCAAGGCTGCTCAAACCAAGCCACGCCTGGGCCAAAGCTCCTTTGGTGCTTCTGCTTCTACTCTCAATATTCCCGTCGTCGACCCCTCGGCCAACCAAGGGCAATCTGCTCACTCTTACCTCAAGGAACTCAACCAGCCCAAGGAGAAGGTCAAGTCTCGTAGCGACCACGCCTCTATCTTCTCCAACTCTAGCGCTGAGACCAAGAAGGGAGGTATCAAGTCAGCCGTGTCCTCTCTCTTCGGCAAAGGTAAAGAGGAACAGGGCAACAAGAACGCCAAGTACACCTGGTTCTCGAGGTTGAGCAAGAAGGCTACCGAGAGCATGCACCAGTTGCTGAAGACCAGTGAGGAGGCAGGCAAGGCGCCCTCACCCATGAAGTGGGAAACTTTCTTGAAGGTACTTTTGTGCGATCTCTTCGTGGCTTTGTTCTAATGTCATGACTGTGTAGCTTATGAGGGAGATGGGCTTCGAGTATGACCCTTCCACCGCCGGATCTAGTGTCCGATTCGATCCTCCCAACCCCAAGGACAAGGTATGCCTTGTTGTTGCTGCTGCAAATTGGTTCTGACTAACGGACGTTTCAAAGTCCATTACCATCCACAAGCCCCATCCTGACCCAACTCTGACACCTATCATGTTGCGCCAGATTGGCAAGCGTCTCAAGGGCTACTACGGCTGGGACGAAGAGGACTTCGTCAGGCAGACCCAAGAGCGTTCTGGCAAGTAAGTCAGGGCGACAACAAACGTCATTCGTTCTTTCTCTCTCCACTCTTGACTTCTTGATCATGTACAATAGCGTCCACGGTGATATCGTAGTGTTTCGAGTGCCGACTTGATGTCTTCTGGTGATTAGTACAATATTCACAACTTTTCCGAATCATAAACCTTCCACGCCTGCTAATGCACGAATACGCCACATAGAGTCGAGCTTCTCCATCTTGAGAAACCTAGCGTGAGTACATCTAGTCACCCTGATACAGTGAAAGGCACCGACCAGTCTAACGAAGCCATCTTCACGAACGATCTCGCCAATGGCTTGTTCAAGCGTCTCAGTCGACATTCCATAGAGAGCTGTTGCGTCGCGGAGAGAAGCCATCAGTGCAGCACCTGCCTGGTTCGAGGGCGTCTGGCTTCTGCTATTTTGCAACTCGGGCTGTTGGCTCTGACCCGCAGACGAAGGAGGTGGGGATGAAGACGGAGGCAGCTGAGAAGACGAAGGAAACCCTTGAGAAGAGTGCTGGTGGTATGTATGCACATCGGGAAACGCGAGATCCTGTGACAAGGGGAACGCAGACGATGTGCGTTCCATAGATCGCGCTGCGGGCTTTTTTAGAGTTGGTATGAAACTGGGAGGACCCATAGCAGAGACAGGAGGATTGGCCATTAAAGCAAAGGCGGGATCCGGGGCATCAGCAGCTGCAAAGCCTCCGTCAAAGTTCATGTCTATAGCCGCAGAGTTATAGCGAGGAAGCTGAGATGGAGGTGCCATCGTTGCCGACCGAGGCAACGCCCGTCCCGGATTTGGAGTATCGAATGCATTCGGCAGCATCGAGGGTGCTCTATTCAACATTGGAGATACGGTTCGAGAGGGTTGCCGAGGGGCATTGGTACTCGTTCCGGCCGTGTTTGGCGCGTTCGGAGGACCTGGGAGGAGCTTGCAAGGGCACGCTGTTTTGATCGCGTTCACGAAGTTCGTCGTGTCGGCCAAGGATCGGAAAGAGATTTGAAATCGTCTGTAAGCCTAAGTAGTGTTTTTAAAGCGATTCAAAGACACCAAAAAGAGTAAGGTGTCAGTTTTCGGCCACCTTTGACACGCATATAAGAGCTCAAACCTGTGTTTGAAGGTGGAGAAACCGGACGCAGACCACCGAATCACGGTATACAGCTTTGAGCGGAAGTCCCTCAGCTGCTTGCCTCTGAAGTTTGTATTTGCTGGTATCAGAGAAGGATATCAAGTCCATGTCTTCCTGTTATGAATCGAGTACGTGGCTAGAGAGTCAGAACTTTAACCTGAACGAAGGGAAAAGGACGTGCAAAGACAACCGGAGTCTGCCCAGAGACGCTCATCGTGTCGTCCTCGTCTCCCAGTGTCCAAATTATGCGCAGCCTCAGAGATTCGATCTGACCGTCTTGGGCTTTCGTTTTGTCTAGGACAACCTTTAGAACTGGGTTGGTGAAATGCTGCCATTCAGGCTGTTGTTGCTGATTCTGAGGCTTCTTCGCTGCAGAGGCTTTTGAGTATTTGGATATTATGTAGGTGGAGGATGATACTGTCGAGTGACTCATGTTTTCCAGTAACAGCGTTGGGCGATTTGGAAGAATTCGAAGAGAAGGAGGAAGCTGAAGAATTTGACCCCTAATTAAATGCCATCAATCAATGATGGCGCATCAGTTTTGCCGTTGACCTCCGTCTCAATCAGCGCGCTTCCCTACCAACTCCTATTAAGCCAACCACCATCCTGCCTCCAGTTCTTTGACCACGGACTCGGTTTCTGACAGCCCAGAATGTCTGGTCGAAGATGGTCAAGAAGAATCTCAAAGTCTATCATGAAATCTCACCCAGTCAACATATCACGCTATGACATGCCCATCCGCCTGCGGCCGGTACGTTTGGGCGTTCAATACTATTGGGGGACTGGACAAGGCTGACGGTGCGGTAGTGGTTCATGGCATTTACATGCATAATCATGATATTGCTCGCTTTCCTCGGATTCACCAACTTCTCAAGGGCGCTGCCGCTGAACGACAAGTTGCTCCATTTCTTTTGCTTCGGCATCGCAACTGCGGTGTTCTACTTTATCATTGACGTTGAAGAGTATGCCGCCCTCTTACCTGCTATGCGTAGGATACTAATGAGCTACCCAGACAAGCGCGAAGGATATGGTTCTGGAGATACTCATCTCTCATATTCACCGGAATCACTTGCATATTCTGCGGAGGAATTCTCAGCGAGTTTGTCCAGGCTGCATTACCGGTGAGTTTCTCAGTCAGTACCGCACGGATGGTTCAAGCTGACAGCACCTACAGTATAAAGAATTCGATGCCTACGACATCGTGGTGCGTACTCACCTCAGAATATCATGACCACCGTTCTTACCGCACCGGACTGACAGGCAAACATCTGCGGCTCCTCGCTTGGATTAACTATCTCCTTCCACCTCGAGAAGTACTACCGCCGGAGAAGAGAGGTAAGCTTTCTCTCTTAAAGCTTTGGATCAAGATCCTCATTACATTCTTCAGATCGCCCGGCTATATCGACCCCTTGATGGTGAATACTCTTCAGACGAAGAAGACGTCTTCAGCGTGGGCAGCGCCCTTCTTCCTACCCACACCCGCAGACCAAAGACTCCGAAGACCAGTAAGAAGAACGTGCGCTTTGCCGATGCATGGAACGACGATGACGAGGAACGGCAACCGGTGTTCGACGTCGGTCCAGAAAGTGATGATGACGACGACCGAAGCGCTGGGCCGAGCCAAGGGCCTTCCAAGCCACCACCACCGCCGCCGTCAACGCGCAAAGCAGATGCAAGTAATCAGAAGAAACCACTAGATGATGACTCTTGATAATATGTTGTATTAATATCCAGCAACACCAATGACCACTCCAAATCTAGACATGGACGGGAGATCACTTCCCCACAACACTCCTCACATCTTCTCGTACCCGGCGCACCTCATCATTCACCTTTGCAAGCTCACCCTCCCTGCGCCCAACTACAGCTTTGATACCACTTGAGGAGGTCTGCGCAAGTACCGACACACGTTCTTCGAAGTTCCGATGCAGTGTTGCCTGTCCACATTGTTAGCAGCTGAAACCGAGCAAATAACCGAGACGACGACGTACTCTCAGGTCACGATCTAGTCCATCCCCAACACGATGCCAGTCCTCCCACCACTTTTTCTTTGCCCTCTCCCACTTGCCTACACACCACCGTACGCTGGCGGCTGCTAACAGCGCTCCGACACCCATGGCAGTATTCGGGTCGAGTCCGACCACCCCAAGGATACCATCACCACTTCCAACTAGCCAGCCCATCCATCCCGTCCAGCCAATGGCAGCACCACTGAATGTTCCCCCAGACATGCCGAGCACACCACGCTGCGCTGAGAGATGGAGGCGAGCCGTTGGGTACTCGACGATCTGGTTACGGCGTGAGGTGATCACAGAGGTCAGAGAGTTTGTTGAAAGAGGATATGCAGTGGACGATTGGAGCTGAAGGAGGGTGTTGCGAAGGACGTTGGACTGTACGATCTCGTTCCTCGACAACAGTTCAAACGATTTTTGGGAGAATTCCTTTTGGAGAGCTGCAAGTTGGCCTGTTTGGAGGAGGAGCTGTCATTGTACAATTATAGTTAGCGTTTAACTTATTTGTTGTGATATACAGTCCCGGTGGGGACATGTACGCACCTTGCGCTCGAGTTCAGGGCACCATGTTCTCTCCAGAGCAGACGAAACGAGGTTCGTGATCTCGTCCACCCTCCAAATCATCCGCCACCAAGTGAACCGCTCCATGACCTCCTGCATTTGCTTCTCAGCTTGCTTCAATGCTTCCTGCACTTCGTTCCCTTTTGCATTTCTGTTCTGGGGCGATGGAGGCAAAGACGACGATGGCCCGAGGACGTCATGTTCGACTTTGGCACTGGTCTCTTCGACGCGGTCGCTCAGCCGTGAAGCTTCCACGCATGCCTGGTCGAGCTTTGTCTTGATTCCTTCAATGGATGCAAGACACGCCGAAAGTGCGTCTTCCAGCTTGGCAAGTGCAAACTTGACACGCAAGTAATCCGAGGCCAATCCCGTGTGCTTTGTTGCCCCCACGCTTTTCGCCGGTGCCTGAAGGAGGTCTTGCAGAACGGACGTAACCGCAGAAATATTGGATCCCGTGAACTCGTCCTGGAATCTCTGCACAGTACTTGACGAGGTCGTCGAATTGGATTGCATGAGTTGGATAGCTTTCGAAGCTCTGCTAGGGTCTGCGAGGATGATGGTCGGTTTCGAGGCAGAACGAGGAAGGGATACCAAGAGTCGGGATACATCAAAGGATGGAGATGGAGGAGCGCGGACGATGAGGATTGTGTTTCGTGGTAGAGGTGTTGAGAGGAGCGTGTCAAGTGATGTGACGAGGGGATTGACTAGGAGAATGGGAATGTCGGCTTCGAACAGCTGAGAGAGCGTGGTATTGTCTAGTGAATGAGAAGATGGTGCTCTTGTAGATGGTGGAGTTCGCAGTTCTGTGATTTCGAGTGGGACTGGGAATCGTTGGAGGGAGGGGGAGGGGAGGGTCAATGAGCCGGGCTGTATTGACAGGTCGGGACTATGTCTGCGCGAGTTAATTATCATAATCTCGAGGACGAAGACTGGAAAGGACGCACGAGATAGTCACACGTTCCCCAGCACTATTCCATCTCTCTTGAACTGCTTTCCAATGCTCACTTGGTCCCAGAGGATCAGCCACGAGTGCCGTGACCAAGTCTTCTGCGCCTGCACATTCGTCCAGCCCATGGACTGCCATCCCCACTGTAAGCTACAAGCTATGGCCTTAGTTGAAGAATAACACTCACCAAGTATCCTTATGGGTCTGGAAGAGGCACTCGACAGATCGTCATAAGCAGTCGAAAGAATACTCTCCCAGGTATCAAGTGAAGGCAACCTGCTCCCCCCAACCTGCGCGTTTAAAGCCTTCGGGAGCACCTTTGAAGTTTTATGCCATAGTGTCAGCGGTTCCGATATTGGAGTCGCTGAAGCTATGGGAGATGCAGCTATGGTAGTGGTAGCCCGTGCCTCAGCAGGTCGACCTTGACTTGTAGAAGATGAGAACGCATGATGTTGGGCAGGTGTCCGTGAGCCAAGTTTGGGCTGTAACAGAAGACGCTGAGACCAGCCACGCGTCGTGCTGCGTACTGAGCATTGTGCCATGGACTGGAGCTAGAGGACAAGGCACCCCTGGTCGATGCCGATGTGGAACTTGAAGGCACGAGGAAGAGAGGGTTAATGATGACCGTGACGCGGATGGCTCCGGCAACCTGAACGTTTTCCGATCACCCGGAGGTGATGGGTGGGCGCTTAACAGAAAAAGAGGGAAGTCCGGGAGAACGCAGCGTGTTTTGACAAGAGTATTATACAGGGGCTATGGACGAGTAACGAATGACCAGAAGATATGCAGAGATCGACAAGCAGTAGAGTAACAGTTCCGTGGTAACAAAAAGCCAAGAAGAATATGCGCAAACAGATAGCGATGAAAAAGAAGGATAGGCCTAGAAATAACTACGACGCTGAGTAAGCCCCTCTATCGGAAAACGAGACTAGACTGATTAGTTGAGTGACTGTAGCTTCATCCACTCCTTGTCATTAGCGTTGAAGTCGACTCCTTTTGCCTTCCACCAGGAACGTGCGCCTTCACCACCACCAATAGCGTCCTCCAACGCCTCCTCAATATCGCACATCCGATATTGCACAGGCAGCCCAGACTTGTCCCACCACTCCAGCACCTCGGGTCGATTATACCTCGTAGCACCCGTCAAGACCTCTCCATCAAAGATGAGCTGCAAACCACTCCCTAGCCACCAATGCAAGGCGTCCACCTTGCCATGGCAGCTTGCATGCTGCAGAGCATGCTTGTCATACTTGAACTCGATCTGTGAGGTCGCCCACCATTCCAAGACTTCCACATGGCCCGCTGCACTCGCCAACTCCATCACCCTCCCAATCTTGAGTGGCACCTTTCTCATCTTGTTCTTCTCCTTCCACCAGTCTAGAACCGCAATCTGGTTCCTCGCACTTGCAAAGTCCAGTGCGGACTCGGAATAATCAAACCCAGGCCCTTGGTCCAGCCACCAGTCCAGAGACGCCACCTGGCCATTCCTCGATGCGCCGTCGACCGCGTCTGCAATGCACGACGGGCCTGGTGGAGGCACCAAATCTGGATGGCTCTGGAAGCCATGTTTCCACCAGTTTAGCACACCGATCCTGCCATGCCGAGATGCTTTTATTGGGATGAGGTCATCCTTGAACGCAGCGAGGAACATATCGTGATGATTGGAGAGAAAGTATTCCAGGACGTTGACATAGCCGAACTGGGCAGCGGAGATGGCGCCGAGTTTGGTGAGGGGATTGGAGGAGGAAGTGGGAATGGCGAGGCGAATGACACGGACGTCGCCTGTGAGGACGGCTTCGTCGGTCTTGGTTGCGCGAGACCAGTCTGGAGGTCGAGGAAGAGAGGTGGGGACGCTGAGAGCTCTTGTCAGCTCCCAGTTGCCGACGTGATCCAGGATATCCGCGATGATTTCAATTGGCAGATCCGGGCATTTCGACTTGGGTTTCGAATTCCAGGACGAAGAGAGCCTGGAATGTGAGTTGGATGAACGGTCATGGGTGGTTGTCGGGAAGTGATATGTATGAAAATCGTGGTTTGCTAGTCGTGCGGCAAGGTCATGGTCTGTCCCTGAAGTAGGGAGGTTGCGGACTTTGAGAAAGAGGACGAGCTCCGAATGGGAAAACTTGGAATATGCGCTTTGAACCTGACTTATAGGCGACCGTTCATGCTGTTGAAACAGTCAGAATGCACGCAATAGGCTGGGATATACACTTACCGCCATTCATACAGGACGATGGTGGAGGTCAGAGAGAAAGGGTCTGTCGCAGGGATTGCTTTTTACCACGCATGGGAAACGTGAGGCGCCCCACAAATGACTGATCAATTCATTCTTGACTTCTGACTTGCTTCTGACATTGTCATATCTAACTGTACAATCTTAATCGCTCAAGGAAAGGCACCAGTTCATCCCAGGCATCCATGTCAATCTCCACCCAATCCGAATCCTTTTCACCCCCACCAAACTTTCCCGAAAGATATAGCGCGTTCGACGTGCTCAGCAGCCCAAATTTGCTCTTGAGATAGAGAAAAGCATTCTGAAAGACAGTTTAGCTTTCTCTGTAAACTTTCCGAGGAAAAGCCACAGCGGCGCTTACCCGGCCATTCATCGTTGACATCCTCTTCCGTCCCAATGCCATAACCCGCTCACCGCATTCAATCATTATTGGCGTTGTGAGTGTCTGTGTCTGCGGAGTACTTGCGGCCAAGACAAGTGCATGCAAAGCTTCTCCTATCCCCGCTGCTATAGCATTGGGTGACGTCCTCAGGTCGGAGACGGGGTCAACAGTGCTGGATGGGAGGTTCTTGGTCGATGGGTTGCTGCTTGGAGACCTTGATGCGGTTGCTGAAGACATTTTCTCGCTGTGCGGTGTACGAGCGTAATCACCGTTAGGTTGGTAGTTCCTAGGCGCAACATTAGAAAGGCTGGTTCACAAAGAGGTCAAGCGATCGCTCATTCAACCAAGGAATGGATCGAGCTTCCAGCCGAACAACACTCGGAGTACTCACATCAGGAACAAGTGGTGATGCTGGTGGGCCTGGTGAAGCGATCTTGTGCCTCCAGTGCCACACTTGCCGCCGTTAAATATACTCTTCTAAAGCGGTGATTGCTGGTGCGTGTCAGGTTACATTCGTGAGCTGAATTTTTGGGACAGACAGGCTGATTGAACATTCTAGCTTTGATAGTGATGGCTATACCTTGCTTCTCTTGCTTCTCGAAATCATCCAAGAGAACTTGTGATTTCTGAAGAAGCCTCCCGCGCAGGGCGGGCTTCGAGGCACACGATATTCAAGGATGTCTTACACTCAGCAGGCCGTTCGGCAAGCTCACACGAGTTCAGGCAACAGGTTTATCCTGTTATCTACCTAGTCTTTCGACTCAAGATTTGGAATGAACAACTCAATGTTGGTGCCTGCCAGTTGTCAGCCATTCAGTTTACACTGACGCCTGTCACAGATAAGAATTTCCTCACCGATGTGTACCAAAAACCTCTGGAAGTTGATGTGGAGCTTTTCCGAGTCCACAAGTCCAAAATCTTTCACCAGCGCCCTTGCACTCTTCACTGCAGAATGGAATCAGCTTGCCTGCGCCGGGGAAGAAGAAGACAGAGCTTACAATCGTACGCAAACAGAGATCCAAGATCTGCAGGCCACCACCTACTTCGCTTCCCTTCTGGAGTCAACACAATTGCCAGCGGCTCGTACAAGTGCTCTGCTTGCAATCCCGAATTGGCACTCCTCGAACGTCTGTCAAACAGACATCAGTTTTGGGCGCTTAATCTCTCCCTCCTCGTATGATTGACGCACGAGTTCTGCAAAGATGCCTGTACGACTCTCAATTGCTCCTTGGTCTCCTCCGCCTGTTGCTTCAGTGGTACAGGTATATGGTCTCCAATCTGCTGTTCAACTTCATCCTTGATGATCTCTTCCACGGTGGCTTTGATTTCGCTCCGCACTTCCTCCCTGCCGAGACGAGTTCAGCTCAGGATGAGAGATTGCAACGGGGGTATGTAACATGTGTACTTACAGGATAAGCTTCGAACCCGTTTCGATCTCTACCTGGAACGACGCTCGGATGAGCTCCATCTTCTTGGTATGTGTTTCCTCGTGTCTCCGAAGAAGCTGTCGTAGTTTCGTGATCTCTAGTAGTGGGTCCTGCTGTAACCAAGTTAGAGTAAGGCAGACAGCATCATCTGTAGCTGAAAACTATATCTCACAGAGTTTGTAATCGAGACATCATTGAACGCCTCGGTCTGCACTTGTAGCTGGCATGTCGCAACGTTCCTAGAGAGTCGGATACCTTTGCTTCAGGATCTCTGACGAGCATAGTCCATTGAAAGCCACGTACAGGTTCTGTGCGGCATCTGACATGTCCTCTAGAACGTCCATTGCTCTCAGTCTTGCTTTCTGCAGTTTGGGAGTGCCCGTTCGAGGAGTCGGCGCGCCGTCGCTTTCCATCGTGCTTTGCTGGGTTTGTCGTTGAAGGTGAAGGTATCAAGTGAAAGTGTGTCGATCGCGCTGGCATTTCATTCGAGTTATAGACTGCCTTGAGGATGCCTCGTGGCCATCACCATTGCTCTCGTTCACGAACAAGCAAACAAGGAGCACAAAAAGTCCGGTAAATGAAAACAGTACATACAGGGGATATAATGATCAAAGTCCAAGAAGCATTATAGTTCGTGTCTAAATTACGAAAGGCACCAGACGATAAAGAACCACATCACGATAGCGGGCCACGAAACACTGACCAAGTCCACCAACGTATTAAGCCACACACTCTGCCCTCGTTTCTGGAACCCACCAGACCCAGAGCTCTGGAAGAGGGATACAAGGTTCTGGAGGGCAGCGACGTTTGGCACACGGAGTGTAATCCGCCGCCTTCGTCCTCGGACAACAAAAGTCCACGACCATCCCTGTTGGGACGTCAATGCCCCTCCTCCCCCTCCTCCCCTCTTGCCACCTGCATTCGGTGCGGAGATGAACTCTGAGAACGTCCGGCGGTGCTTCTTTGATTGGGACGAAGAGGTCGGTAGGATTGCTTCTTGCGCTGCTGCTGGATCCGAAACGACCTCGTTCACCACATCAAACTCGTCGTCTTCGCCATCCTTTGACCTCCCTCCATGACCAAGATCAGACCATTCTTCGTCATGGTCATCATACCGCCGCTGAGCCGAGTCCCGCCTCATCATGTACTGCGAGGGCTGCATGGGATCCTCTTCGTCCTCTGGATGGGCATATGCAAAGGGCGATTCTGGTACAGCCAATGATCCTGCAAGGCTTGGCGTACCAGGTCGTGAAGAGGCGCGGTACGAAGGACCAGCAAACGCAGTGGAGCTGTGTGGCGTGCGCAATACACCCGGGAGGTTGTGACTCGGTGTATTGGGTGAGAGCGCCGACCAGGTAGGTGTATATGGTAAAGCGCTCAAGCCTTTCGAGCGAACAGGACTGCTGGGACCGCTCGACATGCTCGAGGCGGAGCCAACACGGATAGGAACAGGTCTGGATTTGCCCTTGACGCGTCTCAGGCGGCGGTAGTTGAAGATGAGTAGGGCCAGAGCGGTGAGCACGATGCAAGTGCCATAAAACGAGGTATAGATCCTCGTCTGGTCGGGAAGGAAGCAGGGAGTGTCAGCGACCGTCATCTGGTCCACAAGCGTCCGCGAGCTGGGGTTCATTATCGTCAGGAGCTGGAAGCCTGGATACTGGATGTGGGATGACATTGAGAAAGATTTGAGGGTCACTTCGCGGATCGAATGTGCATCAGACGGGCTGGTATGGCCAAATTCACAATAATCGCGATTATCCCCACTGTTTAGTTTGTGAATATTCGCTCAATTATTCGAGAAAGCCGAATAGAAGGCGCACCTGAAGACAGCCAGAGGTTCAAGTGTTTTGAGCAGGAATCCAGTCGTTTCTCTCCCTAGCATGCTTTGGAATCCATGTCCAAGGTCTCGTCGTAAAGTACCCTTCTCTCGGAAAGGACCACAGTTGGCCATCTCGGGCCGCGCTAGAGGGATGTGGCTGAGGAGAATCATCGGGTTCTCGCTATCCTCTAGATATAACAAAGAAGCATGTTAGCTCATACGTAGATTATGGTGCTCGAAGGGCGACTTACGAGCCTTTACTGCTACTTCGTTGACGAACGCGATCGGCCCCGTTAGGAATCGGCGTCCATTTGTGGAATGAGACGCTGCGACCTGCTCGCTGATAGTCTTCGTCGACGAGACCAGGCGCATCCAAAGCGACGAACGTGTGGTTGTTGATATCAAAGGTGTGACTAAGAGGGCCAAAGTAGTCCTTGAAGTACCCGCGGAGCCGTTTGGCCACTGGGGTGATCTCCCCCATGCTACCGACAAGGCGTTAGTTGTGTAGGGATTTAGGGAGATGGCCACTCACGCAATATCATTGTTTCCAGGGACGTAGTACGTTGGTACTTTACCAGAGATACCGAACAGCCTCTTGAACTTGTTGGAGGCTTTGGCATAACTGCAAGGGTGTTACAGCGGATTTCCACGCAGATAACCCATTCAAGACGCACCTCTGTTCGTCCTTTGCCTGGTTTCCATTCGACAACATGTCTCCTAGGAAGATAATGGCATCGGGATGAAACCTCGAAGCGACATGCCAGCTCTTCTTGAGGTTGAGGTCGTAGAAGAAGCGCCGGAGACTAGTTGACCAGCTTTGGCCTGCCGCTTGCAAGAGAGGATGCTTGACCTGAGTATCCGACAGTAGCAGGACATGCGAGACATGCTCTGAGCCTTCCTGATTGTATGATTCTTCGTCAGACAACAGTCTCTGAGACTCCAAGAACCACGAATCGCACCTTCATGTTAGGCACCACAGGCCATTGGCAGTCCCGCAAGCTGTAGTGGAATGCCCCAAGCTCCCCCCATAGTACCACGGCTATCCCCAGCGCCCTCACCAAATTCCTCCTGCCTGCGAGAGACTGCAGGTAGTCCTGCGCGCTTGAGCGCGATGTAAGGGAAGACTTGGCCATCACAAATGCCAAGACGCGTCCCGGCAAAACCTGCAGTGATCAAGAGTTCCCGACTTGCAAGGTTGCTGCCAGTGGATGGAACCAAAGCACGCAACTGTTTGAGACTATGAGTAGAGGGGAGGAGAAGGATGCCTACCAAAAGTCGAGAAGCTTCGGACATGCCTATCATTCAGCCTGTCACATCTAGGAATGTTTGCCCCTATTTGTGGAATCAAGCCTCAAAAGGCACATTTTAGGCGCTCAACTTGCGCCGACCTGGAAAGGTCAATTGCTACTTGAGGCCTAGTTACTGACTCACCTACCTACCTGACACTGCACAGACGATAAATTTAATGCGTTATGTTCTTTTTGTTGCGGTCCCCTGGGTCGTGCAGCCGTCGAGTACAAACCCGCCTCATACATGGCTTTCTCTCTTCAAGCACAGTTATGCATGTCCAATACACATATACTGAGGTCACAAAGTCTGCATCTTGGACTGGAATGGTTTCAAAGTAACGTAGCAATTAAATTTGGGACAAGTAGAGAGACTCTATAAAGTTACCCATAAAGAGACAGTGAAGTAGTGCGGTGATGATAAGGTCCATGAGTGGCGTGCATATTACAATGGTGTGGTATCAGTACAATTGGTTGGCGGGTTGAGGATCAAGGTGAGTTCTTGCGGTCGTCGTCTGGTGCAGGCCGCTCCTTCCAGCGTTCGTAGGCCCGGGAGACGGTGCGCTGCGCAAGGACGAAAGGTTCGTTGGTTTGTGCCTTTTCCCAGACACGGAGGGCAAAGTCTCTCTGCTCCCCTGAGACGATGCTCTCCTTCAGGATGCTCAGAGCTCGATGCGAAGGGGCAAGAAGTTTGTTGATGCGCTCCCATATTGGTGGCAGGTCAGGAGGGAGGTGCAAGAGGAGTGACCTTGCACTGAAATAGAGGTTAGTACAAGTCGACCTCGATAATACCACGAAGAATTTACCGGTCAGCCTCTGTTACCAATGGAGGTCGAATCAAAGACGAGCCTTTCTCACTGTACTGCTGCGCCAAGAGTTCCTTGTCGCCGCCTTGCTTCAACTTGTCCTGATATTCGTCCCATATCTCCTGCCTCTGCTCCTGGTAATGCTGATACTTCTCCTGCTTCTCCAAGGTAAATGACATCAGCTGCAGCCTCTCCAGTGCAGCTTTCCGACTGCCTGACGTCCAAAGGTACCAACCCTCTTGCCAGTTCTTTGTCTCCGACGGCCGTGAAGGTGAGGGATGAGGCTGGTCGCCATCATCATCGTTCTCTTCGGGGACCTTGCCTCCCAATAGCCGAGGGAGGTTGGCAGGCTGGCCTTCTGCAGGCAAAGGGTACGTGGCCTTTCCCTCTTCGTCGACCTTGGAATGTCGTTTGAAGGATATAATATTGCGGACCTCATGAGGGAAGACTTTGCGAATGCACATTGTCCGACAATTGGCTTCGCGCTCATGTATCCGTCCGCTAACGGTCTGGGTGGCGAACGTAAAGCACCACTCATCGACCTTGGGTGAGAATCGACCTGTAAATGTTGATGAGCACACTGCGCATGGTCCCAAGAATGCAGCAACGAGGCAAACCTTGGGGAGGAGTCAGAATCTTAATCGTCGGCCAATCGGCGAATGGGGGCTTCCGTATCCGCTGCTGTTGCTGCTGCTGGGAAGGCCCTGGCGGCTGCTGTGGCTGCGAGCTGGACGAGGAATTATTCGGTTGGGCCATGAACGGTTGACGGTCAAGAGGCAAGCAATAAATAACCAGAACAAATGACTTTGGTCACAGCAACTGTGGGGCAGTCATTCCGGTGCTGCGTAAGCTGATCGCTGTTCCAACGATCCGGCAAGCGGACTTTTAATCTCCCGCGACCCATAAATTTGAACATTTTTTGCAAAGTTTGATTTCTTCTCAACTCTGCCTGTCTGAAGATTCGCTGTCGCAGCTCACGTACAGAGAGTCACTTCTCGTGGCTCTCTTCTTCTGCTGTGGGGAAAGTCCCCGGAGGTAACAGAGCAATAATCCCCCTCCTGCAATGGAAAGCTGCCGGTTCTAAGCACATCGGTTCAGGGATTGGGATTGGCAAAGGTCGACTTTTGGGCTGTTGTGGTGTTTTCTGGGAATTGCTTCTAGCGGTTTCCACCCATGCTCCTCCGCTTTGCCACTCTGTTGCTTGGTTTTGGAGTCTGTCGAGTCGGCGAAGGCGGGGACGCGCAAAGATATGAGCGCGTTCTTTGCTCGACTCGATGGATAACAGCCAGGCGTTTGTTGCTCATAGACATAGTTATGCGATTGTCGACCTCTTGTCTCGTGCAAGAAGTCCTCAACTCAATGGGGCTCACTCTCAGGCGGCAGAGCCAATTTTTTCTCTTCCCTATGAGCTTTGTTGCTCGTTTGCCTTTGGACTTGTTGCTTTAGGTGAGTGTTTGATCTTTACTTCTCTCCTTTATGATGTTCGATTACTTGTAATTGAATTTCTTCAGGGAGAAATACCTTGCTGGCCGATGGCCAGTGAGGGCGTGCTCCAGAATTGACACTTCTGATCCTTGCCTAATATCATCGCTCCTCATGAACGTCTGCTAATACTCCTTTCTTTGCCAGGTTGCATATTGTCCTTCGCTACATGTGTACATATAGTATGCTTACATTATAATGGTATTCTTAAATATGATATCGTTGATATATGTATTCGCGAGATAAGCAAGTGGGTATCCTTCTACAGCTTGGCTTTGAGGGCATCATCTGCAGGGTCCCGACCAGCCAACTCCTCTTTTGCCCTCTCACGAAGTTCACGTCGCAAAATCTTGCCAGCAGCGCTGTGAAACAGTCAGCATATCATTCGAAACTCTTGGGAAGATCATGCTGACCTCTTTGGAATGGCGTCAATGACAACGACACCCCCTCGCAAGAACTTGTGCCTTGCCACCTTGGCCTGGATCCAGTTCTGCACACTGGCAGCAAACGCCTGCTTGTCGGCATGTGTCTTTAGTGCTGCGAGGTTTCCGGGCACGATGTAAGCTCGTGGTAACTCCGTGGCTTCCTTTGCGCTGTCCACACCAATGACGGCGGTATCAGCAATATCAGGATGCGTCAAGAGGACGCTTTCCAGCTCTGCAGGAGGGACTTGGAAGCCCTGGAGCGAGCCGTCAGTCTCATCCCTCACACCAGCAGAAGACCAGACGCACCTTGTACTTGATCAGCTCCTTCCGTCGATCTACAATGGTATAATACCCCTCGCTATCCCTAATCGCAATATCACCCGTCTTGAACCACATGTCGTGTGTGATGGAATCCTTTGTTGCAGTGGGATTGTTCAAGTAGCCCTTCATAATCGAGGGACCCCTCAACCACAACTCGCCCGACTGGCCGTCCTCGGCGTCGATGAGGCCTTCACCATCACCATCCACCACCAGTCGTGCTTCGAGGTTGGGCAGAAGAGGACCAATGCTTCCGACTTTACGAACGGCGTCTGGTTTTTGGAGGAGGTGGGTGGTGGGTGAGGTTTCGGTGAGACCGTAGCCTTGGAGGATGTATACGGGCTGTTTGTTGGGCTTCCTGGCCTCCAAGCGTTCCTTCACCTGTTGCGTCAGGGCGGCGCCGAGAGGGGCTGCTCCGGAAAAGAGGACTTCGATAGTGGAGATGTCGTATTCGTCAACAGCCGGATGCCTGCTGAGGACAACGAGAACTGGCGGGACGATGAGAGCGGCCGTGATCTTGTATCGTTGGATGTTCGCGCAGAACTGTACGGGGTCGAAGCGGGACATGATCACGAGAGGAACACCAGTAAGGAAGGGATAGTGCACGAGTTTGACAGCGCCTATGGTATCCTCTTCAGTAACAAGCCCTTTCTTGTATACAAACCCAACGTACCGTAGATGTGGTAGAATGGGAGAATACCCAGTAATCTGTCTATCTTGGGGTCCATCCTAAAGAATGCAGGCCTGACTTGATCAAGCACCGACGTGAGGTTCCTATGTGTAGACTGATCACGTTCAGCACCTATTGAAGACACCGATAGTCATTGCACTCACCTCGACGCCCTTTGGCTTCCCAGTCGTCCCCGAACTATAGCACAGGTACACCGTCTCATGCGCCAAGTGGTTGTTGAACTTTTCCTCCTGCGGCAAAGTTCCCAGCTTGAGTAGATCCCCAAGTTTCAGTAGGCCCTTGGCAGCTGCTGGAGAGGGAGCACTGGGCCCACCAGCCCACGAAAGGTCGTTGGGCAAGACGATAATCCTCTTCTGTGCATCGGCTGCGCCGACCCCCAACTCCTTGAACATCTGAGTGACGACAGGTAGTCCATCTTCGCTGGTGAAGAGGAGCCGTGCCCCGCTGTCAGTGTACTGGAAGCCAAGTTCTTTCGCCGTATACGCGCTATTGGCAAGGGTGCATTTGAGGCCATTGGCAACTAGAAGCACGGGCGCCTAAATCAGCACGTGTTGAAACCCAAGAACCGAACAGATTGAAGGTAGAGAGCCCAACACAACAAAGAAAGACGAGAAAAAGGGAGAAGTGAAGCACATACCAGATCCGAAGAGTGCAACAGGCCATGCTAACATGTTCTGAGAGTAGATAAGGACCGTTTCGCCTCGTGTTGCTTTGGTCGTAGGATGGCGCCGCAATCCATACGCCAGACTCAGGGCAAGGTGCCTAGTCTGGCTACGAGTGAGAGTCGTGCCCGTAGGCGCGTCGATATACGCTGGAGAGTCTCCAGGGTATTCACCAACATAACCTGGCTTAGAGGCGGGAGGGAAGAGGTGTGTGAAGATAGAGCGGTCGTAGACCGGAACGTCGGGGAAACGAGAGCGATAGATCTTGGGTGCCATCGAGGGTATAGAGCCTTGGGTATCTTCAAGAAACAAGGAAGCAAGCGTTCAAGAGCGGGGAAAGCCAGTGGGGAACGTTGAACCGGACTATCGTGTGGCTTTATATGGCCTCCCTTTCGCCCCTTGAACGATTTTGGATCGCGGGGAAAGGTCCCGGATAACTGGTTTACCGTGATTCCCGACGGTGAACATCACCTCGTGTTATGGATCAATGATCCACCACATTGCAGTTGGGTGTCATTAACGATGTGAGTGCAAGTCTAGGCCCAGAAGTACACCCTATTCAGGGATAGGAAAGGAGCTCGTCGCTTGGAGGTTTGGACTAGAAGCGAGAGGGATTGCCTTGGCGCAGTTCTCGGTCGATGGGACTAACGCCACGAAGAGCAGAGAGGGAGGTAATCAGCCTTCCCTCAGTGAGAGGCTGAGACTCAGAGCTCCTTGATTCCTGCGGCAGGGACGGCAAGAGCAAAGCGAGACCAAGAGCAACGCATGGCAGACGGTGTGAAGATTGGCCGCTGGCTGCCTCCAGGGAGTTATCGTTATCGTTGACGCGCTACGGTCTGTCGCCGCTTGCGGTCGTCGGTCAAGAAAGAAAAGCCCCTGTAGAACAATGTCGGGATTGTGATGAAGCTTCTCGACGATCACCGACCTCTCTGACCAATTCCGGCTTCATCCCTGTTGACGGATTCAGAATTTCGCGATTGGCTTTTCTTTCACTCGCAAGTCCAATTCCCCAGACCCCTTGCCCAAGCTTCGGTGTCATGCTGCACCCCGCATGCAAGGGGCGCCGCTATGAATCGCCGTCGGCTGCGAGAGCGATAAAGCGAAAGGCAAAGATCTGCGTCGGGCTCGGAATATACAGGTGTACCGTACAACAGCAGCCCATTTCTTTCCATGGCCTTGGATTTGATTTGGCCAATTGGTAAGGTCACCATGATGTGCGCGTACCTTCACAAAGGTTTCCCAAAGTATCGGCGGGATGGGGACGTATTAACTGAGAAGCTGAGCGAAAATATTCATCGACGCCTCGCTCAGCCTAGAAAGACTGTGGGCGCATGAAGGCGGTTTTTTTGGTGCATTTCACCATATCATTGCAACCAGAGGTGCTCACTTTAGAGTTTGCAACACGTACAGGCTGGACTCTATGTGGCGCATTCGTGCATTAGCGAGGAGAGTTTATGATTCGAAAAGTTGTGGATATTGTACTATTCGCCACAGACATCAAGTCGGTACTCGAAACATTATAATATCCCCATGGACGCTATTGTACAACAACGAGAGAGCGAAGAGTGGATAGAAAGCGATGAATGCGTATTGGGTCGCACTGGTTTATTTGCCAGCACGCTCTTGAGTCTGCCTGACGAAGTCCTCCGCGTTCCAGCCGTAGTAGCCATTGAGGCGCTTGCCAATCTGGCGCAACATGAGAGGTGTCAGAGTTGGGTCAGGATGGGGTTTGTGGATGGTGATGGGCTGTGAAACGTCCGTTAGCCAACATTGATTCGCAGCAACAATGCAAGGTCGTACCCTGTGTGAGGGGTTGGGAGGATCGAATCGGACACTGGATCCGACGGTGGAAGGATCAAAGCCCATTTCCCTCATGAGCTGTACCGTCACGACGTTAGGTCAAGGCGACAGAGAAGCTGCACGAAAGTACCTTCAAGAACGTCTCCCACCTCATGGGAGAGGGTGGCTTGCCTACCTCCTCGCTGGCCTTCAGTAGCTGATGCATGCTCTCGGTAGCCTTCTTGCTCAGCCTAGAGAACCAGATGTTCTTGGCGTTCATGCTGCCTTGGTCCTCTTTGCCTTTGCCGTAGAGGGAGGACACGGCTTTGATGCCTCCCTTCTTGGTCTCAGCACTGGAGTTGGAGAAGATATAGGCGTAGTCGCCACGAGAATTGAACTTCTCTTTGGGCTGGTTGAGTTCCTTGAGGTAAGAGTGAGCGGATTGCCCTTGGCCGGCTGAGGGGTCGACGACGGGGATATTGAGAGTCGAAACAGAGGCACCAAAGGAGCTTTGGTCCAGGCGTGGCTTGGTTTGAGCAGCCTTGGGGCTGGCCGTGAAAACGTCGTCGGCTTCCTCAGGAGCGCCTGCGGTAGCAGCGGGTTTCTTCTTGTTCTTGCCTCCCCTCTTCCTGGGTTTCCTCTTCTTCTTGCCAGCGGCGGGAGCACCAGCGGCTTCCTCCTCTTCAACCTCCTCCATTGCGGTCTTCTGGGAGCCATCAGCAGTCTTGGCGGCTGGCTTTGGCAACAAAGAAAAGGCAAAGCTCACCTTCGAAGGGTTCTCCCATTGTGTAAGGAGGGGTGCTTCGCCAGGGTATTCCTTAGGTCCAAGACATCGATGCATCGCTTCCTCAGAGCGGGTTAATCTGGGGCCCGGCTGGGCCTCCTCATGTTGGGTAGCACCGTCCGCTGCGTCAGCTTGCGAGAAAGGCTGACCTCCCCCCAAGAAAATATGTCCTTCCCAGCCATAGTGGTGCCTGAGTCCTTGGCCAATTTGTTGCTGCACGACCGGTGTTAATAGAGGGTCGGGATGGGGCTTGTCGATGATGATAGGCTAGAGGATAGGTTGTGAGCATCGCAGGCTCTTTAAAACACACCTGAACACCCACAGCAGCATCAGAGGACGTGGGAGGATGAAATCGTATGCAAGAGCCTGAGCTATCTGGTTCACAGTGGAAGCCCATTTCTTCCATGGCCTTGAGGTGAACTTGGTCAATGACATGACGGCATCTTGACTTATGTTCGTACGTTCACAAACGTCTCCCAAGGCATCGATACATTTTGACTGAGAATCTGAACAAAAGCACCCCTCGAGGCCGGGCTCAACCCAGAAATATTATGAGTGCTCATTATACTGTATGGGTGTCAAGGTAGGAAATTAGGAGCACAGCCACAGTCGCGTTGTTTGGCCAGCAAAGGGTTGGACGACAGCAACTTTCTCTTGCTGTGACCACCACCAAAAACTGAAAGCAATGGCCTCTCTTCTCGACAGACTCAGTGCGCCTGGAGGTCCTGTTCGCACAAAATCGGGCTCTGGACAGCGACCAGGCTCTTCTTCAGGCCCATACGTGCGTGTCTTCCCTTGAACCCCCCAAGAGCCAGCCGACCAACGGTACCACGAATCCCTTCTTCAAACTATCCAGAACCGAACCCAGAGACCGCCCAAAGGCGACCCTGACTCGCAATGGTCCCACGACTTGTACGAAAGCCACAATTCGTTATCAGCGCGTTTGGGAAACGAGCCCACTGCACCCAAAGCAGCAATCAACAATTTGGCTGCGAGGGCCCTGAGGGAGGCGACGGGCGGCGCTGGTGGGAGGACCTCTCCTGGAGGAGACCAGCTGTCAATTCGAGGTGCATCATCAAAGGGTAACGTCGTCGACGTGAGCGGGCTGGCGGCAGGGACCACAGCAGAGGACGTTGCGGCCATTTTCAAGCAGTGCGGGGCGATCACCGAGCAGAGGTTGATGGATGGAGGAGAGAACCCACGGGTGAGGCTGCAGTTCAAGACCGCTGCCGCTGCAACGTCGGCTATTAGCAAGTTCCACAACCAGCCTGCGGATGGCAAAGTGCTCCAGGTGACTGTGGTCGGGGTTTCGACGGCAGGTGCAAGCCTTGCCAGTCGATTTGGACCAGACGGGATGGATTTGGTTAGGCAGGAAGGGAGTGTCGACGTGCTCATGGACACGGACTCGAATGGCGGCTCGTAAGTTGATCTTATCTTTCTAGGCACCTGCAAGGTTATTGATTTTCGGAATAGGAAACTGAGGTCAGATGCGTTGCTCAAGACAGACCCTCGGGCACAAGTCCTGGTTGCCCCACCGGGCGCCAATCCCAGAGAGTACTCGCAGGGTGGTGGCCGTCGGGGAGGCAGAGGTCGAGGTCGACGCGGCCGTGGGGGTCGGGGTCGAGGCGGAGGAAACGAACGAATGGATATGGATTGAACAATCCCTTCTTCTTGGAACCCTTTTCTCTGCTAAATCTCGCGTTATTACCCAAGTTCATACTTATATCTGTGTATTATTCCTTCTTGTCCTCTTCACTTGATGTATATCGTACATTTTTGACCTTTCTGCCCTCTTCGGTCGTACGCTCAGAGTGTCCAAGCTAGCGTCGGTCAAGCAAGTGGAACGCGGCAGCGCATTGTCGTCGATGAGATCACCGGTCAAACACGCGTAGGCATCAAGCCCCAGGCCACATCCTGGCTTCCTTCTGACCACCACCACGACTACGAACGCCAACCGAATCTCCTCTATTCCATTCTCTCTTAGACTCTTTAAAACCCTACGATGTCTGGTATGGCCCTCTTGCTGAGTTTGGAGTCGTTGGGCGCCTAACTGGGACTCGTATGTTTCCACAGGTTGGCTCTTCCTGTTCGCGGTGCTGTACTCAGCAGGTCTCCTGTTTGGGATGGTCTTCTTCGTTAGTATATCTCATCCTGTCAAGATAGCTGAAGCTGAACTAAACGTACTGCTAGGTGATCATGTTCTCTGACCTGGAGAGCGACTACATCAACCCGATTGATTTGTGCAACAAGCTCAACCAGGTCAGTTTAGCTTGGCCGTTATCTCCACGATTCCACTCGTCGTGGATACAAGCATTTATTATGGCTGGGTACTGATACGTTCCCGATATACAGTTCGTAATTCCCGAATACGCAGCACATGGTTTCCTCGCGTTGCTCTTCCTGCTCTTTGGACAATGGACGGCGGTCATCTGGAATCTGCCCCTAATAGCCTATAATGCCAACAAGTACGTTTGCCTGCCCTGTCGAATCCACCTTGGATCCTGACCCTGCTACCTTTCCTTACTGCAGGGTAATCCAGAAAACCCACATGTACGATGCAACAGAAATCTTCCGCACACTCTCCGCACACCAGAAAGAGACCTACATCAAGCTCGCTTTCTATCTCCTCTCCTTCTTCTACTATCTTTATAGGTACGTTGCCGCTTCCCCTTTTTTAACTTCAAGCACTAGTGCTAACGTGCACCCGTGCCGCAGGATGATTGCAGCTCTCGTTGCAGAAAACCCATGATCTCAGAACTATGCTGGGTTGGACAATGGTGTTGTCCCAGAGAAGAAGGTTCGGTTGGTGCATCAAGAATCGAGGCTAGTTTTGGTCTGTCAAGAGATACGACTGCGCGTGAAAAGGCAGTATTCGAGGGAGCAACGCGATGGAGGTTTAACGCGACGACAGACGTGATGATGGCGTCTCAAGATCTCAGTAACCGCAGATAGACAACCATGATACCCTGTGCTACCACAGCTTCAATGAATTGCCCTCTCTCGAACACTTTTATTCTGGCAACTTATCTGTCCAAGCGCCTTGCGACTTAAAGTCTCCCTCCGGAGTTGGTGAAAAGGCAAGCCATGATTGATTCCAAATGAAATAAATATGTAGTGCATGGATCTACATCAACAAGCAACACCCCGACGATTCCTTCGGTCTGTCACCGGCAATGGGTCAACAAAACGCATGAAAGATCGACAGGAAACACGAGGCGCATAGAAAGAAGAGAGATAGCGGCTTACAATTTAGCACTGATCTTCTCCTCTTTCCGACTTTGACTGGGCTTCTTGGATTTTGGCAGTCTATCTGCAGGCTGCTGCTTCCACTCCAAGACCAAGTCCTTGCCCTGTCCGTCTACGAGAAAGTCCCGTAGGTTGGTCAAGGCGCGGACCTCCATCTTCTTTTGCGTGTCCTGGTTCTCCGTCCCCATATGTGGTAGGAGGGTCACTGTGGGGAAATCGAGGAGCCTAGGATTCACTTCGGGCTCGTTGGGGAACACATCGAGGCCAGCCGCTCCAAGCTGAAGAAATGAATTAACGATGAGCACGGGTATGAGGTCAAAACTCTATTACTCACATGGCCATCCTCCAAAGCCCTAATTAGCGCTTCTTCATCAATCACCTTTCCTCTCGCCGTATTCACAATCACGCTGCCCTTCTTCATCAACCTGATCCACTTCTCACCCACCAGACCGACCGTCTCATCTCTCAACGGCACATGCACGCTCAGCACATCCGTCTGCTTCAACATCTCCTCGACGTCTGCAAAGTACTCGCAATAGCTCGGAGCGTTTGGGTTCGGTCTCCGAGAGTGGTAAATGACGCGCATGGGGAATGCGTGTACAAGCTCAGCGAGGCGTCCTCCGATACCTCCAAGACCGAGAACGCCTAGTGTGCGCCCTGTGATGTCGTGCGAGATCTCCTTGAGACCGTTCGGCTTCCATGTATTGGCTCGTAGAGACCTTTCGGCTGCCGCGTATTGCCGGAGGGTAGACAGGATGAGATACAGGGCTGTGGTAGCTGTCGCATCGTCGACTGCACCCGGAGTGTTTGAAAGATAGATGCCTAGTTGCAAGTGTACGTGATTAGTAGAGGGTTCGCGATAGGATGAAGGAAATAACCTTTTGCTATACACGCATGGACATCAACGGGATCGTACCCAGCGCCGTTGTGCGCAATCCACTTGATACTCTCCGGAAGACCTTCAATGAGCCCCTTGTCAAACACACCAAGTGTCTTTGAAGAGTCGTTCTCCCGGTAGATGCCAACCGCCCCGGCGTACTTGCCGCCGGTTTTAAAGCCTTCAAAAAAGGAGGCGCGATCTGGCGAATCGACGTACTGCAACAACGAAGGCATGTCAGTGCCGATTCATTTCGCAGTCGCCGATGCTACGTACGACAACCTCGGCGATGCTGCCAAGAAGCGACTCGACTTCTTGGTGAGCCCAGACGATGGTGCCTGGTTGACTTTGTCAGTGGCTCGGATACCAGCAGCCGGAGAGACTACTCACTGCAGATGAGAACCTTGGGGGGCATTATGGGGAGAGAAGGATGGATACAGATGCACAAGGAACCTTCGCTCTTAAGTATGCAAGCGGGTATTATGATCAAACGTATCACGGGGAGTGTCAAGGAACCAACGCACGACGTGGTCAGGCGGTAAAGGAAAGCATACAACATCACATTTTAGAAGTTGTTCGCCCTTTTCAAGTGTTGATCGAGTGGATCCCAAATCTTGAATCTCGTTTCTTTGGAACGGAAAAGACGGGGTCCGCTTTGGTTCTAGAGGCAATCCGTTACCGCATCTGGCCTTATGCCCGTCCGACGGCCGGAACTATGAGGAGGTCTGAGCTAGCTTGCGGCGTTCTTGAGTTCCTCATGGCAAGAGCGAGGTTTTAACGACGAGTAAAAAGCTGTAAAAAGCCTCAGAACACCGGAGACATGCTCTTTCCGAGCCGGCCGGGAGAACAAAACCCGTTGGTTGCCGGAGCACACGGGCGCTTAACGTGGTCCGACTCGCGATTGTGATTACGCAGCTCAACTACCCGCGAAGCAAAAGCAGTCCAGAGAGTCGGTATCGACGTCGTAAAGTCTTTCGCTGCTTCACCAGCCGGTACTGGACTGTCTTTGTGGCTACGGGGTATTACCGGCCACCTAATCTTCCGGCTTCATAGTCGGCAAATATCGGTGGGTTCTCAGCTTCGAAACATGCCCCCCTCTCACAAGTCAAGGTTAAGGTGCTTGATACCCTTTATGGGACCTGGGTTCTGTCAAATTGCAAGCCACGTTTCTCAAACCACGTCGTTAATGATCCACTCGTAGCCACGAGGCGAGCAGGGCTAGTGTCATCACTGACAGCGGGAACGACTCTGACATCGAAAATCGACGAGACCATTCAATAGCAGGCCATTCAACGTCGGAGATATCGCGAGTTCTCGCAGGATTCGTACAGGCCTCGAACCTCGCCGGGTACGAAAGAACACCAACGCAGCTCCATTCTATAGCACTCAGCGGAGAGAGGGCGCAGAAGGAAGTCCTTCTGCTCTTATCTGAAACCCACACGACGGCCGCCTGTCGCCCCTCCACATCGTTGAGCCTAAAGCCTAGCCAAGTTTGTCACCCAGTAAATCATCAAGTGACATTCAGACTCGCGATATGATCCCTCTACATGCTCTTCTCCTAGGAAGGCGTCATAGCCAACATACAAAATCTAATCGCCAAGCAACTGTTTTTTCCGGCAGGTTGAATGAAGATCTGAGAATTCAGGGAAATGAACGACACACCTTTGCAGTGGACAACCTGACCGCCTTCAGCTTCCGACACTCGCTGATGGAGTTCTTCGCCCGCGTAGAGTTTAGAAGGCCGGTGTCGCGATAGCTTCTCAGATACCTGGTGATCAACGCCATGAGTGGGTGCCTCATAACTGCGAGCCGATTGTGCGTACCTGAAGCAGGCCTCCTCCTTGAAGCTTGCATAGACCTTGCGATTGTACTTCCGCTAGGCACCGGGAACAAGGCCCGTCAGCGGGCCGGCTCCAATTTGCAAAGGAACACAGAAGGACTCACCTCGGTACGACGAGCCGATTCTTCGTATAGATGCTGCTGATGGATGATAAAATGGTCCGCAAGTACATAGAAGTCGACGCCAGAAAGAAACATCTCGAAGAGACATGCGGCCTTGTTACCGCCATAGCCCACAAAGCGTTCTTCGCACCATGGCGGACCCGACTTCTTGAAGACGATGTACGGCTCGTAAGCCGATTGGTAGGTCGTAACCTTGTAAACATCGCCAGGCTTCGAAGAGTAGAACCTCGAATAATCTGTACTGTTGTGCCCCGGTTTCCATCCAGCATGGAACATGTCAATCTTGCCTGCCTTGATGTTCGACAACAATTCCTGTTCACCCCAAATGAATTTCGCACAGAAATCGAAGTCGCCGCACATACCCTTTTCGTTACAGGAAACGTCTCGAAGCTATGTTCTTCTCTCGAATCGACATATTCAAACGCTGGAACGACAAACGCGGAAAGACCTTCTTCCAGCTTTCTTCGAGCCCATGCGTTCGTGCGGAGTGTGGACCGAAAGTCCGTGCAAAGGTAAAAGTCAATGTCCAGCATCATCACAAAGTTTGTCCGAGCGAAGAGTCGAGCAATGTTTCGCCAGGTATTGAACTGCCGATCGAAAGAGTCGACGACTAGGTGAATGTCAACGTAGCGCATCATGGTCGCCGAGGAGGTATACATAGCCTGCAGCGTCTCGAGGGTCTTGTGAACTTGTTGAGTGTCATTGTTGACGTGAAAGGTGACCGATATGGGGCCTGCGCGGGCAGATGAGTGAGCTACGACGGGAGAGTAGATGTGGGTGAGCGTACCTCGATATCGATCAATCAGACGAGCAAAAACGTCTAGCCTGTTGCTCGTGACGATACTCGTAATCGTGACCTCGTCCTCCGCGAATGGGCCTGAGCTCTTTAGAAAGTACGGGACGATATCGCTCGGTCGCATCGAAGTAGCAAAAGCCTTTGAGAGTAGCAGGTCGTTGCCAGGATCCAGCCCTCGAGATCCTCCAAGCCATGAACCTAAGCGAGTCCCATTGGCAGCGTCGACGTGAGTCTGGATGAGGTTCGAGTCGTGGATCGCGGGTTGGCTCGAGGGGCCATGCAGAGATGGTGGACGGTCAGGCTCCCAGGTTTCCTTCGCGATGCGTAAAGGCGTGTCCGAGGTGGGTCGAAACGATGTCCCTGGCGCATAGAGTATACGAATAACGAAGGCTTTCGTGGTGTAGAGAACCGATATCACAAGGTATGCACTCAAGCAGAGGTAACCCGCCCGAGAGAACTTCATCGAAAGCGTTACGAGAACGACAGATACGATGGAAAACAGAACGGCGAGGAAGACAGCTAGACTTGGGGATTTATCGCTCAGAGCGCATGCGCATGTTGCGGTCCAAAGAAGGTAAAAAGGGAGGATTGTTTGGCACTGAGTTGACGGTCGATCATGAATTATGTATTCAACCAAATTTAGTCCACACGACTCCCTATTTGGAACCGTACTGCGCTGCAAGAGCCACCGCTCCTGTCGCAGCTGCATCGTCCACATAGTGGACCCGAGGGAACTTGAACCCTCTCCCAGCGAGGTTGTCGAGGATGAGTTTCCTATACTTCTCGTTCCCAACCAACGACCCTCCAAACGAAATCACTGCCTCGTCTGCCTTGACCGTTTTCGAAGATGTCGTATCCATGCCTTCTCCAAGGATGACGGTGACTTGGGATGCTAAATTGGCAGCACAGGTGTTCAAGATCTGTTTTGCTAACCAATCGTTCTCTTCGAATGCGGCTTGGAAGACCAAGCGAGGGAGGGACGAAATCCTCTTCTCCCTCTGCAGCCTTCGCAGATCGTCGGGTCCCCGACTCTCGTCTGATGGAGTAGACGACGTTGGATCACCATGGTAGACGACCCCAAAGACCTCCATTGGGTGTGACACCCCGAATTTCTGGAGCACACGACCGGCAAGGACGCTTGGGGGAGAGCTGCGTCCGACCACAGACGCCCGATCCTCCTCCCTGAGGATATGCCGGAGGGTCTCTCTTCCAACATCATATCCCCCTCCTTCGTCGCCCAAGATCCAACCCCACCCACCGACCCTTCCAAGGTCTTCTATTTTGCCTCCTTCGCCTTGCTTGAACCCTACCGCAACGGATCCAGTGCCAGCAATGACAACCACCGCATAGCTGACGTCGGCATACAACTTCATCGGTGCGGCCAACAATTGGGCATCGTGGGCAATCTGCAGCTTATCGCCTGCAGGGATGCCGACGAGGGCAGAGACGGCTGGGGTGACTTTGGCGATCGCAGCAGGCGAGTCGGCTCCAGAGATCCCAAACCAGGCAGCAGCGAAAGGAGTGGTCCCTTCTTTGTATGGGAGCATATGCTCGCTGGCTGAAGCCTCAGCTGGGAGGGCAGTTTTGAGTGCCTCGACGATGGCTTCGCTGATAGCGCCTATGAACTGCTCAACGGGAAGGTATGTGATGTTGGATGGTCCACCACTTCCTCGACCGACGATGGCTCCGCCTGCATCTGAGATTACACAGGCGGTTTTTGTGCCACCACAGTCGACACAGAGGTAGAGAGACATGAGAGGGTGATTGTTTGCAGTTGCAATTGAGTTGGAGGCTGGGTTATTTAAGCGCTTCTTGATGCAAGGGTGCCATGCGCTCCAGATCCTGAGACTGGGTTCGGCCCATGTGTATGTGAGAGTCCAAGGACTGCATGCTCAGAACTTGGCCAGAGAAACCCATAGACAGAGTGTATTGGATTCTGGAGACCCTTTCGTGCTGCGCCAAGGGGCGCAAACGGCCTCCCCTAAAGTTCTCACGCATGCCGACGGGTATAAAACCCTTCACTCAGTCTCCTTTCCTTCCTTCGTGCGGCAGCACGGCCATCTCTTCCCCATGTTGCTCATGTCTGCTCATTGCACCTTGTGTGCGGTGTCCACGCAGACGTTCGAGTGTCAGGCCGTGTTCTGAACGAAAGTGGACGTCTTAGCACTCTTCCGCCTCTTTTGCACTTCCAAAGAGGAGATGGGTCGGTGGTTCATACATTCTCTCAGTTTTATCGTCCAGGGTTGGTTGGATTAGTCCGTAGGATGTTTTGTCTACATAGAGTAAGATTCTGGAATAAAAACAAGTCCTAATCTACCAAAACACCGTCGAAGTCGAATCTACAATGTCCACTCGAAAATTCACGCGTAGCGGACAGGATTTTTGCAACGGAAACAGTTCAAAAATACATGACACATCCACTTTATTCGCTCTCTGCAATAAGGGCAACAATCATGCTGGAAGAGATGCCGAGACGCGTAAGCTTGGCTGGTCAAACTGAGGAATGCCAACACCCACCGGTAGAGGTAGTAGAAGAACGAGAGCAGGTAGAAGCCAAGCTTGATAAAGGTCTCCTTCTTGTGTCCTCCTAGTGACCTAAAGATTTCTGTCGCGTCGTACATGTGATTTTTGTTGACAATCCTGCAACGTCGTCGTGTGAGTACAGGCGTGATCGATAGAGAGGGCCTGGTACGCACTTGTTCGCATTCCATGCAACTAGTGGTGCATTGAGAATGAAAGCTATCCATTGACCAGAGAGGAGGAAGAGGACAGTGAGGAAGGCATGGGCAGCGTGTTCAGGGATGACAAACTGTCGATGAACATCGAGGGTCAGTGAAACTTGGACGTGGAGAGCTGGTGATGAGTACAGACTTGGTTAAGCTTGTTGCAAAGGTCTATTGGGTTGATATAGTCGCATTCCAGATCCGAGAACATGATGATCTAGAGGCGTCGGGTCAGCAGTCCGTCTGTCAGATAACATCGGGGTGACTGACGAAGAAGACCATGCAGAACAGGAGACCTGCAACCATAAGGACCGAGAATAGGAATAGCCATCCTGTTCATTTGGTAACCAATAGCCGGCAAACATATTCCAGAGACAAGTTCAGGGAAGAAATCAGCGCAGTCCCCATTTCCACCAAATGTCCCTCGCACCTGCGCCTGTCATACTGGGCAATTACAAACTCCTACGAGGCTGGTCTTCGTGAATTATTCGTCGACTGTCGTGGTAGGCTGCAGGAGAACTGCAAGCAAAGAGCTGGAGGAAAGTGGAACGCGTATAGTGCAGAGCAAAGAGGCGCTGAGCGCTGCGCCAGTGACGTTTCGCGGGGCTGCACGTGGTGCGTGTGCGAGTTCTGCCGTTTTCTGAATTTCGGTTTCTCTGCTTTGCACCCTATCCATGTCTATATAAACCCTTCTATTGCCCTCAATTCAACACGTGTATAACGATAGAAGAGTTGATAATGACAGAAACACGACGAGGCCTCGTGCCCTGATATCATCCTCCCCAAGCACCACTTTGGGGCTTGCTCTCATACTTATGGTCGTCTACAATTGCCGCGAATGCTCTGTGGACTTCAAATACCCTTCTTTACCCGCCAGAAATCCCAGAAACCAAAGGAACGGCCAGTTATATCTGCCCCAATGTCCAGGAGTCCATTGAATACCATGGATCATGGCCCTTGGCCTCCGACAGGGGCTTTGGACAAACCTGTCAGCGGTGGCCCTCGGGTGGGTGAGTACATCAGTAACATAACTATAGCCCGGCTACTCAACGTACACACTGCTTGTAGGTGATGGCCCTCAACCCAGCGGATGGGGAAAAGTCGGACCCCTTCGACCAAAGCAGCCGCCAGTAGACGCCGCTCCTGCACCCAGCGAAAGCCTCACCCCTTACACGCTGGTAGACACCCAGATCGCCGACACGTTGCTCAAGGCAGGCTTTAATAAAGACGCCGCTGTCCGTGCATCAGCTTCTACAAAACAAAGAGCCGGTCTGGGTTCCATCGATACTTTCTTCGGAGCACCTCCAGCGAGTCAATCCTCCGTTCCAGCTCAACGCAAGCCGCCACCCACAACTCAGGGTACCTCTCCTACTCGTACACGGAACATGAACCATCCCAGTGCTCAGCCTGGTGCTCCTTCACCCAACACTTCTCAATCAAAGGGCAAAGGAAAGGCAACGGTAGACCCGCAAGAGTACCAGACATACACACAAGAACTGGAAAAGATGTTTGGAAAACAAGCCGGGGACATGGACGTGAGCGTCAGCAGGCTCAGAGACCCCTCCGATGGAACCACCCGCGAAAGCTTCGTCATCGGACGCGTAAAGGGTACACCTCCCAAGGCCAAACCCAAAGTACGCACGAGTGCCAACCCCCCACCGTTTATCGTTGGAAAGAAGATTGTCCAACAGCCCAAGGGTAACGTGTCGCGGAACGTCACTCACGCCTCGTCTTCAAGAAGCAAGGAAGGCCAACCTCCGAAACCTCGACAAGATTTCGAGGAGATCAGTCGGAGGGTCATCGAGAGCACACCGGATAAGACGGTGACCATCTCGACCTGGCGAGAACAAGTTGCGCAGGAGACGACGGTAGAAGAGGAGGATGGGTCCCTGGAGCGGATAAGCGTGTACTACGTTAGTGGACATGCGCAGCCGGACGCTGTGGCGAATGCGACTGCTGAACTGGATGATCTTGGAGCACGGCCTCCTCCGCCTGTTTCTGCACCCAAGGAGAAGCCCGCACCCAAGGAAAAGGAGTTCCAGGAGCTGCCGCAGCTTCAGCATACCATGACTAGCCAGCCTTTGGCAGAAATCATGGCTTTGTCTCCCGAGGTATGCTTTCTTTGCTGCTTATCTGGAATCATGCTCATGAGAGGATTTAGCAGGACAACTCGATGGTGTATCCATCTCCTGAGGCTCACCTTGAGGATAGCCGACTCCTTGATGAGCATGTGGAGCAATACATGTCTCCTCAATCTCGAGCTACGGCAGCACCCTCTTGGATTCGTCCAAGCCAATACCTGCCAAGCACGGTTGCGAATGCAATAAGGGAGCACCAACGGCCCTCTTCTTCACGTTACTTCTCTCCCTCCTCGCCTGCCTCCTCCCTGGCTCCCCGCTCCCCTGGCGACCCAAAACGCAACCGCCACGAAGAAGAGAGCTCATTCGACGATGATGATGACGAGGACGACGAATCCGAATCACGTTCACCGTCCCAGTTCCCTCCCACACCTCCGCCAAAGGCGGCTCCTACCCTTCCGCGTCTAAAGACAGGGAGCAAGTTGATGCAATCCACACCCGTCGTTAGCGCCTTTGCCATGCCTTCCTTCCATCCGACAAGAGACGGGTCGATAATCAGCTCAATCAATTCTGGGGACCACCACGACCTTCCACATCCAAGCAACATCATTCAATCGCCTGACCATCTCTATCCCTCTCCACGGCCGTCCATGTCACCCAAGGGTTTGAGAACTCAGGTTTTGGGCAGCACCAACTCCCTGGAGGGTGTGCTCAATTCGTGTCGGCCTTCGCTTAGGCACCTGGTGCCTACTCTTGCGCATCTGGGGATCACGACCAAGGACCATTTGCATGCACTTGCGGAACTGGATCCTGAGACGAGGGATCGGGAATTGAAGGAGGAGGCGTTGAGGGGTGGGGTGACGAATATGGAGTGGGCAATGTTGATGAATCGTTTAAAGAGTCTGTAGTGGAACTGAATGCTTCGGAAGGATAGAGCCATTGGAAACGGACGGATTGGATGTTGTGTATACCTTAAGCTTTATGCCTTGCAGGTCAATGCTATGTACGATGTAACGTTAACGATTTCCGGTGGAGTTTCAACCGAGAGGCTTTGAGTTGTGAATGGCGATTAAAACCTAACTTTACAGTACAATCTGTGGCAATTACTTAGAAAAGATGCCTTCTTAACCCTCAAGATCCAGCTTCCATAGTCTGCCATGAGCCACGCCTCACTGCGTCTTCAAAACCCTGCCTTCAGCCTTCTCGCGGGGAAGCACCACCGAAACAATAAACTGAGAGATGGCATATCCAACTACTCCAGCAACTATGTTCAAGTGATCAGTGCCATTCCAAAAAGTACAACGAGACGAAAGAGAGAAAACTGACCAAACCCAGTAACCTTCTCCGATGGTAAATGGAAATAGACGCTCGTCGTCGCACTCGCCAACAACCACAACGCCAACAGAGCAATGTTCAACACCACCGAAATCGTATGCGGTACCGACCACTTGTTCATTCCCGCCATGACCGATGCCTCCAACTGCCTGGCCAACAACATCACACCCATCGATAACAAGAACAAGTGTCCAGATACGTCATGGCCCTTGCGCAACCTCGGAACTCCGCTAATGTTGAGATGGCAGTCGGGTTGAGAGGGTGGACAAGCGATTTGAGGTGTAAGGGTTGATGATGAAGAGGACGCAATGCCTTGAGAAAAGAGCGACTGGAAGAGTTGAGGATGGGTCTCGAAGGAGATGGTGGATTTGGTGAAGCAATATTCGGGAGGGACGGTCACAGGCACGTTTCCGGGCCCTGGGAGGACACATTCACCCCCAGAGAGCAGGATGACGCGTTCGAGGAGTGCAGGGCCAAAGAACCAGCTTGTGAAGAGGACCCACATGCCTGTGAGGGTCAGGTAGGTGAGGAGGAGGCGCGCAGAGGGTCGGCTTGATATCTTCAGCGGGCTGGTGAGCCATGAGAGAATGAAGGCTCCAGAGGTCCATCCCCAGGCTTTCTTGATGAACAAGACGTTGAGCCAGTTCTTTTTGTCAGCAAAGTAGTGGCTCTGCGCAAGGGGGTGAGCAAGGTGGGTGAGGAGTGGGTTGGAAGTGTCGAGGTAGGTGTCGTAGAACACCGAGTACGCAGTTCCTCCTAGAATAATGGCAGAAAGTACGACCAATGCTGGTCGTTGAATGTTCATGGCTGGTGTTCTTGTCGTGTACATCGTTGAAGGGTCGTGGAGGTTCTTGAGCAAGTTATGCAAGGGTCGCAGTTGACATCATATCCCCACAAACATTTCCATTTTCACGTGGACTCTACAAATACATCATACGCGTCAGGCACCTAATTCGATAACCAGTCTAGGAACTCGGGCGTGAAGTAGCTCAAGATGAGCGTAGCACCTGCACGAACCATGCTTTCGGTACTCTCAAAGGCCATGGCTTTCAAATCGTAAACACCAGCCGAAGCTCCAGCATGGATCATCGCGAATTCACCACTGACTTGATAACAAGCGACTGGATGATCTGGGGTGAGCTCTGCGACGTCTGCGATGATGTCGAGGTACGGCAAGGATGGTTTGACCATGATGATATCTGCTCCCTCAGCTGCATCTCGTTGCTGCGGAAAGGTCAACATTTGGCCTCGAGTAGGACAGGAGAGAAGCACATACAATTGCTCGACGGGCAAGACCTCTGGCTGTGGGAGGCAGCTGGTAGCATTTGCGATTGCCGAATGAAGGAGCACTTCCTGCGGCATCTCTGAATCCAGGAATCAGCTGCTGGTCTAACCAGAGAAGTGATCTTATACTCACCGGAAAGGCCCATACAATGAGCTCGCAAACTTGGCTGAATAGCTCATGAGCGTGACTTTGTTTCCAAAGCCATTGTCGATGAGCTTTCTCTTGATAGCCTTGATTCGCCCATCCATCATGTCACTGGGAGCAACGCAGTGGGCGCCTGCGCGGGCGTAGGAGAGCGCAACATCGCTAATACGGTCGACAGAGGGTTCAATGTTGATAGTGCTGTCATCATTGAGCAGTCCGCAGTGACCGTGGTCGGTGTATTCGCAGAGGCAAACATCGCAAGCGATGTAGAGGTCGGGGAACGTCTTTCGCAAGAGTTTAATGCCCTGGATGACAGGACCGCTTTCGTCATCTGCAGGTGAGCCTCGTCCATCCTATGTGACCTGATAAGTCTCTAAATTCCTCATTGAATACCAGAAGGAAACTCACCTTAGTGCAGTTCAGCGGTACACCGAAAAGGATCACGCTCTTCAGACCCTTCTGCACCAGAGGACCAAGGAACTCCTCAAGCTTGTTCACGCCCCATCGGCGCTGGTTAGGCAGAGTTGGGATGATAGTGGACGCATCCGGGTCGTCTGTGATGAAGATGGGGTACATGAACATGCTTTTCGAGAGTTCTCGACGACCCTGCCATGAGCGCGCAACTGGATGCTGGTATCCTCCTTGCAGGATCGAACTATTATAAGCTTAGCGCGCCTCCCTAAGCCGCAAGGACAAGAAACCTACGAGATATCGAGTGAAGCCATTATGGTATGCGGAGGACTGAGCGCTGAACCTTGGGGTAGATGGTCGACGGTTAATGGGATCTAAATGAGATTACGAATTTCGTGGAGATGGCTGCTGAGAAAGCATCCGTACTTCCGGTCTGCCATGCCCAGTGATCGCGGCAAGCTGAGCCCCTATTGCCATTCCTCCGTCGGGGAGTTTCACGGTGAGTTAGAGGTGCCCTACGTGCAAGGTTATGTTTAGGACGTGCTATGCAACACTTTCACATAGAAGGCTTTAGGCATTAATCACATCCGAGGCAATCTCTCCGCCCCATACCATGTGGCTATCTCCATACGATTCTGCCCTCCCGAAGGTTATCCGTACAGCTGTAACGTCTCACTTCAGAGATATGCAAACCAGTTCAGTACCATCTGCCCAACTAGCTTTGCTTCTCTAGCTTATACAGAATCGACGGCGCTTGAGCGACATGAGACATGCCAAGGAAGGTTCCGAGCGAAGCTCCAACTGAATTGCAAGTTGCCGCTGATTGCAGATGAATTACACGGAAGTGGTGCGGAAAAGGGTACTGGAACCGTGAAATACAGCTCGGTCGCTAGGTGCTGTGAACAATGTATCCCAGTGTGGTCACCTTCTCTTGCGAAGGGTTAGCAGGGCGCTTAGAGGGCTGGGGCCTGTACTTGGGACGCTGTAAAGTAAACCGCTGCGGAGAAGCCCTAGCCAAAGTCTCCACGATCGACACGCGCCATAATGTTTCCTTGTTAAACTAAGAGAGGAAGATGAACTCGAGAACAATGCCAGAGATTGGAACAGCTTCGATCAGAGTTGCGGCAGGATAATCAACAAGTTCGAGATGAATAGGCAGGTTGCTAGACATGCAGTGCGAGCTATATTCTTGTCATGAGCTCTTCGAAAGTTGTATGCATCTGATAATATCTGGTAACCAGCACGCCAAGAGACCCGGGGAGGCTGGAGCGTTCATCCTCGCAAGTACGCCACAGATCAGTTGTGACAAAGGCTCGGAGTTCCAAGGTCAATGGAGTGCTGCCCGTTTACCCAGCTTTGATGTCCGGAAACGCCCTGGGAATCTGAATGTTTCTATCAAGCGTCGCTATCACTATCTCTGGAAAATTCAACAAGCCCCACCCTCACAGACGCTCTTTCTCCCATCCAGCTCAGGAAAAGACCGCGGATTGAAGAGCTTCCAGTAACACTGACATGCATCGGAGAACGGTTACCGTTCATCTGCCTCAGCTGCGGTGTAGTGACAGTCGCTGCGCAACGAGCGGTAGGAGGGAGCGATGAATGTTCAACGAAATGCCGCTGCGTGAAACGGCTGTCGGGAACGTTTCTCAAACGTCACCTTCCTGTGCATGGTGATGGTCCGATCCGCAGTCAGCTCGAGTCATGGTTGGGGAGGACGCGTCAGCTTTGTGATGGTTCCGAAAATCAGAGAAAGTTGTCCAGTATACTTAGTGAAGAGCCTATAGCCAAAGCCAAAGGGTCCATTCAGAAGAAAGAATTCAGACTTGCCGTCGGTGATCGACGTTGTTAGGGGGAGAGTATCCAATTGGGGCGACGGAAGCAAACAGCCAAGCGGAATCAACAGACCGCGTAGAGTTTGTGTTTATTTGTTCACATGTTGATCGAGGGTGTGGGAACCGCGTTTGATGGGTTCTGACTGAGGGGCTGCCAATTCACGGGCCACCGACGTTTTTGTTCGCATATTTATCATTGTCCACGACCCCCGACCATTTTACGACCCTCTGCTCGCTGTTCGACACGACGTGCAACACCTCTAGCTCATTGCCCGGCGGCGTCAAAACCAGCATCACACACAACCAACAACCCCACAGAACCCCACAACCAACCACCACACATCATGCTCGCAGCAACAACTCCAACAAAAGTCCACAACAGTCCTTACCAGTCAGCCATGTCCCCCAGTCATCCTCACCGTCGCACACCCTACAGACGACCCTCAGTGTCCGCATTCTCCTTCGACAATCCCATGCTCACCCCATCGCCCTTGAGAAAACCTAGCATGTTCTCGCCAAAGTGGTCGGCGAATGTAGAGAACGGTGACGACCTGTTTTTGCAATCGCCATACAAGTCCCCAGCGCAGGCGCACAATCTCTTCCGTACACCGGCCTATTCCACCAAGCCCTTGCCCATCCCAGCCGACGATGAGGAGGGCCGAATATTCCTTTCATCCAACTCCACAGCTACTTTCACACCATTATTCCCTTCGACTAGCTCTAAGCCCTTGACAACTCCCGTCAAGAGCTCTCACCAACCACAATCCAGGCGGCCAGCCTTGACCGAGCGTAATCTCAACCGGCCGCTGCCAATGATGGCACCCACATCTGATGACACGTTTTCGACGCGTACCAATACTGGAGTCAAGCGCAAATCGACTCCGCTGTTCACGCCGTTGAAAATTGAAACGTCTGGGAGCTTCCAAAAGCTCGCACCATTGCCTGCACTTCAGCTGTCGCAGCGTACACCTGCCAGCGGTGCAGACGCCGAGGCATACGTCTCGAAACACACAGCCAGACTCAGGCTCAACGATCGTTTGAACCTCTCAGTGGCTGTTGGAGATGACTCTGATGAAGAGTTGGAGAGTCCGGGACCGAAGCCTGTGTTCAAGTCCGACAGAACGGAATATCTCAAGGGAAAGGCTAAGGCAGAGGTTGCAGAAGCCATTTCGCCGGGGGGACACGTTACGAAACGGCGAGCGAGGACGCGGCCCTTGTCTGCCGAGTTACTGGGCCAACAGCCCTTCGAGTCTCCTTCCCCAGTCAAGGTGTGTAACCATTCTCGTGCCAACTTGTCCCATCCTTACGCCTCTTGGAAGAAGTCTGCCTTGAACAGACCTCGACACAGCGGTCCTGTCGTTTTTCCCTCGTCAAATGCCTATCGCTCTCGTGCATCTCCTGCTTCTTCCTCATCCGAGGCAGGTTCGCCTGCGCCTCGCAGGAAGCTGGGCAACGCTGCCCGTCCCTATATCAAACCTCCCGTCTTTGCCGCCCGTCCTCCCATGAGTCGCCACGATAACCTCAGTGCTGCGACGCTTTTCTTCGGCCCTACCATTCCCCAGTCACCCCCCGTGAGGAATCGGACGTCCACAGACAGTCCTGTACCTGATTTCAAGCCAATCCGTCCAAAGGCTACCAACCGCCACAGCTACGCTGGTACTTCCACCAGTGGAGACTGGGCGCATATATCCACGGAGAGAATCACGACTTCTCCCCCTGTTGATACCAGCGGCTACATCAGCACCGATGTTGAAGATGAAGATATGGACTTTGAAGGTCCCGCGCACAGCTCATTCACTTTCAGCCTGAGCGGTGGCACCCCTTCTCCAACCATCCGAAGACCCCTCCCACTCAAATTCGAGTCCGTCAAGGACAAAACCAACCTTCTCTCCGTTATGCCTGGTGCTTCGAGCAGCAGCAGTTCTCTTTGCTCCGACGACGGTCTCATCACCCCTCTGACCCATGCATCAAGTGCCTCTGGGTGGCCAGTTCCCGAGGTTCACGACAGGGACTCTGAAGAGAACCGGGCTCGCTTTACAGACGATGAGACAGAGGTCGACGAGTTCATCGTACGAGCACTGGAGGCTGGTGGCAAAGCTCCAGGACCCAGTGGCAAGAAACCTCCTGGCACTCCAGTGAAGAAGGCTAGGATCGCCTTCTTGGGTGCTGACAGGCCCTGGCAATCCGCGTTTTCTTCCAAGATTGGGTTCAACGAGGAGGAGCCCAAGAAGAAGGCTCCAAGGAAGAGCATGCCTGCTGCTTTTCCTCCCATGGGTACCAGTGGCAAGAGTCTCCTCGATCAATGCTCTGACACGGAGGATGAGGAGGATAGTCCGAGCGCCAAGAAGGATGGCAAGTATACCAAACTTGGGTTGGGCCATCCATCCGCTCTATTTTCTGCACCGTTTGCCAACCCCAAGACTCGATGGCTCATGCGGCGCAGCAGTAGTGGGGCGTTCTCGAGTGGCAGCGAAACGGCCTCTCAGGCGAACACTCCAACGCGCACTAAGAATATGGGTAAGTCCGCTCCTTTCTTTTCACAGCCCGGGCTCTTAGTGACGATCCTCCTATCAGACTGGCAGCTTCCAAAGCTCACCCTTTCGCCATCTGGTGCCCAGTCCAAATTGGCGGGACGCTCTGCTTCCGGCTCATCTACCAGCTCAGGTTCCACGAGCTCACCTACGAACCGCAAAGATGGCTCGGAAGCAGGCACAGGCCAACGTCGGCGACAAGTCAGTTTAATCAATCGACGATTGTCGGAGCCGTTCGCGGCTGGTCAAACAGGGCGCTTTGAACGCGACTTTGAAACTGTCGATGAAGTCGGGAGCGGTGAATTCGGCAGTGTCATCAAGGTACGCAGCAAGAACGGCGGCGACAATAGGCTGTATGCAATCAAGAGATCGAAGAGATTCGAAGGTGTCAAACACAGGTGAGATTTCAAGTCTAGATCTCTTGTTCACGTCCACTTCCACGCTCTGCAAGCGCGGATGACGACGCGCCTTGTCGTTATGGGAACTTGGTGACTGACTCTTGTGTCCCTGAACAGATTGCGCCTCTGGGAAGAAGTCGAAGTTCTCAAGCACCTCTCTTTCGCCGCTGAGCGTTGTAATTTGAATGGTGGCCATCCCAATGTCTTGGCGCATATCGATAGCTGGGAGGAGGACGAAGTCCTGTTCATCCAAACTGAACTGTGCGAGTCGGGGAATCTTGCGCGCTTCCTGTGGGAATATGGCAAGGTTTTCCCCCGGTTGGACGAAGCCCGCGTGTGGAAGATTGTTGCTGATCTGATTGACGTAAGTAATTTATCTTAAATAGTCTATCTCGGTACCAACGCTAAACATTGCGGTTCTACAGGGCCTCTCCTTCATTCACGATTCTGGAGTGATACATCTGGACCTGAAACCGTCAAACGTGTTCGTGACCCATGAGGGGCGGTTCAAGATCGGAGACTTTGGGATGGCATCACTCTGGCCTCGGCAGCCTGTTATTCGGGACGACGATGGCGAAGCTCCCAGCTTTGAGCGCGAAGGCGACAAGCTGTACTTGGCTCCAGAGGTGCTGCAAGGAGTGTACAGCAGCGCTGCTGACGTCTTCAGGTAAGTGGTCACACGGTCCCATCGGCGTCAACGTTCTCATGTCATCTCACCAGTTTCGGAATGACAATCTTGGAGACCGCAACAAACATCGTGGTTCCTGATCAGTGAGTGTTCCGGCGGACCGTCTCCTCCGTTTACTTGTTACTGACCGATTCTGTCTGCAGAGGAGACTCCTGGCACCGACTTCGCAGGGAAGATTTGTCCGAGGTGAAATGGGAGGGTAGCAACGAGTTGCTCGAGTTGATCAAGCAGACGATGCGGACAGATCCTGCGCAACGAGTGTCGGCGCAAGATGTATACAACCACCCAGTGGTAACGCGAGCAAGGAGGAGGATGCAAGTGGCGTATGAGAGGGCGAAGGCCGACGGAACAACTGTTTTTGCGGCGTCACCACTTGCGGGTGTCAATGTAGGATTCTTGGAGGAGATTCTGGGGGATGAGAATGCGATGGATGTCAGCTGAATGCACAAGGATCTGTGCTGTATATTTTTGTCGATTTTGCTTTGTTTTTTATGGTTGGTTTTCTCTCGTACATGCATTTACACAGATTCTATCGTAGCATATCTCTTATGTTTTCCACCCTATGACCTGTATGCCCTAGTTGTAGATTATAATATGTTGATTCAAAGTCGCACGGTTCGGCCGGCCAATCAGAGTTGAGGGCAACAGTTGGTTCGGGATCAAGTGAGCCAGCCGATATTTTCGTCCGTCGATCTTTCTCCTTGCCAAATGCCAACTCCCATATAATATGCCACACCCACCGTCAGACTCCCCGACATATCCTCCTCCCCCCATGCCATACGACATCCTCCACGACCCGGCCGTCGACTTTCGCGCTTTCTACCCCTACACACCCAATGAGGTCAAGCACCGCAAGCGCACAACGTCTGCACAGCTAAAGGTCCTCGAGACCGTCTTCAAGACTGACACAAAGCCAAACGCGACGAAGAGGAATGACCTTGCACAGCAGCTCGATATGACCGCCAGGGGGGTTCAGGTGAGTCCCCATGTTCTCAGTGAGTTGCCATGACCGGCTCTGACATTCGCATCGTCGCATAGGTCTGGTTCCAGAACAGGTGGGTTACGCGTCTCGTTACTGCCACCTTCAAGCTCTAAACCATCGGTTATGCTTCAGGCGTGCCAAAGAAAAAACCAGGTCTGCCAAGATAGCCGGCGCTGCGGCGTCTTCAGGGAAAGATGCCTCTCCCTCACCGTCATCGTCGAGGTCGTCGTCGTCAGGGTTGCCACAGGACGCCCAAAATCTGGAGGATGGTTCCGCAGGCAACGATTCGGCCGAGCATAGACACTCAAAGCCCCACCCACCCCCTCAGCTGCACCTCATCACAAACGGTTTAAGCGCTGATGGCTGGGAGCAGCATGTAGCGGCAGATGGCCCTCCCGACAGCGCAACCCTTCCCGCACACGACTTGCATTCTCCAGGGTTTGTCGGCGACCTCTACAATCTTCGTAGGGGTTCTTTGCCTGCCAACGTTTTTCCTCACTCGTCGACCTCGGACGACTCTGACGATGTCGAATGGTTTGACCCCCTGTCTCGGCGCAGATCTATCGACGCGAGTCTCCAGCGCCTTGCGTATAACCCGTATGCTCACATTGCCCGCACAAAGAACAGCGCCCTGTTTGGCCCTACCTTTGGAGTGGCGCCAGTAGCACCCAGTGGGCGCCTCACCCACCGCATGCCACCCTATCCCTCTGGTCGCCCTTCGCTGCCATACTACTCCTCGGTGGCACCAACCAGCATTCGCCGGTCGTCCATGGATTCTCGGCGCTTGGGCCAGATGCTTCGAGCATCATCGCCCGGCCCTGCACCTGCACCTTTCATCAACAGCCGTGCATCGCTACCTGATGGCAATCTGTTTGCCACGTCTTCTCGCCCTGTAGGTTCCCCAATCCCTGGACCCCTTCCATCCCCCAACTTTTCGTTCGGCGCTGCGAGCACCCCTTCGATGACTTCGCCAAGTTCCGCGGACAGCGAGCGGAACTCCCCCGACTCCCTGCATTCTTTCACCTTCCAGGACCGCGAGGATGATGGAAGATTGTCTCCCGTCTACGACAACTACTCGAGGTTTGGATCCCTCGTCTCCATCGCGACCAGCGAGTCGAGCATCAGTAGTTCTTACTATCCAGAACTCGGGGGGTCTAGAGTGGATCATCCTTTGGCCCCAGAGCTGCACAACGGTAGTCGTCGAAACTCTTGGTAAGTTTTTTTCTGGAGATCGATGGGAATTTTCCCGTCGGCATCGTGTTCTAGAAATAAATGCTAACATGCTATTGCCAGCTCTCCTGGCCACTTCCTCGACTTCGACCTCGACTCGAATGTGCAGTTTGGGCTATCCGATAGCCATACATTGGGTTACGCTCATGAAGACTATGGCGGTGTACGCCCGGAAGGTATCGCCATTCCCGAGGTCCCCGGCTCCAAGGCCTATCCCTGCCCACCCTCAACGGTTCTTGGGCAGCCTGAGCCTATGAATCATGTCCACAACGTGAACCCTGCTTCCCTCCCGTCAGCGGTGCCCATCTCCCGATCCAGTGAATTGGCGTTTGCCCTTCAAACTCAGTCTGAAAAGGTGATTGAAATTTTCCTATCAATCCTGTAAAGGAAGCCTGATGAGCTGACCGGAATACTTTATTTTAAGGCGCCGTCGTCGACGACTCCGCAGGATGCTAATCATTCTTATCTGGCGTATGGAACTGGGCACGCTTCTCAACCCAATTCCAGCGAAGGTACCATCCACCCATCAGAGTCATCTCACATGTATCATGGAGGCATACCCGGTGACAGTACTCAGGGGATGTACAGCGCCGCGTACCCGACCGTGCCAGAAGGCGTTTACGGTCAGGATGGATCCGTGGATTCGTCGCTTTTCCAGTCCTTCGGCGACCTTGCCAGCGCACAAGCGATCGACAGCAACAACACGGGTGAGGCTTTTGCCCACTACCCGTAATTTGGCTCCCAATGCTTCGATGGAACTGCCAGCGCTGATCACTCGAGCGCACTGCAGCGTGGATGTCCGCGCCTTCTAGCTCGGCTTAGATGGTGATTTTTGGTCGGGTGACTTCATCCACTGAACTGGTGCATCCTCGTCGACTTCTTGCTTTTCCCCAGGCATGACATTCAGGATCCTCGATCCCCAGGCTCCCTCCCTTTCTCTGGCTGGGCGAGCCTCGCTCCTTTCCAATATTCGGTACCTCACTTCCTCGCCCCCGCCCTGTTTCACAGGCTTGCGCCACATATCCGCTGGGCGTATCAAGATCACTTAACCTTCCGTGCGTATTGCACCCGCTTTCCTTGCTGTCGTTTGTCCTTCATTCAATCATTCCTACACCTCTATCCATGCATCGGGCATCTTTTCATCTGTTCTCGAATATCCGATATCATCCTCAGGGTCGTTGGCACACTCCCTCCACATTCCTTTCTGCTTGCATCTGAATCATCACTCTCTTTCAATTTTTTTCGAGGGTTTCTGTCCTCCGCCATGTCGACAGTCTCGTCGCGACATGGCACCGTCTCTCTTAACATATCTATACACTAATTCTTTGGTTTTTATACTTAATATCGTCGCACTCCAAAGCATCCCTTTCACTTGTTTTAACCATATCCTATCCCTTCCGGTCATTCTGCCTCTGCCCATGCTCCGTGTAATAGTGTTCTCGTGTCAGGACTTGTACCTATCTTCTCGTTTTTGTATTAGGTCTCTCCTTTCTTTCCTTGTCTTTCTCTTCTGAGTTGCCTTACTGTACAAAGCAAATTGTAGTTTCGCATGTACCTTAGTCTTTACTTAATGCGCTTCAGCTAAATCGAATTCGGATTTCCAAATGGCCGGCCATGCTCTTCTTGTGAAATAACCAGGCTCCATACGCTGACCAAGGAGGTGGAGGTGAGGAGCAGGCAGGATAAAGGAAGCTGCGCTTTCTCGCCACGGGCATCATCCTTCAGGCTTTAGGCATGAGCCTCTTCTCTACCTTGAGCGTATCCCCTTATTTTCGATGGTACCGAAGGCTCCGTCCTAGACCGCGATTCGGTGTTCAACGGAGCACCGTACGGTGCAAGCTCTTCCCCATGTTTCAACCGCCATTGCCTCATGTCGCGCAGCCTGTTTGCTAGTATAAGGAATGCTTGGGATCTCGTGTCTTTTCACGCCTCAAGGGCGGAGCGGTGACTCGTACTTGCGTCACAGTGATACACGTTTAGAAACTTGCTTCGGGCGTTGTTGTCAAAACATGAATGAACAAGCCCTCTCTGGTCGTTTGCAGGGTCTGGACAGGATCATTGGAATCGGTCACCATGGACTCGACTTCAGCTCCCGCGACGCTGCCCGCCCGTGGTTGCCACAAAACCCATGAGCCCGAGCAAACACCCTCGATAAACGATAAATGAAATCTCGCTTGCTTGTTCGGGACGCCTTTTTACAGAAGACTGTGTGCGTGTGTTTTCTACTTGTCAAAGGGTTCCCACCTCGGTACCCTCTCCTCATTTCCTCGATCTCGACAGACGGGGACCTTCTTTGTTGTTTCTTTTGGTCTGAACGGATTCCGAGCTAGCCCTTTGTCGACCTTTGATGGGAATGATGGGAGAGTCCGCGACGGACCCTAATGCCCAGATGACGCAGTGCTGGCCATAGAACTGGAAAAGCGCTCAAGCCTCCGCAAAGCCATGGTCTGCGGAATGCGGTGAGGTGAGCGCATTTGGTGTGGCGCTTCGGATTTATTTAGAGTTTGGCCAAAAACTCAACTCGGTTCGCCCTGTCATTTTAGGTACTGCTCAATGGCCGTTCTGTCGATAGGCGCCTTGGTGGTTCGGTTCGAGAGACGTCAAAATATTCTACCGTGACAGGTTGCCTGGAGTTGTACAGGTAGTATGGAAGGATGAAAAAAAGGGTTTGGGACAGCCTAGGGTTCTCGGCCAGAGGCCCAGGCAGACGCTATGTGACTCTACGATGCTCCTCCTTTGAAATACATGGACTTAGAGAACGCCGCAGGGCGAGGCGCTCTGCTAGCGGGAATGGACTGCTGTCACATTCTCCCTGAGACAGGGGGCAGGCATGAATATCCCGGCGAACTGGTCAAACGTCGACTGTGTAGCTTCACCCCGCGCTTGAACGTCCATGCTAATATTCGAGACCTTCTATTGGGAAAGACCTCACAGCGGTCAACTTTGAATGTCAAATTGACAATGAGAGAGATGGTTTTCTGATGTAGGGTTTTGGGAGCAGCGAAACCTGCCTTTGGGTTTGGGTTCTGACCGACGAGCCTAACCTCGATCAGAGAGGCTTCGGAGCACGGGACGATGCGTCGAATATCGTCGATAGATCGGCTTCGAAAGGTCAGCGTCGAGTTAGCAGGTCCCGGAACGCCTTTGCCGTCTGGGGTAATCATCCTTGTGCGAGCTTCGGACGGAGTACAATGAGAAGCAGACTTCAAGTAGGTCAGACGACGAGAGGCTATGACATATACCACGAAGAAGGCCTTCCCGCTTCTCTCACGGATTGACGACCTACCCAGGTTGGAATATGACCTACAGGTCCTTGTAATGGTAGTAAAAATCAGCACGGCCAACCCATCTTGTGGCACAGCCAAGGTAAGTTGGATTTACTGGTGATCACGGCGACTGTCGGCACATCAAGTAGATTGTGGCCGCTACGGCTTGTTGGCTATCATATTGCTAATGAAACATGTCCGTCGATGCCCTGGATAGAAAGAAGGTCTTTGAAGACTCGTGCGCGTTATCACAGAAGGGCTCTCGTTCCCATGGTCCTCGAGGCTGTCGCCACTGGCGAGATTTTCTGTCTTTGAACCGGTGACATGTGATGGAATCCATTGACTGCTGGTTCGACTTGCGGTTCATGAGGGGTTATACACCTATCCAAGCGACCAGCTGACACGAGACCACACAAGCCGATGCTGTGGCTCAGATTTACTCTAATTCACTCGATAAGCTTTTAAAATGCTATACTACTCAAATTAGCAACTGGAAGGTGCTATCTTTGGCTACTGCTGAGGCCATTGAACCGCAGCAGACAGTGAGCTGAGCCAAATTTGAGAAACTGTCATCAGCTCGCCGTGTCTATATTACATTAGTTAGACCCCGTAAAATCTTCAAAGCTCCAAGCCCCGCCCTCCGACCTGCATTATATGTAGCCTAAAAATCACGCAATTGCCATGCTTACTCAATTTGAAAGGCAGATAGTTGTGTGTTGCTGAGCCAATCTCCAACGGCGCGGGTCTGGAGATCAAATTTACTCTCCAGCATGTTAAGATATTTTGCCTCGAGAACGGTGTCAGGAAAGCCGGCGGGAGCAGACAAGGCATGGCAGGCATGCTTTGTCAAGGCCATGTCATTAGGCAGATCATTCTGCAGACGTTATTCGGACTCGGCATGAGCGCCGAGCAGGTTTTGTGGCGGTTGAAAAACGTGGAAATTGTTCCGAATGCATAGTTGAACAAATAGTTGTATGTACTCAGACTGCTCAGAGGCCTAGACTTTGCAAGGGGATGCTGGGAAACGACCCCTATTCAGGGGTTGGGTATATTAATGAACTCCTTGTTTTACAGGAGTACTGGTCTTGAAGCGTGCATTGGTAGAAAGGGCTTTGAGTGCCCTGACGAGGAATGAAGAGCCGAAGTGATACCACTGAGAGTGAGCTCGGCTATTTTGCCTCGAATTTGGCGCTGCAAAGCCCTTATTTGCACGTTGATGCTGATAAGCGCCCATGTTGCCTTTGATAGCTCCGACTACAGATTCCGAGACCCCTCCAGCCTCCTGTTCAACTTGCCAATGCACCACGACTTCTTCCGTCACACTTCACCAACAGCGTTCACCTCTTCTCTCAGCACACACATGATATGCCCTTTGCGATTTCCCCGGTCTATGGCTGTGACTAACCCGAACAGCGTCCCCACTGCACAATTGGCGGCTCAAGCAACTCGTAAGCTCTGATGGCCTTAGGGACTTGCAAACGTCGAGTTTGGGCTCTTTTATAGGCATGGGCTTCGTGGCCAGCTACGGTTCCTCTGGAGACCTCCGTTGTGTGCGCAGCGGACTTCGAGCTGCCTCGCGTTTGCCTCATGGCATTGGCAAATGATCGTGGGCAATGTCAAATAATGGTCCGTCATTGTGTGATGCCCTTTACACCATCCAAGGGCGGCTATTAAGCTCGCACGAGCACCACCACCGTCGCCCGTTTCTTATCCTTATCCTCATCTTGTACACTATCTTTAACTAGCTTCCACAAACCAGCCGTTTCAGTGCAACTATGATGGCAAGAAGGAAGTTAAAGGCGGCGTCTTCGAGCTCCCTCCCGGCGAAGCAGGAGAATCTCGACGCCCTGCTGTCGCCTACGGGAAAGGAGAAGCCACCTATTCCTTCGATTTTCATCCCCCCGACCCCTCCGGCATCCAATGGTCCAACTTCGCAAGACCTAGACGAACTGTGGGCGCTCCCCCCGTCTCCTCCACCTTCGCTGGCAATGCTACCCTCCGCAACTGGATCTCAGAGTCACGCGAGCAAAGGTGGGGAGCCACCGCTAAGTGCTGCTGTCATAGCATCGCCGGAGCTGTTGGAACTTGCTAGTTTTCAGGCGTCCATCAAGCAGGCGCTGGCCAGCCTGTCGAGCACTATGGAGACGCTCGAAGTACAAAGTGAGAGAATGCAACAGATGGGTGCTGATATCAAGATCCATGGTCAGGTTAGTTGTTTCTTTTGTTGCCGGCCAGCAAACAAGATCTCTGACTTGGCGGGTAGATCGAACTACTTCGTACGGAAGTCGAGGAGCAGGTTAACCGTCAGAAGTCTGAGCTCGCGAATATCGAGCAAATGCTCCGAGAGAAAGTCAAGGAGGCTCTTGCGGAGCACATCAAAGCCAGTATGAGGGCTACCGTTCGGGAAACTATCCGAAGAATGGTAGAAGGACGGGTACATGACGAAGTGCGTCGTCTGCCATGCAAACAATAGACGTTTCCCTGAGGCCCTTTTCTAGCTAATCACTCAAGTGCCAGAGAAGCTCCGTGAAGGTCTCCTGACTCAACAGAGGCAGATCGAAGAAGTGAAAGCAACAATTCACAACTCGTAAGTGAGGCTTCCTTCAAGCTGTCAACACACTGCTAACAACTCGACAGGGAGGCACGTCGATACAACTCGAGTCTGAATTCCGCCTCGGGAAATGTACCACTCCGACCCTTGTTACGTCCTCTTCCAACACCGGAGCAGTCTCCCGTTCCAAACCTGTCGACCTCAGCACCCAACTCCCGTTTGCCGAGCGCTAGACCGCTTTCTGCTTACCCACATGCAACGGCAGCGAACACTCCCTTTGCGATGCGTCGGTCTGTATCGGGTTTCTCTGCCCTTCCTAGCGCCATATCTAGGAGCCAGAGCCTTGGTTTACAGCCCATTTCTGCTGCCACACCCTCTGCTCTCTTCCCTCGAGACTTGAACTCGCTTTTCGCTCTCAAGCACGGTGACGCCAAGGCTTTGCTCAAGGAGTACGGCCTGAAGAGTGCCGCTTCTTCTCCCATCTCAGAGGAAGAGAAGATGATGCTCAAGGCTCCGAAGATGCAGAAGCGGTCTTCGTCTTCAAAGGCTGTCCCAAAGGTTCATCAGCCTTCCATACCCGAAGAATCCGAGAACAGCGAAGATGAGGAGGAGTTTGAGGAGCATGTCCAAGATATGAACACCTTTATGGCTCACATCGGAGTGCGTTGCCTAACCTGATGGAGTACGAGAAACAACTAACACTCAGTCTTCATAGGTTCCCTTCCTCATGGTTCCTCCTCCTAAGAGCAAGGAGTCTAACACCGAGAGGCGAAAGAAGCTCGCCCCCCTAATCATCGGCACTACGTGGAGGCCCATTCGCTAAACTTTTTCGCTCTTATCAGCTTGCCGGACTCTTGGGATAATGGGTTTAACAAGCGCGGTGTCGCTCTGTGCAGTACTTTGGCCTTACCCTGGATGGTACCAGGCCCTTTCGTCTTTTGGAATCTTTTTGGGTTTTCTCGTCTTTCTTTCATAAATTTGCTGCCTTACTATGCGATATGCCTATGCTTATTTATACCTCCGTCGCTCTTTTTGTTGATACACAACTGGCCTGGAATAGCTCGTCGTGGACGATTACACTTTGTTCTCTTACCGGACTGCAGGTCTCCCGCAATTTGAATTGTCTTTTGGATGTTACCTTTTGTTCTCCAATGACTGAGTTTGGACTGCTCGCACAAACTGACCTTGTCCCGTATGTAGCACGCTTTCCAATACTCACCTGCAGCTAGCAGTGCAAACGCCTTCAGAAACTGGCGAGAGAAAACCCTAAATTATGGACGCATAGAAATAAAATAGGATTTGATGGAAAGCACAGCTCCTGCCTAAAGCTGCATGCCTACGGATGGCAAAAGATGATTGAACGACACTTGCTATGGGTTAATACTATGCAAAAGAGAGTTGTAAGTTAGAGGTAAAACATTAGTAATGTTACTTTGAAGCAAATGGTCACAGCTGCGGTGGAGGGGGGAAAAGGGCGCTCTGCCTTCTATTCCGTGCGCGCTCGAGAGGTGTCAGATCATCCTCGCCGACAGCTGTTACAGGGCATTGTCAGAGGCACGCAATAGCGTCGAAGCACAAAAGGACTTACAAACCACGGAACCGTCCATTGACACATCTCCGTCATTGGAGGTGTCTCTATAATGGCTTTCGCCTGCCGTTGGAAAGTCGGAGGCGTCACGGGACATCAGCCTAGGCAGCAAGGAGCGCCGACGCTGAACCAGTCGTCAGTAAGGTTGCGGTGGAATACGAACAAAGCATTTACCTTGGCTGGGTTAGTGAATAGGCTCACTTCCTCCAAGTCGATGATATGCTCCGTTTCATCCACCTGTGTGCGCTGCTCAACGCACTCTACAACCCATGCAATGCCAACCACGAGGGGTTTCGGGTCGCGGAGTTGCCTGTACCTGTTGATTGTGCTTTGTAGTCCATTCTTGTAAACAACATGGGTGCAGCTTTGCCCCACTCTCCCCAGCAGCTAATAAAGAAGTACAGGTCAGCTCAACTCACGCTCAAAGCAGGAAACGATTGTGCGTACCCGAGCTCCCGCTACCTCCAACATTTCGATGAAGAGTGCGCCTGCTTCATCGCCATCCTCCGTTCTGACATCCACAAATATGGTACAGTCTTTGAGGAACTTGAGTGATTCGTCTGGCGCAGGGGCTGCTTCCACCACAGGCCCTCTTCTTGAGCTTGCGGCAACATTGGCGATTGCCTGGGACGCCGCGGCAGCAGCGGTTCGTGTGCTGCGTCGCCCAGGAGGAGTGGCCTCAGATGTTCCTTCCTCCGTAGAACCTGCAGCCACAGCAGAAGATCCACTGGCACTCCGAGCAAGAGGCTTTGCTGCAGGAAGGGGTGGCGGTCCCATGCTTCCTTTGCCACTGGTCGAAGGTTCTGAAAACAGTGAGGTACGTGACTGGGATAAGAATTGGGATGCCAGCGACGCTCTCCTCGAGAAGTCTCCTGGGCGCTGCTTTCCCTTGCCCTTGTTGACGGTGGTTGCAGTGACTTCGATTTCCATATCGCTGTCGTCGCCATTCGCCGTCTTTTGAAGCATGTCTTGGAATCCATTTCGGAGTATTTCTTCATCCTCATGGGACATGGACACATCCCCATCGCCACCGCCCTTGACTGGGGAGCCCATGACAGCAGGTAGAGAAGGATTCTTGCTTGCCTTCTGAGTGACCCTTCGACCAACGGGGCCAACGCCGAACAGAGGTTTGCCCCTTCCTGCTGTACCACCCCGTCTGGCAAAAGGTCCTGTTCGCCCTGAGGTCCCAATGCCAGCAACCTTGTTCTTGAGATGATTAGCCCCAAGGGTGTTTGCCCTCCCAATCCCAGCACCAGCCTTCGAGCTTCCCGCAACAGCGTTCTTCTTGCCAACTGCGGTATCATCCTGGGCTGTACGAATCCTTTCAGCGAAAGGTGACTCTTCATCAGAATCACCATTGTCGTTGAAGCCGAGGCTAGTATTTGGCCTCGAAGGAGCAGGCATGCGGAGCGCTTCGAGGGCGTTGGCGAGCGTTGATAGCGAGGAACTTCCTGTCTTCACGAATCGATTGTCTGCCATACTCGACACTGAAAATACGTTTGTTCAGTCCTAATTCTCGCCTCAAAATCAAAGGAAAGGATACTCACGATCTGGCCTTCCTCCAACCATAGAGTACGAACGCACCACTTTCTTCGTGGGTGACGGTGATGCGGACCTCGCAGCTCGTTTCGAAGGGGAAACGGAAGTCTTCCTAGTCGTCCCTTTCGTTGGAGACGATGCAGGCGTTCGAAGTGTTGGTGTTGAAATGGATAATATATGGCGAGAAGACCTTCTGAATGGTGAATCTGCTGTAAGATCGATGGGGGGCATCGTTTCCTCTGCAGACGCATGAGTGTCAGTGGATTTAGCACCCAGGCTCTTGCGGCGACCACGTCCAGAGATAGATGTCGAGGCTTCAGGCTGTGGCGCAGGGCCAAGGCTTTTTCGTCGTGTTCGGCTGGATATCGAGGTTGAGGCTTCGGGTTTGGGTGCTTCATGGGCCATTGAAGGACCGACACTCTTGCGTCGTGTTGATGCTGTCGAGAGGATGTCATCGGAGGCTTTGCGCTTGAGACCTGCGGAGATAGGAGCAAGGTCGTCGGCTGTCTTCAGCTCCTCAGCCTTTTGACCTGACCGGGCACCAGCTTTCGGGAATTTGAGGGTAGTCTGTTTCGTCTTCGCATGACCTGGAAGATAAGGAGAGTGTGAGCAGCATGCTCGAGCTTAGAAGCAATACCACCCACCTGATGCTTTCGTCGTGGGTTTAGTTTGTGTGCTTGTGTCCGCATCACGAGTCGAGGAGCTGCGAGTGACGCGACCACCAGTAGGGACTGCTGAAGGTGCCCGTTTCTTCCCAAGAGCCTTAGCTTTCCCCTTCGCCAAAGGACCTGGCGCAGGATGTTCGTCCTGGTCCATGCTCTCTGTAACAGATTCAGACGTTTCTAGGCGGGTCGAGTCGATAGACGGATCCTCTTCTGGATGTGCAGGCTGAGCCACAGACACGGGATCAGCCAGAGGAACTAGATATTCAATGTGCTGCTCTTCAATGTCTTCCATCGCAACGTCAGCAGGAGAGGGAACCCTGGTGGGTTCATCGACAGTCGCGTCGACAGCGATCTTGATGGTCTGCTCCTCCTCGACGACAAACGGATTCGGCTCTTCAACAGGGACAATGCAATCGTCAACATCTGCGGGTTGAGGAGCCTTGTCTGTCTGCGATTCTAAAGCCCCCTTTTCATGGATAACCTCCGGCGGTGGTAAAGACTCTGGTTCGGGTTCGATAACTTCCTCCACCAACGGCTGGGGCTCTGGCTCGATAGGCGGATTGGGTGGTCCTTCAGGCATGGGTTCGTCTTCCACATAGATGCTCTCCTCCTCCAAACTGACAGGGGCGATTGCAGGAGACTGCTGTGATTCTCCCCCTTTCCCATTTGTCTCGACCTGTTGGATTTCTGGCTCTTCTTCGACAGGCGGAGGGGATACCTTTCCATTGACCGGCGCATTATCCGCCAACATATCCTCTTCATCCGAAGGAATAGGAACGAGAGCAGGTGCAGGTTTCGGTTCTGCCTTTGCCCCTTTGCCTTTCATCTTCCCCTTCATGCTGGAGAGCTTTGTCTTCATCCCACCCTCCGTCACTTTGGCCTTGCCCTTCGACAACAGCGAGGGGACACTGCCCAAAACTCCTTTCGCTTTATCCATCGCGGTCTTGTCCTTCACGTTCGATGTGGAAGCTTTCTCGGGTCGCTTCATGAGTAGGTCGAATGCGTTGCGCTTCGTGGCGTTCCCGTTAGTAGTTGAAGCCGCAGGTTTAATGCCATTGGACTTTGTCGGCTTTGAGTTCTTTGCGTCGTATGTAGTAGCGACTGCCATGGCCGGAGCTTGAGATGTTGAAGCGACCGGGCGAGGAAGGCGACTTTGGCTTTTCTTCTTCTGGATTTGAGGAGCTGGTGCTGGAGGAAGCGGGGCTTTCGAAGACGATGCTTTCGAGGTTCTAGTGGTCCTGGTCTGTGAAACGATCGTGGTCAATTCCAAAGCAGACTGAGAGAACTCCCGTCTCACCTGAGTCGCGCCTGTTGGCTGAGACTTTTCTGCAACCTCTACTTGCACCGCAACCACTTCTTCCGGACCCAGATCTTCTGTCGTGGGCGTGAGGGGAGAAAGAGGCTCCTCCTCGATTGCAGGAGGGTCAGGTTCTTGGGGAGTTGGTTCAATGGGTTTGGTGTTCACAGTCAGTTGAAGTGGATTCTGCTCTTCCTCATGTACGGAGCCCATCGCATCTGACGCTGTCTTGTTCACAGCTTCGTCTTCACGAATCACGTCCTTTTGAGGTACCTCGTCAACGTCCATTGTACTTGCACCTTCGTCAGGGATGGATGGAAGCCGAGTAAGGAGAGACGGTAAAGGTTTCAGTGGATTCTTGGGAGTTGAATTCTTTGAAGGCGACCGAGAACGTGACCGATTTCGCGAGGGTAATTGCTGAAGGCTGGCCAAGTCAAGGTGAGGGCCCAAATGAGTTGGGAAAGCAGGGACAGACTGAGCCCGTCCATTGTCGGCAGGAGGCAACGATCCCTGCCTACTCCCAGGCTCGTCGCTGACAACAGATCGTGGTTTCTCTGACGCCAGACGCGATGCCAGGCGTTTCGACGTTTTCCTAGTCATCAAATTAAAATCCGAGTGATTCCTTGCATGCATTCCGGCGACCCTGGTTACTGCATCCCGTGTTTGGACCGGCTCTTCACCACCGTCCTTTCCTGAATCTGCATCTCGTTTTACGCGTTTCGAGTCCCTTCCCTCTTCTGGTGTCCCGTCTGCTAGCCCATTGGGGGGTGTTGGTGACGCTGATCGTTTCCTGGTTGAATCTGAGGGCGTGCCATTTCGTTTATTCGGCGAAAGGAGCAGTTCGTCTTCGCCATCGTCCTCTGTGTCTGCTGTGACGACCTCTGCGAGACGAGACCGACTCGAAGACGCGGTATTCGTCCTGGCTCTCCTCCCCTGCTTCATGGGTGACTGAAAAGGGACTTTGAGAATATCATTGTCCAATGTGATTTGCGACCGAGTCGAACGACGTTCCATGTCGTGTGGCTACGATCTCAGCCCCTGAATGTCGATAAGTTCCAGCGGCTTCGTTGTGCAAGGCAGCGCCCACCGACCTTGGGCAACACTAGCGACGGTGTCAAGGGATTCGCAGCGAGAAAAGTGCAGTCAGAGTTGTAAAACGCAGGTGTCCAAGTCGCGCGCCGTGCACAAGATGTGATGGACGCTGCACGTGCCACACCCATAAATGCCGGCCCCGCCATATTCCGCGCCAAGACTTTATGGCTTCCTCCCTCCTCCCCACCTGCGTCCTCAGGCAGCTGTCAGCCTGTGGTCGCAGGCATATTCTCCAGGCTAGGCCATGTCTACGACGGATTGAATTCCAGAAAAAGTTCTACAATACTTCAAAGGCGCACTTGATACCATCCACAGGACAGACATCGTCTACGTCAGTTTCCCCTATGCATATGCTTTTGCGAAATAGGCGCTTAACGAAAGGGTCATCACAGGTCAGAGGTCCAGCTCAAGACGACACCAAAGACTATACTGGTTGTCAATAAACTACGGACACCACCCGTAGTGGCAGCTATTGACGCATTCCTCGAGTACGTCTCCCCCGATCGTGGCTTTCCCATGTGCTTAGTACATCCCCAGACATGTGAAGAAGTTCTACCCAGGCGTTCGTGTCTTTCGCGAGAACAAACACGTCGTGGCCTATGAAGCCGATACATGGCAACAAGGTCGTACTTTATCCCCACTGTGGTATTGCAAACAAGCAACTTACCCTCTCGTGTATAGGTCCTGATGCTGAGAACATTGACTTGGTTGTGACATTCGGAGGAGATGGAACAATTCTACACGCCTCTTCTCTTTTTAGCGCTGGTGCTGTACCCCCAGTCCTCAGCTTCTCGCTAGGAACGCTGGGCTTCCTCTTGCCGTTTCGTGAGTTACGCCCTTCCACACTCTGTTTATCCCTGACACTGCCCTCCCATAGACATGGACGACTACGCAGAAGCACTTGAACGCGTCTTCAAAGGCAAAGCCACCATCCTCAACAGAATGAGACTGGCTTGTGCGTTTTATGACGACAAGTTACAGCAGAAAGAGAACGATCAGGGTGTGTGCATCACCTCCCTTGGCATCCGCTTCTCCCGAACCTTGTCCGCTTAACACGTTCGCAGCTCCAGTAGCAGATTGGCAAGTCATGAACGAAATAGCTCTTCACCGTGGAGGAAGTCCACATCTCAACACCATCGATATCTTCGTGGACGGTCAGCACCTGACTGAGGCTGTCGTAAGTCTTGACACATCCCACATATTCGAAGGTCACATATTCACGAGGTTCTCTAGTCAGATGGTCTCATCGTATCAACGCCAACAGGCTCAACGGCATATTCACTGTCAGCAGGAGGACCAATTGTTCATCCAACACTTAGCGCGATCGTTCTAACCCCAATTTGTCCGCGAAGTCTCTCGTTCCGTCCCCTTGTCTTCCCCTCAACATCCATCATCACGCTAAGAGTATGTCTTCTCTTCGATGCTTAATATAGCGCAACATCATCTGACATGTCTCCCCTTAGATTGGAGATCGGAGTCGTGCTCCAGCAAGCGTGTCTATGGACGGACGGTCTGCTCACGTCCTCGAGCCTGGTGAATCTGTCACGGTACAGGCCTCTCCCTATCCTGTACCCTGCATTAACCGGTCCTCAATCATCGACTCGAGGACCGCTGCAGAGATGCAACAGCGGGAAGGTGTTGGACCAGGAAAAGAGGACGATTGGGTCAGAGACATCAACAATCTTCTTCAGTACAACGCAACCTTTAGGAGTAAAGCGCTGCTGAGGTACAGCCGCACCGCAAAGGAAGACGAAAGTAGCAGGGAGTAAGGCAGCAGGCAGGCGCACAAGGACTTTAGCGAGCGTAAATGTACCTATGAAACGATTTAATGTCAATGAACCACGAGAATGATATATCCCTTCTCCCGCAATACTATCCACTTTGTTTGTTCATGCTGTCGGATGACAGATACCAAGCACGAAGGAGCCTTGCAAAAAGTAACAAAACATTTGACAACTGTGAGGTTCGAACTCACGCCCTTTCGGACTGGATCCTAATTCCAGCGCCTTAGACCACTCGGCCAAGTTGCCCACGAAAACGGATACAGTTTGTGCAATTATAATCTGCTGTTTTGCTGCGAAGATCATCGTCATTCAGAGTGACTCCCTCCAATTCATTCTTCATGATCAACTGCCATAAGGTCCAGTGAAGTCTAAAAGGTAGTCAAGCCTTAACTGGTTTCCTGTGCACAATTCGGCGGCCCATCCCCTGGGACGATGGGTGTTCATGGCCTCACAACATACCTGCGAGAGAACAGGCGTGCTCTCTCTAGCACCATCCAATTTGGAACCGATTCACGCAATTCAGTGCCCATCGTAGTCGATGGCTGGTCGTGAGTGATTAACTTCTTGTTTCCTTGGCTTGCTACTGACCCATGTTTGCAGGTTCATCTATTCACTATCTAATTCATCGGGCCTTCCTTGGGTCTATGGAGGGGAATACCACGACTTTGAGAAAGCTGTAAAGAGTGTTGTTGAAGCTTGGATTACCGTTGGCTTGACTGTGCATTTCGTCTTTGACGGTCAGTTACACCGCTGCTGTTCAGGCATCTACAACCAAACCAATGTGCTACAGGACCATACCCCGATATCAAGTTTCCCACTCTTGTTACGAGGCTAGGGCAGAGCCATGTCCAAGCCGGACTCCTCTTCTTCCGCACCTCCCAAGCCTCTCGGGCGACAGCTCGTTCCCTGGCAGAGACCTGGATGCTCCCTCCCTTGACCTACACCGTCTGTCTTCATGCTCTCAAACATCTTCAATCTACCACACCCTCCCTTCACCTCCATTTCGCAGACGAGGAGGGCGATCCTTACGCCGTCGAGCTCGCAGGTCGCATAGGTGGCTACGTTGTCGGGAATGACTCTGACTTCGTCATTCTCAACTCTGAAGGCTATCTCGGCTACATTCCGATTGACGAAATGGTCTGGCAAACCCCATCTCCCGTAGATGAAGCCCCAGTTGACCAAGACGATTCGGGATTTCAGATCGTTCGGAAGCCTAAGGCTAACCAGAAGGCGGCCGTGCTACCTAGCCTCACCCCGCCTTCCGAACAGGACAGCTCGGATCTCGTGCTACATCTCACAGCGTATAGTCCAGCAAAGCTAGCGCAGCACCTCAAAATCCCCATCACACTGCTGCCCTTGCTTGGTGCGCTCGTTGGGAATGACTTTTCGTCCCAATCAGAGTCACATCGACGCCGTCTTCAACATCTGTTCTTTGATCGCAACCTCAGCTTGACTGCTCGCATAGAGCATGCGGCCAGCGTTGTTCGAGCCATTCTAACACCAGGATCCATTCGCCGAAAGAGCAAGCAAGAGATCGGCAGCGTCATGGACCTGATCGACAGAACTGTCAACGCTCTCCTTGCCAGACGCGCCACCGATATGGGTCCAGGAGAAGTGGAGGAGGTCATCAACGGCGTAGTAGAGGCGACGCTTCAGTACGCCATCCCTCGTTCAGATCCACAGGACCTACCTTTATGGCCCACCAAAATATGCGCCCTCCATGCGCCCGATACATGCCCCTTCCTCCCCATGGTCTCTCGCAGGCTACTGGAAGAGCTTCAAGATATGGATGAGGAAAACCAAGCCCTTCTCAGTGTCAGAGAAATCCTCATCGACGCCTACCGGGTCGGGTCTTTGTCACCCAAAATCATGGATCCCCTTAACACTTCCTCTGCATGGCCTCGGTCGTTCCTCGAACATCCGGATTTAGAGGCGGTTAGTAGGAGCATTACCAGGCCTATTAGGGGCTGGATATATTCCATCTTAGACGACGCTGTTGGTCTCCCGGACTCGCCTCTACCACCACCGCAGGAACAGTCCGAGCCCGCAGAGTCTACACAAGATGAGGAGGAAGAAGACGAAGACGAAGATGAGGTCATAGACGTTGTAGAAGAGCATTCAGACGACGACGACGCGGACCCACTCGCCCCTCTGAAGAACGAACTGCAGCATCTCCACCACTCGGACGACGACTCGGATGCAGACCCTCCTCTATCTTCCGTCACCTCCTCCCATCCACGCAAACACGACAATCCTCCAACTATAGCGGAATACGTGCGTAAGGGTACTCGAATAGCGTCCGAGCAGGTGAAAGTGGCCCCTCTTCAGCAACTCCTTGAGTCGATTGACCTTGAAGAGTTCGTGGAGGAGGACGCTCCTCTTTTACTTCTTCGACCCGAGGAAGACCGGTTGGGTGTATTACTCAAGCTTTTGCAGTCGGATACTCGGGCAGTACGGGCGTTGCCCTCCACTGAGCTCGCGCCTGTCCTCGCTGCTCGCTGGGTTGGTCGAGTACTTTTGGAACGAGCAGAAGCTACTAGCAGCAAAGAGCGAGACAAGGAACGCTGGACCACAGCCGAAGTCCGCTCCTGGCTAGCTACAATTCGCACTGCTAGTGTTGACGCTGAGAGAACAACGGCTGTTCCAATCATGGATCGCAGCATACAACTTACAGCACAAATGCTTGCTGTTCTCGACGCCATCGACCAACTCGCTCAAGTCCTCCTCATCGAGCACCGTATTCCCTCCCCTGCCCATCTCTTTTCTGGAAGACGCTTCCACGCTTTCCTCAACGAGCCTCGCCTGGTCTCACTAATCGACGTCGACGATGTGTGGCATGCCGTTTCAGAGGACCTCCCGGGAGCTTTCCAGGAGCCAAAGGCGAAGAAGAACAGGAAGGCAAAGGGGTCGAATAGAGTAAAAATTAATGGCATCAAGCCACCTCAAGCGACAAAGAAACCGCAGGGCTTCTTCGCACTCCTTGGGGAAGATTAGTTGAGTTCTCCTTGCACTGCATACTAGGAATTTTGTAGTGTTACTACACGCATGAATGTGGAACCATCGGTTCTACTACAGTTAATCTCGCTGCACGGAACATATTTGGCAATGCTTGCTCTCTCTGGCAGTCCTGGTACTTTGAGGCGGCCGAGATGGAGCAGACACCGACGTGGACTGTCCATGCAACGTCTAAAAACTTTGATCGCTCTCTGTCGATGTCAAGGTCAGCTACCAAAAGGATTCAAACGCAGCGTACGTACAGTTGGGTCGCGCATCTGCAACAGCTGGGGTTCGTTGGGGAGGATGGAGTGGTTGGGAACAGGGTTCGTCTCGATCTGCTGGGTGCTATCGTCGGTCACTGAAAAGCCTTGGTCGACATTTCCTTCACGCAGTCCATCGATACATCGACAAAGGTGGATTGAAATGCTGGTCAAGCAGGCAGACGCGACTTCGACACAACCTTCAATCAAATCCCACGATCAGTATTGGCGCTAATAAATCAGTTGCCCCTATTCTTGACCAGGACCTCCAGGCCTCCAGCACTACACCTTCAGCCAACTCTGTGTAGTGACGCAAATATGCACTGAAACTCATGACTTGGACCCCGATCGCTCCCCATGCCTCAGGACTCCTTGTCGGCCTCTTATCCGTGGGTTGTCCGCGGGGTATAAATACCTCTGAGCCTTTCGGTCTCTTCGTTCCCTCTCCTACGCTCTTCCCAATGCTATCACCCCTCCCTGTGGAGCGCCCTACTCGAGTCGACTTGCTTCTCTCTGAGCTGCCGCCTTCGCTCGCCCCGAACCCGTCATTGAGTAATGCAAGCAGCTAGCTGGCTCGCCTGGCTGACCCCCGCAATATTTCAGCCTGTGAGTTCTACCTCGCGCTATCACAGGCCCAACATAACTAACCTTCGTTGCCTTCCTCACAGTGATACATACGAGCTCGCTGACCTCGGCCTCATGCCTAAATCGTCCACCCTGCACTATAGCCTCACAGCGCCCTCACCTTGTACGTCGTATCTTTTCTCTCTTCCGCTTACTGCAGCTGACGTTCTCTTCAGTGATGGCTATGAGCTCACCGATAGAGGCCTTTGCGCCTGCACCAAATGTGTCAACTTTACATCCGCATTTGCCTCTGTCCTGTGGCTCCACTTGTGATATCCCTAAGCGACCTGGCGATAATAAATTCCAAACTGAGTCGAGCAACGCGTCGGGGCGGAGGGGGAGACAATGGGTGAGCACTACCAAGCCATGGTGTCGACGGCCTTGACCTAACTCTCTTGCGAATGAGACTCTATGCCTCTGCTCATAGCATACACGGGACTGCGATGGGGAGTGGCAGGTTAAACGCTGCCTTCCCCTTCGAATTTTACCCTCAACTTTGGAACTGCGATCGGAGACGGTAGGTTCACGATACTATCTCTCCCTTCAAGTTCCACCACCCAAAACATCAACACGAACGGTTTCTCCTTCTTCTCTTGCTCTATAAGATTCACCACAGTACTGGTCACTATCCCCTGGGCTACGAATGACGATGGCAGGTTCTCAAAAATTCCTCTCTCCTCAATCGATTCCTTAGAGGCTACTTTTCAGCCTTTTCGGCTTTCCCCTCACTAGGACCTCGATCGGACTCGACGGCTGTCCCATCTCACCTTTAAAGCTCTGCCATTTACCAAGCCCATCCCTCACTTCCCGGCTTACCCTTAAACACCTTTCTACTCTCGCGCTCGCTAGTCTTGGGACCTGGACAGCCTGTATGGCTCCAAGAGCGTGTTGAACGTTGGTAGCGTGGTAATACACCACTAAGGGTTGGCATTTAGGCCCTGATATGCGTCCGGAACCACGTAGTCGGCGGGACCTTTCTGCCCGGCCCTAGTGTAGAAGTCAAGCCGGCAAATCAATTCTTTGTATGTAGTGTTGTAGAACAAGTGTGCAGATAACAGAGAACCTAGATGATTGTAAGTGTGTGGTATGTTGCCCGGCAAGAGGAGAGTCAATGGAAGCCTAATCTATCGAGATCGGGTCCACGAATTCAGACAATAGCCTCTCCTTGATCAGCATCTTCAAATAACTCCTTGGCATCGAAATAACCCTCGGAAGAATCAGAATCAGAATCGGATGCATCTTCAATGTGATTGTCCTTTGCAGATAGTGGATGAGTACCAAGAGGGCTCGCCACAGCAGCCTGTCGTAACTCGAAGTCTTGCAAACGTTGTACAATACCACTGTGACCGTTAGCCTGCGCCACCGACATCGCAGTGTGGCCGTCTCTACTACTCCTGATGGTGGTGTCGACATTGAGCACATCAAGGAGCAGACAAACAACAGCTTCATAACCATGTTGGGCTGCCATCTTGATTGCTGTATCCCTGTCCTTGTCAAATGCGTTGAGATTGACATTGCTAGTGGCAAGGATGAGTTCGACAGCAGCTTCATGGCCGCGCTCAGCAGCCAGCAGGAGTGCTGTTGAGCTATAGTTGTCGGCAAGATTGACCTGGACCTCGGGGTGCGCCAGGAGGAGCTTGACAGTGCCTTGGTAGCCACCACACACAGCCATCATGAGTGCAGAGCACCCTTCGTTGCTGAGCAGGTTGACCTGGATGTCGGGGTGCGCCAGGAGGAGCTTGACGGTGCCTTCGTGGCCCTGCCTCGCAGCCTTCATGAGTGCTGACCACCTTTTATTGTCGACCAGGCTGACCTGGATGTCGGGGTGCGCCAGGAGGAGCTTGACGGTGCCTTCGTAGCTGTACCAAGCAGCCTTCATGAGTGCCGACCACTTTTCGTTGTCGACCATGTTGACCTGGATGTTGGGGTGCGCCAGGAGGAGCTCGACGGTGCCTTCGTAGCCACACCCGGCAGCCTTCATGAGTGCTGACCACCCTGTGTTGTCGACCAGGTTGACCCGGATGTCGGGGTGCGCCAGGAGGAGCTTGACGGTGCCTTCATGGCCATACCCGGCAGCCAGTATGAGTGCTGACCACTCCTTGTTGTCGACCAGATTGACCTGGATGTCGGGGTGTGCCAGTAGAAGCCTGATGGTGCCTTCGTGGCCATACCCGGCAGCCATCATGAGTGCCGACCACCCTTCGTCGTTGACCAGGTTGACCTGGGTGTCGGGGTGTGCCAGGAGAAGCCTGATGGTGCCTTCGTGGCCTTCATTCGCGGCCTTCATGAGCGCTGACCACCCTTTTTTGTCGACCAGGTTGACCTGGATGTCGGGGTGCGCCAGGAGGGGCCTGGTGGTGCCTTCATAGCCATCCCTAGCAGCCATCATGGGTGCTGACCACCCTTCGTTGCTGACCAGGTTGACCTGGATGTCGGGGTGCGCCAGGAGGAGCTTGACGGTGCCTTCGTGGCCATGCCTGGCAGCCATCATGACTGCTGACCACCCTTCGTTGTTGACCAAATTAACCTGGATGTCGGGGTGCGCCAGGAGGAGCTTGACGATGCCTTGGTAGCCTTCACTCGCAGCCATCATGAATGCTGACCACTGGTCACTGTGGACTGGGTTGACCTGGATATCAGGATGGGCCAGCAGGAGCTTGACAATGCCTTTGTGGCCATACCTAGCAGCCAGCATAAGTGCCGACCAGCCATCCGTTTTGACCAAGTTGACCTGGATGTCGGGGTGTGCCACGAGGAGCTTGACAGTGCCATCGTGGCCATGCCTAACAGCCAGCATGAGTGCTGACCACCCTTCATTGTCCCATAGGTTGACTAGGACCCCGGGATGTGCCAGAAGGAGCGCAACAATGTCGGTATAGCCATGCCTAGAAGCCTCCATGAGTGCTGACCAGCCATCGTCTTCTATCAAGTTGACCTGGATCTCAGACATTGCAAGGAGGGAGGCAACGGGTCGTTCATGGCCAAATCGGGAGACGATTATTAAGGCAGACTGTTGATGAAATTTGGTTGTTAGATTTGGGTTGCTTGCAGCAGGATCATCAATCAAAGTGAAGGGTAAGTCATGGAGTCCCGGAATGTGGATGGGACTGAGGATGTCGAAGTACCAAGAGCGGTCAGCGCTGGTAAAAGCAGGGAAAGCGGTGACTTCCATGATGAACTGTGCAGTTCGGCGTCTGATGTCCTCGGAACCCAACTCTTCACGAGCATGAAATGCCCAAGCCTCGGATGCATAGGCGAGGAGAGGGTCCTTCTCTAGGACAGACTTAAACTCGTCCTCTGAGTTGATGGTTGTATTCTGGAGACCACATTTGCTCAGATGGGTCATGCACACAGTGGCGAGAAGAGAATGTGGGTGGGGAAATGCATTGCGGAGGAGATCTTCCAAAGTGTCCTTTGCGGTATAGTCTGTGGTATATGGGTCAGAATAAGAAATGAGAACATCTCTGCCACTTACGAACGAGTCGTACGACCCTGCTCTCCTCCTCGACAGTGATCAAGCCACCACATAGAGAAACAAGGGTGGTCTCAGGAACAAGCCGCCTGGGCTCGAATTTGTGGGTATCCGGAGAAGTGGCCACGGCCCGCTCAAGTTCGTCTATCGTCATAGACCGCGACGCATTGAGAACCCAAACCAAGACAGCTTTCGCGAGGGAGGCGTGCTTGTGACTTTCATTAGAGATCCTGTCCCAGGTCTGGCGATACACGTCCTCAATACTCGAAGGAAATGCCTTGAGCGTATCCGTCACGTCTTGAGCACTGAGACATTCGCCCAATGCATCAATCTGGAGGGAGGCATGCAAGAACCTTATATGATACAGTCAGCTCTATACCCCAATGTCTATAAGGCGACTTCTTACATGCCACCACAATTCCCCTTGATAGTTGAAATGATCTTGTCCCTCAATTCTGGGTCGTCCTGCAATAGACGCTGTAGTTCTGCATTCTCGTTGATTGCTTTGGCGATGTGAAGATCAATGTCGGTGTCCTGGGCAATGATTGGGAAAGTGTGCGCCGCCGGGAAGCTGGCTTCCACGGTCTTCAGGGGTCGCGATGTTATAAAAAGCTTTACATTCAGTGATGCGAGCGCCCTCACAACTGCTAGCTGAGTCTTGGTGTGGGCTTCGTCGAGGGCATCGAGAATATAGAACGTCGCTGTCATGCTCTTGGTGAGTTGGCCGAGAAGGGTCAACAGCTGTGCTTCTGTTGGCTCTGTCCTTTCATGGAGATGCTGAGCATAGGTCTCTTCAATGAGGGCGAGGCAATCTGGATGTCGCTCGAGTGTTTGCATGGCAAGCACCTCTAGGACATTGCGAACCGTCATCTTTGAGCGGTCGCTATAGCGGAAGTAGACATAACAGACGCAGATCTTTCCCTCTGTCTCCTTCCGCAGGGCTTCGAGGCACTGTATGACTATTGATCTATGACGAAGCTTCAGCACTAAACCGCACGAGCTGGGGAGGTAACTTACGCAAGGATGGTCTTGCCAGCGCCGGCTGCGGTGAGACATTAGAGGCGGAAGGTAGTGTGCATGCAAAGGTGACTCACGAATTCCTGAGCCCCAAAAGATCTTGATATCGCCGTTGGGTTCGAGCCAGACGCGAAACTTGTCGCCTTTCACCAGCCACATCCCGGTCCCGAGTGTAGCCTTGCTCAACATGCCGTGGTAGATGTTTCGAAAATTGGGTATTGACTGCAAGATCATCCATACATCTCTTGGGCGCTCGTAATGGTAGTGACGGCTGTGGTCGTGAACAACATCCCCTCCAACAACTGTGAGAGACGAGTCCTGGATATGAACACCCTGAGCGTAAGGGAGCATCTGAGTCGTTCTGAGGGAGGGTGAGCCATGTTCAGCTCCTGCAGGTAGTTGAGATCGACGATGATGATCAGGCAGGGATGAGAGTCTGCCTCCACTACTCGGCCTCATTGGCGCGACCTATCACTTGGGGTTAATCACCCATGTACGCGGTATAGCGAAAGTACTCACGTTGTGTGTTCGATACTGAGCCATCGATGAGAGTAGAATCGCAACGGGAGGGAGGGAGAAGGTGAATGGCGGTAAGAGGGATCACTTGAGGCTTTGCGGCAGGCATGAGCTGTGTACTTTGATGGCAATGACAGCAGCCACGGAAGACCTTCCATTAATGGAATGTAATGTTAGGCGCCCATCGGTCTCGGACTCAACAAGGTCTTGGCAGCTTGGCCATTTGGGCGCTTAACAGACAATGTTTGCCCACTCAATTATTTGCTCTATTGGCAACTTGGCCGAGTGGTCTAAGGCGCTGGAATTAGGATCCAGTCCGAAAGGGCGTGAGTTCGAACCTCACAGTTGTCATCGTAATCGTTTTGCCTCTCTCTCTCTATGACCAGGGGCAGGAGCGTTTTGACGCCCGATCAAAGGTCCCAACACACAAGAAGAAAGACCCGGATGCTTGAATTCAGACGACGATACAAATACATACACACAATTCAAGTCCTCTCTTCATTCCCAGTCACTATCCTCTTCGGATTCACTCTCTGCGGGTTTCGGTATCTTCTTGTCTCCACCGGCCGCTGCGCTGGTGTTCGTGGAAGGGACGACGGCGAAGCCGTCCAAGCTACTCGCGCGGGTGCTAGATTCAGTGGAAGGAGCGGCCAAATCCTGCTTCGGGTTAATGAGAAAGTAAACTTCTTTAACCGAAAGGACTGGCCTTGGTGCTTTGAGTGGGCTTGGCTGCGTTTGCGGGGGTGGAGGCTACAGATGAAGCTTCGTCGTCGTCATCATCCTCTTCCTCGGATGAGGAGTCGTCCTCGTCAGATTCTTCCTCTTCTTCATCATCGTCTTCGTCGTCATCCTCCTCCACCTTAGCCTCCTTTCCTTTGTCCGCCTTCTCTTCTTCAGAGTCAGAGCCCTCCCAGCTAAAGTCTTCATCGCTCTCAGTCGTTGCTAATGAGATGAGATTGTCAGATATAGAAACTATGCATGAGTCCTGTTGGCTACCTTGGATAAGAGCCTTTCGTCGCTCTTCCTCGGCGGTGATCTGGTGCGCCCGGAAGTGGTATCTCGACCAGAAGGTTTCCTTCGTAAGGTCAGCGGGCACTAAAAGGCGCAATCAATATCGGGCCCGTGGAAGCAGAGAGAAAACGCACCAAGCGATGTATACATCTCATACAGCGTGGTATTTTCCTTGAGCAACGCATCGCTCTTCGCCTTCCACTCGTCACCCTCAATACCGCCCTTTGATTCGACCTGTTGCTCCATCCATTTGCGATATAGGTCTTTACCTGCCTCCTCAGCTTCAGGATCGTGCTTGATGATGCTCGGATCGGACTGTAGACGCTGAACCAAGGCAAGAGCCCTTGAAGCCACCGCCGCCGTTTGAGTTTCACCAGCTTGCTTAGAAGACCCTTCCCCTGCCTCCCTGGTCGCGGTAGATTCGGCAGTAGGCAACATCCACATATCCGTTCCATCCCATACCATCCCACTTCCCTCCCCTCCAGCTGCAGCCTCCTCAGGAGGAATGATCTTGACGGCGTCCTTGAGCACCTCATTGGCCTCCTTTACGACCTCCTGCAGATACACTTCGCCTTTGCGCGCGTATTCCTCGGCTTGTGCACGGGTTATCCCTTGAACGCGCTGGAATTCGGTGAAGAGATTACTGCGGATCTGGGCAAGATCGACGTTCTCAGAGGCATGCTTGATAGACTCTGGGATGTGACTCTGAACAGTCGCAACGATATTCGGAGGAAGTGCAGATTGAAGACGAGAAAACACGCCAGCAGCACTAGTGAATGCTGTAGGAGATGCCGGGGGGCTTGTAGCTGATCGTGTAGTCTGTTCGCCGTTATCACTGGTTTCACCTGAGCTTGTAGTCGCCTGAGAGGCGTTAGGGTCTGTGGGTTCTACAGGGGAGGAGAGTTTGCCCAGTTCTTTCTGGGCCTGGACGACGACATCGCCCAAATCTTTCCTTGCAGTCTCTAGCACCTTTTGGCTCTATCCACACAGATGTAAGGAGAGTTCCCGAACCAAAGCGTATGAACGGACCTGTGCCCTGAAGCCGCCCCAGAGCCTGCCAAGTTGCCCAATGACTTGAGTGACCTCATCGTTGAGGCTCGGCGGAGCTTCTTGAGCTTCTGGCTGCGTCGAGGCGCTCGCAGTAGCAGTAGCAGCAGCGGCAGGAGGTTGAGGTGTCGGTGTTCGAGTAACGTCCCAAGCAGTATCGAAGAAATTCATGATGACATGAAGGCGGTCTGTAGAAAGGGGCCAAGGGCAATCTCAGTGATGAAAGCGTTCACACGATCAGAAGTCCAGAAGAAGTCCATGGGATACGATTCATAACTGGGCAAAGTACAGTACAAGAGGACAGCGTGCGATTGGATATGGAAGAAAGAAGCGTTGAAAACATGTAAATTTAGGCAGCAACAGCAATCTGAGGAGTCACAGGGTTGAGAGGGATTTGTTGAGCAGATGCGGCATGGGCGGGCTGGTAGTTGGCAACTTTCTGCGCAGTCGTGACGAGATTGGTGGGAGTGGAAGTGGCTAGTGGAAGTGGCTGCGACTTCCACCGCCATTAAATTGACTTCCACCACCAAGACCGGCCTCACTTCCACTGACACACGCAACGTCCCGCCTCTTCTGCCCCGCCCCTTCCCGCCACCCGCCCGACGGGGACATGTGATATTGCTTCAAGGAGTAGAGACAGAAGACCATTGTCTTATTAGATGGCGTAACTCAAGCTCTCGAGCAAAGATCTTTGCAAATATTACATTCTCTTATCCGTGTAGTACTAATACAATTCTATCTCCTATACAACCTAAGTCTAAGTGGATGGCTGATCAGCAAGGGATTTCAGGAAATCCTCGAAGCCTTCTTCGTCTCTCTGCCTCCAGAATGTGCGCTCACTCTGTGGAGTGCAAAGTCGTGCTTCAGGGCGACGGGCTGGGGTTTGAGGAATTGGAGGGCCAGATTCAGAGGTAGTAAGGTCTAAAGTGAGACCTTCGAGTGCAAGACGGCGCTGGATGGTTGGTGATGCCTCCTCACCATACATCGAGCTGCCAGAATCAGATTCGTCGGGATCTCCAGGCATTTCCTGGATGGTCTCCAAAAACGAAAGTTCAAAGTCGGTCTGTACCTTACCTACTACACCCTTCTTCGTGGGGGTACGCTTGATGCCTGCACTCTCTCGCTGCTCCTTTACCTCCCGTTGAAGCTGCTTGATTTGAGCTTGCTTGTTTCGGATGGCCTCCTGTGCTTGGCTCTGCGCGGCTACTTTCCTCCCTCTGGCCTCGCGCCGTACGCGATTTGAGCGATCGCGTTCTGCTTGACTGTTGTGGGAATTACGAAGGACGCAATTATCCTCACAGTCATTAACGAACTGAAGAGTTGCCGCATCGGCCTTTCTAATGCTGGAATGATCTTGGTTAGGGCAGGGCGATAAAGGGTTTGCCGAGCTGCGTACCTTTTGATCGCTTCTAGGACAGAGTTATTGATTCCCGTATGCTGGTTTGCATGGGGATGAGCACCCTCGTTGAGGTTAGACGTAGATGGTGTCGACATCCAGTCCCCAGGGGGTATTTTCGACATGAACTGATTGATGGAGGGGATCCACCAGCTATGGGGCTTCTTGTCCTCGATCCAAGCTAGATAATTGCATGATTAACAACCCAAAAGATGGTTGGTGACCAGAAGGGTAAGATCTCGTACCAGCAACGACTCGGTAAGGCGACTGTTGGCACCACACCACAAATTCATCGACCTCTGCCCGCGTCTTCAAGAAAGGAAATCGTCGAATCCGCGCAATAACATCAGAGTCATTGATCTCCTTTGCCATCGCAATAAACTTTCGATCGAGATGGGCAAGACATGTGCGCACAACATATTGAACAATCTCATCTGGTGCCATCTGCATGAAGAGAGTATGCCCTCGCTTCCGTGCGCGGTCTACAAGGTCGTCACCACAGCCTTGCACCTGCGCCTTGCAACCATCAACAATGATTGCTCGGATGCCTTCGCCGTCCATGAATTTGAAAAGGACGGGACGCTTGGTAACGACTTCAATCAAGTCCCAAAGCTCCTGCCACATACGGCGGAATGCAACTCGAGTTTCGTTCGTGCAGTAGAACCGAGCGACTGTCAGACCTGTGCTCGGATGTGGTCAGATCGCGGCTTGGAATAGAACCAATATGATTGTGACCTACGCATGTCTAACTTCGCATCCCAGATGACAACCTCCCACTCCTTCCAATCACCATATACACGCTTATATGTATTATCATGCACTGAATAATTGCAGTCATGTAAGCGCTCAACCAGCCCAGGAAACAGGGTTAGAATCAGGCTAAAGCCAGACTCAGCGATGGTTTTGTGGACATATCGATCGCGTTCTGGCAACACCCGCTCAACTGTGGTCATATAGTGAAGGACCCCTAAAGTCGTAGAAATTAGATACCGTCAGTTTTGAACATCCAAAAAGGCGCAGATAACAACTACCTTCAAGGCCATGGCCGTGCGGAGCAACCTCACGCTTCACTTCCTTGACAAGATCTCGCCGTACTCGTGTGTTTGCTAAACCAGGATGATATGCTGAGGGCGTGAGGGTTCCAAAAATGGCTTGAGTTGTTAAAGCTTTGGAATGAGAAATGTTATTAGCTTATTCAATACAAATATCAGAGCTTAAATACCCTTATCGCAAGCCAGGGGTGTTGCCCCTTCCACACCCATCTTCATGACTGCCTCCTTGTACTTCTCCTTCGCATCTCGGGACACCTTGGTGGATGGAAACATCGGATGATTGTGGGGACCTTCTAAGATAACAATAGCACGTCGATCCTCACGGTCCAAAGGTGACCAGATTCGGATTCTCGCATGGCATTCATTTTTCTTGAGTTTTCCCTGAATCGAGCGTCCATCTCGAAGATGAGGGTAGTCTGAAAAAGAAAGATGAGGAGAAGCTAGGTACAAATGCGCATATTGGAACTCACGACACTCAGCCCGGCCTTTCAAGCCAATTCGGGGAGTCACAAGCTTCGCGCATGACCTTTCTTGGAGGCCAGTAAGGTTGAGATTCTGAGACATTTTGCCGTTTGTCTTGAAAAGCTTCGCAATCAAATCTTCATCAATATCGATTGGGATTGAGACAAAACGGTGTTCGCGCGACGACGAGCCTTCATTGTACTTGCTGCATCCAACAAATCCAATCTTTCCGTCGAAGTTAGGAATTTTACTGGCACGCTCACGATAGCAGGAAGCTCCAGGACAGGGATCACCATGTTGATCCCTGGCTTTGCATGGAAGCGAGAGCATCTGGTTGTAGAAGCTACAATTTGTTAGTACAGAAGCGCTCAAGCAGATAAAATACTCACGCCACGGCTCGCCCCTCATTAGAGGCTGAAAGAACTGCGTTGAGCTCGCGCTCGGCTCTCCAGACCTCCTTCATTCCCTCAGGGTCTGCTTCGTATCGCTCACAACCCTCAAGAATGCTGGGGTCGATCTCAGAACAGTGGTAACACCCACCACACTGTTTCGCTGCAGCCTGGCAGAGCACATCGGGGCCCAAAAAGGGAACCAGGGGAGCCTTGTCTTCAGAGGTTGACCCAGCACTCCCTGGGCCAGTCCACGAGTCTTGATCCTGCAATAAAAATGAGAAAACCTCGCCAGATGCAAGAGAAAATTGAAAAGAAATACCTCTGCAAAAATCAAGGTTGCCATCGACACGAGGTTACCCTCCTTATCCCTTGGCCAATCGCGATCTTCATTGCGAAGGTCCAGGAGATATGCAGTTTTTGAGCCATTGCGTGGTATGCTCCATGTCGAGGGTATTGAGGTGAGAGTGATCACTTTCTTGACCTTTACTTGACGTGTAATCTTGATCAGTTCATCTGGAGAGTCGGAGATCTCGATAGTTTCCTCGACCTTAACCTTACGCGAAGCACGCTTGCGCTTCAAAGGTCGTTTTGGCTGCTTTCGCTGGGGTCGAGCATCTTCGCCCCCGGAGCTGATCTCGATTATATCGTCGGATTTCTTGCTGCGTTTTCGCTTCTTCTTCGGGCCTGAATTTGCAGCATCGAAGATATTCTCAATCTCAGGCAAGTCAGATTCGTTGTCTAGCTCCTCAGGACTTGGAATGTCCAACCGCAGCTGAAACATCGGCTTTGGGAGTGAAGGAGAGGGACTCGGAGCAGGTGAATGGTTCTCAGCAGGGTTGACAGTGACAGTGGGAGTGGGGGGCACCACAGAAGGTACATGCATGTTGGGAGAGGCGATAGCAGCTGAGGAGGATGAGCCGGGGATCCGAGAGGCTACCAAGCTCGTCTGACCCAATTCTGAATGCCGCTGGTTGCGCTGTTTATATTTCGATGCCCAGAACACGAAGCTTCGAGCATCAAGCCATTCATCAGCAGCGTCGACAGTATGGAGCCCAAGTGCAAGTATGGATGGTTCAAATGTCTATTCAATGTGTGAGTTATTGATATCTTCAATGCTATCCATTGAATCAAAACTGTGCATACCTCTTGAAGATATATATTCAATAAGTCAATTCCTAGTGCCTGAATAGCCGCCTTTGCAGACAGTACAGGCATCCTGAGTAGTGATCCAAATGCGAAAGAGAGAACGTATGTAGGTGCATCGACCTCGATTTTATATATACCGGCCACAGGCCACAGATATACGCTGGCCACAGGCCACAGACATACACTGACCTTATTGTCCGACTCAATGAGTAACCCGACGCGGAGGGCGCTGGCCACACGTGCCACCTTCTCTCCCGCCCAGTGGAACTGGATGCCGCCACACTCTCTCCCACTTCCACTGTTACTTCCACTTCCACTTCCACCACAAAACCCACTTCCACTCCTACTCATCTCACCTATACTCCTTTCTGCGCCTTGCAGTGAGACACAAAGTCACTGAACATCTCAATAGTATCGAGAGGTCCGCCAGCACTCTCAGGGTGGAATTGTACGCCCCATACTGACTTGCCAGAATCATCAGTCGACTTGATGCCCTCGACAGAGGAGTCGTTGCAGTTGATGAAGAAGGGCTCCCATCCTGCAGGGAAGGGCTCTTGAAGCTTAAGAGCATACTGGTGGTTTTGGCTATGAGGACAGTTAGCATTGACACCGAACTAGGAGCTGGGGATGGCTTACCTGGTCACGTAGACCCTGCCTGCCTTGATTGATCCCGACGAGGCAAGGGCGAGCACCGGTTGATTATGACCACGGTTTCCGAAAGTCATGCGGTAGGCGTCGAGGCCTGCGGCCATTCCAATAATCTGGTGGCCCATGCAAATACCAAAGATGGGCTTGTTCCACTCATCAATGGTGCGGCGCAAGTTCAGGGCTGCCTCCATGCAGTGCTTTGGGTCTCCAGGTCCGTTGGAAAGGAAGAGCCCATCGAATTGGTCCCTGACCTTGTTGAAGTCAAAGTTCCAGGGCAAGACTGTGACAGCAGCGTCGCGGCGGACAAGGGATCGAAGGATGTTTGCCTTTGCACCAAAATCGAGCATGGCAATCTTGACCTTGCCGTTCGGGTTGAGTTCGTAGGGTTGTTTAGCGGAAACTTGGTCAACAAGGTTTTCGATAGAGGGATCCCAGTATTCCTCGGCTGCCGGGGCAGGGAGCACGGCGTCGGTGCCAACAGCGAGCCGTCCGAGGGTGGTGCCTTGGTCGCGAAGTAGTGTTGTAATGGCACGGGTGTCGACTCCAGTGATACCAGGGACATTGTGTCGCTTGCACCAGGAGGCGATAGACTCGACCGCCGTGTAGTGAGAGAACTTTTCGGCGACGTCACCGACAACGACACCAGCGCACTGGATGCCTTGCGATTCGAGGACAACACCAACGTCCTGGGAATCGTAGGGCGCTTGGTTATGTGGTACGCCGTAGTTTCCAATCATGGGAGTGGTAAAGACGAGAATTTGGCCTCGGTAGGATGGATCAGTCATGGATTCAGTATCTGAATGATACCGCTGTCAGGGAGTGCGCTCAGCAGACAGAAGAAGAGAAAACGAACATGATGTGATAGAGGTGGAGAATACGGTTTCGCCAAAGACGCTCCTTGGAGCACCGAAAGACGTTCCTTTGAAGGTTTGGCCAGTTTTCAGGTGAAGAGTTGCAGGAACAGCCAGTCCGCTCTGGTTGGCATGAGTCGCCAATCCACGAGAGTACAGGCCAGCGAGGCGAATAGTTTTAAGAGTGTGTCGGCCGAACATACTGGTGGAAATTTAATGGTTAAGAAGGGAGAAAACTAGGTCACTGAGGTAGCTGAAGGCTGCTGTTAGCGCGCATTATGACTTCGAGAGAGGGAACTGCTCACTCGTCGCTAGTGTTTTGAGTAAAGGGCATGTACAATGCGGCGCCTGTGAAGGCTTTCGAGATTTTATCAGGGGACAACGCAAGGTGGGTCAACGCCGTCCCCCCAAAATTTATATGCAGGGCTCTTCTGATGGCATAACATTGACAAACTCAGGGAGTCATTTCCGTGTTCAAAAAACGTCTTCTCATTGGGTTAATATGGCCAGTATAAGGGTTGTAGGGTAATCTATGAAATGTGCGAGGAGTTCCATCCTGAGGAAATGGTTGTTAGAGACCAATAAAGCAGGCAAGTGATGGCGCATGTGGGAGCATGTGCAGTCCAAGACAGTCGAAACCATGCCAATGCAATGCAGAAAGCAGTAAGAAAGCGAGGCGATCATATGTGTAAATGTTCATGCTTCAGGGACCTAGGGATATTCAGGCTTTTGTCTTGCCTGCACGCCGTGACTGCGGGATATGCGAGCGTTTCTTCTTGTCGTTATCAGAATCCGAAGACCCAGAATCCGAAGACTCCGATTCGTCAGAGCGCCCGAATAGGTCCCGCTCCGATGTCTTGGACTTGTCGTTGGAAGGCCTGGCAGGTCGCACCGCAGAGTGGAATTGAGGAATGTCTTGTGAGGCAATATCAGTTAGGCGGCGGAACGATTGTGAAGCTCGTGGTGGTGCCTTGGGTCTCGTCATCATCGCGCGCGCAACCTCTTCCTCTTCGTCGGACTCGTTATCGGAATCGCTGGCTGCTTGCCTGGGGTTCGCAGCGTCTGCCCATTGCGAGTACGGGAATCCATGAGGGGTCTCAGTTTCGAGAAAGAGGGGTTTCTGCGAGTCGGTGTACGTCGCGTCAGGACCGTCAGATTCTAATTCGTCGACCATCGGTTGCTCAGGGGCGACTGAACGCTCCTCTTCAAGGACTTCCCAGTTGTCCATGGACATGGGTTGCATGACCTCGTCCATCTCTTCATGACCATTCAAAGATTCCCTGGCATCTTCTTCGACTGGTCCCTCATCTAGTTGTGTTGTGCCCCGCTTTGCGCGTTTCGGAGGGGGAGTGTATTCGAGAGTTTCGGTGGGTTGTGATGCAGCGACCTTTCGGCCTCTAGTTGCTCGACCAGATGCTTTCGGAGGTTCCTCTGTGACAACTTGGGTGGCAGCCTTTCGTCCTCTTGTTGCTTTGGAGGGTGGTTTGACAACTTCAGTTTTATCGGGAGGCGGTTGGGACGCCAAACGAGCTGACGCTCGTGTGCGTGGAGCAGGCGTTTTGGGTGCAGCTGCCGCCGGTTTCTGTGAGGATGTGGGCAATTTGGCAAGCTTGACGCTTTCCAGCAACTTCATCGCCTTGTCCATACTCGAGAGGGGTCGCGAAGGGGATGGCTGAGGGGTCTTTCCAGTGCGATCCTTCATCTTGTCCACCATGCGAGGTGTTGAGTGGACTGCACTTTTGCCAAAGACGGCGACAGGACTGCTAGGACCATTGGGAGTGTCAAATTGTTCGATGGATTCCTGCCGCACACGACGCGTCGGTCTTCTGGGCGTAGCAGGACGAGGCTCATTCGCAACAGCGGTTTCAGCGTTCGCATCGTCGTTCGCAGCCGGCTCGTCAGCATCAGGGTCGGCGTCTCGTTCGTCCTCAGAATCTTCAAGCGTAGCCTTCGCGATGCTAGGCGCTGGACCATCCTCGTCCTCGCCTGCCTCTGGGTCGGCGTTTCTTTCGTCTTCAGAGTCCTCTAGTGTAGCACCGGCAGCTTTGGGAGATGGTTCGTACTCTTCCTCGCCAGCGTCGGGATCGGCATTTCTTTCGTCCTCAGAATCCATGGGCGTGACACCAGCAGCTTTGGGAGATGGTACGTCCTCATCCTCGTCAGCATCAGGGTCGGCGTTTCTCTCGTCCTCAGAGTCCTGGGGTGTGCGATCAGCGCCTTTGGGGGCGGGCATATCCTCGTCTGCGTCCTCTCCAGCATCGGGGTCAGCGTTGCGTTCGTCTTCCGAGTCTTGTGGGGTGGCGGCCGCATTTCTCTTCGACTGGTCCTCGTCTTCAGAACTCTCCGAGTCAGAGGGCCTGGGGATTTTTACAGCAGATAACCTGAAGACCTGGGTATCTTGAGCCAAAGCTTCAGAGAACGCTCGGTCGCCGACAGGCTGGATATCGAGGGAAGAGGATTCCTGGTTGACCTCGTGGAACGACCGTTCACCAGCCTTGCTGTCTACGCCTTCACTCTTTTCGCTATCGCTGCCAGCAGAAGGACTTGCAGGCTTGATAGGCTTCGAGATGGAAATAACGGGTGGGGCGGTAGCGGCGCGACTCGAACCGTCGTCGTCCGAGTTTTCGCTCTGTTCTTCGTCTGAAGAGTCGCCGCCACGAAGGCCGATGGAGAACCGTTTCGAATGGCGAGTCTTCTCCTCCTCTTCCTCCTCCTCTGGTGCAAGGAGCTGCTCCTCTTCGGATTCTTCGCTGTCGCTTGACGGTATCTGATTTACACGAATAGCGGAAGGACCGCGCACTAACGCTTCGAGCTGATCGTTTAGGTTGGAAGTTGTGACTTGGGAGAGCGATGTTGAAGAAATGGGAAACGTTACGCTGTCAGTCTTGCCTGAAGAACGTGCGGTATCGCGGTCTGCGTTCTTATTTGCCGTGGCTTTTGGCTTGACTGAGAGGGGCGCTTTAGTTTTACTTTGGGCGGATGAGAGTGCCACGGAAATCGAGTCCTGTGCCGGGGGAGGTGGTCGGATGGAAGGCCTGGCCTGAGGTATAACCGGGGAATCACTAGAGGTGGCAGAAGATTGCCGCTCAACGTCGGCAGCAGTCTTGTGGGCCGCTGCTGGCGTCTTTTTGGTAGGTTTCCTAGAAGGTGCGGGAGGAACGGGAGGGGCAAGAAGCTGAGGAACAGGCGCGGTACTCTCGTTCTGACCCTAGTCCTTAGTGTCAACAGAGGGTCAATGGGAGAGGACGAGTAGCCAACTAGCGTCTTACCTTTGTTAGAGCACTCTCACCACCCTTTTTTATGATATAGCCTCTGATCTCCTGGATAAGCTCAGTTCTGGAGCCATCCTCGTCAGGAGAGGAGTCCTTCTCCAAGACATCAAGACGTGTACAAAGGCCTTGGTAATGAACCGATCTGATCAATGGGCACCGCGATCTGGTGTGCGCCCGTCCTCCAGCATCGACAGCGAGGCAGATAGGGCACTGCGCTGTCATTTTCTTCCGTTTTGGCTTCTCAGCTTTGCTCTCAGAGGCAGCTACCGAGGGCTTTTCTGCTGGAGGTTGCTGATCTACAGAAGGTTTTTTCCGGTTTAGAACTGCCGCGAAGACTGCGTCAAGTGTCTCACGATCTTGGGGATCCACTGAGCTACGATTAACATCGATGGTGGACAAAGAGAGTTATAGCACCGTACCATTCGCGTCCTTGGATTGCTTCGAATTTTCTGAAGGAGAAGATTAGGGATGACCACGTTGTTATTACCAGGAGCTTACTTTGCTTCGGCTTCGCTTTACTGACTGAGTCTTCGTCCTCTGATTATTATATCAGCCAATACAGGTGGAAACAGCTTAAGACCGCTCACTATCTTTCTGGGCAGGATGATCGGTCTTTTCGCTTTCTGAAATGCCAACCGCAGATATGATTAGGTCGACCCTTTCATGAAGTAGGAAAACAACATACCTGGAGGATCTTGGGCAGTGTCCTGTTGCTCGTTGAGCGCAGCAGCTCGCGTCAGGGCTTCAGCCAGATCGGACGCCGCATCCTTCTTCTTGTTTTTCTTCTTCTTTTCCACCTTTCCGTCGGTAGTGACGATATCTTTTGAGGGCTTGCTGCCCGACTTTTCTACTGGCGCAGGAGTCATTTCCGGAAAAGGTTCTTCCTCAGCTTGTAGACGTGTAGCCTCTTCTACTTCTGGGTTGGCCTCTGGTTCTTTAGGAGTCTCCTCTACTTGAGCCTTGTCGGAACGCTTCTTCTTTTTCTTCGGCTTTTCAGCAGGTTTCTCCACTTCAGCATCGCTGGGAGAAGGCTCTTCCCCAACCACCACAGTCGTCTTCGTTTGGACAACGACAGGTTCAACGGCATCCGCATCCTTGGGTGGTGGTCCATCCACAGCCCCTACGCCTTTCTTCTTCTGTCTCTTCTTTTTCGGCTCTTCAGGCTTAGAGGATGCTGCATCATTATGGGCGTTTGTAGGTATGCTCTGGGGCACCGACTGTTGTTGAGAGGCCTCTTTCGAAGCTGTTACATCCTGTTCGACAGCCTCAACAACTTCCTTGGCTTTACTCTTCTTAGCCTTCTTCTTGGGACGCTGCTCGACCTGTTCCTCAGGTGCCGCGGGCTCTGCAGTTTGAGTATCGCGCTCTTCATTGGAAGGATTTTTTCTCTTCTTAGGTGAGCTATGGGCAGCGTCATCAGCCGCGCCTTCAGCTATTTCCAACTTCCGTTTCTTCTTCCGCCTCTTTGGCGTTTCCTGGGCACCTAATTAGCACTAGCTCAGCTAAGGTAATAAAGTAGGGCCACATACAGGAACAGGAAGATTATGCGCACTCGGGGAAGGCTGGCAAGATGCTCCCGAGCCCTCCAGATGGGGTTTAGAAGATAGGGTGACCTGAACCACAATATGCGGTAGTGTATGTGCCGCTGAGCAGAATGCCTCAAAGTCATCGTCTACGAGGCATGCACTTAGATTAACACAATCCACCATGATTAAGTGTTAGTGCACACCATCTTCGAGGTCCACAGGCTTTCCATCGCGTAGCTGAGCGAGTTGAAGAGGCATGTCGCTTGAGTGACCTAATTTCTTCCGAACGACGTTTTTCATCTCCTCAAGCGACCCTTCTGCAGAGCCACATGAGTTAACACATTCATACCCTCAAGAAAGAGTAGCTCAAACCTTTTAGAAGCCGGTCAAACGTTCTGGGGCCAGCATTGTAAGTTACTCGAGGGAGATCCTCGTCGCGCTTACGCTTTGTGCGTTTCTCCGCCATGGCTGCCATGCAGAAACCGACCAAGCTTTGAGCAGAGAGAAAAACACGCGTTCAGAACCCAAAGAAACCGCGTGTTCTGGTGCCGACTGTGTCAGAAGATGCTGGTGAAGGACAAAGTGGACTCTGAGAAATAATCGGCCTCAAGAGCGATCAAAAGCCCGCAAAGTGCCGGAAACTGTTTATTCCACTAACCATCATGGCAGGAGGTCCGAATTTGGGCGGTAAGGCAGCATTTGCTGGTCGTCCGGGCATATAATTGACTTTGAAATAGGCGCTGGATTCCACCCGCATCTTCCTGGCAGGGGCTACAACTTTATGGCGAAAGCACTAGGCGCTTCAATGTGGTTCTTCATCTTCTACCGCGCAAGGTGAGCCATTTACCTCGTATACCGCTGTGTAGTGGCTAACTGCCTACTAGACAAGACGGTGCTAAGCTTCTGGTATGTTCACTGGGCTTATGACTTTGAACATGTGGCTAACAGGTATATTCTAGGGCGACCACGGCTTCCACCACGGCGAGGGCCACCACTAAACTTCGGTTCGTCATGCGGCCAGCTCTAGACCAGTCCAAGCCACACATTCCACTCGTCGCTAGCCCAGAACGAATAGCAAACCAGAACTTCAAATAGCGAAACGACAACAGTGGGCCGGTGGTTGGGAAGTGGCCGGGACGTAACGGAGCACCAGGGTCAGGTTTACTACCCAAGCAAGCAATACCATAGACATAATCCAACCGCTTTCCCATTCCCCTTCGCTGAGAGGCTTCGTAGTTTCTGGACCCAGCTTCCTGTCTTCTTGGTATTGCCGCGCCTGTTCCCAGTTCGTGAGACTCGTTGCATCAGTTTGACCAGAACCGTCAATGTCCCGAGGCACAGCCGAAACACATTCTCGTCCAGAACCTCCACGTTGAGCACAAACCTCAAGGGTTTTACTGTTTCGCGCCTTGACGGCTCAGGAGATGCCTGTAATCGCGAAAGGCCGACTTGTCGTCACTTTCCTCAGCGTCTTTTGGATATGCTTGGTCGGATGGTTCGAATACTTCAAGTTCACCCATGATGGGAACCAATGCGCATGGCCTGACAGCTCCTTCCTGCCCGTAAGCCATGCGTAATTTCTGCCGCACTTCACGGTCTGAGCTTAGTTCTTCGTGAACAGAGCAAAGGCAACGTCAAACCCCACCACATCCTAGTGATTGCCGACCCACAAGTGCTCGACCACAGATCCTATCCTGAGCGCGGCTTCTTGCTATCGTGGCTCACGCAAGTGATAGTCAAGATCAATATGCGCAAGAACTGGATGGTAGCAACATCCAAGAAGCCAGACAGCGTCATATTCCTTGGGGACATGTTGGATGGAGGGCGCCACGATATGTCTGCCTCTGAGTATGAGGGGTATGTCAAGCACTTCAACAGGATCTTTTATCTGGATCCCGCGATACCCAAACACTATATTCCAGGGAATCATGATACAGGGTGCGTCAATGTCGCCTAGGTTCGCCGGGGGTCACGCTCATCCTATCCTTAGTCTTGGGATGATCGAATGGTTCTCTGACGAGCGTTATACACGCTATAAATCTCACTTTGGAAAACTCAACTACCAAGTGGAAGTGGCCAATCATACGCTTGTGTTCATCGACGCGCCAGGCCTGGTAGATGAAGAAACCAAGCTTGTCTCAGAAGGCAAGTCTCTGGAGACCTGGAAACCCACACCCGGAGGTACTCTGGAATTCATCAGTAAATTCAAAAAAGGTTGGTACATAAGTCTCCTGGCTAACTTCTACTGGTGCTAACGGTATGCCCAGGCAAGGACCCCACGATCCTTCTTTCCCATATTCCTCTTTACCGCCCCGATGGGAATGGCTGTGGCCACTTGCGTGAACGAGGGTCGCATACATTCAGGCACCGGAATTGGCTACCAGAACACCCTCAGCAACCCAATCACCCAAAAGCTCCTTCTTAGCGTCGTCCCAGGTCTCATCTTTAGTGGTGATGACCATGACTATTGCCAGTACACCCACTTCATCTCGTCCCCGGCTGGCCAACCAGCACCTCCCAGCCCTAAAGAGATCAGCGTCAAATCATTCTCGATGGCTATGGGTATTAAGCGACCTGGCTTTCAGCTTCTGTCGCTCGCACCAGATGAATTGAGGAATCCCAACAGGTACAAGGCACACGACGATAGCCCTTGCTTTTTGCCTGACCAATTGGGCATTTACCTGCGCATCTATCTCCCCGCGTTCGTCCTGACGCTGCTCCTACTCTTCATCACAGACTTGTGTTGTTGGGGATCGACTGGACGAAAGAGAAAGAACTCAAACTCGTATCGACTTACAGGGAGAAGGTCACTTGACGTCGAGGGCCGGCTACCCACACCAGTTTCTGCAAGTTACGACAAGACCGACAAACCGCTGACCAAAGGCAAGAAACCTGTTTGGCCAACTCTCTTCTTCTGTTTCTACCCCAGAGTCAAGACAAGAAGACACAATGCATGCATGGATTTCATCCTAGACATCAGAGACATTGCTCTTTACCCGCTTTCCATCTTCATCATACTATCGTACTGGTACTCGTGAACCAGTCATGATTTACGCTCATCCATGCAGGTCCCGTTGCTTTTGATGATCTTCGGCCAATTAAAGCAAGTTTTACAATTGGCCCTTCTGTGAGCGATGCACTGAAACTCTGCGTTGTCGTGACGGGCTGCCTTGGCCCCCATAGCGTAGACATTCATGATGGGTTGACGATCCTGGCATGCCGAATAAGAGGGATGTAATGAGAGAGGTGCCCAGCACTCACATCGCGTTCCCAGTGTTCATGTTCACCGAATTCCTGTCCAAGCTGATCATCAATGCGCACGTTGTTGCACATGCGGTGGTCACAGGCACAATCGATACAATATTCGTTGCCGTGCACTGCACAGAACATAAAGTCGTTGACTTCAACGTTGTTTCCGGTCCATGTAGACGGGTCGTTACGATCGAGGGGCGGTATCACTGTCATCGAGGAACGAGTTGCGCAAGATATGGTAGTGTCCTTCAAAGCTGAGCGCTGCGCGGTTGGAGCTTAGAAACGCCATCTGAAACTCGAAAGGCCCACGCCGATACTGATAGGGGCTTCGATGGCGCACCGTAACGGGCGCTTATTCTGTGGCCGCGAGATTGTCGCTGGGGCGAGCTACTGCTCTCCACGACGCATGCCGAAGCTAGATACTGAGATTATTCAACAGGCCATTACAGTGATAGCGACTTGGAGGGAGGCAATCTTTGACTTGGTAAATTCGTTAAGGACCCAAAGGGAGAAGGCACAAGACATGCATTGGCTCCACGCTATACATTGAACAGTCATGTTGTGACCGCTCTGTAGTGTCCCTCGAATACCCCCTCCGTTGACTGCATTTCTACCCAGTTCTTTTCAGCCCCCCGTTCCTTTTGATGATCTGCACCCAGTCGAAGCAGGTATTACAGTCGGTTTTTTTTATGAGTTGTGCACTGAAATTCTTCCTTGTTATTAGGGGAGGGCTGTGAACCCATTGCAAAGACATTCATAATGGGTCGGCGATCCTGCGCTTGAATTGAACAAACGAACGAGGAGGAGATGCAAACAGAACTCACGTCACGCCCTTCGTTCTCTTCCTCAGTGAATTCCTGCTCAAGTTCTTTCTCGATTCGTATATTGTTGCCCGTTCGGTGGTCACAGGTGCATCGATAGCACCATTCATTGCCATGCACTGCACAGAACATGAAGTCGTTGACTTCGATAGAGTTCCACATCCAGGTGGAAGGGTCATTGAGATTGAGGGGCTTGGCCATCTTGAAGGGGAAAAGGGAAGGTGAGGGCTTTGCGTTTGTTGGCGTCAGAAAGCGATACTCTAGACTTGGGTATGCAGTGCACCAAGTTAACTTTAGAAGCTCTGGAAGTTGGCGCCGTCTGGAACTTGCCGGTGTTAGAAGTAACCTGCGTGAGACCGGTTACGCTGGGCGCCTATCTGACCAACTCAGGCTGCCGCTGGCTTAATGCAGGCATGGCAAAGACTATATCAGCAAGCCCGCAAGTGTTACGTTGTTGCTCCTGAATGTCCCCTCTTGCCTTGTGGCTCCAGTCTTGGGCTCTTGATGGTGAGCGTTCAATTTCGTTCATTTCAGGTCATGTTCCTAGTGTACATAGCTGTTATAGATGTCTTGAACAGATTGGGATTTCGCCGTCTGCAGAAGAGAAACAAACATTGGAAAGGCGAAGGGTAGAGGGTTATAATTCTCCAGCGACAAAACTTGGGGTTATTGGGGTAATCCAGCGGATCTTCTAAAGTCTAGAGGGGGGAAAAGACAAACAGTTGGTGGGATATAAACGAAAGAGGGTTGAAGAAGGTCGAAAGCAGTAAGAGAGGTTAGTTGGACAGTAGAGGGGTAACAGGTGCTGAGTTGCTTGAGCTTGGTCAATGATTTGATTAGTTGTCGTCGTCGGCATTGACATGGCTCAATGCAGCATCTGCCATCCTGAGATCACCCTCGCTGAGGCCACGGAAGGCTCCGCCACCTGGAGTGCTGGCACCACTGATGACTGAGCCGGCCCTCGAGCGCACTTTCATGACCAAGGGGCTAGAAAAGTATCAGTTCAATGACCAACGACGAAGGAAAATTGGACGCACAAAGGGTAGGAATCCTCCTCGTCAACATTGGAAGGCCATTGATAGCCCTTGTAGTCGCTTGTAGATAGTGTTTGCATCTATTGGGATCGGGTTAGAATGTGGGCACCAAAAGCATGATGAACTGCGTCGTACCTCTTCAGTGAGAGTAGCAATGTCGCCAGGGGTCGCCATGCCGCGCAAGCGAGGGGAAGCAGGCATGGAGTTGACAGGCTTCCTGGATCCAACACCACCGCCAAAGTAGTCGCTTTCGTTGCCAAAGCCATCCAACTCTTCCTCACCGTAGAACGAGTCTGGGTACGCACGCCTCAAAGCCAGTTGCCTAGCCTTGCTGTACTCGATGCCCAAGTTCTTCCAATCGAGCAAAGGGCTCAGACGTTCAACACGGTTACGCTGGTTGATTCGCTGGCGACGCGACTTCTGGGTGAAGGTGAAGATCTGATCGGTAAGGTGGTTAACGGAATCTTCGACCGATTGCATTCGACGGTCGATAATGTAGCAACCCTCGTCTTCGGGCCGTTCGATAAGATCTTGCATAAAGCAGCCGAAGCCGGACAGGTTGGTGGTTATTGACGGAATACCCATCTACAAACGTTGTGAGCATGCTAACATGCACCAACAGAGCGAATGTCACTCACCACCGTGCATTCTGCCGGGGTATAGCCCCAAGGCTCATAATACGAAGGGAACACACCAAGATGGCAGCCTCGCACAAATTCCTCATAGTCCAATCCCAAGATGGGGTTGTTGCTGTTCAAGAAGTCCGGGTGGAAGACTATCTTGACACGATCGCTGGTGTTATTGAATAACTTGACGCGTCGAATCTGGTTCAAGATCGGATCGTTCGCGTCGTCTGCCATGTTGTGAGTCACAACAGGGGGCAGCGAGTTCCGCTTCAAGGCGAAAATCCGGCGTTTCAGGAGCACCTTGTCCTCTTCCGAGAGAAGCTCCTCTGGTGTAGGAACTGTTTTCTGTTCCCTATTGTGTCATGTGAATTAATTGGGATACTCGTAAGGAGGTTTCAGGAACAAAGAAGACTCACCCATGGAATCGTGCGGCATGGTCGAACAATCGGGCTCCAACGCGGTTTTGAATCTCAGTGACAGTGTCGCGCAGCTGCTTGGTCACTGCCTGGCCCTTGAGCGCCTCCACGGTATACGAGTGCGTCGAAGCCGGCATGATGATAAATGCGACGACCGTGACTGTAGAGCCTGCCTTCTGTAAACGGTAATTCAGACCTGTAGAGGCAAGTCCATCGATGAGCAATGTTCATCACCGATTATCTGCCGAGGGATGCTATACTTACGTGCAAGGGATTCAATAAACATATCGACTCCTTTGTTCCGGTACTCGTAACGACCAGCAGTGAACAACTGTCATAGATAGCCCCATTCTGTCAGGAAGCGTAGATTATCGCAAAGAAGAGAAGCACACTCACGTAAAGGGTATTGTCAAGGTCGAAGTCGTAATGTCCGTAGAAGTGGCCACGGACGAACTCGTTAATCTTTGCTTTGCTGGTGGAATGGAGGTTCTGGAATTCGTGCATCGCCTGGAACTTGACAACGTTGAGGCCGTTCGGAAGAACGCCATCAGGCTTCCGCTTCAGAAGATGCTCGCTCTCATAGGCGGTGATATGAGAAACGGTGGTGAAAACGTCCGCGCAGTGGGTCGCAGAACGTTCGATGCAGTATCGGTGGTAGATTCCGCGTTTTCCCGCTTCGTGGTCGACGTCAAAGTATTGGAGATTGTTGTAAAAGTCGACGGAACCTGCGCAGAGATAGCGGCCAAGGAGAGTGGCGTGTGTGGTAAAGACGGTGGTGATGTCAATGTGTCGTTTCCTGCAGAGGGGGATTGCGAGGCCAGCTTGCCATTCGTGGAAGTGCGCGATAATCGCTGTGGTGGTTTGTCGGGCAACGTACTGAATGCGATTGTCAGGAATTGCGCGATCGAAAGGGACAAGGGCTTACATCTCCCAAGAACCAAGCGACGAGGTAGCCCAAAATGATAGTCTCGTTGGTTTCCTGGTCGCTTGGAGGACTAGGGATACCAGCCAAGTTCCAGAGGTCGGCCTTCCACTCGTCCAGCTTGTGGTACATGCTGCCGGTGTCGAAGAGCAAAACGTGGGGGTTGCCCTCGATGAGCCATCGTCCGTAGAGGATCTTGACGCCCTGAGCGCGCATAGACTCGATCGTGGCGGCCAGATGTTCGTCTGCAGGCTCCTCTGCCTCGACTTCCATGGGGGCTGTCTTGTAGGACAGAGGGCCGATTAGACAGTATCTGTCACCAAACTCTGAGACGGTGACGGGGACCTTGGTCTTGATCACGGTGTAGATACCGCCGACCTTGTTTGCAACCTCCCAGGCGCATTCGAAGAGGATGGGATTGCGGATATCGCGCTTGACTTCAGACATTGGGTGGAAAGGAAATGGGAGATTATCAACTTTGAAAAAACCGCAAACTCTCGTATTTACGGGCGCCCTGCCCACATGGGTGACGTCAGAAATTCACACCCACGCCCAGCCAATCGCCGCGGCCCAGCCAATCACACCAGCGCTAACGAAGCTCGAGACAACATTGACCTAGAGTTCATGAGAAAGGTTTCATCTAGGACTCTGGTGGAGAAGCTCACCTGGTTGTTCGTCAGAATGTCTAGACCAGATATGGCCTTTGTGTCTGACCCAGCAGCCTCTTCCACGATCCGCTTCTTGCTTTCAGAGTATCGCGACTGCTGAATTGTTGCCCCTAGAAGTGAGTCGAGCTTAAAATCCAGTCAATCACACATTCACACTGTGAAGAGAGGAAAATTTACCAGACTACCGAACCCTCCCCCGAGCATCCCCCAAAACACCGAACTCAGCAGCTCAGCACTCGCGCTTTCGGCGCACTTCACATTTTCCAATACAAAACTCAAGCCTGCGATCAATCCAATAAAGCCGCCACCGAAGATGGAGGCAATGGTTCCCCCAACTGACATGGCGCCATTCGTACCTGGAGGGACGCGTTTGAAGGTAGTAACGAGAACAGGTGGGCTCTGGGACAATATCCCGAGCTCAGATGCGAGGGTGTCGCCCAGACAGCACGCGAAATGGCTGCAGCAAGCCGAAGGAATTGTTCCATCAGACCTGGTGATTGGAAAAGAGGGATGCGCCACTTACCCCACTACGGCGAACACCAGAAGGCGACTCCAGCCGTCTGCGATAGTGACGTCCAAAGGGCACCATCCAGAAGAACCTCTGTCGTAAGCTGATGTTGCTGGGGTACGCAAGAGCTCTGAAAAGTCCAGCCCAAGAACGGCTGACAAAGTGGCCTGGAGTGAAGAGGGAACAAAGATAGCGTTCCACGCAAAGGCTGCGATGAGGGCAGCAGCGCTGTTCGACAGGACCTGCCATCCAGTCCGATAGCCAGCTTCATGGTAATGATCCTCTAGTTGAGCCTTTTGCTTCTTGCCATCTACATCATGGGGCTAAGCTCCCATTTCAAAAGGGCAAGACGAGACTCACATTTGGTTGCTTTGGAGCCAACCAGATAAAACGCGATGAGGGTGACTCCAAAGGCATATGTGCCCCCTGCCAGGAACAGGTAGCCAATCTGTCCGAATCCAATGGTTCACCGAATTCCTTGTTTCAAGAGATTAGGAATTACCACAAAGGCTGTCAAGGCGCCGGACTGGGACAAGGATTTCTTCTTCCACCCTTGTCCTGCTAGTAGTGTTGCGACAACCAGAGGCAGCCAGAACGAGTTTTCAGACGACATGATGCTAGTTTGAAAGCAAGCTGTATCTCGTGCAATGGGGAGGCTCTTGCCTCCGTCGGGACCGCGGGAAGAGTGCAGGAGCAAGGTACGTCTCTGGAGGGTAGATAGACCGGTGAACGCGCTAGTTTCGACGCGTCGTCAGAATTCTTGGAAGGAATAGAACATAATTTCTTGCTATATAGAGGCAATGGACACCCATATTTGAGCATGAATGAAGGACACCCGCTGTCAATGATTTCCGACTCCGATCAATAGAAGTTGCACAAGGGAGATATACAACAGCTTGAAAGCGTCCACGGTAGCTTCAGCACCTGGTCATTTACCAGCATATTCTATTCTGCCAGTACCTGGACAACATGTCGCCGACCGAGACCTTGGAACAGAAACCAGGGTGCCACGTCTTCGTGGAGGTTCCCACGGGCCTCGCAGGGAATCAGTGGGGATCTTGAATTCTGGTTCGTCTACAACATCCATTCACCTCCTGCGATTGAATCTCTGTCGCACTCTGGTTCTCACCGTCAAGGCTTTTCGCTCCCCGGACACCCGTTTCATCACAAATCATGGCCCTCTCTGCTGCTGAACTCCAAGTGCGCATCCCCCTCGTGGTACTTGTGGACTCTATTCTGACTTTGTACTAGCGTCGCCACGACTTGGAGGGTGCCCCAGACCCTTTCCCTTCGCTCTCGGAAAACTCTCACCCAGGTCCCAGGGAAAAGGCTAAACCAGGCCCACCCGCTCTGGACACCCAGTCTGAGGATGCCTTCCCGTCTCTGGCTTCAGCTACCCCTGGACCTGCCGCTCAAGCCCAGTCTGCTTGGGGCAATGGTCCTCGTATCAAGGCCCCCGTCGTTCCCAAGGTTCCCGTCTTTACCGACACCTTCACTCTGGCTGCTATGGATCTTTCCAATGCTGGCAGGGATGGCAAGTCTGCCTCCCTCGGCGAGGTTATGAAGACCGTCATGGCCAAGTACAAGGTCAAGATCGAGGCATCGGGCAATCAGCGTACCCGTCAGACCACCTTCCACATCAAGGGTGAATCGCAAAAGGAATTGGACAAGGCAAAGCGTAGTCTCTTGGCTTTGACTAGCCCATACGTGAGTTTCCACCATCCGCTCGTTTGAGTGAAATTATGAACATATCAATAGATTACCCTCGTCATTAACGCTCCCGTCTCAACCATACCCAGCCTCATCGGAACCAAAGGCATGCTTAGCACTTCATATTCATTGGCTACCAATACTGATCGAATTGATAGGCGCAACCCTCAAGGCCATTCGAGACCAAACCAGCGTTCGCGTGGACATTCCCAAGCGAGAGGTTATTGACGGACAGGCCAATGGTCACGCTGCAGCAAAGGATTCTCCCACTGGTGACGACGAGGAAGAGCCCACCGTCCCCGTCACGCTCTACGGCCCTCAGCCACTGGCCTACGAAGCTCAGGAAATGCTGAAGAAGATCATTCGTGAGCGCACCTGGCATGGCACCTCCCGCGTCAAGGACATCCCCGCCCACATCCTCCCCTTCGTGATTACACGCCGTGCCCACTTCCTCGCGGTGGCGGAGGGTAGCGAAGTCACCTTGCAATTGGACCAGCCAGCTCGAGAGATCACCATCAGTGGTGATCGTGAAGCCGTCGGACGCGTCGCTGAGAGCATCAAAGGGGTCATCGAGCATTTCAAGACTGCTCTTACCTCCCTCAAGATCTCCCTCCCAAAGCGTCAGCACAGGCTGTTGGCAGGGACGGCCATTGATAAGATCATGGCGAATGGCAAGTGCTCCGTGACGGTTCCTGCTCACGACGAAGCTGGAGACGAAGTTACTATTTGGGGTGAGGCCAATGATCTTTCTCAGGGTCTTGCGGCGGTCATGGAGCAAGCCAACTCGAAGTACATTCACGAGTTCCCTTTGCCGGGTCCCCTTAGTGTTTCTAAGCAACTGGTCACTTATATTTTGCGCGTCGACTATGTCAAGACACTGCAGGACGGCCATGAAGATGTCGATATTCATCTTCCTTCGCTCAATTCGGGCCAGTCTTCCCTTTCGATTGACCTGATTGGTGATAAGTCACAGACCGACGAGGTCGTGAAGAAGATTTCGGGGCTCATTGGCAAGCTATATGGTGGCACAAGGTCTCTGGACATCGACTGGCGCTCACACCGCATTATCCAGGGAAAGAATGCCAAGAAGTGTGTTTTCTCAACCTCATTTTCAACCAGCAACTAAACCTCTCTCTAGGCTCGAGCAGTACCACGAAACTCATAACGTCAACGTCTACTTCCCCGCGGAATCTGACGAGTCCTCATCTGTCCTCTTGGTTTACGACCCCTTCTCAGCCAAGGCTTCTCCTGTCCCCGATGAGAAGCAAAAGAACCTCAACAAGGTCGAAAAGGAGCTTTTGAAATTCGCCAAGGATGCCGCAGACGTCAAGACGGTCAAGGTTGATGTCGAAAAGAAGTGGCATGAAATCGTTGGCGGAGCCACACTTGATAGGTAAGGAAAGATTTACTCTCAATCAAACAACTCAATGACAGGGAGTGCGCAGGATTATTGGCGAAGACACCACTCTCTCTATCAAGCTTGGTGCTGACGCTGGTGAAGGCACTGAAGACATCATCGTCGTCCGTGGTCTCAGCTCCGATGTTGACCGTGTCGTCAATGAGATCAACCAAATCGTCAAGGATGCCAAGGAAGATGAGATCCTCAGCAGCTATGTACGTTTGACACCCTTTTCCATTGGTGATATTTATGCTAAACGATCTTCAGTTCCTCGACTTCGAGATCGATAAGGAATACGTCGGCCGAATCGTTGGTTCACAAGGCTCGGGCATTCACAAGCTTCGTGACCAATTCGGCGTTAAGGTCGACATTTCTGATGAGGGTGACGAGAAGGATGGTGGCAAGAAGAAGAAGACCCAACAGAAGTCCAAGATTACTGTAAGTTCACACATGCTTAAACCTTGATCCCAGACCTGATTCGTCTTCAGGTCACCGGCCGTCAGGAGAAAGCTGAGGAGGCAAAGAAACACATCCTCGCCCTCGTCGAAAGGCTCGCAGACGAGACCTCTGAGGTTATCAAGATCCCTGTCCAGTACCACTCTTCGCTTATCGGTCAGGCCGGCAAGTACGTTATCCGACTCGAAGACAAGTACCTGGTCAAGATCACCTTCCCTCGCCAGTCTTCCGACTCGGGCGAAGGTCGTACCCGCGAGCAGCTCAAGCCTGATGAAGTCTTGTTGAAGGGCGGTAAAAAGGGCGTTGCTCAAGCGAAGGCTGAGCTTCTCGATGCTTTGGAATTCGAGAAGGAGAACAACCACACATCAACCTTCACCATACCCACTCGTGCTGTCGCTAGGGTTCTTGGTCGTGCGGGTTCGACCATCAACGAGATCAAGAACGACACCGGTGCTGAGATTGACGTTGAGAAAGGTTACGAAGAGACAACCACGATCACTCTCAAGGGTACGAAGGCGGCGATCAGCGAAGCAAAGACCGCCATCCTGGCCATTTCGGACCAGGTTGGAGAGGAGACTACCGAGACGATCACCATCGAAAACAAATACCATCGCTCGATCATTGGTGCTGGTGGACAGGGCCTGCGGGAGCTCATTGCAAAGTGCAACGGACCAACTGATTCCAAGACTCAAGCCGGTCTCATCCGCTTCCCTCGTCAAGGCGAGACTGGTGATGAGGTTCGCCTTCGCGGTGACCCCAAACTTGTTGCCAAGCTCAAGGCAGAGCTCGAGTCTTTAGCTGCCACCCTCCGAGACCGTGTTATCCTTGGTGTCGAGATCCCCGCTGCTCAGCACCGTGCTCTCATTGGCCGTGGGGGCGCACACCTCAACGAGGTCCAGGACAAGTTCGGTGTCCAAATCCAGATTCCTGGCTCCCGTTCGTACCACCAAATTGGTGATCCTCAGAATGCAGAGGACCTCGAGGGTGTGGATGCTGCCAACATCGTCAAGGTCACTGGATCCCGCAGCAATGTCGACGCTGCTATCTTGCACTTGAAGGCTAATGTCAAGCCTCCACCGTCAGAGGCTGTCACCAAGGACATTACGGTGCCTCTCAAGTATCACCAGGCCATCTCTCAGCAGGGCAACTTCTTCAGGACACTGAGGTCCTTCGGCGTGACCGTCGACCACTCCGCCATGCCCACCAAGGCTGGCCTGCCTCCTGCTCCAGCAGCTGAGGGTGCATCGGAGGCTCGCATCGACGATGACACCGATGCTGAGGTTCCCGCATCTCAGTGGCAAGTCGTCGAAAACTACAAGGATGTGGATGAGGGTGATTCCACTTGGACCTTGAAGGGCAACGACGAGGCTTCGTTGGCCAAGGCTGAGAAGCTGGTCGTTCAGGGCATTGAGAATGCTGTTAAAAAGACGCACGTTGGATACCTCACCTTGGCTGACCGCTCCTCGTTCCCCAGGATTGTTGGAACAAGGGGTGCAAACGTTGCCCGCCTCCGTGATGAGAGCGGCGCTGATATCACAGTCGGTCGGGACAACAACGTGATCGTTATTGTCGGTAAGTGTTTCTGAGCCTCCATTCCTTGCTTCGAGGTTCTCACTAAAGTCACCAGGTTCTGAGACGGAGGTCACGAACGCTAAGAACGCCATCCTCGAACTGGCCGCGAGCAGGGGCCAAGGGCGTCGCCGCAATGATTGAGCATTGGGCGCCTCCCCAACATTGTCACCTCTAAAAATATAATCCATACCTTCTAAACCTTAATTCGGGATTATCTAGGCACTTTACCATCTTTTTGAATACATACTGGGTTTTTTGGATGCAAATTGTCTTCAGTAATCAACATAAGACATTGACACAAACTCCATATCTACGCTCGAATTGGTGCACCGTCGACGTCGCTGGCAGCATCGTCCATGGGCTGACCGTCCAAATCCTCCAGGGGCTCCCCATCCACGTCCTCGTCAACAGCCTGTCCGTCGATATCATCCCCAACAGGGTCTCCATCAATGTCGTCGCCAACCGGTTCGCCATCGACATCCTCCATTGGTTCTCCGTCAACATCGTCGCCAACAGGCGCTCCATCCAGATCATCGTCAATCGGCTTGCCATCCTCATCATCACTGACATCCATTGGCTCGCCATCGCTAGCAGGTTCTGATGCTGGTTGGGGAAAGACAGGCGCTGTGGCAGGCTGGAACCCAGCAGCCTTGAATTTGGATGTTCCTGCGTTGTTGCCAGTTGCAGGAGCTGCGCTTATATCTCTCGATACCGACCGACTGGCCGCGCCCTCATCCGACTCCTGAAGATTCCCTTCCAACCTTTGCCGCAGTTCGTTGGTGAAATCAGGAGGGAAAACAATGAGGTTCTCCCACACATCGACGACAGTCGTTATTTGCTTCTTGAACAAATCGGCGGTGATGCGACCGGGGAAGGAGTGGTAGATGCTGGCGAGGTGGTCAAACACGATACCCAACCGCGACTGGAACTCTTGACGGAACTTCCAGGCCCCCGTAAACGACGCGGCATTGTGGAGGATGTCGCAGATGAGATGCAAGCGAGCAACCTTGCGTGGGACGGGTGTGCCGTCCACGAGGAGGGAGGAGACGATAATGTCCGCAACTTCGTGTGCGGCTTCAGAGTGCTCAAGGCTAAAGGCCATGCAACGACCAATCTCTCCATACTTTCCGGACATGGCACGCAGCATCGCCTCGAACCTCTTGCGTGCAAGTTTCCCAAGTGTATTCTTGCGGGTCCTCTCACGCTCCGACTCCTCTCCGGAGTCTGTAGAGCAGACGGAATTATAGCCCTGGCAAAGACGCCTCAGGAACGGTGATCCCAAACGTGTATAGACTGCACGTACATCGTCGTCGAACTCTGGATCCTTGAAAGTCTCCGACTCGAGCAGGCCACGATAGAAGGCATGTCTTCGATGCTGCGGGAAAAGTATGAGATGCCAGATAACTTGGTGCTGCCTGTTACTCACGTTCTTTTGAAGCATGAACCTATACTTTGAGTTATTCTTTTCCTTCTCCTTGAGCATTTGTGCATATTTGCTTCCATGCCCTTTGACTTCAGCCGCAACTGCTCGAATGAACGTGTCTGTGACATCGTCATCGTCCATCACACCTGGTAAGGGACTGCGGGAGCCACGTCTGCGAGAGCGACTGCGCGATCGACTGTAAGAGCCCCGGTGGCGAGAGGTTCTTTCGTGGGACCGACTCCTAGACCGTCTCGATCCTCCCCTGTCCCGGGAGCGGGAGCGCCCCTTGCCTGGTAAGGGACTGCGGCTTCGACTGTCACTCCGATTGCGAGCAACGTTCGAAACTTGAGTAGCCGATTAGCTGAGGGAGATTCTTCTCGAAGCAAAGCACATACCATACATCGGTTTCGCAGCGACAGCAACTGCCTTGCTCCAACCGACGCGGAGAACAGAACCTCCCCAATCAAAGCCATCGAATTCGCGTAGAGCTTCCTCTGCGTCGCGTCGTTTCATGTACGAAACGAATCCACTAAGGCCAGAACTCTTGGCCTTTCGAGTGGAGGTCATGTCTGCTCCTGGCCCGCCAGATGCATCCCCTCGTGGCCACATAATTTTGACCTATTGAAAAGTTTATCACTAATTTCTTTGGAGAGAAGACAGAAGTGCATACCGATCCTACAGGCCCGACTTTGGCGAAGAAGTGTCCCAACGCTGGCTCTGTGACATGTGAAGGGAGGTTGGCAACGAAAATATTTGACGTCTGCCAAAAGAAGATGTATCAGCAGCCTTGCGACGCCTTTGTAACAAGGAATAGGCGAACCAAGGGGTCTCCTCGATCTTTGCTGCCGCTCTGTCCTTCATAGGCCGCGAGGGCGGTTATGGATTGACCACCACCTTGAATAAACAGAAAATTAGATTGAATGAGCTCCGACAGAGAACGAGAAGGTACCTCGGCCAGAAAACTTGGCTTCACGGTCAGCTTGTTGCCTATTGGATCGTAAGTACCCAGTATACGTTCCAGACAACTTGGATCCCACATCTTCAATTCTTCCAGGAAGTGATCCATGGCGCGCTTTCCTTTCGGCTTGGGAGCACCAGCCAATGGCGATGGAGACTTTGAGTGTATACTGTTAGTTCTCAATCCTATTTGGGAGACAACAAAACGCACTCTCTTGAAGAAGGCACCAGTTGAAGGCTTTTGGCTCTTCTGAACAGCTGCAGCAGGGTTGTACGCCGCCTTCGTATCTGCCCTGACAAAGGCTGACCCAGTCCTCCTCGAAGACTCTCCCCCTCCTCCTCCTTCAAATGTGTCCAGAAATTCTGCGTAAGCTTTGGCAGCACTTTCCTCTTCCTCCTTCCGTTTCGCCTCTGCAGCCTCTTGCTCTTTCTCCCTCTTCGACTTCCGCACTTTGCCGGATGCATACTGAGAGAGTTTAGCGTCATCTAGAGGTTTTTGCTGAAGGGTTTCGGTCGAAGGAGAGCGCGTAAGTTTGCGAGAGTAGATGAGAATAAACACAAGCTCTATCGCACAGGGAAGTGGTCTTCCTCATCGTCACCAAAGAATGCGGCAAGTTTAGACTTTGTTTTGTCCATGCTGGTAGCTGGCTATGAGAACTGGATGTATCGATAACTGAAGTGGTAGGAGATTGTGGTCATTGGTCAACTGGTTCAGCATACTATCCCTCACCACATGTTCGGACACACCACTGAATCGGATCTCCCCTCCCACCGCACGGTTGGACTCTAAACTTGGAATATAAGCTGAGGGATGTTAACTGAATGTATTTATTAGCTTTCTTTGTGAAGGGGTACAGAGGGAGAGCAAGGGGAGAGGAAAGGAATTCTGGCCAAGAACCGCCTGCCGAAGCGACGGCCTGACCTTCCAGTGATCCCGTTGATCGACAATCAAGCTTGCCGAAGCGTGCCGTCGGCGCTTATTCTTCGCCGCCCTTGCTGACTGTCGCTGGAGGCACTGACTGGGAGTCCTCCTGCTGTGAGCTCCAGTGTTGAAATATCATATTCTTATTATCCTTGGTATTCTCGCCTCCCCTAGCCTTTACATCCGGTTTACAATTTAACCAATCATAAGTAGTCGCCGTTCTACGATTTGTGGCTGAGAAGGCGTGTCATCACAGCTTGATTGAATTTTGATCGACGTGATGCAAGAATGGCTTGCCGAGGCCTGCCGTCCGATTCAGTGGTGTGTCCGAACATGTGGTGAGGGATAGTATTGCAGCGTCCTGCCGAGGGCAGGATCAAAATATCGTTCCCACGCTTCTCAGAACTCAGAACGACGATGTCTTCAAGAGCACTGAGAATCTGCTACTGGTAGGATTTTTGTCTACGTTTAACCTCCCATCATGAGATTCTTCAGTCCATCTTGTACATATGCCATTGGTTTTAAAGGTGGATGAGGAACCGCGTCGAACTGAATGTACTCCCGTGTCCCCGCAGAGTCGATACGAATCTGCCCAGAACCGTGAGCTTTGTCTGCATCCCAAGCTAGTGAGAACTTACAAAGGCCCCTTTGTTGCCCGACTGATCTACGTAGTTGGGTGCTGAGAAGACCGTCGTACACAAGCCATCATGTTCGACCTGATACCCGTCTGTGGAGATCGGTGAGGATACTGATGCAAAGAAGTGGCGAGGTGCTTACTTTGTCGGACCTCATGGCTCCGTATAATCCCGGAGACCGAGTTGAGAGTGCACCAGCGCTTCGTTACATCCGGCCCAAAGGCGATACCGACGCCCTGGAACACGGACACCACAAAGTAAGTGAAAAGCTTTAGCAAATAGACTTCAAAGCCAATCTCACCCGTTTGCTGGGACCACGGCCAGGACGTTCCTGGGGATCGGTCCAAAGCATCTACGATTTGTGCTCAGAATCATCCCAATGAATCTCATCTTGGAATGAGAGCAGTTACCTCGCCTAAAGACGAGTTAGCCAACTCTAAATCGGGGGACAAGGATCGATCGGGAAGACATACACATAAGGCCTTCCTGACCAGGCTGTCTTCCTATCCGTGGAACCTTGCGGATGTCATCGAGGGTCACCTCGTCTTTACTGAAGAGACCTCCATGGACGACAAAGTATCGCTTGAAGCCTTGCGGTGAGAGAATAGCATTCGCAGCTTCCTTGCCTACTGGGGGCTTGGTCGCGCTGACCATTGTCGATAAAGGCACTGCTCCAGTTAGGCCCACGGCTCTCAGAAGCCCAGTGAATACACTTACACGCCGTGAACACATGGGCGAACAGCTGTTGCGCCTAGGATCAGCCGAGATGAAGTACCTGAGGTTAGATCAAGACCTCACCTTGTAGGATTGCTCTCCGTGCTTGTGTTTGGCCTCTCCTTCAAAGCCGTACGTCCTGTTCATATCCTTGGCTTCATGGTTACCACGGTTGATGAACATGTACTTGGGATACAGCCCTAGCTGTCATGTTAGTAAAGGTCATCACGCGACCATGAAAAGCTCACATTTGTAGGAGAAGGCCAACAAGATCACCTCGATCGACCAAGACCCTCGATCAACGAGATCGCCGTTCATGAGCAGGTAATGCTTTTCATTTGGTTCTCCGGTCAACAAGAATAGATGGAGCACGTCGTAGAATTGGCCTGTCGGATACTCAGCGATGACACCTTCCTGCAGAGGCAACACGCACCATGCACGTCGCCAATAACGTCTATTGTGACACCCTCAGGAATCTCCACATCCACCAGACTTTCATCCTGAGCAAAGTAGCTGTGGGCACCAAGGACGATCTCCCATACATACCGCTTGGGCAGGTTCTTGCCGCTCTTGTACCATTCGATCATTTCCTTGATGAATTCGATCGTCATATAGAATTTGCCGTCCTCGTTCTGAGGAAGGACAGGGCCAGCGTACGACCGGTCGACGTCACATCCACCTGCAAAGTTCACTTGGACCGGGCATAATTCCAAAAGGAAAGCGCGTACCTTCCGCGATGATTTCCTGACAGCGCAGTACTGGATCCTTCTCTCCTTCTACTTCGATAGCCTAGGAACCACAGATAAGACTATGGATACGGAAAAGCTTTGTTATGACGTACCTTCTCGAACTCGACCTTGCGATGGAGCTTTTGGGTTGCAGTCAACTGCGCACGAACCGTGTCATTCTTGGGCTCGAGCTGGAGGATCTTCTTGAAATCCGCGACAGCAGCTTGGAACTTTTGCAACTGCAGAAAGCATGTCGCCCGACTACACCATATGTGAGTAATCGAGATCTACTGCTCGAAACGTGCAGAAAAGCACATACCGATAGTAAGCTTTGGCATACTTGGGATCAAGTTCAATAGCCTTCGCTAGATCGTATCAGCCCGCGTTCAGTCATGGCTTTTCGTGTAGGAGTAACAGACATACAGGCGTCCGACAGGGCGTAACCGTGCTCCTCTATTTTGATACGTGCAGCTGCCCTGTTACACCACACCGTTGCATCGTTCGGGTTCTTCTCGATCGCAAAGCTGTATAACTTGGCAGCTTCAGGGAAATCATGACCTGTATTTGTGGTCAGTCTTTCATGCTCTCCTGGTCACATTTAGAAATCTTCATACCGATAAAGGCTTTATTAGCCTGGGCTTTGATCTTGAGAGCTTCCGCCTTATCCTCATCTGATACTTCCTTATCTGAGAGGCTCAGCGCCTGAATTTCGGGAGACGGTGGAATGGATGAGGGTGGCGTTGAAGCCGATGCAGTAGGCGATGCGGTGGCTGAGGAGTCTGAGGTACTCATCTTTGAGGGTCGCGTTCACTGAGAAGAGCCTAAAGTGATGGCGTCGAGCTGCGATCCTTTCCTTGGACACTTCTCACGGTGATATCATCAAACTTCTGAATTTCGCCGTACTTGAATGAGGGTATATCTATGGTCGAGGGAGTCGACTTGCATTAGGAGGGACTTGGATAGATACCAAAGATGAAGCAATAAGATAGCTAACAACGATACTATAGTATGTTGCATAAAGGGTATGACCATCCAGACTGAGAGAACGGTTGAGCGGAAGAAGCAGAGAAAGCGCAATCAATGCACAGATGCTGGGGTAACAATGCAATGCAAATTAGCTGAGACATATCAGATGGGAGGCCAGTGTGAAAACCGTGAAAGACCATGCGCCATCGACAGTTAGGCCGCTGGCACTGGAGTCGTCATCCTAGTTGCAGACGTCGAGGTTGAAGTACTTTCCAAGACGGAGGCCGGCATCGTAGGCGTTCCTGTTCTGGCACCAACCGTTCAAGAATTGATGCAAGCTGATGAAGAACACTTAGAAACGTAGTTTTAGAGAGCAAGAGAAATGCACTCACTAGTCAACGTTGTTCTGGCAGCGGCAGCAGTTGGAGAAGCGAGCGTTGGTGGCACGCTCCTGTCATGGGCATGAGCGACTTGTATGACAGATAGCAAAAACAGGGATACGTACAAAGGTGAGACCAGGCTGCCATCCGTTGTACTGTCCAATGCTCTTCAAGACATCACCACCGTTGGCATTCAAAGTGCGGGCGAAGTACTCAGCACCAGTGCGGATGTTGAAACCCTTAAAGTTACGCGTTAGCCCTTCCGAGGTCATTTGATTGATAGAAAGGACATACGGGATCCCTGCAGTTGCCGCCAGGGGCACCTCCACACTTCTCCTGGGTGATTTGCATCAGTCCCTGCTCGCCACCACCACCGACGGTATCAGGGTTGCAAGAAGACTCCTGCATGGCGAACGAAGCCAAGACAATGGGAGGAATGCCATTCGCGTTACCGAATTGTTCGAATGCCCAGAAGAAGGCAGAGCAAGCATGGAAGGGGCTGTTGGGGTTTTGCAAGGCATCGTGGAGAGGCACAATGCTGAGCTGGTCGAAGGTCAAACGAGGGGGAGCCCATCCTCCGCTGTGGATTCCACAGTTAAGGAAGTCGATGTGACCATTGGGACCGCTCTCCCTGGTGATCTCAGCTATGGAAAAATAGGGTGAGATGTTGATAAACGGCGGGTAGGGTGGTCGACTTACCAGTGGAACGAGCACCTCCGCAATAGTCAGAGTAGACCATCTTCGCTCCGCCACTGTTGTTGTTGTTGGCAGGGGGAGCAGGGTTGTTGTTGGCCGGGGCGGGAGCAGGAGTGTTAGCCGGAGCCTGGGCAGCGGGTGAGGTAGCAGCAGGCGAAGGCTACATTTGGCGAATGTCAGAAAACGTGAATTGAAAGTAGAGCTTCTGTTCCAACATACCGCAAGGTTAGCAGGTGCATCAGAAGGTCGGGCCTTGCAACGCCTGCGGGTGGTCCTTTCGGCAGGCTTTGAGCCAGTGTTGTCACCACCGGCCTGGCGACGGGCCATGGAAGAGTGGCGAGAGATCAAGCCAGGGCCCTGGTGGATGCTGCTTGCATTGGCTGTCGCAGCGGACAGGACGACGGCGAGGACAACAGCGGAAAGCTTCATTGCTGAATAGTTTAGGGTGAAAGAGTGACGATGCTAGTGATGGAACTACTAGCGGTTATAGGTTAAAGGGAGTGAGAAGGAGGAGAAAGGACGGCGGACGACGTGTCGGTTGGGGAGAGAGAAGCAGTCAAGCGAGCTTCTCAATAAAACGGAAAACCAATCACTCAAGGCAATCCCACTCCGTGCATGATCAAAACATCACACGTCTCGTTGCCAGGAAGCTTAAGTTACCAAACGCGGCCTTGGCATTCCATCCCTGACAATCAAACGCATTTTGCAAGTTGTGCTCATTTGTCGAGGTCAGCCACCTACTTTTCAGAGATTCAGAGCACCCAGAATGTCCATCCTTGGACTCTATGCCCTTCAATTATTGCCCGTCGAAAGGGGTCGCAGTACAACGCATGTTCTGAAAGGAAATGCCATCAATGTGTTCAATTTGATCACATTGATCTTTAGGGGCTCGGCGCTTCCTTGGCTATGATGTACCACTCCTCCACCTTCGTATGCTTCCACTCCTTCAAGCTTTTTGGCCGTGATCAGCGTGAGCTTGCCCTGGTCTGCAACCTCTCGCGATCAGCAATTCGTTGAAGAGCAACATCGACTTTGTAGAGCTCGAAAAGCCCGTCGGATGCTGCTCGGCTAATTTTCGCCGCATCATCTAGCAGCTGACTCTCCAAATTCGTGACCGAACATAGGTCAAGCGCCCGAGCTTCCCGAAAGTCCTTTTAACATCTCGACGCTCTAGAGCTATGCATTCGGTCATGAAGGGTGCGCAGAGACCACGAGCTGTTCCACCGTTAAAGTCAGGAGAGAAGGTCACCCCATTGTAGACCCTTGGTCGACCCCTGCCAAAGGATCATCGCTCTTACGGCGTTTGCAAAGACAGGCGAATCGGCATGATGCAAACATGATGCCGAAGCATCAGAACCTGGAGAATGCGAACCGAGGAAGAGCATGCAGGCATCCTCAGGCATCGCAAGGTACAGCCAAAGTTGTTTGGATCCGGCTTCTCTCTAAATGCTAACAGTTGGGAAGATGAGAGGCTGCGTGACAAGTGAAAACGATCTACATACCCACCTGACATGCTTTAGGTTTTGTGTTCGTCAGGCGCATAAATAACTCAACCCCTTTTCCTGGCACCCCTTGGATACTTCTGCAGTTCTAAGTGGTGCTTTGTAGGGGAGGGCGATGACTCTGGAGCAAGCAGATAAGAACCGTGTACCACCACTGTAAGCATAGTAGGCATGTAATTGCATCATATACCCAAGTCCTGTCATGCCACCTTGCCCCGTGCATGAATGTGTTCTGCCTTTAGCTCACATGAGTTCACCAACGCCGCAAATGACCTCGCTTAGGTAGATATCGTCCGTTCGGGATATCTCGCGTCCCCGTCAGAGGCATCAACGTAGCGCCCGATGTACCTCTAATAAGCGCCCGCCAGAGAGTTCCTGTCCCTGTGCAGAAGCAATGTATGGGCAATGACATTAAGTTCCTCCCCCAAATCTATTCTCGCCATCTCATTCCGTTGGACTATCACGCAGAGCCTTTGATAAAACCTTACTCCCCTTCCTTATCCAGTGACTCTGTTCTTAGAACGATGGTGCTGAGAAGCGCCTAGACGCCACCGCACTGCTTCTCGACCTTCCTTTGGGTTTGAGAAAGGCTTCCTTATCAGTGAATACATTCGTCTGGATAAGAGGGCTCACTCGCTGGGCGAGGGTTCGTTCGAGAAATCATACTTGTAACCAGTGCGTTGCTCAGATAAGACTCGACATGCCTCGGAAAACCGGCGTGACGTCCAGGCACCCTGAGTATCCAAGTGGTTCCTGCATAGTTTGCGCGCTTATCTGAGCCTCGGGCTTCGTACTGATCATAGAAGTACGAATATGACCCAGGGCCAAGCAATTTAAGTCACATATACGAGGTGAGCAGATCCCTGTCGGGAATCGCGGAACTTGGGGGTCGGGACCTGAACGGAATCCGTTCCATCCATTCAGTCGGTTGCGTCGGGACAGGGGCAATGGACGAGCGCGCCGCTTCGAGCGTCATTTAGCTCTATCGAGGTTTACAAGGGGGACCAAATCCACGACCTGAAACCTGTTGTTGTCTAGAGATCCAAGCGTCAAGGTAACCACTACACGAGAGCGAGAACGAAAACCCAAATAAAGGAAAAGCAGGGGGGGATTGGACGGCTCGGGTGGATCTGCTTCTAGTTGAAAAGGGTAACTCTACCGGTAGCCATCGACACCTCAAGTTGACAGTCTACAGCATTAGATCGCACAAGACCGAATACAGCAAGATGCGATTGTTGATCGTCGAGAACGTGATGATGACCAGGACAAGAGTCTAACCAGGGTTGAATTAGTGAAGGAGAGGAGGACGACGGATGCCTTAGCATAAAGGAAAGGCAGAGGAAACCAAAGGGATATCCTCGATGAGGAAGCCACCATTTTCATAGCAAGCCGGCGGGTGAAGGGTTATGTTGAACTCCATGTAGCGCGTGAAACAAACCGCCATTTAGAAGTAAAAGGTCAGTGAGATCATCGAGTCAAACAGAGGGACAAAAGACTCGTGTGGGCATGGCACACATGAGTGCGCGCCTACGTGTTCATATTTATGACAACGCAGGAATCCACAACTAGTCAAGAAAGAAGACATCATTCTTGGAACCACACAAGACGTGTGCAGAGTCATACACACGATGGGAAAACTGACAAGAAGCCTGGGCGAATTGGCGGTGCAGCGCTATTGATAGCGTTCCTAGCCTTCGGTACACAGGCAAGTGACAACATCTGTTCAACATGGAACGTGCAACAGATTCGATGCGCACGTCGAGAAGACAGATGGGAAATAATGAGTTAGTTCTGGTCAATACACCGCCATGGGCTAGAGTGGAGGAGGAGAATGGACTGGACAGCTCCATGATGCTCGGAGGAGATGCCCCGCTGAGGAGATGTAGATAAAGAAGCGCAGTCGGCCGCAAGGAGGAGGCGAGGCAAAAGTCCGAAAAGCCTTCTTGGGGGATTCACCGGGAGTACTTTCCAGTTCCCCTGGGGAACGTACTAGCGACTTTATATGACTGAGAGTATTATTTTGTGAGCGCAACAGATGAATGGAAATGGAGAGACGATGACTGGCCGAGACGTCGGGAGGGCCGAGGCGCGCGTGGTGGGTGTGTGACTCAATGTTTGTTGTTGTTATGTACGGAAAGGCCTGTGACTCGCCTGTGGTTGCTCGAGTGACTATAGGCCTGTGCTTTTATAACCGACAGAACCACCCAAACAGCCAATCCCTTTGCAGCCCACCAGCGAGAACACCTTTACAACTCATTTAAGCGCCCAAATCTCCCTGGTTTCTCCCCACAAAGTCACTGGTTCCCAGCCGACTTTGTGATCTCGGATTACCCTAGTCTTTCAAGGACTTGGGCTAATCCCTTCCCCTCCAACTATCGAAATGTATCGATTTGCTCAACTACGATTTGCCTCTGTCTCGAACACCAACTCCATCTCCGTCTCCCAACTCGCTGCTGCTGCCAACGAAACTTCTGAATCTTTCACTTCCTTCGATGCGATTGTCTCCTTCCTTTAATTTTTGAACGAACTCTGTATCTGTCTGCATACCCCCCCAACTCAGGACTCTGAACCCCCCAACTTAGCTTTTCTGCTTTAATCACCCCAACTCAACCCCCCGAATGCACAACTTCACTCACTCGCTCGCACATCGGGCGCCGCCTGCTTCCCGCACACGGGGCCGGTGGCAGCCCTATGCAGCCCTCCAATCAGCATCTTCTTCTTCGTCCTCCTCTGCATCGTCAACCGTTTCGTCCACTTTTTCTGCAAGAATATCGCCGGCCAATTATTTAAACAACACCACCCCCGCAACATCAGCAACATCATCCCCCGCTTCGTTCGAAGCCGATTTATCTCGTCCAAAGGACACCAGCGCCCGCGAAGGGAATAAAACAAAGTATGCATTGAATCTCGTGGGTACGTGCATACTTATTTCTCTCGTTTCTGAGTCCCAGAGCCGACGCAACCAACTAGATCAATCCGTCAAGAGCCTTTGCGACATCTGGCGGCCACAGGATATCCCAGCCGTCTACAGCAACTCGAAGGCGACGCTGGCACCCTCGGATGGCCCGCACACCGCACTGCTTTCCCAGCGCCTCGCCAAACCCACCGCATCCTCCTCCCTGCTCACCCACAACCGTCTCTCCTCCTCACAGCCTTCTATTCCCACGACCCCTGTCCTAATCCAGACAGGTACCACAGAGGCTCCTGCCCCTCTGGTTCCAGTCCGGGGATTCGTTCACGAGGTCTTGAAGCGGTCAAGGACGTCAGGAGGTGTTCTACAGACTGCATTATGCTATCTGGAGGCTATCCGACCAAAGCTCGCAGAGCTTATCAGGCAGGAGAAGGAAGGAACCGGCATGCGAGGAGATTCAGAGCCCCTATCGACGATTACCCCCGCAACCGACGAAGAGCTCGCTCTCGAGGCCGAACTCGCCAAGGCGGAGGACGAGGCAGTAGCCTACGCTTCCGCCTCCATCGATACCGTTCGGATCGACGACGACTGCCAACTCGCCAGCCCCTCTGCCAACGACGAGCCACCTGAGATCAGGCCATCATCCCCACCCAAACCATCTGCTACGGAATACGCAGCACTGCCGCCACTTCCCTCTCCTCTCCTTTGCCCACGACGCTCGTTCCTCGCCGCCTTGATCCTCGCGTCGAAGTTCACGCAGGACAAGTGCTACTCGAACCGCGCCTGGGCTAAACTCTCTGGTCTTTCCCCTCGCGAAATCGGAAGATGCGAACGAGCGCTCGGCGACGCTCTCGATTGGCGCCTCTGGGTTGGTAAAGCCGCGGTGCCTGCAGTGCCTGCGACCACCAAGCCCGTTAGCCGATCGCAAAGTGAACCCTCCATCCTCGTCACCCCTCCTATCCCTTCTTCACTGCCAGACACCGGCATTGCTGCCCTTGCCGCTGGCCTTCGTCGTGCCGCAACACTCCCATCCGACGCACTTACACCCAACTACGCCCCTATGGAGAAACAGGAACGATCTTACACCTCGGATTGTGCTCTGTATCTCCAGGTCCGTGCCCCTATCCTTGCCTACTAACTCTCTTCTTACACGCCTACAGACCCCAATTTCCAAGCCCGACAACGTCCACTCGAACGGCAGCAGTCCGCTCTCCGACGTTCCCAGCCTGTCGTACTCGCCGTCATCGACGGAATCATCATCTTCTGGAGAGCGCACAATTCAAATGTCGACGTTCCTTGAGGACAACATGGTCCCGCCTGGTGGCGAGTCTAGTCAAGCTTGGCCGTGGTTGGATTCGGATGCGCTGCCAGGATCGTTCATGATGAACATCGATGGCGCGTCCAAGGGTGGATTTCCGGGTGTCAACGGTGGATACTATGGTCATCCGGCACACATGTCGTCGTCGCCGGTGGCCAAGATCAATGGCAAGTTGCTGACCGGGAATGGCTTGCAGGCCTTCCAGACCAAGCGCCACGCACACGTGGGACTCGCTTCAGCTGCGTCCTTTGGGGACCTGGCTGAAGCCGGGCCTTTTGCTGCAAACGGCGCCCACATTTTCAAACCTCAACCGTATGCGATCGCGATCGATGTCCCCTCGATGGGATAACATTGGTGTTGCTTTTGTTGTAGACTTGGTGTTCTTCTCTTTTGGCCAATGTGTATTCTAAACTCCCTCTTGTCTCTCTCTTTCCTGATTCTTTCTTTTAACTCTTCTTCTGTGATACAACCCTTTTATTCACTTCTTCAATGGCAGCAGCAGCCTTCCCCCTTCCCAAAAACAAAAACAAGATTCAGAATTTCTCTTCCCTTACTCTTATCTCATCTTTTAACCTTTACTTTTCATTCAAGTAAGTGCATTTATGTATTCTTTGACATGCGTGGATGGCCTCTTGTTGTTACGGACTGGATTTCGAGATTGGGACGAGACGATATCGATTGTACTGTATCATCCCCCACCCCCTCCTTCACTCGACATCGCCCCGTCTCTCCTCGCTCCGGACTGTTCCGACCCCTCGACTCTCCCCTTTTGCAACCACTCTTATTTGCTTGATTGAATATCGCCCTCCCCATCGTGTACCTATATAGCCTTTTGCCAGATGACTAGTCCTCCTTACCCAACAGCTGCCCCGTCTCTCCCCTGGTTCCCTTTCTGTATTCTCTGATGCCCTATCCTCCCTGTCCTTCCCGGATGGTGTTGGAGACTGGATGATCAGATGGAGATGGGATTCGCGAGGGCAGAACATGAGCTGTCGATGGCATACCAAGGCAAACAAGCCGCCTGGTACCAAGTGTAAGATTTCCCTTGGCTTTGTCCGTTATCCATGACTACTGGACTCTTCGCTTTCCAGATTCGGCAAGCGGACGTTCAGGAGGAGTCCGACCCTCATTCGAGTCTCGAGGACTTGGAGGGGACACATCAGTCACCGAATTCCCCGCAAGGGTGTACTCGACGGCGAAGGACTCTTGGGCCGTGTGCGCCCTTCGAGACTGCTGCACCGACTTGAACGTCACCTCGATCATACTTCGCGATGCACATGGCTCGACGTCGAGCAAACGGACGGGTATTGCCAACTCCGTCGGCTGGGAAGGCTCTCATGGAAAGCCTCACTAATGCCATACTTGGCGGGCAGGGAGGCTGTCATTTCCGTGTTTCCATCCTGTCGTCGTTTCTACTGCCGTCCAGTGGCCTTTTGTGCAGAAAACATGGCTCGAATGGCGGATGATTCCTTTGACTGAACGAGTGTCTCTCACCATCCGCCCTCTTCGTCATCTATTGTGTGCTATCAGCTAACACCGTGTCTACATGATTCACCAACAGTGGTCTTGTGCCAGTCTTGTACTCACCAACACCCTTACGCTTAGGTTTGGAGGGCTCTGAAATCAGACACCGGCAATGGGCTGTTTGGACAGTGAGTCCATTGGTGCAACGGTTCACATATGTACGAGATCTCATCGGTCTGAACAGCTTCCACGAACAAAGTCCTCGACTACAATGGGATCCTCTCATGTCGCTCATGTTCTCGCCTCTCAGGACCAGATGTATCGAATGGCTTCCTCAAGATTGTTCAGGGGCTTCCAGGTACAGGAGAAGGCACAATAGAATTACGACCAAAAGGAATACCGGATAGTACTCTGGTTGCGCCTGGGGGCTCGTCTGCCTTGATCTCGCAGTTATGTTCTTACTTGTAGGGCCAACGGAGGACGGTTTGTTGGGAACGGCTCTTTCGATAGGTTGAGCTTAGGCAATACATTTATTTGATATGAGAGACTACATTTCGAGAGGCGCTGTTGCGAATCACGCTCAATCTACTCGTTGAAAAACTCAAGAGGTGTTTCTTTCGTCTGAACGGCGCGCCACTTGGTCGGTCGACCATCAGCATCGCGTTCTGCTTCGTCCGTCCAGAGAGAGTGGAAGATTACATCCTGGACGCCCTGGGCAGACATCAAAAGGTATGTCAGTGCGCGCACTTGATTGGTGACAGGAAGGGAGGGGCATACCCTGTTTGGAGGATCATGGATGCTAAATGCTCGCGTTGAGAATACCGCTGAGAGATCGTCAGCAAGGGAAGCGCTCACCGGACGTGCACGTAGCCTTCGCCTTCGTCATCGTTCACGGCTGGTATTTTGATCTTCCCGAGCAGAACATACCCGTATGAGGTTGACGCACTCCTGATCTACTCGACAGGCTCTAGTCAATCCTGGAGAGGATCCCGTGGAGTGCTCGACTCACCTCTACAAGATCCTGCTCAATGGTGAAATCGGACAGCTGTTCGTCGCTAAGCCCCTTTGCCCTGGACCACATCTTGGGCTCATGAAGGTCCCAGTGTTTACGGGACTTGAGGATCTCTGACTTGATCGTAGGGAGAATGGCATTAAAGGCATCAAGCCCAGTCTGCTTTGGTGGGCTGGGGTCGCTGAAGCTCAGCATCTCGGAGGAAGCTAGTCGATAGTGTCAGTGCTTTGAGTCTATAACTAAGCGACAGACGGGACTAATTGCGTACCCATGGTTTAAACGCTGGTGGTGGTGAGGAAGAGAGGCTGCACTCCCCCGTCAATGTGATCACATCATCGCGTTGCCCCTATTCGAGGTCCGCCTCCGAAGCGCGTCGAAAACAGGCCTTCACAAAATACAAAGGCAACAAGTAGCCATCCCATAATACAGATACATGATCCATTTATAAATATAGAGCTACATTAAATTACACCTCTGGTACTGAGACTAGTCAGACGTGGCCAACGCACGGAGTGGGGTGTTGTTTATGACTTCTTGCTACGCTGCTCAGTAAAATGGATGCTGAGACGCGTCAGAGCTAGATGTAGGACTGTAGTATCGACTTGCGATTGTAGGGCCATTGCTGTGCTGTAGGTATATGTCAGAGCAAAGCTGTTACGCGATGAAAGGCAACTCACGTATGGATTCGCGTAGCCCCGGCTCTGAACCTGGTGATGATAATTGACGTTCGTTTGTGCAACTTCATAATTTGCTGTTTGATATGTATTGGTAGCAGCGTGTGGCACCCCGTAGGGGTTTGGTGTCGATAGTGGGTAGGGAAATGCTTGTGCCGAGCTATAGTATTGGCGGATGTTCATCATAGAATCGTAGACAGTGAGCCCAGAGGCTCTGGCAGGTTGTATATACTCCTTTGGCATACATGACACTCTCTCGGCAGTTGGTCGAGGGTGGCTAATAATCCTGGAGTCAGTATCTCTTCGATTGCCCTCAGGGTATGCAACACGTACGTGGGTACTGCCGAAAACTCGGCTTTCATTGCTCTCGAAGACGCGACGTTACGATCTTCAAGACTGTCAAAAGTGGGTGGGTGGTTTAGCCCTGGGCACTGTCACCCTTTTGACTACATACTTCGGAAGCCTTTTTGTGGCGTCTCCATCTTCAGGATTGGTGCCCATACGCGGTTTGATGTCCGGCTGAGCGAACGAGAACTCGCGGAAACTCTTCGTCTTTCTTGCATGGGCATCTATCTTGTCCTGGACGGCATTAGGCCATGAGCACTGTATATTATATCAGTTAGAAACATTCGGATATAACTTTATTACCCCCGTGTCGACTTGCCTCCAGGCCATGGCGCTCGCAGCGTTTGCATTTTGGGTGCCGTTCGTCACACTGAAGTAAGAGAATTAGACTGGAGAGCGATCTTTGCGAAGGCTGTCTTGACTCGCCTTGACCTTCTTTGTGCGGCAGGTCTTGCAGCCAGTTTTACTTCGAGTGAACTTGTGCCTCCTCTTTACGAGCGTTTCTTCTGAATTGTCGGAGGCCCCTGACATCGAATATTGGGAAGGGGTGGAACTTGAGGCAGGATTCAGAGAGGATCTCAAGGAAGGTGAATGCTGCGCATGGAAAGACATTAGGCAATGAGTGGCACGGCGAAAGGTAGTAGGTATTCTGGCTCCTGATTTCTCAAATTACCTAGTTATATGATATATCGGTACCTCTTCAAGAAACGTGGCGAAGATCAAGGGCTTAGCTAGGAGATATGCGGAAGGGTGACGATCGCGCAGGGTTCTGCGGGAACATTATCTAGGGTTGTTACGAAGTCAACCACGCAACTTGCAGTCGTTGTTGTTGCCTCGACAAATAGTCGTGGGCCAAGTTCTAGAGGACAGATTCCAGTAACACTATCGGCACTATCATCTCCTATCGGCTTCCCATTGATTAGCACAGGGCTTTACTTACGTTCTTCATTCCAGCTGCTCGTGCAGGATTTCCCATTACACCCAGATGTTGCCTCCACGCGTTGAACTTCCTTGCTCTTTCATCATAAATTAAATCAGAAGAAAGTTGCTTCAATATTCGGCACGCGCAAGGGGAGGCCTCATCACACTCCACGGAGAGGGCTTCTTCTTCTCTCTCTTTTTTCTTTTTTCCCTGAGGATGCAAAAACCCTTTCAAGACTTGAAAACATTCTGATGGAGTTTGAGGTAAACTTAGACGGCCTCCATTAGTGGCCACGACGCGACCGCATGTCCAACTTGCCCGCTATTCTTTGTCTGGCCGCATATATCCCTCACCGAGGGAAAAGGAGCTTGAGATTGACTCCTTCGCGACTTCGGGGCGTCATCGAATCGCACTCGTAAAGCACTGGTAGACTTGTGCATACGGAAACCTTATGGCTGCCGTTCACTCTCCTAGAACGGGTCTGATGATCACGAAGTTTCGTGCTGACCACGAGGCATCAAGCTGCATCGAGGCCGTCTTTATTACAGGCGAGAATGGTGCTGCCTGAATAAGACTGGCTACGTAGGCTAGACCGCAGCTTATCGAGGTGGGACAGGGTATAATGAGCATGGTACGGCAGGTTTCTAGGGACGAACTTCTTGTTTCAATGTGACAAAACCTGAAAGGTTATTTCATGCAGTATCGTGCCTCCTGCCTGGAAGAACGTTTTGGCATCTCCTGTTCCCTCCCGCCGGGCGTTATATGCCTCTCGGTTTGACATGAAGTAGCATTGACGCCCAGCCGTCACAATGTCGCTGGGTTTGAATATTGACAAAGGCAGAGCGCTTGTTGAACGACAACAAATACAACTTCACAGAGTCTTACATAAATGACTGGCTGAGGCTTGCCAACGGGCTGCTCAGGACCGAAATTCATCCCCTCGAGAGGTTCTTTCATCTTGCCGGGGTTCCGATAAAGGGAACATGGTAAAAGACCACCACAGCCAGCAGGCACGACTAGTGTGTGCATACATCTGCACGGAACTATGGAATGTTTCTACATGTTGGATGAATAGCAGATAAAAGAAACCTATGAAAACCCTAGCAGTGGATCATACATCTCAAACGGAGGAGAACGAATGCGCAAGCACAGCAAAGAAAACGAAATAAGGGTCAAATGAATGGCGACGAGTGCCAGTAGAAGGTCGAAGAAGGCAGGAGGATGCTAAGAAGATCCGCTGGAAGTGCTTGGGCGTGACGCACTCCTTCGATGCATCAATAATGTGTTTGGCAGTGAAATGATCACACTCACTCGTCCCTCGACTTCTTCTTTGTCCAACCCCAGACCGTGGCGATCCATCTGCCCATGGTATTCTCGTACTTCATCATGTTATGGATCCATGGATGATCGAGCATTGCCGCTGGAGTGGGTCTTTGTGATTGATCCACGGTAAGGCTATAATAACGGTTGGTGAGCATATATCCATGATGCGGAAGGTTGCTAAAACGTACGCTTGCTTGACGAAGTCCTTCATTTCCTCACTCCAGGAAACAACTCCTTCCTGGTCTTCCAAACGTGGGGGCTGAGGAGGGGTCAACATATGGACTGCCTTCTAACACGAAACACACTGACCTCTTGGTTCGTGATGTACATCATAAGTTCGATGGGTGGTAGATCTGGAGGGAAAGGGAAGCGGTTCTGGACGAGTTCCAGAAGGGTGATTCCGGTTGACCAGACATCCGACCTGATAGAATAATCCTTTCCCTGAATGCGTTCTGGCTGCATGCCAGTGAGCAAACATCGGCGAAGAGAAGCGCTGGGTCACATACCGCCATATAGAAACTGGTCCCGGTGAAGGTTCCTGCAAGTGAAAGAGCATCAAGCTCTCCAGAGACACCAAAGTCAACCAGCCTCACGACTCCTTCTCTGGTGAGAAGGATGTTGGAAGGTTTGATGTCTCGATGAATCGTTTTCCGTGAGTGTAGATATGCCAGGCCTTGCAAAACCTACTGTGTGATTAGTATCAACCCACCTCGAATAATAGCAAAGAGAAATCACGGCTCACCCCTTCCGCAATCCTTCCGGCAATCTTCTCGCCGACGATCGCTCCTCTCTCCCTGATCTTCTTTGCAACTGATTCCAAGCTCCCTCCTTCACATAGTTCCATGAGAATCTTGACCTCGCTGGAAGATGGAGACATGTACACCCCGTAGAACGACACGATGTTCGGGTGCGTTGTCGAGGACATGATGTTCAGCTCTCGAAGCAGCTGCTTCATCGGCGCCTCTCGTGTTGTTATGGTCTTGCGGGCTACCACCATGTTACTTGGCTTGTGCTTGACTTTGTGGACGGCGCCACCGGCGCCTTCGCCAAGACTAGCGATCTCTTCAAAGTCGGCGTCGGACCAGTCTGACGAGGTCGTTAGAATCTGAGGCCCTTCACCCGCTGATTTACTAATGCTGATCGTTTTAATCCTGTCGGATATCTGGTCAATGGGTTGTTTGATAGCAGCGTCACGAGCTACGATGGTTGCTCCATTGCTGTGGGTGGTCCCATCCGGAACTATAGTCCTCTCGTCCCCCGAACCAGGAGAAAGATAGGTGGCCGCTTCTCCCCCCGGGCCACCCGCATAGACATCAAACTTGATTTCCTTGGATATAGCCAGCCCTAGCTTGGGCCTTAAGCCTGCTTTCCCAGTGGACTGTGGAGGTGGTGTCGGTGTTGGCGAAGGAAGTGGGGCGTTAAGAGAAGGTAGCGTTAATGGAGGCCCTCTGGGACCTCCTGGCTTAGGAGCAGGAAGCCTGGGACCCAGAGGACGCTGAAAGCCTTTGGTATTCATGGTTGGTGGCTAAGGGGAGGAGATGGCTTGGAAACAAGAAGAGCTGATGCGCCCACGACGCTGTGGTCCTGACAAATGGGTAACAATCTGGCCAGAAATAAGATGCTGATCGTTGGGTGCTTGTTTGCCGAGGCCTGCAGCAATAGACAAACCCAAGATCCTAGCAGAACACGGCAGCGATGCGGTAGATCAAGACGACAGAGGGAACCTGAGCGCCGAGCCCATTATGGTTTTGCTTGTGCTTGTTATGGCCATCAGGACAACTCACGAAGCCCCTGTTCACTGTCTTCAATGCTTCAAGTTGAACTTGAAGCTGGTCAAGTGGTAAAAGTAATACAATCTCGAGGGCTTGCCATGATTGAATATACATACCCGAGCCCCCACATTCTGTTAAAAGGACCACTGCTATTCACGCGTTGTTAACCAACCAGTGTGCCTGGAAGGAAACGCAAGTGCATGGTGGAGAGTACAGAAGGAACATCTCGCAGCACCGTGTCGGAGAAGGGAATAATGCAGTATTTCGATCTAGATATATTCGACACTGCTAACGTTCATACCTCCTAACTATAGACGTAGGTTGATGGTACGCAACCCATCCATCTCATCCACAAAGATCACCTCCTTCCATGAGTCGGCTGAGATCTGAGCTTTGGCGCAACGCCAGGTGCCAGATGCCTACCATCGAAAGCTTTGATCTCCTGGTGCAGAGTAGGTCATTAAAGCTGCATCCAAGGCATTCTTATTAACGCTCTCTTCCGTCCCGCAGCGCGCCGTTGGAAGGTTGGCGTTGGGCTCGGACGGGAATACGCGATAGGGACGGGTTCCCTGTCACTGAAGCGTGCGGGGTATTGCTGTCAAGACCGTCGACGTGGAGCGGGGAAAGAGGGTCCCATATCGAGGCCAATGACGAGCCGCGTGAGAGTTGGTTGTTCAGCCTACAAATGCATGATGCAGATCAGGAGAGCTTTGACAATCGAGGAAGCCCAGGGTAGGATCAAAGCGGCATGGAGATCCCCAAGATCCAATGTCGACAGAATCTCTGAACTTCCTAGGGTATCGGTCCCGGATGCAGCTGAGGTAGGACTCGGATACATTGCTTCCGATGGTCCATACGACCACCGTACGAGGCTTTTTCAGCTGTGAGTTATGCAGGGATGTCAGAAAAACTTCTCCCTGTCCAATGCATTTCACTTACCGATATGACCGTGGCTTCGAGAGGCTGACATGCAGCGCTTAGATTTTCCTTAGGAACAGGATAAAGCGGTTAAACCGTTTTCACAGTAGAACCTCTTACATATAGAATTGAAATGAAGAGTCACGCTTCAACTGCAGTGTCTGAGCCTTGTGCAAAGCTTCAGCAGCCCACGGGCAGGAATTGGCAGCGATTCTCCTCACTGTCAAGCTTAGGGCCCATGCCCTTCGTTTACCGTCTTGCATTACGGCCAGCCTCTGATCGCGTCCACTGCAAGCAACCACAAACAATGGACACAGGGGCGGAATCTCTGCCTTGGCATTCCCTCACGTCCCAGCATGCCATCTTCGTCCAAGTCAAATATCTCTTTCGCTTCCCTGACCGTGAACAACCTGGGAACCGTCCGTAAACTGAATTCTGTCTTGTTCCCAATACGATACAGCGAAAAGTTTTACCAGGATGTGCTAAAGCCTGAAGTGGAGGACTTTTGCAAGCTAGGTATGCACTTAAACATCTTGAACAAGCGACAGCTATAGCTGAACGATACAGTCTACTACAATGATATTCCTGTAGGTCGCGCGTAGGTCTCACAGAACGTCATGGTCACGACCATGTGGCTTGAAAGGTTGGGACCATCTGTTGCCGTTTGGAAGACAAGAACGATCAAATCCACCTGTACCTGATGACTATGGGTGTCCTAGCTGTAAGCGTTCTATCAGATCAGCAAGCAAGACAGGCGTTGATATTAACTTGATCACCTGGACGCATCTAGCCTTACAGATCCAGGGAGTTGGGCTCACGAGCCCTAGAGTTGATCACGGAGGCCGCCTCCAAGCACAACCCCAAGATCGAAAAGGTGTACCTGCACGTCCAGGTCTCCAATGATGCGGCGAAAAGGTTCTATGAAAAACACGGCTTTGCTGAAGTCAGTCTCCACAAGGACTACTACAAGAAGATCACCCCTGCCGATGCCTGGGTGCTGGAAAAGCGCGTCACACCAACAGAGGCATAAGAGAGAAGGCAAGTTCGTTGTGTTATTCATTGAACATTTGCTGACTATTATATAGATATTCGATTAGTAGGATGATAATGCTACACAATAATCCACATCTTGCTGGTTCTATTGGCACAATGTTACAACACTGTCATGCAGAGTCTTTCTTCCAGCCCGTCACGATCGATTTCCCTCTTCTATCTGCCCGCAGCCTTTGACCATCTAAGCATCGGAGTCAGCGCGGCTCTCCGAAAGATCACACATGCAACTAACCTGGTGGCGCTTCAACGCGTCCTTTCGCGTAAAGGTCTTTCCACATCCGCCATTGCAAGGGAAGGGTTTGTCACCCGAGTGAGTGTCCCGGTGACGCTTCAAATCGTGTTGGCGGTTGAAGGATAGTCCGCACACTTCACATTGGAAGGGCCTCGCGGAGCCTGGAAATTGGGCGTTTGGTGATGCCGGAGAAAGAGGAATTTGTTGGTACAAGGAGGGAGGGGAAAGGCTAATCGTTTCATGCATAGGGTATGCTTGGGAGTGGGAGCGAGGGTCGCGTGTAGGAATCGTCGTGCCTTGCCTGCGATGGTGCATAGGCGTAAGACTGGGAATGCGGATAAGCTTGGTGTGTAGGTCTTGAGGATTCGGGGCGCGTTGGAGGCTGGTAACGGGCAAAGCTGGACCCATCCGAGTCGCTGGGTGAGATTGGGGAGTACACAGGGCTACTCGGACAGTGGTTCGTCGGATAGTAGGCGCTTGATAGAGAATAAGACGAATCGTCTGAGTACGTTGTGTTGTGCGCCGGAGAATGGTGGTTGTTGGGCATATATGCGTTTTGGTTGTAGGATGGGTATTGGGCGACCCCGTTCCATTGGTACTGAGCAGAGGATTGGCGGTCAGTCATGGTTTGCAGTGGTTAAGTTTGGAGGACTTACTCTGTCGGCCAGCATTTCCTGTCCTTAAGTATGTCGAGACCACAAAGCTTGTTGAAGTGTTTGAAGGGTGTTACGAAACGATGAGATGGAAACCAGTCCGGTCAATTCGCAGGATTTAAATTGTCAGAACTTTCGGCTATGACGCTGTGCATGGATCAGCTGGTGCCTGAACGGAGACGCCTTGACATGTCGATTTGTTGCTACATTCCGCATCCCGCGCCTGTCTCGGATGGTCGTCCCAGACCAGAGCGAAGGCGGGTGCCTGACCTCCCATCCGTCTCCGAATGCAAATTGGATGCCGGTATTCCTTCGAGCTCTACTGCCCCGACTTTGAAGAAAGTTGGAAATCGAATTTATTGCTCTCTGCCAACAGATGTAGTCACGCAGCCTTCCATCTGCTTTCGGTTGCGTCAAAGGACCAGAAAGGTGAAATTATCACCTCACCCAAACGGCAGCGAATAAAACTGTCCCATCACGAATTTCTAAACTGGTTCCGTAGATCTGTACCTAGTCGTTCCTAGATCTTGGCCATTCATCAAACTACAGATCTTCACTGCGTTTTCTTCTTTTATTTTTTCTTTTTGGGCCAGTGCGATCGTCTTTGCCCCTGCGCTTAATCCAGTTCCTTTTTGAGCTTGACATGATCAAGTCATTCCGTTGACAGGAAAGCATGCTTCTGCTCATTCAGGCTTCACAAGTGCAGCTGCACGATACCCAACCTCATTGTACGATACTCACTTCACGACCGCTACTGGCGACCGTAACGGGCCAAGGGAGAGTTTTTAGACTCTTCATCAGTGTGTAAGTGGCGTCGGCACTGTTAATTGAAGGCAGCCACAGCGGGTCCGAGACGATTCAGAAGGAGATCACGTTGTGAGCAACTCGCGAAGAGAAGAACAGCACAAAGCAAAATAGCAAGAGCACCCGGTCTTGGAATCATCTGCTTCGCTGACTGTGGACTCCACCTCGGCGATCGATCTATTGCCTGACACTTGCGTTGAAGCGAGCAAGCAACTTTGAATGTGGGTGACCCTTCTTGTGTAGGGAGAAATCAGAGCTCTTGTTTCAGCTAGCTGTAACCTCGGAGGCATCCATATGCCGCTCGCACTTTTGCAAGGGCTCATCACTTCCGCTCTCGGAAACTTTTTGAATTCATTGTACTCGTTTGGGAAGAAAGGCGAGCCTCGTGGAAAACATATAGAGTTGCGGTAAGCTGCGGCAAGTCCCTGTAGATAGCCGCTCAGGGTCTGCGGAAAGATTGCCTGGAGCGCACAGGAATGAGCTGGGCTTTGTCTCGACAGGTCCAGCACGGTCTGAATGAGAGTGGGTTAGGCGCCCATGGCCATCGGAGGTTATATTCAACGGAAAGCTTGGAGTCAGCATTTCGCATCCTGGCAGGATACACAATCCATTGCTAATATGCGCTGCATGGTATTATTCGGGCAGTTGGACAGCAATAAACCGGTTTTACGGAAGTGATAAATGCAAAAGATAAATGCGCCAAGTGTCGCGCGAGCATTGTGCGTCTGGTAACCGGTGGTCTCGGTGATCGGATCACCGATGATGATACGGTCGGTGCGTCATGCATCTTGGGCGAGTCGGACCTTCCTCTCCACCCAACGCGCTCTCGCTCTCTTGAGAAGGATGTCAAAGAGGGCCAATGCCGACAGCAGCTCTACGCCTCAGAAACGAACAAAGCTGAAGAACAATGGTCAGCTAAGCTTGGACGCATTCCTATCGCCTTCGAAGGGGAAATCCAAGGCTACCAGCAGGAATCCAAGCCCTCTAGCAATGGCAGAGGTGATTGATGTGGACGCTCTAGAAGACAAGGAGGATGACAGGCTACCAACGCCTTCCGCAAGCAGCTCCAAGGTTGCATTCACGAGTACCTTACCCTCTTCCCCAAGCAAAAAGCTTGTAGGTTTCACGGCTACCAAGGCTGTGGATTATGCTTTCAAGGCACTCGACATCCATCCCGCGCTCTACGCTCTGGATGATCAACCTTGGCCGACAAATGAGGCCCCGTATGCCTTCCTAGTCCATGCCATGGCGACTCTCTCCGGCACTAAGTCCAGGATCGCCATTGTGAATACCCTCACCAACACACTGGCAACTATAGCTGCTAGACATCCCGCTTCGCTACTTCCCTCCCTGTATCATCTTTCGAACGCGTTCTCTCCTCCGTATGTGGCCACAGAGCTCGGAATCGGCAGCTCTGTGCTGTCAAAAGCCATTCAGCACGTGTCAGGACTTTCTGCAGGAGCACTCCGAAAGCTATACAACAGCACTGGTGATGTTGGGGACGTCGCCTTTGCGGCGAAATCCAAGGTTAGAACACTGATTCCCCACGCGCCGCTCACAGTGCCAGTAGTTTACGACTCGATGCTGAAAATAGCGAGATGTAAAGGGCAGGGCGCATCCCAGCAAAAGGAGAAGATCGTTGAGAAACTTCTCGTCGCTGGGAGGGGTGAAGAAATCCGATTCCTGGTTCGAACGCTGGCGCAAAATCTCAGAGTGGGCGCAGTCAGGACATCCATCTTGACCGCCCTCGCAAGGGCAATGGCTCTGCATTTCGCTAGCTCTGAAGTACCGCCTTCTTCACTTAGCCTTTATGCTTCTAGTGATCTCATCCAACGCGTCGCAAAATCGTTGGCGAACAAGAAGTCTTCTGACCCTGCTTCGGAGGATGAGCTGAAAGCTATCTTTGCGAACGCTGAAGCGACTGTCAAAGAGGTTTATGTGCAACATCCATGCTACGATGACATCGTTGCTGCCCTCCTGCAGCATGGGCTTCCATACTTGGGCCTCCACGTCCCTCTCACAGTTGGTACGCACCTTTTGTAAAGGCAACCTAGTTTACACTGATTCAGTTCCGTCTAGGTATTCCTCTGCACCCAACGCTTGGGTCACCGACTCGATCTTTGAACGAGATCTATGAACGCCTTGGTGATGCCGCCTTCAGCGCAGAATTGAAATACGATGGCCAGCGCGCTCAAATACACGTTACAGCGACAGACGGCAAGCCCATTGTGAAACTCTTCTCTCGACATTTAGAAGATATGACAACAAAAGTTCGTCGCTGTCCATATATCACGCGGCACCCTCTGAACCTGAAGAAGTACCCAGATATCGTAGCGCTGATGGAGTCCCTCGTAGCACAATCTTCTTCAACAACACGTTTCATCCTTGACGCCGAAATCGTCGCCATTGACCCTGTGACTGGCGATCTGAGGTCTTTTCAGGAATTATCTAATCGCTCGCGAAAGGACGTCCAACTTGACGATATCAAAGTCCCCGTCTGCGTGTATGCATTTGACCTTCTGTATCACAACGACGAGGTGAAGTCGGCGGGTCAACGGGGATGCAACACTTACTCACTTCCGAGTTCTAGTCGCTCCTTTCTACGCCGTTCAGGGAGAGAAGGCGTCTTCTTCGTACCCACTTCGCATCAACCACACCTGATGATACTAGAATCGCACGATTTGATTTCGTCGAGAGCTGTGAAAGCACAGAGGGTATGTCGGTAGTCGCGGACTTTTGGGAGAGGGCGGTGGCCGGTCGTTGCGAAGGTTTGATGGTCAAGGTGCATCTTCCGCCATATCAATGCAGTCAAGATGACGAATACTACGCCTTTTAGGTTTTGGACTCAATGGCCATAGGAGAGACGGAAGCAACTCCCGCTGGTCGGACCTCTCGGAAAGCGCGGCTCCCTGCGACCTATGAACCGGACAAGAGGACATCAGCTTGGCTGAAACTTAAAAAAGACTATGTCGAAGGTATTGGGGATAGTCTGGATTTAGTGCCTATTGGTGGGTGGTTCGGAAACGGTAGGAAGGCTGGTTGGTGGAGCCCGATCTTATTGGGGCTCTGGGATCCATCCTTAGGAAAGGTGGTCGCTATGTGTAAATGCATGTCAGGTAGTGTACGTACCGCAGCCTTTGCCACTTGTGCTGATCTCCCGTCCTTTTCAGGGTTTACCGACGCTTTCTACAAGGCATGCATGCTCCCGCTTTAATATGACAGATCTATCTCATGACTCGTTACGTCCTACTGCAGAAGCTATCTGAAACATATTCTTTGGAATCCGACAACTGCTCGAATCAATCTTCGTGGGGCTGTGAATTGGGAGGTGGGTGGTTACAGCTCTGAGTCGTTCTGGCATCTGACCCAATTCGCTGCACCCATTTGTATACGGAAGGTTTCCGTCCAGACGTTTACTTTAAGCCCAAAGAAGTATGGGAGATTCGCGGAGCAGAGTGAGCTTCCTTCGTCCTTTCTGGCTTTCTCGCCTGATGAGAAGCAGTATCACAGATAGCCCAGTGTCCATAGCGGCTCGTGGCCTGGTACCTGGAAACCGTGGCTTGAGCCTGCGTTTCCCAAGGTTTATCAGGCTCCGTCCCGACAAGGCTATTGAAGAAGCTAACTCCCCTGATTTTCTTGTTAACATATGGCGACAACAACGGGGAAAGCCTGCTGCCACTGGCGCTGACGAGGGGGATCTCGTCGACTATATGTCAGAGGAAAGCATTGTTGAAGAAGAGGATTCGGATTTGGATATTTAGCAGTGATTTCTAGCTTATTCCTAATCAAATATTCTTGGATTGCTCACCAGGATGCACACAATCAATAGTTCTGAACCGTCGTCATGATCGACCTGTCGGAAGCAACGGTCCCAACGCCACAAACAACTCCTTCCAGCGTGAACTCCGCATTTGGTCAGTGTTGCCCTCGTACTTGAACCTCCTCCAAGGAACCTCCTGTGTTTCTCGTCTGCAGCCGCGATGATATCTCTGCTTTACACGCCGATCGTCTTGCTTGGTGCATTGCTTGTCGTCAACGGAGCTGAGACTGTGTACGACGCAGGTTGGCCCGTCGACAGCCGTCCTGAGTGCCCATCACTGATCCAAGTTCTCTGCAACCTTCTCAGCCCGCATTGCTAGGACGTTAGTGGACAACTCCAAACTCTCAATAGCAAGCATGGCTACCAATTTTCCCGAAGATGACTCTCAGCTTCCTAGTACGAGACTGATTGGCTAAACTTGGCGCCTTTATGAGATTTGACCCATCTTTGGCAGATTACCCTTTTTCGATGCAAGAGTACTACGCCAGGTAAGGTCTATAGCCGTCCTCGGATAGATATAAACGCTCAGGACTCCACTCTAGCTGCCACCAGAATGGCTCACTCACCCTTCTCTTTCTGCCAATCTCGCGACACAGTCGTAATGTCCTACACAATGTGAAGCATGCCGCGTCTCTCTCGGTCACTTCAGAGAGTCCCCGCGCAAGCAAACCCCGTGTCTCCCTGCTCGGGGAGATCTCTATCTTTACCAACACCAGCAGTGTCCCAAAAGAAATTCAGCAGTGTTATGTTCAAAGGCATCCAGATTCGAAATGGTGGTTGCCTGACGATGACGATGCTGCGCACATTGTAAGTAGCACCCAAACAATTTCTATCGAGTGACGTACGCCAGCTCGGATAGCTGAACCCGTCTACTTTGATTCTTTAACAGTCCTATTGGGCCAGATTTGATCCTCGTGTGAGTAGCTTCGCTCTTGTTTCATATGAATTGATCTTCACAAAGTTTAATGGACTGACTTCACATCGTTTCGATGCAGGCGGTGTACTTTGTGGGTGGATTTGGAGGGTAAGACGGCGAACCTTACTTTTAGCAATCATCGATCTCACATAGTTCATTCCTAGACTGCACTACATCGGGTACATACCCCTAGAGCTGTATCAAGAGGCACGGCTTCTTAAGGAGGTCAACCCTTATCAGGAACAAATGATATCACCTAGAGAACAATAGTATGTTTATACTCCAAGTACATATTAAGCTCCCAAGCGTAGGAGTTCTCGCAACATTTGCACATATACGGGCGCTGTTTCCGAGAAAGCCAAATTCAGAGATTCGGTCACCCGACCCGCCTGTATCAATGAATCCCACTCAAGTCGACCTGCTGCGCTGTTGGCAGCCTGTGTCAGGTGGAATGTCAAGACCATTTCGAACTTCATGCGCAGTAGGAGGTCCTTGGTGAGCGGCTTTGCCACCTTGTTAGGGATCGGCGTTTCCAGGCCTTGAAGTATTTCAGTGGGTGCTGGTAGGGAATGCTTGGTAACCACTGGCACAGGCGTCTCTCGAACCTGCTTCTTCGGGCTTTCAGGCCCAACCGGACGAGGTTTGGGCGGGGCACGCTGGGGACGTGGCCGTCTGGAAGTTGCTGTCGAAGATGGGTCATCCGTGAAAACCTTGAGACAGAAGTACGCCTTGAACCTCTGAACGGTATACGAAGGTGGTATGTTGGCAAGAACGCAGTCAAAGAAGTCCGTGCGGTCTGCTACGAGGAGGCGTTTATACGCAGTAGTTACCAGTGTATCGATCTCAACGTAGATTGTGCCGGTGAGATTGATGAGCTAGCAGAGGTAAGCGAGTGAGCAGATGCGAGATTGGTTCGTTCAGCTCACCAAGGCCATCAAACGATGTCCAAGCCTCTGCCTTCGCATGTCCACTTGCTCTAGACAATGCACGACGATGTTAAGAGTGTCCTCGAGATTCCACCTTGTAACCGAGCCTCCCCGTGGGGGTGGAAGTTGATCTAGCAGAAGAGAAGAATATCGCACTATTTCTGTCTTGAGTTTCAGGCTGGTGTTTGAGCGCAGCGGATAACCTACCGTTATCTGCTTCCTCTTTACATTCTTCGTCACGCTCGAATAATGCGACAAGAAATTCAAGGAGAGGCCAGGCGTCATTACCGACCAGGTGAGATCCACTAGCCACGGCGGATGCTGCCCCAGAGCGAGTCTTCGATTTCCGGCTTGGAGACATTAAAGTCTGATTACGATCGAAGTATCCTTCCTCTAAGATCTCCCAACAGTGTTTCGCAGACTTGACACACTGAGCCTGCATTGCTAATAGCGAATCGCCTTCGTCGTCAGTCGAGGTGGATCCCATTTGGGACCTTTCGAAAGACGCATAAGATGGGAGGGCTCGTCCAAGAGACTCAGGAGAGTTTGTTGCCACAAGCGAAATTAAAAGGTCCTGGGCCGACGTGACAGTCTTGGGAGTGATTGGAGAATGTCTCGTCTGACGGGGCTTGCGAGGGGATACGAGCACAGGGGCCTGAGCAGAATCGTGGGCATGCGGCGCCGTGCTTGAATGAAGGGATAAGAACACGAGCTGTCGTATATGTGATCTATGCCCAAGTCAGAGAAAATACATGCGCCCAGGAAATTGCAACTCACGGCGAAGGTTTATGAGACGGTGACCGGACCTGGAAAAGCGCGTCGATCGCGGTCTCATACTGATTTTCTTCTATTATATTGTCAATTAGGCCCCTCTGGTATGCACCGAGCTCTGTTTCAGGAGTCTTGGATGAAGTCGACATTACTGGGAGGGACATGGTTCTTGTCAAAGTGGTCACAACGCGTCGTGATTGACTCCGAATAGTCGGATCAGCTGCCCAGACATTGTCGTTGACAATCCTTCCCAGAGCGCGGTGCAGTCAAGATGCAGCCTTAATGCCCGGCAATCAGCTCCTTCAGTCGAGGTGAAACTTGAACGCCAATATTATTGTCAAGCAGCAGGATCAGCTAAGGTCACACGAAGATCGTTCTGACAAAAAAAGATCATTCTCGCGTGATGCGGGGCTCTGAGTCGTTGCCAATCCCCAAGGGCTTTTCCAAGCAAACTACCATCTGGCCTCCGGGTTTCAAGAGGTTTCAGGTTTTAACAGCTGGGTCGACGTCTTTGTAAATTATGTGCTCGCACTACACAAACTTTCCTTGTTCGCAGCGCTGTACCGGGTTAGTGGGTGGGCTTTGGTAAACAATAGCATACATCATGGGAGCCCCACGAACACGCTGTGAACTCTGCCTGTAACGACCCAGAACTTCATGTTACTCCGAAGGGTGCTGACTGCTCTGCCCGGTCGGACTGTAAGAATGAGTACTACGTCTCCAGAAACTGGTTTAGTCGAAAAAGCTATTCATGAGAAGGTCGCCCATCTCTTCCTTTCCGTGTTATTGATATATTGACACTATCACAGCTAACCACGGCGCTAGACCCAGTGTCCTTGACTATAACGAACGACTCGTGGCAACATAGACACCACTCTGCAATGCGTGACCAGGGTGGTGGAAATGGAGAGACCCGTGAGTACTGTTTCTGCTCAGAGTTTGTTCTTCGCTTATTTGGGCCGATATTCACAGACTTCTCTCTAAATGTCGTATCCAATGAGTTCAAGGGGAAGGTCAGTGTGTTCATGCCGACCTGGACGGGTTTCAGTAACCGATGATTTTCTTGCCCTTTGTGGCTAGAATTCCATGCAACGGCACCGTCTTGTATACTCCCTCCTCTCTGCTGAGTTTGCGGCAGGCCTCCATGCCCTCTCCCTCAGTACCAAGACTGAAGAGGAGGCTGCAGCGACTTTGAAGTCGTAGCCACTTGCACCTATAGCTTTTCATAAGAGTTTGCTACCTGGAATACTGAATTGATTCTCCCTGGGTCCTCTTGATTCTGATGCCATAACCATGGCCTCCATGATCGACTTTTGCGGATTGCTCCCACTTCGATCTTCCGTGAGACCTATTGGCGCTCAACCACCATGAAGGCCGCGATCCATCTCAGATGGTGGGTGATCAAACGGGCTTCCAATCAATATCCGTCGCCTCTTACGACCAGAACACAGATCCGAGCTTAGTACGTTGGCGGCTGGGAGGGCTGTGTCTGCGTTGCATCAAAGACATACGCGAGAATACCATGCCTCTCCTCTAGACCTTGATGCCTGAAAATCTGCTTTATGAGCAAAGTTTGACGGTTTCAAAGCGCCCACTTTTTCCCTCCCTCTTGCTTTACCAATGATTTCTTCCAGCGACGATGGGTCCCAACGACCAACCCTTCCACCTATTCGGGCTTTATTTCGAGGTGAGGCTAGCGCATCGTTATGGCTTCGCGAAACAACGAATCTCATACTGCGAAGAACTCGACTACCCCACATATGAACCTCCCCAAGCGACTTTAGCTCGTCTCCGCGTTAGCGATGAATCCGACCGTTTGTCCCCTCGATCTGCTGAGGCATCCTCGTCAAAGCATCCATATTACCAAGTACGCTTTTCGTGTATCAAAGGCAGGAGAGAAACTCAGTGTGCCTAGAGCCACACAATACCTTCCAATCAGAGCGTTCATGGCACTCCCTCAGGTCTACCTTCGTCGGGTGACAGGGGTGATTACTCGCACCTACAGCGCTCAATGTCTCATGGTCGTGGCAGCTATGGCCCTCTCAACCATCCTCCTGATGATCGCTATTCAAACCCGCAATTGAAACAGCCATTGTATCATCAATCTGCAGACATACCGGAATACCGCCGCTACGAAGACACTGCTCGTCGCGAACCACCTCCCCTTCATGATCCCCGTTTCACATTGTCTCCGGCATACCCTCCTCCCTCCACATCTCTGCACCGTGCCCAATCTTTAGGTGACCCGAGGAAGTACCCTTGGCCAATATCAACCCAAGTGGACAGGACTCGCCAAGCGGATGACGACGAACGCACCCCAACAGCACGATCTCCCGGTCATGGACCGCCTCCCCAGTCATTCCGCTATCCTGGTCAAGGAGTACAGTTTCCCAACCCTCAACCCATTGCAAAATATGAGTGCCACTTTTGTGGCAAGGGATTTAACAGACCTAGTAGCCTAAAGGTGCAGCCGTAATTTCGACCGTGCAAAACCGTCTTTCTCATCCCAGGTTCTTAGATTCATCTTAATAGTCATACAGGCGAGAAGCGTGAGTGTTTGGAATATCTCGGTGTGCGCCTGTTACTTATCCCACCCCAAACGTAGCCTTCTCATGTCCCGTGGAAGGATGCGGACGCAGTTTTAGTGTGTTGAGCAACATGAGGAGACATGCACGGGTCCATGCGACTGGTTCTAGTAAAGAGAAGGAGCTTTCGAGCGATGAGGGCGGACAGGCATCTCGTCCAAAGCCCAGCATGCCATCTGGGTTGCCTGGACACACCGACCCGCGATGGCTACAGCGAAGGGGAAGTGTTGCTTCTTCGGCCTCGAGTTCTTCTCGTCGTAGTCGCAGCGCTTCGAGTGATGATGAAGAAGAGGAAGAGGACGAGAGACCAGAAAAGCGTAGTCGCAGAGCTTCCTAAACTCATGCTATTAGTCCCAACTTAATTTGTCCCTGAGGTCTGGAACCAGGGGACTTGTACTATAGCAACATTTAAATGTACGCGTAACTTATTAGCATGACACCTTTCCGAAAACAACATGTCTGCTTACTGACTCACTCAATGCCTATTAACTGATATCATGATCAGCCATCGGTAATCCGTTTTTGATTAGTGTTATATAAATATGCATAGAAGATTGCCGGTATGTACTCAAAGCAAGAAGCCAGCAGACGATATTAAAGCTAAAGCGTCGTCCACTACCAGACACAGAACATTCAATCTCAATCCCTTTCTCCCCTCCCGATTCCCAACTCGCGATCAGACAACAAAATTCGATCAAGACCAAGCTCCGCCCTCACTTGGCCTCACCGCGGAACGAGGCGCCCAGATTACAGGGAGATGGCCCGACCCTTGCCAATCGTGCGTGTTTCTCGAACAGGAGATCGGCCTCTCGCGGCGCCTTCATGGCCTCGTGGCGTAGGTGAATTGTCGAAGAATTCGTCGTCCACTCTCACATATTCAACGGCTCGCGGGCTCTTGTGAGTGAATCCAGCAAAAGCAAGAGCTTTCCGAACTTCCAGGATTGCTTGACCATGAACCTTGTCCTTCAGCATCAGGTCCCGCGTGGCATCTGGAGGGGCGCCGTTGGCAGGGGCAAGGGGCTGAAACACGGCAACGTTCATCAGAGGTTGGAGAGAGTTAGGAAGGTTGGGCCCATACCTCGGGAGGAATGTCGGAATCAAAGTGGCGTGTGTCGTCAGGCGCCGTGAGCTCAGGGCGGTAGGGTGCAGGATACCTGTGGATGTTGTCCCAATCGATCCCTCTGAACCACGGATGCGCCTGAAACACAGGGTAAGCCTTCGGTGGCGCAAGTCAGTGAGGTTCAATCGTACTTTGATGAGGTGAGCGCCGTCAACGCTTTTAGCGGAACCGGGCTGGGGCATGAAACCACTACGCCTTGCCTGAACGACGAAGGAGTCAGGCCTCAACACGGATGAGCCCAGCTGCGATCCTAGTCGATCTTCAGGCTCGCAAAGCAGCTGCTGCATGAGGTTTACACCCTCGGATGAAACCCTTGGACGGGAAGGGAAACGCAACGACTGCTTCCAGTTCAAGATCTTCTGCCTGGTGACATGCCTCTGCAGCAAATTAAGAATATTGAGAATGCGTTCATCACTGCGCCGATTGGAACGCAGAGCAAGCTTACCGAGTTGCTAACAAAGGGTGGATAACTTGGGCAAGATTCAGCGACCAGAACATGGAGGTCTAGAGGTAAGAGTACACGCACCCATACAGGCACTCAAACATGATCACACCGAGGCTCCACCAATCGCAGGAATATGTGTATCCATGGCCACGGATCACCTCAGGCGACACTTGAGGCAAACATGAGCAGGGGCCGATGGAAGATTAGAAAGGAAAGGGACATACTATAAGAATTCGTTCCGCAGCTTCGAGGTTAAATTATCAAAATCACGATGGGCATGCGGGAGGATTGGTAACCTTACACAGAGTATGCCAGCTGATTGTGCAGAGTCAGAGATAGGCAGGCAAACGATTCTGGCTACTGACCTTCCGTTTGTTCTTTTCACGCCACGTAAAGATGCCACCCTGACCTTCACCCCCACCCATAAGCATTTCGATTTGTTTTGGGTCCAACCTCTTTGTCTTGCGGCCATCTGCAATTCCATTTGGATCTTCGAGATCTATACCGTGTTTATGGAGAAGATGGAGCCGCTGCTGCTCGTAGTCTAAATCCATTGTCAGGAGAGGCCTCATGCATTCAAAGAGATTGGAAGGAAACACCGACAGGATGTATCATGGGCCCAGTGCAAATCGGTCCTATTGGAGCGCAGGTTAATGCCAGACGGAGAGCAGAAAAGGAATTTACATACGCAAGGCCGAAGTCGCTGAGCTTGATGTGACCCTCTGGGTCGAATAAGAAATTCTGTCCGTTGATCATGGAGTTTTACGACGTGGAAATGAAGACAAAAAAAAACACCCACGTCTGGTTTGATGTCCCGATGGATGAATCCATGCCTGTGACATTGCTCGATAGCGAGTACCATCTAATGAAGAAGCACGAATGAATTGATATGACGCACACGGCTGAATAAAACAAGTACCTCGGCGACATAGAAGCGAGTAAAGTCTTCTTCGAAAACATCGCGCTCTATCAGTAAGTTGAGAAGATCTCCACCTCCCATATATTCCAGTACCTGTTTGTTCCCAAGTCGAAGGAGATCGGCGAAATGAAAGATCAAATGAGAAGGGCTCCCACGAATTTCAGGGAGACAAACACGCTCACCAGATAAAGATTATCCCTGTCCTGGAAGGAGTAATGAAGCCTGACAATCCATTCGGCGCCTCCCGGTGAATGGACCAGAGAAGCAGATTTTAGGATGTCCCGTTCTGCCCGCACATGGCCTTCTTGGCCCTTGCGTAACATATCTGCTTTTCGCATCTGTGAAGGGAACTGAATATACCGCCCCTTTGGAAGATGCCAGCATATTTTACCTGTTTCATGGCGTAAAGGCCACCCGTCTCCCGCTCTTTAACTAAAGAGACAACGCCAAATGCTCCTAAATGGTTTTGGGAAGATCAGTATCATATTTTAGCAGTGGAAGATCCCTCTCACCGTGCCCAATGGTCTTTAGCTTGATAAATGCATTAGCATCGAGTTTCTGTCTCTTCACGCGGAGGTATTCGGTCTCATTTTGCCTCCATTGGGCTCTGAGCATGTCCTTCTTCGCGTCTTCAAGCCCCATAGCCGCCATTTCCCGCTCCATTGCTTCCCGACGCTGCTCCCTGGAAGGAACATGACGGAAAAGGGGAAAATAGATGTTCTCGAAATAAATCCTAGCAGCAATGGCCTTCTCCAGCGTTGTTAGGGAGGGTATAATGCTTCTCGGTGGTGGGGGGTGGTAAAGGCTGCTCCACCATGGGCAGTCCTTCACGCTCACCGCCTTCGTGAAGCTCGGGATGGGTCTGTAGCGGTGCCCCTCGAAGGGTAGAGGCCCAGCGAGGCGGCAAGCCATCGTAGTTCAAAGGTGAAAGGTTCACATTCTCTTTGGCTCCAGTCGTCATAGAAGATGAGGTGGCAGAACTAATGCCATTGACGACATACAGCTTCCCTAGAGTGGGACCACCGTATGGGATGCTTGGAGAGCTGTTCAAGCGATTCACAACCTCGTTTACTGCCCTCGCTTGGTTCTCCTGACGCACCCGCGTCTTAATCGGATTGGCCCAGCGTGGATCTGCAGTAGCAATGAGCATGGTCGTGCCCGGTTGATATGATAAGCTTGTGTGCATACCCCCTAATTTGCCGATCCCATCTGGACCCCAGCGAGAAAGTAGCGCTTCCAGTTGGTCTGCGTCTGATGCATGGACAAGGTGGCTATCCAGGAGTAACACCATTCAATGAAATGTGTCCATGAAACAAGGAACTGCGACATACACGAAGCCCGTTGGCTTTGACACCATATCCTTGCTGACTCGGCGCCCTTTCTTGGGCATAGCTTTGATCGCAGCATTCTGGGTCGGGGGTATCTCCTCGTAGCGCGGCCCAGCAAGCGCCGGGTCGGTATCTGGTTTCGGAGCAGAGGGAGGAGGGTCACCCCAGATCAGCCTCGAAGGTGAAGGAGTTGGTATCATGGACAGCAGGTCATAGAACCCCTTGTGAAGAAGGGTTCCTACAGGTATCGAAGAGGTCGCAGACTGGCCATAGAGATCTGGAGGGGGTGGGACATGATGGCTTGGGTAGGCATAGGGGTTGTACGAAGGCTGATTGCGATAATACATGTCACTGGAGACTGGAGCACCCCAGTATTCAGGGTAAGCACCTGGGGGGTTGGGGAGAGGTCTCCGCGACATTATGTTCAGGTCCAAAGGGTAATCAGGACGACGACGACAAATGTTCACGACGCCATTCCTGTCTATCTCAGGCGACCCAGCCAGATCCTTCAAGCGCCATCAATCATTGTCAGTCTGCTGACAAATACAGATCGCCCCTGTTGCGTCAACTCATCTTCGATAACTCCGTCTCGCTAAACACAAAAGGCAAAAGTGTGAAGGGCCTCGTTGCAGATAGCAGGCTGCTGTGCTACCACTCGAATCATGTCTTTCTGCTTTACTCTTCGCTCTCGTGGTCTTCCACCGCTTCTGGTCATCTCTTGTCTGATATGATGCAAAGATGCCGTTACACGTCAAAAACGGCCTCGTGGATGCAGCACGCGCGATGGTCTCCGAAGCCTTCAGGCAATTTCACGAGGACTGGGAAGGCAATCCCCGGATCGCCCAAACTCATCTACACTTCGAGAGGCCCACCAGGAAGACACGCACACAATCCGTCAGGGTCAGAGGCATTGCCTTACTTTGCCCAAGGAAACGGTACCGTCCCGAAGACTTGGTACCCCCTCATCGAGATCGTTTCCGAAAACGTTGCAAAAAGCTGTTTCCGCTCCCAACGTCGGGCTGGGACCGATCATCCATTGGCGAGACAAGCGACATTTGCGACAAACTTTGGTTTCCAACCTCTCGAAGGCTTGCGCTATTTCTGGAACGGCGCGGGTTGGATTGTCGTGCTGTCACGACAGACTTACGCCGGATCGAAGAGACTACACCTCTTTAGCTCAACGTCTGGATCTCTCGGTGTGATCTCCTGGCCCTTGAACATGAGGCTTTTCATAAAACACATTAACTGACAGGCAAGTCTCCACGCGCGTTATGACATCTTTTCTTTAACCGAAGACAACGTTATTGATTGGAATATCGGCGGGAGTGCCGAGGTCGAGAAACGCTGTGACCGTCTTGGGCCAGGTTCATTTGTGCCTTCGCGAATTAAGTGCCCGACAAATAAGCTTTGTTTACCTCTTTCTCCGCTTTACTTCTCACTGCTCTTAGCGCCTCGACGCAATCGTCCTCCCTCTTGCAACACTCTTTGCACACAGCAGCGGAATTTGCCCTACTCGCTGCAACCCTTTGCAAACGCCTTCCCTCAAACGCGTGGATCTGTCTTAGCCATACACGCCTTCCTCAGGGTTCCACTATACTTATAAATTGCGACCAGGGCACTCATTTCAACCCCATTAATATCATCCCCTCCTCTTCCTCACACTTCTTAATACTTCCACTTCACTTCACTGATATGTCGACCCAGACAAGCAAAGATCGTTACTACCAGACTAGTAGCATAGGGAAGTCTCGTAGAGGTTCCCCCAGTGAACTACAGAGCAATCCGTTTTCTTTACAGACGGGACAGGGTACGCGCGTAGCGTTGCCATCTTTCTCTTCAGCCTTTCCCAACTTACCTTTTCCAGGTTTGTGATTTATCTAGTCGTAACATCGTCCTCGAAAACTCAAAGGTCCTTCCATCCATTACAGGCTCTTTCCCAAATGCGTACACAGCACCACGCTCATCTCCAGGCCGGGGGTACGATATCAATCCTCAAGCTTTCTATCCGTCACAATGGCATAGCGGCAACTGTATGTGCATTGATCTCTTTCATCTCATGGTTAATGTATGTCGCCGGGTTATAACATCTACTTGGTAGCTCCACCTCTCGCCCCGGCTTTTCCAAGCTATGACACGACCAGTGGACATCTCCATGAGCGTCAGTCTCCCCAGCCCAACTACACTACCTACTCTACTAGGGCATCGTCTCCGCCTGTCTTGAATCAGGCCGAGCCTCGCAGGCTCCCACCGCCGCTGTCCTCGAGCCCTGGTGGCGACAGATGGCAGCAGTCTGGCAACTACGGAATGCCTGCTGTCCATGGATATCCGAGTCATGGGAGCCAGGCGGCGAGCCTTCGCTCCCCCTCCGCCAACTATCCAAGTCACTACATGACTTACCCTGGTAGCAGCCAAGGCGGTGCTTATACCTACCTGCCGGCGTACGAGCAGCTACCAATGGGGCAGCAGGATCAGTCCTCTGTGTTTGACGATCTGGACTCGGTTCACATGCAACACCACCAGCCACAGCAGCGTCCAATTTCCCCTTACACCTCGCGCGGGGGCTCTTCCCAGACTCATCCATCTCCTCCCCCCATTTCTCCGACCACGGCTGAGGAGCCGTCGATCAAGAAAAAGAGAAAGCGCGCCGATGCCCATCAGCTCAAGGTTCTCAACGAAACTTACGCCCGAACTGCTTTCCCATCCACAGAAGAGCGACACGCCCTTGCGAAGGCCCTGGACATGTCTCCGCGGAGTGTCCAAATTTGGTGTGTTGCACGCTTCCTTTCAAGAAATTTATTTTCCTGTCGCTGACTCTTGTTTAGGTTCCAAAACAAGCGCCAGTCGATGCGCCAGACCAATCGTCAGTCGTCGACCGTTTCGTCCTCGGGCCATCAGCAACAACAGCAGTTCGCCCTCCAGGGGTCTCAGGGCGGTGAAATGTCACACGGCTACCCTGCAGGCAGCATCACCCTCACCGAGTCGCCGTACATGGGGGGTAGCTCCGCGCAGGAGATGGGTCGCGGTCATTCTTCCCTTTCGCCTTCTGCTCATCGCCGAGTGCGAAGCCCAGAAGAAGCCGACGCTCAGAGGTGGTCTCGCGGCCATTACTGAGAACCGGCCATTCAGTTTAAATTTCTTTCAACTTCGCATGGTTACATCCGCTCATTCACTTCTTTCATCTCTCTTCTTATATCCTAGATTCTCGACCTTTAACCTACAGGGACAACCATTAATTGTTTCATTAATGACGCTACTGCTCATGGCCCTTCTTGGACATCTTTTTTATATTTTCTTATTGCCCCTTGATCTTATTATCCTATCTAACATCCATCCTACTTATTCCTCATCATGCTTTTGGATTCCTTACACCATGCTCTGCTCGCTTTCCACATGTATACGGCTATGCCATGTGTCCTATGGATATGCCACTACGTAAACCAATATAGTCTGCCCGTTCTATGCACGTAACATGTCCCTCAGGAGTGGAGAAAGGGTTTTGGGCGGATGTGGGGATTGATACTGTGATGTCTCCATGCTTTCGAAGGACACAAGACCTAAATCCTTTTGTGAATAAACCAGGACCACAGTCACTCCTTCATATGTAATTTCGGACATAATGAGAGTATCACATTACTTCAGGAATGAACTACTTGGGAACGCCTAATAGCGGATCTCAGATCTTGCTCAGCAGGTTCAAGTCTGCTCGAGACTTAATTTCGGCAAATGTGGGACGCTCTGAGGAAGATTGCCACTCGGTTCACCTCCGTCTCACCAATCTTCTCTTTGACGAAGCAAGGAAACATTTTTGGGCCATGGGGACTTGCGTCGAAGACGGGGAGCGTGTCGCGGTTCCAGTGGGGGCAGCTCGGGAAGACGTTCTTGACCGACTCACACTCGGCGGCGGCGGCGAAGAGTCGCCATCCAGCATGACCGGTGGAGGTCCAGGGACCACGAATGATTCAAGATCAGTGCTTAAGTATATGTTGGGCCAACTGACGCCATCGTATATCTCTTGCATGGTCATCAGTTGATTAGAAGATGGGTATTTTGTCCCATCTCCAGTGACTCGTATTTGCCTTTGATAAGAGTCAGTTGGTAGAAGTCGCGTTACAGCACATGCATACTTACACGCAGCTTGGGTAGAATTGTGGTGTGATGGAGTGCAAAGCCACGCTGAATGCCTCTTGAGTGAAACTGTTACGGTCAAAGAAACAGGCGGACTCACATCTCGTTCCTCACCAGCTATCGCAATCTGTGAGCCACAGGTAAGACATATTAAAGGCATTGTCTAACTTACATACTCTCCAGGAGCAAGGTCTGCAGGAATCGTCGAAGTCCAGGAAGTGCCATCTGCGAGCTAAGCTTAGTTTTGGGTTATACAGACGTTATCTGGCATACTGACCGGCTCGGAGTTTATCTGCGCCCCATTGACGGCCCTCGGTGATAAACCCGGCGTCATCGAGCTTGAACCAGCGTGCGTTATTGGCTGAGAAGGTAGAGCAATCGCCCTCGCAAGAGGTCATGTACGTCGAGACAGGTCCTTGGTGGTCTATACAGCAGCCAGGGTCAGACTGGCAGCACAAATACCCAACTAAAACTCGCGAACGCACCGCCAGGCCACTGTAAAGGACCCCAGTCTCGTGTCACTTGAAGCCGAATTCGAGCATTACAGGAGAACTCACATAAACCCATTGGAAGACAATCTGGGAGCCAGCAGGAGCTTCTGCCACAGCATCAGTTCCTTCGTCTCCTAGATGATGACAGGCAAGGTCTGCATCCGAGGTTCCGACTGATACACCAGCATGATTGGTGAGCTCACGAACCGCACCGTGAAGCTGCACACATACCGAAGCCATCACTGGCAACCTTTCTCACAACCCGCGGAGAGGGATTTCCGAACCTTTCTGGTGGCTCAGTAACAGAAACCGAACAGGCAGCCTGAACCTACGGGTCTGCGAAAGGGTTCCAGCCAGGGTACGTCTCCCCCCCTACAATGACGCTGTGGACGAAGCCATGCCCTGCAGCTGCTTGAATCCATACGAAGAATATCAGGGCAGAAATCACTCGAGCAGCGCAGGCCCCCATTGGCTCAGCTTAGTGAAGGTGTTTGTTGTAGAGCATCCTGAAGTCATTGGGAACAATGACCCACCGCTCGCCACGAGGCAGTCGGCATCGTGCTCGTTTTGATGGCCTCAAATTAAAATGTGTTAGAGCGATGGTGGAGCAAGTCACTGAGAGCTCTATTCTCTTGCGCGAATTATGTGCATTGGCAAAGACATCTTGACTACTATGCAATACCTTTATCTTGCTCTTCAATCAGAGTTGGAGTTGCCAATCTTGGGATGCACGTCTATGTGGCGTTAGAGAGGGTACCTGTCAACGGAGAAACGGTGGATGGTCCCAGTAGGACACAACTTGAAGTCGCAGTCGACGTTGAATGTTTGTAAGGATACAAGGAAATCTAGGGTAATGCGAAAAGTAAGGAGATCTGCACGGGTAGCGTTGTCAAGCTACTCTATGTTCTACTCGCGTAAAGATAAGATCAGTCGCTATCGGTATCTTCAGGCTTAGGCCCGCCTTCAGCCAACCAGAGAAGGAGGCGTTTCCTCCGACGTTCATCCCGCTCCTTGATTTGATTACGGGTTAACTTCTTTTTCTTCTTGATCACTGGCTTGGCCGCCGCCGCATTCTCGTCGCCACTGCCCGCAGGCGTTCCTGCCACCGATGCAGCTGGGGTTTGAAGACGAGACCGAGACGGAGTGTTGGCACCACTTCCTGCTTTGGTTCCCTTCTCAGAAAAGTCTTCCAGGACAGCGGTCTTGCCTTGGGCAACCATACGCCCGTTGTCCACGTTCCAGATCTCCGGGCCTACGGAAGAAGGTGAGCAACGTGGGCAAAGGCACACGGTCTGCCACTCACAGAGTGATGTAACGAATTCATTGTTGTGTGAAATGATGACCTGAAATGAACGACGTCTCTGAGATTTGCTTCATATAAAACTGGGATTGGCTTACGACAGCACCAGTCCACTGCTTGATGGCCACAGCCAATCCTCCGAGCGCCTCGCGGTCCAGAAAATTGCTTGGCTCGTCCAATACACAAATCTACCGAGCTATGTTAGACGCCTATCATCAATTCAGGATATAGATGGGATGAACCTGAGGATTATTCCAGAGACAAGCGGCAATAACAAGCTTAATCTTTTGACCTGGGAGGGTATGTCACAGAAGGTTGGAAGCATAAAATCACGAGGACGCACCTCCTGAAAGTCCTCCTATTTCGTTGTATTGTGCGATGTCTCCATCGAGACCAATATCTTCCAAATGCTTTCTGACAGCTGGCGTCTTGGTCTCTCTTGCACCCGCGCCTTCTCTTGATGATTCGAGATCGTCGAACTGCTGAACGAGCTTCGTGAAGCCCTTGCTGAACAACTCGTCCCGAGGAACCCAGGTATTCCACCTGTGGTCCAGCCCTCGCCATTTGATCTCGTATTGTAGCGACTTCTTCAGCTTCTGCCTACCCATGATCATCTAAAGAAAATGATGTGAGTCCTCGGACAACGTGCCGAAACGCAGGTGACAGACCTCTAACTTGCGTTTACTACCATCTTTTCCCACCCATTCTTGGTCGAGCAGCCTTTTGTCGTCTTCGGTTAGAACGCGGCTGGATTTTTCGAGGAGTTCGCCTGTTTTTCATTTATTTAGATGAAGATAGATATAGATCGATGGATGCTCACGATCATGTCCGTCTTGAAATCGCCATTGAATGTACTGAATGGGCGTCTTTTCGAGATGTCGCTCTGAACAAATCTATTGAGATCACGAGAGCTGCAGCGGACCGAGGAAGCTCACCAATGTGATGGGTAGCGTGCTGAGACACGTACCCAACACGAAGGGCAGGATGTTTGTAGACAGTTCCTGAGTCCGGGACAGTCTCTCCCTAAACAGACAAAGCTTTGAATAAACCCGTCGACGCCTTCTCAAGGAACTGACCGTGATGAGTTTGATGAGAGTGGACTTCCCAGCACCATTAGGTCCTACTACCCCCCACTCGGCTGTCAGAGGAGTCAATGGATGAGGACCCCGATAAAAATTCATGTCATACCTAGACAACGACAGTGCGCAGGACACGTTGTGCAAACTAGGCTTGTCTCGACCGGGATACGTGAAGGTGCAGTCGGAGAGCTTCAAGATGGCACGAGTCATGCTCCTAACACCCATTAACGAGCCAGGCGGCGGGAAGGAGAATTTGACGCTGGTGGCTTGCAGGGTGTAGTACGACTGGGCTTCGGGCTTCTTGGCTACGAAGCTCGAGAGATTTCCGGGGTAGTATACGAGCTGTCAACGAATGGTTTAGCCGGGCAGAAACAGCAGGAAGTGTGAATAAGATGAAGCAAATCACCTTCTTTTGTTCGTAATGAATGATGTCGGATGTAACATTGTCAAGGAATCTGAGACGAGAGGGTCAGAGGTTTCATTGCCGATGGAGCCCACGACTGACCCAGAATCGTGACTGATAATGAGGCAAGTGATTTGCTTTTGTGAGAGGAGCCAATCCTCTAGCCACTTGACGGAAGCCCGGTCCAAGTGGTTAGTGGGCTAGATGAGGGGATTCGTGATCAAGACAGTGTTCATCAGATCGACAAAGTGCGCTGACCTCGTCAAGCAAGAGGAGATCAGCTTTGTAAAGCATTGCCCTTGCAAGCTCGAGCTTCATTTTCCAACCTCCTGACAGTCCTCCCACAGTCTCTTGTTGGCGCTCATCATCGAAGCCGACATCGGCGAGCGACTTCTGGATGTCTTTCCGGGGAACACCCTTGAGAGCAGGGTCTATGTGGACATGAGGCTAGAGCTAGGGACCATGACAAAAATGAAAGCGTACCAGAAGCAATGAAACCGATCACGTTCAGGGACGTATCCTCTCCTTGGAGGGAATGCTCAACCATGACACATTTGAGTTGATCTGGGGGAGGGAAATTCTCCACTTTGCCGTCTCTCAGCTGTTTCATGAGGGTGGATTTGCCAGATCCGTTCTGCCCCAAGATTCCATAGCGATGTCCGCGGAAAAGGCGGAGGTGGGTATGAGAGAGGAGGAGAAGGGCGCCGTAAGCCAAGGAGAAAAGGGTATCGCAGAGTAGCTCTCCTTCCTCTGAGTAAACAGTCGTGTTAACCTTGTACTTAGCCTGCCCACGGATCGGGTAAGAACAACAAATATCGAAGAGCAGTGGGATACAACGTACCTGGTCAATGGCATGGAAGTGAGCCCTGACCGACTCCGCGAAGGCCTCAGCCTTGGGCTTCTCAACCCAGCCTGACATATAGACGCCGATAGACCGTTGCCATGCGCCTCGATCGTCAAACTCGCGATCGTGAACCAGGTCGACGACAAGGGACGCTGAGAACTTCAATGACGCCTCGAGAAGGGTGTATTTCACCTCGCGAGGTCCATTTGGAGTGCTCGGTGAGGGCGATGAAACTTCTTCTGGAAGCAAGGTATGCAACGCGTCAAGTACATCTTGGATTTCCTTCTCGACGTCACGATGTTCTGGAGGTGGTCCAGCTTTTGAAGCCCCGGACTTGATGAGTGTATCAAATGCGGCCTGACCAAAGGTGCGGACCTAGAAATCAAATTTATATGGTTGCCCTTCATGTATAGATAATCGAGGAAGCGAACCTCGGGGAATGCGGCGCCTGTAGCAATCTTCTCGACTCCCTCGACCAAGCTGCTTAGGTAGGTCGCCGCAATGCGGGGGTCTCGTACGAGCTTGACAAGGTTATCAATAACAATGACAGTCCTACGCTGAACTTCCATACTCCTATCATTCAATGCACGCTGGAGGAGAGGCACAAGGACCGCTAGTGCAGGGGCTTTCACTTCGGCGACGAAGGTAGTATTTGATAGGGACTTGATGCATGCAGGTACGGCTCCAGGCTCGGCCATGCACTTGACCAGTTCCGGGATATGCTTTGTCAAATCAGCGTTGGCAAGTGTAGTACACAGAGTGTTTGCGCATTTGATCGCTGCGCTTGACACCTAAGGTGGATTAGGTCGACGAAGCCGAGAGGAAGTGTCAGAAAACACACCTCGGATTTGGTATCGTGCATAGCCTTCTCGATGTGGGGCAAGATTTCGCTTAGCTCCGAAGCAACAGCGTCACGAGCGGACGTCGCAAAGCCTTTGATACCGTCGAGGGCGCCGAGCTTGCTGCGCCATTTGCCATTCTCGAGGATAGCTTCGAGGTGATGGAAGACCACGGGTACAGATTCAGGAGGGCAAAGCTTGAGAATTGCCTTGATGGCGGTTGAAGCAGCAGCGCGGACAACGTCGCCTTTATCCATAAGTAGATCATAGAGGACTGGAAGCGAAGGAAGAAGCAAGGGAACGCTGGGCGCCCCCAGCACGGTCGCCAAGGAGTGGAACCCTAAAGCACCAGACTCTCGTTCATAGCCAGATTTCTTGTTGGTAGCAAAGCCCTCAAGGGTAGAGAGGACCTTTTTGTCTCTAGTCATATGATAAGAAAAGGGCTAGAGTCGGGGTGAATATGCCTACGCGAGGGTTTGTAGGCCCTGTTTAGCCACCTCTCGGGCAAGTTTGTCGGCAGCCGCCCGAGCATCTGTCAACGTGGATGAGAATTATACTATGAAAGCATGTGTATACCCCTCACCAGGCGCTGTCGGTGCAGTTTTGAGAGCCTCGATAAGGGAAGCGAATTCAGTATCAGCCATGTCTAATATCTAGAGATTGAGGGGAAACAATAAGATTTGTGGGCGATGACGGGTGGTATAGCCAGAGGTGCCGTCGTGGTCGTAATTTTGCGGTCGTCCAAGGTCTATTGGGAACCCTTTTTCAGCGGGATGGTTTAACCCGGCAGGGTATAAGAAGAAGAGAAAATGAGTGTCACCGAACGCGATGTCTACGTGGGAAACTGATGATATCGTACTGCCACCAAGCGCGTCGCGTGTGACAACAATAATAGCCGACAGGGGCACGTTAACGTTTTTCCATCAGCCACCACGGCTTCTCTCCAAATATATGTGATACGCACGTTCACATATCCAGCCGGCCTTCAGAGCCGGCGTTGTCGTAGTTATGTATGGTATTACAAAGTATACGGGTAGCCACCTCAATCATCTTCCGAAGGGTAGTCCACTTTATCATATAGGCGAAGAACTTCATTCCAATCCCTCTTTCTCCTCCTCTTGATGGAGAAGTATCGAGCACGCCCATCCCAGCTGCCCACAATCCTCCCCTTCTCCCTTCCTCCGAGCTGAGCAAAGTATTTCTCGGGATCCGAGGGGAGGCCGAGGGTATCGATAGCAAGATTGGTAACGCGACTGTAAAGGTCAGCGCGCCTCTCCCGCATGTCTTTCAATGCCGGTTTGCCGATCCAGAAAAGCCTGAAAAGTGCAACAAAAGCGCGGAATGCGGCTACCGAGTCTTCGAACCATCGCAGTGTCATCCACATTAGGGCTGGCGTGAGTGGAGCTGTGATGAATGCAAAGGGAAGTGTGGCCAGCACAACGAGGAACCATACAATGCCACCTGACAGTAGTCCATAAATGAGCTTGTACTGAGCAATTTCATCCCAGGTGTCAAAGACGGGCCCAGTCTTTTTGAAGTTGCGAACCGCGATATAGGTTGTGATGAATACTGGTGTCCAAAGTATCAATCCTGGCATGGAGACTGTGAGAAGCAAGAGAAGCCAGGTCGATCTCACTAGCATCCTATAAAGGATCGTGGGCCGGCGGAGTGGTCGCCGAATTCGATCATCCTTTATGCCCCACCTGGCTAGCTGGTCTTGATATGCCTGATAGAGCACATTAAGCGTTAGTAGGAGATATCGACCCAAGCTCGGCGGACGAGTGAACCTACCTTGAGATCGTCACATAGCTGCCGAACAGGGACAGGATCGACAGAACCAGGAAGAGTGTCCTTTAGTTCCTCTTTCTGGCAAACTTTAAACAATTCCAAGAATCTGCGGGTCAAGCGGACATATTCCCCCAGTGACATCAGAGTGCCCACTGGCGCATACATCCTCGAGGCGAGCTTGGCGCTGCGGATAAGATCCCACTTGGGGGCCTCTAGCATCCCGGAGGTAATACTGTCTTGAAGATCACGAGTCACTTTCTTGACGTCGGCAAAGTCAACCGGAGGGACGAGTTCTGGGTGAGTCTGCAACCATTCAGGACGCATTATGAACGGGATGACTCTAGAAAGGCAGGGAGGCTTACTTTAGGAGAGAACACCAGAGGTCGCTGGAAACTGACGAGGACGTCAGAACGGAAATGTTGGCGGTGCCTGAACGGTCGTCTGTGAGCAAGTGAATCTCGAGTGGTAGATCTGTACGCACATATAAGTGATGGAGCATGGTAGTACGGATATCTCAAATTCGGGGTTATCGCGATTTCGACCCAATGCGTCTGTAACCATTCTTGCCACTGAAATAAGATCAGAGAACTAGGAAAAGGCGGGAATCTATGGAAGCGTACCTCCTGTCTTGAGAGGAGCAATCTCTGGGTGGAAGCGACTGACACCTTCCGGGAATATGCAAACAGCATCCCCAGCCTCGAGGGCCTAAGCCAAGTCAGTACCAACCTACTACCATCGGGGATTAAGAACCGACCTCCATTAGCTTTTCCATGACCTCGGAGTTGTCACTATCACCTGGGTTGTCCTTCGGAAGGTCGTTTGTCTCATTTAAAACTCGGAGAGACAGTGTTCGCACCTTCTTCCTCTTGATAGGCACAGTTCCTGCGGACTCGATGAGCCAGCTCGTGAAATTCGGTTGTCCGAACAAGGATGCCTTCGCTGTCAAACGAAGCATATTGCGCCTCTTGAAGACTATGAGCTAAGAAGTTGCAGAGTTGGGCGACAGAGGTACCTTTGGCGGAATAGAGGTGACCATCATCCTATGAAGACGGTTAGCTGCGCCAAAGGTAGGGATTCCTGAGGACTATGGCGTACAGGGCGTCTGTTAGGGAGTTGCTATGATTCGCGCAGACAATGCTGATACAAAGTTAGAATTGGTTCTTCGGGACATGGAATGGTGCTACCATGGTCTTCCTGTTTCTGGGATATGCTCGGTGTTCTCGATGACAATGGTGCCATAGAAGACTTTGAGCACAAATCGGAACAGCCAACTTTCGAAAGAGCTTTGTGAGACGTTTCCAAGCTCACAGATGTTGTTCTCACCGTATGATAATATACGACCATGGCACTGGAGGCACCCCAGCGTTCGCAGGCATATTGGAGGTCGCGGAATGAGCCCAAGCTTGGCCACGTTAGACGCCGGATTACTTAGATAATTTCTTTGATAGCCGACGAACCGCTGAATTTTCCCTTGTGCAGCGCTTATCGACATCCTCGACCATGGAAGATGCTCTCGCAAAGATTCGGCCACATGTATCCTCAAACTTGGCCCACCAAAAGACACCAGCAAAGCTGTTGATCGCTGTCGAGGCCACGCTTAAGGACCAAAAGACAGAGCCGACACCAACAGCCTACTTTGCGGCGCTCTTGACAATATTGGACGGGACGATACAGAAAAAGGAGCTGTCTTTGGAAGAGGGCGATGTGCTGCCTGCAGAGCTATATCTGTTAGCTTTCATCATCCCTTTTGTTCCTCCACCAGTGATTCGCGCCAATCTGAATACACTCTTGGCCCTAACCGCACCACTATTTCCGGCTCTGGAACCCCATGCGCCCGCGCTCCGCTCGCAGTTGGCCATCTATCAAGGGCTATTGAAGGCCATCGATCGCTCTCAGCTAGAAGCTCAAGGGATCAGGCAAGCCTTCGCGTCGGTATTGCAGATATGTGTGGATGGGCGCCCTAAGGTTCGCAGAAAGGCGGCAGAGGTTGTGAAGGAAATCATCTCTTGCCCACCAGCCCCACTCTCGATCCACCCATACTCTGAGAGGGTGGCAGTATGGGCTATCTCGATTCTTGAAGAGGTTGCCGCAGGGCCTCTGTCAAAAGCAAAATCCTCGAAACAGCTGGGGCAGAGTGGTGAGGCAGGAATTCACGTCGTCGCCTTCCTACGCACTGTGCTACCTCATCTTCCCCCACCAGTATGTGGATTCATTAACACTCACGAGCCATGCTTACACCGTGTCTGCAGACATTCCCCAGCCTTACCCAGCAACTTCTCAATCTCCCAAGACTAGGAAACCTTTACCTCACCCAATCAGCCTACTCCCTCCTCACAGACATCTTCTCCTTACCTGTGGAAGATCCTACACTCAGCTTTGAGGACCAACTTCCTCAGGTCCTGTCTATCCTTTTGTCATCAACGCCGTCGAAATCCGACCATGTCCTCCCTCTGGCATGGACAGGCACCGTTGGTGAAGCCATGCTGGCCTTCAGCGTTGTCAACCGTTCCGGCTGCTGGTCAGAGGTCAACAAGGTGTGGAAAGCTCTTTGGGGGTTCCTCGAGTCAACCGAAGCTCCAGTACGACAAGCGGCTGCCAATGCCCTCATCAAAATCACCACCTGTTTCTCAGCAGACTATGTCAACGCTCAGGTTCAGAAATCCGAGAAAGGGTCGACAATAAAGAAAATTGTCTCCCAAGTAACGGATGCTCTCGACTCTCTATCCTACTCCCGTGCCACCCCCGACATCCTTGCCATAATTGCTGCTCTCATTCAATCACTTCGACATCGCGCTTCCAAGCAATCCCCAACCGCTGCCGAACTTGTTCTATCTCCTCTGATTCAGAGGATTGGGGGTATGAGAATCGAAAAGTCCTTCGAATACAAAGAAGACGCAGACGCGGTTCTGGGAGTTGCCATGCACGTTATGGGACCAGAAGTGCTTTTGAACCTACTGCCTCTCAATCTTGACCCTGCCTCCAGGTACGTTTTTCGCCGGTGACTAGGACGCCTCTAATGTATTCGTGCTCTAGGCAAACCGGCGAAGAGCCCCGTGCTTTCTTGCTGCCTCTGCTTTCCCAGCCTCATCCTTCCCCGTTGCGACACTTTGTCCAATACTTTGTTCCCTTGAGTGAACAGATGTTTGATTTGCAGCAAAAAGCTGAAAGCGCGGGGCGGCAATCTGAGGCAAAGGTCTGGAGCGTGCTTGTGGGCCAAACATGGGCCGGCCTGGCGGGTTATTGCTGGGGCACTCCCGACCTTAAAGAAGTAAGAATGGCATTTTCCTGTGCTCCCTCAAACTGACAGCCGTTTGTAGTCACTGGATGCTACTTTCTCTCAACTTCTCTCCCAGCTCCTGTATGGTCAGGCTGAACTCCGACCAGCGATCCTCAAGTCCTTGAAAACTCTCGTCGACTCCAACCTCGCCATCATGAACGGGAACTTTGAGAAGTGTCCTACCGCGAATGTGACACCCGAAGATGCTCAGGCTAACCTCGCTTTTCTTCGAACCCAGGTTGAGAGCTGGTTGGCTGTGCTATTCAACGTTTTTGGGAGTGTAGAGCGAGACTCGAGGGGGATGGTCGGTGATACAATCACCGCCTGGGCTTCCATCTCAGGTCAAGATGCAAGTTGACCCACGATCAATGTCATCAGGATCATGCTGACAGCTTCCTTTTAGGAGATTGCCAAAGCCTATGTCAAAGTCGCTCAGCTTTTCAAGTCGCACCTTGTCAAGACCCTAACCGTCCGCCCAAACTCTGGAAGTAATGACGATGTCAACATGACCACCACAGCTCAGGACATCCTTCTCCTGCTCCTTCCTCACCTTCCCGTAACGGCAGCTCAAGAACTTTTCGAGGCCTGCCTCAATGAGGACATCTTGTGCAACAAGGATAACGGAATTCAGAAGCGTGGTTACAAGATCCTGTTCAAGCTTGCCGAGAGCAACAAGTTCGACGTACCCGTGGAAGACGTCGTGAAGCGATTGGACGGCTTTGTGGACGGCCTGGTCCCCGCTGCGAAGAAGGATCGGTTCAGCCTCTTCTCCGTGCTTGTCGCTCGGCTTCCATCCACCTCGCTGCATGTTATTCCTTCCTTGATTCCTGAGGCCGTCCTTGGGACCAAGGAACCTTCGGAGAAGGCCCGCACAGAAGCATTCGATCTCATTGTGTCCATGGGTCGCAAGATGACAGAGGGGGGTCTGGTGAAGCGAAGCTTGATCGACGGCATGGACCAGGATGATGCACCAGACGCTGTGGCGAGTTTGGAGGAGTTCATGACCATGATGGCTGGTGGTTTGGCTGGTGCGAGCCCCCATATGATCAGTGCAACGATTACTGCCATCTCTCGCCTTGTGTTCGAGTTCAAAGGTAGGTGCATACAGTCGCAGATCTATGCCAGGAGCTGATGATCTCGACAGAGTCGGTATCTGCGAACATGCACAACGAGGTTCTTTCAACTGTCCTCGTTTTCCTCTCATCCGCAAATCGTGAAATCGTCAAGTCCGCTTTGGGATATGTCAAACTTGCCATCCATACTCTTCCTGTTGAAATCCTTCGCCAGCACCTCTCGAACATCGCTTCTGCTCTCCTGAACTGGTCGCATGATCACAAAAATCACTTCAAAGTCAAAGTTCGCCACATCTTCGAAAGACTTTTGAGGAGGTTCGACTTTGATGAGGTCTACAACTGCGTCTCAGATCAAGAGGCCGCAAAGGTGCTGGTGAATATCAAAAAACGAAAAGATCGAGCGAAGAGGAAGAGGGCTGCTAAGGAAGAGGATGATGATGCCGATGAGCAGGTGAGTGTACCCTCTGCGGCGAATTTCCAATGACTCATATCCCGTTCAAGGCCGCCCCTGCTTCCAAACCTGCTGCTGGCGACGCCTTCGAAGATGTTCTCTATGGTAGTGAGAGCGAGCTGGGCGACTCTGACGATGAAGAAATGTCAGCACCCCAGGCGAAGGGTTCCAAGAACAAGCGAGGAGACAAATCGGACGTTCGCTTGCGACTCGACGGTGATGACCCCACAGATCTGCTTCATGGAATTTCTTCCAAAGTCACAAGTACGTTTATCTCTTTGTGCCCCATGGCTGGTTCTAATCATTGTATAGATGCTGCATCCGCCAGAAGACGAAAGCCAGGTCAGGACGCCTCCCGGTTCAAGACTGACGAGGGTACCGGCAAAATGGTCATTGACGAAGAGGATTCGGAAGCCGAGGTCGATGCTTCAGGCGTCGCTGCCAGCCACGACGTTGCTGGGACTGCCTATAGAGAGGGGCTCACCTCCGTCGACGGTTTCACGCGTGGGCCAAGCGGTAAAATCAAGTTCAACAAAGACACAAAGAAGCGTCGACGTCAGAACGAGGACGAGGACGTCGAGATGGAGGGTGTTGAAGAGGCTCAAGGGCAGGGGCGACCCAAAAAGGCCAAGAAGAAGGCCGAGTCTGACTTTGGCAAGGAGTTCAAGGCGAAAAAGGCAGGAGGAGATGTCAAGAAAAAGGGTGTCGACCCCTATGCCTATCTTACTCTGGCTCAAGCTGCCAAGAAGAAGGGAGGAAAGATTGGTGTTGCTGGAAAGCGATGAAGTGGTCATTCGAAAAAATGTATCTTTTGGAGTGTTTGTATATTCAGCCGTACAGATCTTGTTCGTGAGGCGAACCAAAGAGCCCGACGTCCCATGCAGACGGTGCACGCCATTGAGTAATTTCAAGATTCAATGCCTTGGAGACGACAGACGCAAGGAATGTTGCGTCGCTCCTATTATCCCCTTCAATCACGAAGTGGAGGAGTGAACCAGTTGGCGTTGTCCAGCCCTCTGGAATCGACGTTACTACTCGTCTTGTGAGACCTCCACCTGGGACAAAAGGAACCTCCGAGTCTTGGTTGTATAACGGTAGGATATCCACCTGCTGTTGGAGGAACTGCAGGGCCGTCCCTTCAAGGGAAGGGCTGTTTGGCACTCGGATTTGATACGTCGGCATCCTGTTAAGTTAGGTCAGCTCTATCCCAAGTGAATCGAGGCGTTGTAGCACTTACAGCATCTGAGAATCTGCTCGCTCCGATTTGTCAACCCCGGAAAGGAAGAGCACTGCCGAGAACTGGGAAGTCCGAATGAAGTCGAAGAGAGCATTAACAAAGTCCTGCTTCCTCGACTGACGGGACTCAGCATGGGAGCGCGTTTGAAGATATGGTGGTCGCTTACCACCAGAACCGGAGAGCGTTGCTGTACAACGACCAGGCTGCTATTGGGTTTGCCGTACACTGGCAAGGCACGAAACGGTCAAGAAAATGTTTGGTAGGGTTGCCTTCATACTCACCCTCCAAAGGGAGTGTAACGCCCGAAGCGCCATCTTCTCTTCCACCAACTACTGGGATGCAGAAGCTGGGGTCAAGCAAGCCGATCCTTTCGAGAGATAGAGTCGAAATCAACAGATCGACTGCCAACTGTCCGACATTTGCAGTTGAAACGATGGGCTGAGGCGAGCAAAGTAGATCAAGATTTGCACATAGCCAGCATGGTGAAAAGACCAACAACGACAAGGGTCTTGCCTGAGAGATCCGACTGGCCGACTGGGTGGAAGAACTTGGACGTCATGGTATGAGGAGGTAAGATGACGCGTCAAGACGCGTGTTCCTCCTTTACATATTAGGCGCCGAGTTATTGATCTACATCTTGACCTCCATCTACCATGTCAGAATCTGAGCTTTCTCCCTACGAAAGAACCAAACCCAACTATAGGAAATATTATGTTCCTCTCGAGTCTGATCCTGAGATCTTCACAGAGTTGATCCAGAACTTGGGAGTCAGAGGCTACGAGTTCCAGGATGTTTATTCCTTGGATGACCCCGATCTGTTGTCCTTCATCCCCAGACCCGTTTACGCGTTGATCCTGACGTTCCCAGAAGCACAAATGGATAAAGAGAAGCTCAATTCACACGACACAAACAAAAAGGTTTACGATGGAAAGGGAGAAGGAGAGCCCACCATCTGGTATTCCCAGACCATCCAGAACGCTTGCGGACTGTACGCAGTCCTTCATGCTGTCTCAAACGGAGTCGATAGGACGAAAATCGGTAAGTTAATACCAATCGTAGTAGACATCTGTATTAAGTTCGCGTGCAGAGAGTGGCTCGACACTCGACAACTTCTTGAAACAGATTACCCCTTTGGCACCTTATGAAAGGGCCCTTGCGTTGGAGGCTTCAAGCGAAATTGAAGCTGCCCATGCCTCTGCTGCCACTAAAGGAGGAACCGAAGCACCAGCTGCCAACTCGCCTGACGTCGTGCACCACTACACTTGCTTCGTGCGGTCCAAAGCAGACAAACACATTTACGACATGAACGGATGCTTCAGGGGTCCAGTCGACACCGGGATTGTGCAAGAAGAAGAGGACGTTTTGACCGGCGAAGGAATAGGGTTGATTAAAGAGTATATTAAACAAGCAGGGGAGAATGTCGGTTTCAATTTGTTGGCACTAGTCGGATCTTCCTAAAAGAGCCTTCAGTTCTCCTTCAAATCGCCAATTAGCTTAGGCACAGCGTCGATCTTGCCTGAGAGATCCGACTGGGTGGAAGAATTTGGACGTCATAGTTTGAAGAGATTAGATGACGCGTCTTGCGGCGCGTCCCCCGTTTATTAGGACGGAACCATTGATCTACACCTTGACCTCCATCCACCATGTCGGAATCTGAGCTTTCTCTCTACGCAAGAACCAAGCCCAACTATAGGAAACACTATGTTCCTCTCGAGTCTGACCCTGAGATCTTCTCAGAGCTGATCCAAAACCTGGGTGTCAGAGGCTACGAGTTCCAAGATGTTTATTCCTTGGATGACCCCGATCTGCTGTCCTTCATCCCCAGACCCGTCTACGCGTTGATCTTGGTGTTCCCAGAAGGACAAATGGACCAAACGAATCTCAAGGAAACCGAGAAGACCAGAAAGGTTTATGAAGGGAAGGGAGAAGGAGAGCCCACCATCTGGTATGCTCAAACCATCCAGAATGCATGTGGCCTGTACGCGGTCCTTCATGCTGTTTCGAACGGGATCGACAGGACAAAGATTGGTAAGTCTAGAACAATCTTAACGGGGGGCTCCTTGATCTCGAACCACCATGTGGGCAAAAAACTCCCACGGTTTCGCGGAGGTCAAGGATTGGGCACAACGAGGAATAGCCGGGGAGATTCATCTCCCCAAGCAACCCTCCGCTCTCAGGCAACCACCAGCCGCCCCCAAAAGACAACCATAGGGAAGTGACACGAGAACCCAGACCCCAGTTCGAAAAGCCCACCATAGCCCAACCGAGCGTAAAGCGCCACGTCACAACCAACACACATCCGCGAAAGCAGCCGAGGGGAGAGCATTGGACAGGATGAGAGACAGACGGCTATCGAAAAGACGAACGAACCATAGGAGGGCTAAACGGAGAGGCCGGAAAAGGGACAACGGGCGAGATCAACTGGGAAATCGGGAGGGATCGATCATCTATCGCGGTTCACATAGAATACACTCGAACAAGATCTATCTTTGGAGAATAGAGTTGAATAAGTAGTGGACCGTCAAAAGCTCGAGTCTGAGAACCCGGCACAAATAAAAAGAGACTAGAAGCCAAACATGGAACGTAAACGGCGTGAAAGAGTGCAGGGCTGCGGCGGAACCCCGACAGCAATCCCGTCCCCAGGCAACCTAGCCGATCAGTAGACGACCATGAACAGGCAGGATGGACCGCCCCTCAAACTGGTAGACTGCAAGATGAGTGCCTGTTGGAGGATAGACCCCCTAAAAAGCAGCCTGCCAGTAGGTAAGGAAGCCCATGAAGCAAGCAGAGTGACATGCTGCCTTACGTGGAGTAAGTTCTATGAGACCCGAACGGCGAAACCCAATACAAAAGTGAGCGAAGAAGGCCGTTAGCCTCCGTCAAAGACAACGAAGCGGAAGGTGCCGTCACCGTTATAAAGAGACCACCAACCAGCCTAACACAACACGTTACCCACTGCTGAAATGCCCGCTGAATCGCCCCAACCCAGTGCCACCCAAAATGCATACCGTCATGGCCGGCCAGTCTCGTCCACCCCCGAGGGAGACGCTCTAAACACTGTGTTGGACCTGAGCCCATATGTGGGGTGCCCAATCCAGACGCTGGCAGAAGAAGTGGATGAAGAGGAGCAAGTTGAAGCTCCCCAAGGAACAGCCCTGCAAAGCACGAAATGGGACCTCCTCACCAGAGCCATTGGTCTCGGCTTCCACCTATGCAACATAGCCCCACAAAACACAAACACGGAAAGCGACGAGCAGCTCGAGATGCAGACGACAGGCCCAGAAACCATGTCCATAAACACCAACCCCAACACGACAATCGATACCCAGCCACGACCCAGTCCAGCTGGCATGCAGACAAAGCAGAGGAAGACGAAGGAGATATGGGTGGTAGAGTACAAGATCCCGCTGCGACTCCAGCTCGAGGTCGGGCAGAGAGTCCGACTGGAGAATGTCGGCACATCTACCTGCAGAATAGGAATCGTCTCCACCATCGCCGAAAGGACAAGGACGGAGGTGGTGTTCAGGATCATCGAGGATCCCCTTATCGACCCAAACACCTTCATCTACCTCTCGATCCCCTTCCGGGGCACCAAGCTTGCTAGGGACGAAGGAGCCCTCAAGTGGCTGGCAACAAACCTCTTCCTTTGAGGAAGGAGCCTGAAGGACCCATATGTTAAGGCCGTGGAGGACTCCCAGACGAAGGCCAAAGGCGAAGAGGTGAGGAAGTACCTGGAGGAAACGCACACTTTACCGAAGAGGGCACGAACGGGAGCCCTAGCTCGGACAAGCTCGCTCATGCCAATAAGCAATGCAACCCCCCAACAACCACTGCAATCGCTCTTCATTGAAACACCCCAGCCGACCAAGGAGCAAGAAGCACACAAGGGCAAAGGGGTCAGAAAGGAGAGCCTGCAAGAGTGACGATGTCTGAAACGGGTTACCTGATGCATGAGGAGACCAAGACCGTGGGGTAGAAGGAAGATCTTCGAGTAGCACTGTCCCATATGAAATCGCTGTCATAGCATGGTCACCTAGAATCGTAACCTAACCAATAATCTATGTCCTGAAAACTCTTGCGAAGCGCAGCAGTGGAGAACAGTGAATGGCCTAACAGAAGGATCGTAGAAGGAGGTCTCGTCCACCCAAAGATCGATACCGCCCACCCAACGAGGACCAAGGCGGAAGACCCAGGAGCACGAGCGGCAACTAGCCCTGTCAGGAATGTTGGCGACCTTCGCTACCATCGCCCCTGACCAAACTATCCAGACCATCTGAGAAGACCGGGAGCACCCCCGGAAAGAAGACCAAAAGAGGAACCGCGAACCCCACCAGGAGAGGCAACAACACACCACAGAAAAGACCCCATGGGAGGAAGAAAAGTTGCTCCGCAGCCGCAGCTCCCAAAATTTCCCAGACAAAATCCCGAAGAAGCACGAGATATGGGGAACCGAAGAAGAAAGGCAAAGAGAGACAAGGCCAAGGGAAGGAAAGATGCAGGAGCCAAACACCGGGTCCCGAGAAAACGAGAGACGACCTAGACCTGACGCGGTACAATATAGCCCCCGTAAAACAAGAATAGAAAGCCCCGAAGTGAAAAGGCACAGGAAAATGGAGCCCAGACAAACCAAGAATCAGAAGGGAAGGGATGCTAGCAAAACCTTCGTGAGAACACCAAAATAGCACACACCAATTACTGCCTACAAGGAGCTCAATGAACGCAAGGGAACCAGCACGGAAAGGTAGACCAACGAAACGAACACCTCACTCGGGCTGCAAGACAGGTTCCAGAGGAAGTGAGAACAAGGAGCCACCCCCCAAGCAACCACTCCTACAAACCAGAGCAAGAAGTTGGAGACGATAGAATACTCAGATGACATATAAAATTACGTCCCCTACAAAAAACCCTGAGGAACGAACCGACTAGCCTTAAGCAGGAGATACGGCCGCCAACAACCCCCTGGACATGATGTACAGAGGAGGCCAAGGAAGACGTTAAAATGAGGAGACGAACAGACCCACACCCCCATGAATCCCCAAGAACCCAACATGCCAAATAAAGCTACCTCCCTCACCGTAACCAGCGTCGTCCAACCAGACAAGACCCAGCACAGAATCCAACCAATCGTCCCAACAAATAGCAACACATTCCAATCCACAATCGACCTCAGCCCATACGTCTCAGCCCCAGAGCATCAACTCATAGGAAAAGACAACAGGAACCAGGAGGGTGCACAGGACACCACCCCCACCAGTAGCCTGACGGCCAGCTGGTCAACCTTTACAAGAACCATAAACCTCAGTACCCTGCTGTGCCACGTGAGGTCACAATCTACCCGTGATCCGGAGGATGAGCAAATAGAAATGAGAACCCACCAAGATGCAGAGGAACGGGAGATGGAGGAAAGGGGAAGGGGGAAGGAGGTTGGGCTGAGCACTCAGCCCACAACAGGTCAGAGCATGCGTATGAAGAGGAGCAGCAGAGCAACCGAGACGTGGACGATAAACTTCGAGATGCCCCCCCCAGATCAAGCTCGACGTAGGTCAGCGTATTATGCTAAAGCACTTAGGACGGAAAAAAGAGAAGAAGAGAGAGGGAATCATTGCCTCGGTCTTCAAGCGAGACCGAACAGAAGTCGTGTTCAGGATAGAAGAAGCCCATACAGGCAACCCGGAACTCACCGTCTACCTCTCAGCCCCCATCCGAACCACGAAACTGTGGAGGAAAGAAGGTTTCCTAAACCGAATGGCTACGAACCTCCTATACAAGGAGAGAGCCCTCAGAGATCCAATGGAGAAGGTACGGGAGGACGCGAGGGAGAAGAGAATCAGAGACGAGATCGAAGCCAACCGGCGACTTCAGGAAGCCATCAACACTCAGACGAGAGCTCGGAAGGCTGAGAAAGGCAGAAAGGCAACAGCGAGAAAAGGCAAGGCCAAGATGGAGTACGATGGGGCCAAACCGAACCAAAACGACACCTCCAAGACCCCGAATGCAAGTAGAATCAGGTTCGACGGCGAAGGGGAAGCATCTACATCGCAAATTTAGCTGACCAGGAGACCTCTGACCCCCAAGGGATCCGAGTGTAGCAAGCATTACGGAGAGATAACTTCCAGATTAGATTACGACAAGGCCTGACGGCACAATATAATACTTCTCGAGCGCAGTGAGAGAGGCGTAGTCCCAGAAGACAAGCCAACGGATGCGGGGTGCGATCGAGACCAGAATCAAAGGCAGGGCGAAGGACGACCGAAAGACCGCCTAGAAGCCCTAGACAGGAACCGGGTGGGTCGTCGAAAAGATGGCAAATTAGAAGGCACAGAAGAGCGCCCATGAACGATGGCCAAACACGGAGATTGACCGGCGACAAACAAAGGAAAACACAAAAGACGAGCGCCCGCTTGCCCGACAACCACGATCTCCCAATCCTCAAGGCCATTCTCCCCCGCGAGAGACACACCACGTCGTAAAGATGGCAAGCACGAAACACGCTCACAGCACAGTAGAGAGACGGAACACTGGCCAGCGAGGACTACCGTAACCAAGAAAGGAGTATAAAATCCCTCGAAAGGGAAGGTAAGAAACAAGAACCAGATCCCTTAAACAAACAACTCACATGGCGAAAAACAAGGGAAAAGCAAGGGGAAGCGGGCGAAAGCGCACGAGCCGAGCCCAAGCTCCAACCTTGACGAACGCAAACTTCTTCACTCCTCTGGACATCTCGTCCGCCAACGAGGCCCATCAACAGCCATCGATCGGCACCCAAGGAGGGTCGAATACCAACCCAGGTAAGCCACAAGGTGCCAGAGACGACGAGGAATCAGGACTAACGAAAGATGGAACAGACACAGCTCTTTCGTACGCCCAGGCTGTGATCGGAGCTCAGCAAGGCGCACAAGGAGGCCTGAGCAGCGACCCAGGTGAGACTCAAGCCGTCTGAGCAACAGGACACATAGGACTAACAGGAGATGGAACAGACGCGTCCCTCTCATACGCGCAGGTCGCGATCGGGGCGAAGAGACAGACCTCACAGCTGGAGACCCCAGCCGAGTCCCCGCACCCGAAGAAAAAACCCCACAACGAGCCCACGCTGGTGGCAGGTCCCTCAACTGAGGCCGTGCCGTCAAGCACAGAAGGGGGAGGTTTCCCATTCGCGGACTACGACTCGGACTCGGACGAGCGAGGAACCGTCCAAGACGAGGCAGAAACCGTCCAAACCGAGAAACATACTCTGGAGACGACCACGATGGACGTAGACGACATCGACTACGACAGCTTCTTTGACTCTGACGCTCTCGAGTACACAGACAACGAAGGGGAGACAAACGGAACCCCAGCCCCTCCCTCTCCCGCCGTTCAGGCCGCAACCACTCCGGTGGCCACCATAGGAAGAACGACGGCCTCGAACCCAATGTCCCACTTCGGCTCTCCCATCTCCAAGCTCCCATCAGGCCGAATCCCTAGAATCTCGAAACCAGCCACCCCGAAGCCATTCGGGTGGACAGCCCCAAGCACCTTCACGGACACCCCGAACCCCTTCGTCGACATCGACGACGGCCCGCTCTCACTCCACCCCAATGGCGGGGGAACAGGGAAAAGGGAGGGGATTGTGTACTACGAAGGCAAGCTTCCTCCCCACCAGATTGACCTAAACGACATCATGGAAAGTGTCCCCGAGGAAACGAGGGAGGCATGGGACGCAATCCCGACCAACAAGGTCCTGGCCGTCTTCGGGAGGGACAGAGTCACTACCAACAATTTTGCAAGGATCGAGGAGCTTCGGCACGAAGTACAACGATGCACTGGGATGGTCGAAGACGCCGAAATTCTCTACATTAAAATGCACCCAACCGACTTCAAGCTTACCTCCCGTGACACATTCCTACCAATGCTGATACACGATCTCACCCCACGGCAGAAAGAGGCGTTAACGAAGAAGAGGATGTCGAACAGCAACAGGGCATGGATCATGTTCTTTGACTACAACCTTCCCATCCGCAACCTCCTCCTCAGCATCGCGAAACTCCCCATACGCAACGACGAAAGAGGTACCGCAAGGGTGGTCAAAGGCATTAGAGAATCAATGGAGGCCCACAAGGAGGAGATGGTGAACTACATACGACTACACTCGAACCGCTTCCCACCAGGATTCTCCAAGGACCCATACCGACGCTACAAGGCCTGGATCCGGACGATAGCAGCTCAGGGCCTCATGACCAAGGTGGAAAAGGATGCGGAGGAGATAGTCTGGTACATCTACATGGATCCGCCCCACGACGACTACACCGCCCATAAGGAGATGGTCGACACGCTCAAAAGCTACACCTATGTTATCGAGGGGAACAAATACTACGCATGGGACGACAACTACAGGTGCCAAGCCTGCCGCGGGAGGGACCACATGGTGGGCCTCTGCCCTTTCACGGCCCTCCCAGGCTTCTTCGACGTAAAATTCGGACAGGACCCCGGAACGAAAGACCGGAAGGAACCTCAGACCAAGAGCAACACCCCCCTCGAACCCAACAAACCACACCCCCAGTACCAAAATGCCTCCCAAGGCCCATCGTCTAGACCCTCCCCAGCCAAGATACCCAACAGCTCAAACATCCCGACTCGAGGAGGAGAGCAGGAATGGATCAGAGGTGGACGAGGGGGAAGAGGGGGGATGAGAGGAGGCAGAGGAGGAAGGGGCCGAGGAAACTAACACACGCGAACCAGCCACGAGAACGATCCGCCGCCCCTCCCCCTCTCGAGATACCAGAAATCATGTTAGACTCCTACCAGAACACCGCGTAAATCTAAGATACAAAAACAGTAACATCGTACCTACCCTAGACGTCAAGAATACATAAACTTCGAGACGATAAAACGAGTCCCCGAAGACTAGGCCAAGATTGGGGTGGTACCCCAGGCCAATCCCCGGGCGCCTAAATACACTGCTCGATCAGGAAAGCGCCCAGGAACGAGTTAGCTAACCACGACTCAAAGCGGTAAACCCTCCAGGGGGTTTGGAGCTGTATCGATATAGTAGCCGATGTCAGGACACCATCCTCCTAACAGAAGCTACACCAGCTCGACCGACACGTGCGTCGGTATAATAAGTTGTGCCCACCCCGACATCCACTGTAAAGCGGGACAAAGTGGCGAAACAGTGGGAACTACCACCTGAACCAATGAATCTGCAGCCAGAACGCAGTGCTGGATGGTCACACGGTGACCAAAACTCGCGGGAGATCAGAGGGACTGGTACAACGCTCGCCGTCCAAGTTGAAGCTCCCCATGACGACCTCGCGAGAGAAATTGGCGGGTTGGCGCTGGGCAGCGTCCCCAGTGCCGAAGAGAACAACGAGGAAAGGTCAAACAGACCGAGAACGCCCACACCACAGGCACAGCAAACGAGCTGCGATCAAATAGATCGAAACGGAGGAGGAGCGCCAGGAGAACTCAGGCCAAGACAAGGCGCACCGGCCGAGATGAGCACACAAGGGAGACGGCGGACCCAAACCCAAATCACAGCACACTTCGAGACAAGAGGCAGACCACCAGCAACGAGGGTAGGACTAAACAGAATAGCTCAAGGCGGAAGGAAAAATGTGAAATACCGAACCAGGGCACACATTAGGGTGGGCTCTCTAAACATAAGAGGAGGAGGATCGACCGCAACAGCGGACAAGTGGCAACAGATCAATAGAGTAATGAAAGGGGCAAAGATATCCGTCCTAGCAGTCCAAGAAACTCACCTTACCGAGGATAGAACTAGAGAACTAAACGCCCAATTTGCGGGACGTATGAAAATATACAATACGAGTGAAGACAACACGACAAACGCGAGAGGGGTAGCAATAGTGGTGGACCATAACCTGACCAAGAGCGGACCAATAGTAATAAGGAAGATAGTCCCAGGAAGAGCATTGACAACAACAATACCGTGGAAGAACGGGAGGGAAAAGCTTACCTTCCTCGCAGTATATGCCCCCAATGAAAGGGACCAGAACGCACAGTTCTGGTCGAAACTATCAGGACACTTCGATCAGGACGAGGAAATAGCACCCAGACCAGACTTCATGATGGGCGATTTTAACTTGACGGAGGACGATATAGACAGACTCCCACCAAGGCCAGACAGCGAAGAGGCAGTGGAGGCCATCCAAATCCTGAAACAAAAACTCGAAATGGTAGACGGGTGGCGGATGGAAAACCCAGATAAGATAATGTATAGCTGGGCGCGCCCGACGAACCAACCAGAAAATGAAAATGAAGTATCATCTAAGTCACGGATCGACAGAGTGTACATATCGAGGTCAAGGCTCCCAATGTCATGCGACTGGAAGTACAGCTCACACCCAGTCCGGTCCGACCACGACCTAGTGTCAGCAGTATACTACGACTTGGAATCACCATACATTGGCAAGGGAAGGTGGGCTATACCGGCGTTCCTGCTGAATGATAGCCCCTTTATAAGGGAAGTCTCACAGATAGGAAAAGTGGCCCTCGAAAGAGCACAGGAAGTGGTAGCAGCCACCAGGACTGAGAGCACGAACCCTCAGTCGATATGGAAGGAGTACAAAGACAAAATAAGATCACTCGCTAAGGAACGATCCAGGCGAGAGATGCCCACCACCGAAGCAAGGCTGGAAGAGTTGAGAGAAACTAAAGAGCAGACCCTAAACGACAGAGGCATCAGGGACGAGGAGAAGCTGTTTAGGACCACGGTCATAGACGCAGAGTCAAAAGACTTAGAACAGAAACGAATGCACGCAAACAAAATGAAATCTACAACACGATTCCTTCTTGAAAACGAGACCGTCGGGAAGTACTGGATCGAGCTGAACAAAGACAAACGACCGAGGGACACGATATACGGACTATACGACCCAAACAACAGAGAAGGCCCGATGATCCACCGCTCAGACAAGATGGCAAACGCGGCAAAGGAGTACCATGAAGGTCTCCAAAAAGAAGGGAAATGCCTCGAAGTAGACAGCGGCGAAAGAGAGGCAGCGATCCAGGAAGCCTTAGAAGCCCTGGAAACACAAGTGATGGGGTCAGACTACGATAGCCTAGCAAGAAGACTCGAGGAGGAGGAGGTGAGAGAAGCCATCAGAGCAACACAAACGGGGAAGGCATCGGGAATGGATGGTATCCCGATAGAATTATACAAAGCACTCCAAGACCTCCACAAAGCCACATCGGAACTCGAAATAGCACCGGAGAGGGTAGACATCACCAAGTTCCTGCTAATCGTCTTTAACGATATTGAGGAGAAGGGCTCCTTGATCTCGAACCACCACCTTCCAGAAAGGTTCCCACGGTGACCAGAGACAAGGACTGGGCATACTACGAGGCACTTGCACCGCATACCAAGCGGATAAAGTCCTCAGCCCTTAGGTACAATATACCGCCCCCCTCCTAGTAGTAGAGACCGAAAGAAATGGTACCACATTGTCGACCAAAGCATGGAAGTCAGAATGAGCCCCACACGTACCCCGAGCTGCCGCGATACGTAGACCCATAAAAGCTACACATACCTCGACCTATACGAATAAATAGACCTGCGCAGGCTGCTCTGCGAATGGATATCATGAGAGGCAGAGCCCGTGCGACGGCTACAGGGACACGCACGTAGACGAGTGAAACGAACAGCCTGTCCAGGTCTCGAGTGCTGGCGATCAAGGCCAGTAACCCTGCAACGTCTGCCCAATCCACTAGCCAACGGCGCCCGATGTGCAGACAGGGTGACCCTGCCACATGAGAATAGCATGGCATGAGTGGCGATAAGGATGAGAAGGAGCTCGATGAGAAAGGCTAGCGTCTCTAGCGCCGGCAAACGCCGACAGTCCTCCCCGTTACTGGGCTCATATAAATATCCTCAACAAGAGTGCTAAGGGTCCCCCTAGACACGAACGCTCGCACACACGCTACTGTCCGCTAAGCGAGATGACACGGACGACACTGGCCAAATTCCTCCTCCCCCCTATCCAACGTCCTTCCACCAAGGAGGAAGTCAGAGCAGCAGGTCTCCTGCCACCAGAGGAGGAGATATGTGAAGCGCTTGACGACCTCTTCCTCAAACCGCTACCATGCGTCCCTGAATGGTTCTGTACTACGGGCAAGCCCCAATCGCATAACCAACTCCCCAGTATGCACAAACACCTCACCCAGGTTGACCCCTGCAACACGCAACCAACAGCCGTCCTTCCTATGGTCAGCCTCGAGCACGGAACTGCCACCGAAGCTTCGAACAATTTCACAACTGAAATTTGGAAACTCGCTGGCTTCCCAAAAGAGAAGGGGAAGCTCGTTATGGGCCAGCAAGTACGGTTCACCCATAAATCCGATGTCCGGATTGGCTATTTGAAGAAAGTCTTCGCGCTCGAGAAGTTCTGGGTGGCCATCCAAGTGGGGTTGGAAGGAGCAATGTCCTCGCTACCCACCATAGTCCTACTCTACGCACCAATCTGTGTAGTCACCCTCCCCAGGCTACAAGCATGCATCCACCGCATAACCTTCCCCTTCAGACGCGCCATCGGGAAGGAAGTCGACTGGCCAACCGGACAGCTGCCTAAAGCCGCACCCTCCGGAACTTTGGCCCGGGTCGACCTGTCAGTGCCCAAGGCTGTTCATAGGAAGCCATCAGTCGGCTTCAACGAGGAGGTCCAGAAGAGAACATTCAGATACATCCCATCCCTCGACATTGCATCCAGCCACCCAGTATCCATCGAGAGGAACGATTCCAAACTCCTCATGGAGAGGACGGCCTGGGACTCCGATTCAGAGGAGTCCGACGCACACACGTACTACGCCGATCAAGCAAGGCACATGGGCCCTGTAGTGATCTAATTAGGCACGCGAAGATCTAATAGGGGCGAACGTGCCTATTCGGCGGCACCTCGAGCAGAACGAAGCGGAATGCACGGCCAGAAGGACTGTCAAGATATTTACCATATGCCGAACACCACAGGCTATCCTCTATGTCTGTAACCGGGCTGAGAGCTGAAAGTTGTAAGATGAATGAGTCCCCAATCAGCTTATAATAATAGAACGTGTGTACACCCACCTCTCTTTAGACGATCCTCGTCGAAAGTCCCGAACAAGAGTGACCTCCTTAGCCAGGTAAGGGGATCTCAAACACTCTGCCCACACACGAATGCCTCGTCTTGATGACGCCACCAGGGCACAAGACGACGGCTGGAAATCTGAGCGGACAGACTGTGGGAAATCCACATTCCGCGGAATCGGTCCTAGCCTTCTCTCCTCCTTCCGCCACCAGCTGGGCTGGACTGAACCACTTCCATGCTCCCCTACACCTCAGCCGCGCAAGTAGTGCGCTGTCGACTCTCAACGGCACACACGGCAATGCGCAACGAGACAGAAAGCCCCATAGACGTCGACGAGATATAAAAAGGGGACCAATCTCGTTGCAACTCTCCAGTTTCATACCGCTTCCTACATCTCCACCCATATTCCTGCACTCTCCCAATGTCTCCCTCCGCGCAGCCATTCCACAACAGGTTCCAAACGCTGGAACTTGACGTCTCCACTCCCGTCGTCGACACGCCGACTCCAGTCCGTGTGACGAGATCCATGATCCAGCCTTCCACCCGCTCGTCGAGCATGACGGGCATTATCCCCAATGCCCCTGACCTGGTAAGCGAGACGTTAGTGAACGATGAGGCCCCACCCGCTCACGTATCGGCCAACAGAAGCGTAAAGCGGAGGAGGAGGTAGTAGCCTCTAACAAGAAGGCGAACCAGCTGGATGGCCCGCCCACTGGAGACGGGCTGGACTCAGTTGAGATGGACGTCGACGCTGTCGCCCTAGGAGCGGACCCCACCTCGCCTATCGAAGGAGAGGCAGAGTCTGTCGGCCAATTTGCACCCCTCTCTCCATGCCCCAAACTCCTCGAGCTCGATGAGCTGGACACTGCCGTCGCGAACCAGTCCGAGGCTCGCAGTGCTAGCTCCCCTCCTACCAACGACCGTAACGACGACCAGCCCAAGGCGACCCTGAAGGGCAAGATTCGCCCCTCCTTTGCTAGCATTGCCAGCGGGAAGGCGAAGCTACAGCCAACCCTCGCAGCCCCGACGGCTCAGCAGGCTCAACCGCGTAGAACTTTCCTCGCGGAACCCGCCACCTCGTGGCCCACCCACCATGTCACCGAGGTCCACCTTCTGAAGGACCTCACTGACCACTCGCGATCCCTGATGTGCAAGGACATGGGCCCCGCTGTGTACTGTCTCTTTGGAAACGATGGTCACCTCCGTGTCGAACAGCATGCCCAGCGAATTGACTTCATCAAAGAAGCCCTCATGCAGTCTCTCGGACGGCGGGAGCTGGGAGTCAAGTTCATCGCTCCAGTCGTGAAGTCCGACATTGACCAGAGGGTCAAGCCAGTTCTTCCCTACAAGGTCACAGGTCTCTCCGAGCAAGACGTGCTTATGCTGGAAAGTGTCAGAGTACTGAACTGCTCGGACTTCTGGCTCCTCTTGGTACCGTCGAGCGTCCCCATCACGGATTTTGCCTTTGCCCTCGACAATGTCCCTCTCAGTGACACGGAGGACAACAGGGCCGAGGTCCGAGCCATCATGCAGGAGGCGATCTCGTCCATCCCAGGCATCAAGGGACACCTCAACATCAAATCCGACAACTTCTCGGATGACGTCGAACCAGAGGATAGGCTGGACGCCCTGCTCGACACCGTCGTCACTGTCCCTCAAACATCGGGGGACGGGAGCAAGACCAAGTGGAAGGTCTATCTAGCTCCCCCGAGCTCCGATGCTAAGCTCCATACACTCCTCATCGACTCGATCTGCAACAGGCCAGTTGCTGTCTGCGGCATCCCTGCTGTATTCATCCGGCACCCCTTTTCCTGCAACGCCTGCAAGGGAGAGGACCACACCTCTGGCCAGTGCCCCTTCAAGCTCATTTCCGGGTTCCACGACAGCCACGTAGGTCAACTCCAGACTACGACAGCCAGCTCCTCATCCCCAGCCTCCACCCTGGGTGCCGAAGACAGCCCCCTCTTTGCCCAGACCAATACTATGCAAGCCCAACCCATCCCCGGCCCCTCCAACGAGCTGGGTCTCGAACATTCGCGTTATGCGCCCCAAGAGCGGTTCTCCGGGCCACTCGACTCCCAACAGTGGAAGGGGCCGAGCTTCGCTCCTGCCCGAAGGGGGAATGGCGGTAGAGGAGGCAGAGGAGGGCAGAGAGGCCGAAACTTTTGATCCCTCCCACTAGCACCGCCCATCGTTTAGACCAACCTAGTCCCTCTTTTTTCTTTCTTCTATGATCCTGACCCATGCCTCGACCACCTCGTCACTACCCCACTGTCACTACGTGTCATTCCCCTCTGTTGTTCGCTCACTATCTTTTCGTGAAACCGTAAATGTAGCATGTACACCCCACGCTCGTTAGCCGAAGGAGCCACTCCTTCAATATACCTCTGTCTGCTATAAATGGATGCGCAGCCGATTAAGCTTCTGGGACAGGACCAAATCAGGATCCCCTGAGAACACCTTATCCAAAGTCTGGAGGATGTCAAGGGCGATGGACTAAGCTCAAATAAGGACAGAGTTCTCCGTCGCAACCAGAAAGGCCTCCAGATGTGGAAACATTCCGTATTAGCCACCGTAGCCAAGGGCAGGATACGCTAATAGGGGATACAAATGGCCCATGACCCCCATGCTAGGAGGGGGGAGGCCAGTGGCATGTCTGTCAAACGTGCATAACACACAAGCTCTCGCGGGACCCCACATACTGACCGGGGCTAACAAGCCCGGGGACAGGAAGGTATCGAGAGAGTTATGGACCCCTCCGAAAGAGAAAACCAGGCTCAGAAACGAGGAGCTACGGCTAACCCTCCGAGTATGACCCTGGGGGTCAGGGAAGGGTGACACCTTACCCAAAGGCGGAGCCCACCATAGCTAGGACCCGATTTATTCGGCCGTGCTGCGATCCAGCTTAAGTCAACGGCTATCTGGTAACCTAGCAGTATTAGATGCCCTTGACATGGTCCTTAACTAAATGTTCACTGCCTAACCAGTGTGAACTACCGGAGTCATAACCCGTGTCAATTGGTTGCGAACAATAACATGCAAAATAATAATAATGGTACGATCACACGATCTGCCACAACCTGGGGGGAGAGCTCGAGGGACGAAGAAGAGACGGGGGAAGAAGGAGGCAGCCCAGATCTTGCAGGGTCCCGTGTGACAGACAGGAACCACGAGACGAGGGATGCGACAGAGGTTACGAGAACAATGCAGTCGAGATTTACGAACCTCAGACAGTCTACTCTGACTGAGCATTTCGCGGCGATGGGTGTGAGAACGGCAAATGTGGTAGGAGGTACGAGAATGAGGCAGAAGAAGGTCAAACATTATAGGACAAGGGCCCATGTAGCGATAGGATCACTCAACATACGAGGTGGAGGCTCCATAACCACCCAAGATAAATGGCAGCAGATTAGCGGTATAATGAGACAGCGGAAATTAGGAATTCTAGCAGTGCAAGAAACACACCTCACAAAGGAAGCCACTATAGCCTTGAATAGACAGTTTGAAGGGAGGTTCAGGATCCACAACTCGTCCAATGACGAACATGCAAATGCACAAGGGGTCGCTGTGGTGGTTGACGAGATGCTTGCTAGGGCAGGGACAATGAAATCGCATGTCCTTGTCCAAGGAAGGGCGATGATTACTGAGGTGCCGTGGAAAGGCGGCTCGACCAGCTTGAACATCCTGGCCGTGTATGCCCCGAATGACAGGGCGGAAAATGCGGCCTTCTGGGAGACATTGGCTGCGAAATTGGATAGGGGAGACCAATCTCTACCCAAACCAGACTTCATGCTTGGCGATTTCAATATCGTCGAGGAAGCGATCGACCGGTCACCGCCAAAGACAGGACATAGAAGAGGCCTAGAAGCCCTTTCCATGCTAGTAGAACAGCTAGGCATGACGGATGGATGGCGGAACGAGAACCCAGACATGGTAGCATACTCGTGGATTAGACCCAGCGTGCGTGCAGACCAGGGAGGCGACAACAGCAATAGGACGAATCGCAGGCAGCCAGGGGAACCGACTATGGTGTCAGATGTATATGGAGACGAGCCAGATGGGTGGGATGCAAGAAGTGAGGGTAGCGAGAACCAGGAAGAGGATGTGAATGAGGACGACTCGGAGGACGAGGACGAGGATGACTGGCTCAGACCGAGACAAGCAAGGACATCCAAGGCTCGGCTAGACAGGATATATTGCCAGACGCGGAGACTGGACACAACATGCAACTGGAGCGTGGAGTCGCACCCAATTGCGTCTGACCACTTGTTAGTGAGCATGATGTTCTACGACGTCAGCACACCCTACAAAGGGAAAGGCCGGTGGTCGATCCCGGAGTCTCTAGTCCAGAATGACAAGTTCATAGAAAAGATCTCCCGTGATGCCCGAGGAGTGCTGAAAGAGATGGAGGCTGTAAAGGGAGAAGGGGAACGAACAGATGCAGTCAACCCACAAGTGATTTTCGCAGCGTACAAGGTCAGACTTATTCAGACGGCGAAGGAAAGGGCAAAAAGAGAAATGCCGGAGACTCGAGTGAGGTTGGAAGGACTGGCTGACCTCCTGATCGATGTTGAAAACGACCCTATCATGAAGGAAGAGGAGAAGGCTGCGCAATCATCCATGATATACCAGACCATCAAAGAGCTTGAGACGGAACACTTCCACAATGACAGGCTTAAGTCTCGAACAAAGTTCAAACTCGAGCATGAAACGATAGGGAAGTACTGGGTGAATATGAGTAAGGAGAAGCGTCCCCGGGACACAATATATGGCCTGAAGAACCCCAAGGAGCCAGAAGGCCCCATGATACACAAGTCTTGTGATATGGCGGAAGCAGCAAGAGACTATCACGAGGAAGTTCAGACCAACAGAAACCACACGGAAAGGACATCCGCTGACGAGGATAGGCGGATCGACGAGGTGCTGAGCCAACTGGACACGCTAATTGAAGGTGAAGACTGGGAAAACCTGAACACGAAGCTGACATGGGAAGATACGAATGCGGCTCTGACCTCAGCCCCAACGGGCAAATCGCCAGGCTTTGATGGGATCCCGGCAGACATATGGCTCAGAATGGCACAGCTATTCCAAAAAACGAATAAAGGGGAAGGCGATAGCCCATTCACTGACATAGTACAAGCTCTGACACTAGTATATAACGACATTGAGAGTTTCGGAATGGTTGAACAGTCAGAGTTTGCAAAAGGGTGGTTATGCCCCCTTTATAAGAAGAAGGATAAAGCAGACATTTCGAACTATCGTCCAATCACAGTTCTGAATGCGGACTACAAAGTTTTCACCAAAGCTCTGTCTATGAAGCTTGCGCCAGTGGCACTGAAACTAATCCACCCAGATCAAGCAGGTTTTATGGCAGGAAGGCGAATAGATGGCCAGACGGAGCTTATGAAGCTTATGATAAAGAAGTGCGAACTGGAAGAAGACGAAGGCATGATGGTATTTCTAGACCAGGAAAAGGCATACGACAGGATAACACACAACTTCCTGAAAAGAACTCTCGAGGCCCTGGACGCCCCCCCACTCTTCCGCAAGACGATAACAACCCTGTACCAGAACGCGTGGACGAGTGTCATAATAAACGGCGAGATCAGTACTCCCTTTAAAGTTACGAGGGGTGTACGCCAGGGCGACCCCCTCTCATGCCTCCTGTTCAACCTGGCCATAGAATCGCTTGCCTGCATGCTGAGGAAATCAGACCTAGAAGGACTGACGCTCAACGGGGATACCACCAGCCGCTTGATTGTGACATTATTTGCAGACGACACCACAGTGTACCTGTCAGGTAGGGACAACTACTCGGAGTTAGAAGAACTGCTTGCACATTGGTGCGAGGCGTCAGGCGCAAAGTTCAATAGTGATAAAACCGAAGTCATTATATTGGGCTCTGAGGCATACCGCGCAGACGTACGGGGAACAAGGCTCACAAACCCCAGTGAGAACTCATACATTCCACTCCATGTGCGGATAGCTGACGAGGGACAGCCGGTACGAGCACTCGGGGCGTATGTAGGTAACGGGATTGATGAGGTTGGAGTATGGAAAGCAACCATCGAAACCATACAAAAGCGGCTGAAAATGTGGGGGAGAACCAACCCTACCCTTGAAGGCAGGAGACTGATCATCTCAATGGAAGTGGGGGGAAGAACACAATATAGGACAATGGTCCAAGGCATGCCAGACAGTGTGGCGAAAGAGATTAATAAAATCACGCGATCCTTCCTCTGGAACGGAAAGCCCCCAGCAGTCAACGGCATGGTGACAAGAGAGTCTTTTACCGAAGGTGGCATGAAGGTAATGGACATTAACCTAAGGAGGGATGCCATAGACCTACGGAGAGTCCAATCTTTCCTGAATTTTGAAAGCAACAGACCCCTCTGGGCTTATGTAGCCGAAGAGCTAATGATACATGATATACCGGAGGGTCGGGGGGTAAAGGATCGATTAGCAGCAGTGAATACTTTCCTCCAGACATGGACGACGAACAAAAGTAGGAGGCTTAGCGTCCTCCCAGCATCCATGTGGAGGATGCTGAAGACAGCGAGGCAGTATAACATTGCCTTTGCACCCCCAGTCGGGACAGAGGAGCTACGTAACCAACTCCCGGCCTGGTTCCATCTCACCACCAGGGAGGGCTTCAAGGTGAACAACAATGGAGTACCGGAAGACTGCCTGAGGCAAAACCACAAGGGAGTCAGGATAGGTGGTCTAGGTGAGGTCCTTAAAGGGCATGCACATGCAATTAAGGACAGGCCCCCAGAGGCGAAAGGAAGGCAGAGATCCTGGGGATTGATCGACAGGTCGATCGCGGACTGTGCGAAATGCGTGGAGATGGTTAAGGAAGGATGTGCTGACACAGAGAAATGCCTGGCAGCAGCCCACCGCAGGATGAAGAGACTGGACCCCCTCTGGGACCCTACCTGGGAAGCGTATATGGGCCACGAGGAAGTCCCAATCGAAGAGGGAGTCACGGAGATGCCCTTCACCCCACAAGTGAGCCACCTGAACACCTTGACGAATGGCTTCAGGATTTTTGTAAATGGAGGCCTAGAAGTTCAGAGATACCCGATGACGATAGGCCAGCCAAGGAACACCAGAAGAGCTACCCTACACCAGCTGACAGAGGTCTACACTGAAGGTTTCAGTGCCTGGGAACAAGGAATCCAAGTTGGCAGCTATGGAGTAGTCATCGAGGGTGAAGCCCAGTCAACTGAGGCGGATAGGCTGCCAGACGGTGTGAAACAGTGCCTCAAAACTGCCCGTCTGGTGGCGATGTATGCAGCAGTCAAGGCCCTTCCTGGGACAGAAAGGGTCCGCATCCATACGAGGTGTGCGAATTTGGTTGCAGATCTGACAACCAGGCTGAACAGGCTCGAGGACCTGGCATGGTCCACCCACGAACAGGGCTCAATCATGGAAGCCCTGGTCTCACTCCTCAGGCGGAGGAAAGGATACACCACGTTTGCGATAACGGATAAAAGCAAGATGACGAGTGCAGGACACAAGGCCCATGCCCTTGCAAAGGAATCCGTAGAAAAGCCCAGGCCAGGTCTCATGTACATTGCACCGCGGGATAGTACAAGGCTCCCAGGAGCCAGACTTGCAGCACTGACTCAGTCAGACTTCTACCGCCTCATACTGCGTCAGAAGAGGCCGAAAATGGCAAGGAGAGATGCAACGGATAGAACCATGGCTAAGACGAAAGAAGCAGTCAGGAGGAGAACAGGACGAACCCCATCCACAGAGGAAGTATGGCTCTCCCTGAGGACGAAGTCCATCCAAACCAAGAAAACGAGAGCTTTCCTGTGGAAGGGGCTCCATGGTGCCGTCCCATGCGGTGGGATGTGGCTGAAGATACCAGGACACGAGCCGAAGGCAGAATGCACCTTCTGCAATGAGACTGAGTCAATCGAGCATGTGCTGGAAAGATGCAAAGGAAATGGACAAAAATGGGCTTGGGAACTCACGGCTAAGGCCCTCCGTCGGCGAGGAATCAAGGATCCCCCGACAGGTGTCCCCGACATCTTGGGCTGCGCGCTCCCGAGGTACTTGGAGGAGACCAGTAACCTTGAAGGACCCGAGAGGCCGGATGAAGGAAGAAACAGATTGTATACCAAACTAGTAGCGGAGACAGCGTACCTGATATGGACCACACGATGCATGTGGCAGATAGAGCACGAAGGAAAAGCGGAAAAGATTATAGGGAAGCGGGAGATGAGAAACAGATGGCTCAAGATGGTTAACGACCTGCTTGTGACGGATATCATAGCGACGAATAAAAGCAAGTATAAACTTAGATCAATCCCCGAAGAACTTGCGGAGAAAACATGGACGGATGTGGTGGAGGATAACGGAAAACTCGTTGAGAGTCTGAAGGGACACTGGAGCTCCGGGGTTTTAGTGGGTATTAACTAGGAGGGCGAGGGGCCATACCCCTCCACTCCCTCCTGGAACACGAGTCCCACACTACCTGACAAGGTGTGCGCAAAGGCATTTTGCCCGGAGGTGGAGACAAAGTCTGTCGCCCATATGTCCCCCTCAGATAATGAACCCAACACTGCTGATCGACTGGGGCGCTTAGCGTTGCCGGACGATCGTGTTAGAAGCACAAAGCACCACCAAAAAAAAAAAAAAAAAAAAAAAAAAAAAAAAAAAACGATATTGAGGAGAATGGGGTGGAACCACAGTGCAACTTCGCAGAGGGGTGGATGTGCCCGTTGTACAAAAAGAAAGACAAGGCAGAGATCGCGAACTACAGACCAATAACAATCCTAAACACCGACTACAAAACGTTCACCAAGGCACTCACCATTAAACTAGCTCTGATAGCCCTGAAGATCATACACCCTGACCAGGCAGGATTCATGGCGGGGAGAAGGATAAACAACCAAACCGAGCTAGTAAAGCTAATAATAGAAAGATGTGAAGCAACAGACGAAAACGGGTACCTAGTATTCCTAGACCAGGAGAAGGCATACGACAAAGTTATGCATGACTTCTTACAGAGAACCCTAGACAAATTTGACTTCCCGCCACTGTTCCGGAACACAGTGGAAGCACTGTACAAAGCGGCGAACACCTTGGTGGTAGTGAATGGCGAAATAAGCGAGCCTTTCCAAGTAACTAGAGGAGTAAGGCAGGGAGACCCCTTGTCATGCCTACTCTTCAACCTGGCCATAGAATCCCTAGCCTCTATGCTGAGGAAATCAGGCCTCAAAGGAATGATGATAAGCGAAGGGATGGAGAGACTGATCACATCACTATTTGCTGACGACACAACAGTCTTCATGTCAGAATACGATTGTTTTGAGGACCTGGAGAGGATACTAGACAGATGGAGCGTAGCGTCAGGAGCAAAATTTAATGTAGAGAAGACAGAACTTCTTCCCGTAGGAACACCAGAATACAGGAACACGCTGAGGGAGACGAGAAAAACGGGCAATGAAGAGGGGAGAGAGAAGGTACCCAACAGCGTCCACATTGCCGAGGACGGCGAGCCCATAAGAGTCCTAGGAGTCTTCGTAGGCATAGGAATAGATGATGTGGGGGTATGGACCCCAACGATAGAGCAGGTAATAAGAGCCCTAGAAAGGTGGTCAAGGTCGAACCCCACAGTAGAAGGGAGGAGGCACATCGTAAACATGGAAGTGGGCGGAAGAACGCAATACAGAGAGGATGTCCAGGGCATGCCCGAGATAGTGAGGAAAACCATAAAAAAGCTGATATCAACGTTCATGTGGAACAACAAACCCCCAGCAGTAGACCAGATCACAATGAGCGAGCCGTTGGAGCTAGGAGGACGAAAGGTCCTGGACATGAACGTGAGGAAAGACGCAATAGACATGCGACGACTACAGAGGTACCTAAGTGAGACCCCACCGAAATGGAAGTTTGTGGCAGATGACCTCATAGCCCTGGACGTACCTGCGTACCAAGGAGTGAAGGACAGGCAGACGGCAGTGAACATGTTCCTGCAAACGTGGACTCCAGCAAAACAGGCAAACCGAAGCCGTCTGCCAGACTCAGTACGCAGGATGATAATAGCAGGACAGAAATACGGGGTAGAATTCTCCCCCCCCACGCCGTCAAAGGAGCTGAAGGGTGGAATGCCAGCATGGTTCCACATAGGGAGAGGCAGAGGGAGCCCGAACGAAAACGGAGAGGCACAAGACTGCATTAGAACGAAACACCGGGGTGTAACGGTATCAGACCTCGCAGAGATAGTGGCGAACCACACCCACAGAGACCAACCCGGAATATCATGCCAGAAATGCGAACAGATGGCGGACGAAGACTGCGAAGACCCACGGAAGTGCACTCGCATCGCCGAGAGGAAGCTGAAGCACCTAGTACCCAAGTGGAACCTAGAGAACGAAGCGCACCAAGGGTACGTAGAACCTCCGAGCACAGAAGAAGGGGAGACCCCCTTCAGACCAGGAATAGCCCACCTGAACACGAGAGGAGGGGGCTTCAGAATATTCGGGACGAAAGGGGCACCCAGGGCAAAGCTCCCAATAGAAATAGGAGACCCAGCGAAGCACGACCAGACGAGAAGAACAACAAACTTCTACATGGCAAGTAAGACGACATGGGAAGGAGGAATACAGAGGGCAGCATATGGAGGGGTGGCGATCGCGGGCAGACACACCATAGAGAGAACAATGCGAATAAACCCCAACGCACCACAGACCACAGAAGCGGCCCTAATAGTGGCGATGGCAGACGCCCTGAGACTAGCAACAGGATCAAGTAGACTGAGAGTGCACACAACCGCGAGGAGCCTAATCGACAGCCTAACCAAGAAGATAGAACACCTGGAAGACCGAGCGTGGACGACGCACAAACACGGTAGGCTACTGGAGGGCCTGGTATCAAAACTCCGCAGGAGAGACGGATACATGACATTCATCCTAGAGGAACCAGAGCGCCCCTCTGAACACATGAAAAGAGCAAGGGCTCTAGCAGAGGCGGCAGACGAGGGAGAAAGGAATCACGACGAAGTTCGGCCATACTCCCCGTCCCAGATACAAGGAGCACGACTAGAAGCCCTATCCCAGTCAGACATGTACAAACTGGTACTCAATAGACGCCGAACAGGGATCAATGTGAGGCGCCACACAATGCAGAACATGGGCGAGACATGCAAAGCTGTTAGAAGACGAACAGGAATGAATCCAGACCCGGAGAGAGTCTGGATGTCATATAAGACGAGAGCAGTCCAGTCACGGAAACCAAAGGCCCTGCTATGGAAGCTGATGCACGGGGCGCTACCAATAGGTGAGATGTGGAATAGGAGAGGAGGCAACGAGGAAAAAGCAATGTGCCCGAAATGCAGAACAACAGAGTCTGCGGAGCACCTGTTCACAAAATGCAAAGGGAACGGGCAGGAGACAATATGGGTGGAAGCCAGGGGTATACTTGAAAAGGCCGGAATGAGTCTCCCACTAGAGATGGACGTGCCTACTATACTAGGAAGCGCAATTACGGATTTCACAACGGAGGGAAACCCAGACATAGGAAAAAACAACTTGTTCACAAAAATCGTAATTGAGTCTACCTACCTAATATGGATCCTGAGATGCAAGTGGAAGATAGGAGATAAAGGGAGCACACAGAAAACCGTCTCACCCCCAGAGGCACGGAACAGATGGAGGGCCATGATGAACGCCAGCCTGGCTACCGAGGTGATCGGTACGAGCAGAGAAAGGTATGGAAACAAGGCGCTGGATAAGAACATGATCCTGATGACCTGGAAAGACATAGTGACAGACGTGGAAGCACTAAACAAGGCGCTAGACGGCAGCTGGAGTAGCGGGGTTGTAGTGGGTATTGGATAAGCAAGGACGGTGAGCAGTGCTCACCATGGTGGCGAAAGCCCCATAAAAGTCCAACTGCAAGTCGAGAGTCCCACACTACCAACACTGGTGTGCCTAAAAGCATTCCCCGTGGTGGGAGGAGCTCAGCTCCTCACCCTAGCACCGTCCCAACCAAACCGAACCAGCTTCCTGCAGGGCGCAAAGCGCTGCTGGCCGTATAAACGGCGTGACAGGAAATCGGGTGAGAAACCCGAAGCTCCACCAAAAAAAAAAAAAAAGAAAAAAAAAAAGAAAAAAAAAAAGAACAATCTTAACTGTACATATCGTTGTTAAGGTTGTGCTTGTGCAGAGAGTAACTCGGCACTCGACAACTTCTTGAAACAGATCATCCCTCTAGGACCTTACGAAAGGGCGCTTGCATTGGAGGCTTCGAGCGAAATTGAAGCTGCTCATGCCTCTGCTGCTGCTAAAGGAGGAACCGAGGCACCAGCGGCTGACTCGCCGTCGGTCGACCACCATTACATCTGCTTTGTGCGATCCAAAACAGACCAGCACATCTACGAGATGAATGGGTGCGTCAAAGGTCCAATCGACACCGGGATTGTGCAAGAGGAAGAGGACGTTTTGGCTGGCGGAGCGACAGGGTTGATTAAAGAGTATATTAAACAAGCAGGAGAGAATGTCGGCTTCAGTTTGTTGGCGCTTGTCGCGTCTTCCTAAAGGAGTCTTCAGTTCTTCTTCAACTCCTCGATTAACTTAGGCACAGCGTCGAAGAGGTCCCCAACTAGTCCAACATCGGCGACTTGGAATATGGGTGCTTCGGGGTCCTAGGGTATTGATTAGTACAAAATACGGACATGAACAACAGCTAGGACGCGCCTTGTTAATTGCGACGATGAGTTTCGAGTCCTTCATTCCAGCAAGGTGCTGAATGGCTCCTGAGATACCCAACGCCATGTAGAGCTGAGGAGCAACAACCTTCCCGGTTTGTCCAACCTGCAGAGAGTTGTCTGCATACCCAGCATCCACGGCGGCACGCGAAGCACCAACGGCAGCACCAAGAATGTCGGCCAAGGGGTACAGGGTCGCTTCGAAGGTCTTTGCGTCTTTCAAAGCGCGACCACCGGAGATGACCCGTGTAGCAGTTCCAAGATCCGGTCGGTCAGACTTGACAGTGATGCTCTTCAGATGTTCTGTTGGAGAGTCGACCTTGACAGGGTCTACGGATTCGGATGCTGGACTGGCTCCGCCCTCCGAGGTTGCAGGGGCGAATGCAGTTCCACGAACGGTGAAGAACTTGACAGGGATAGAGGATGGTGCCTCGACAGTTGCAATGGCGTTTCCGGCGTAAATGGGGCGGGTGAAGGTGGTTGTATTAGAGGATGCATCGTGCTCGACCCCAGTCACGTCAGAGACGGTGGGTGCATCGAGCTGAGCAGAGACTCGGGGCAGCAAGTTTTTGCCAGAGGATGATGTTGCGGATACAACATGGGTGAAAGCCTTGGATGAGATGAGAGCCTTCAGCAAGGGGGAGAGAGTTTCTGCAACCGGTTCCGCATATTCAGGTGCAGCTGAGTGCAGGATGGTATTCACGCCTTTGATTCTACCAGGGTAAGCCGACACTCAGGGAACGATAGCAAAAGGACCTACTTCTTGGCCTCCTCTACTGCGCTATCAACGTGGGCCTTGTCACCAACAATCAACGCAGAAACCTGTCCCCCGAGCTGACCTGCCGCGGTCAGTGCTGAGAGCGAGCCTGGCTCAAGGACGCCCTGGCGCTGCTCAAGAAAGACTAGAGCATGCGGCTCAGCTGCCGTAGCATATGTGCGACTGGCCACTCGCCGCCATAATCTTGTAGACGTCCGCAACATTGTCGTTCTGTGCAAAGCTTGGGTTCAGGAGGATCCGAAATCCCTTTCCGGTTGAGCCTGCCGACCCATGCCGGTAAAGGTTCCCACAGCTTCAAGTTGCTGCTTGTCAGTCCTGGTATCATCGTCTTGTCATGCATTCTCCCTTGCAAATTCGATTACCAGCTTCTAACCTAAGCATTCAGTCCTGCTTCATTCACAAGGCTTCTCTTATCTCTCAATCCCAATGCCTTGACGCAGCCGATATGCACGGCTGGCAGGCTTGTGGGCGTGCTTCGAAATAAGCTTCGAGCTTATCCGCAGTTCTTGAACCTTCTTTAGGCGCCGGGCTGAGAACTATATAATCCTGCCCGAGGCGGCCATGCTCCTTCCAGGAAACCACCATGAGCCAGCAAAGGTCTCCACCTCCGTGCAGATTCTTTGCGACCCCTGGTGGCTGCAGGAGAGGCACCTCTTGCCACTTCGCGCATAGCACTAGTACAAGCTCTGCCAATAACGCTCAACAGCAATCTCATCGATCGCCATCTGATAGACGATCCAGCACATCGTCGCAAAACCCTAATGGTACTTGTCGATCCTTTTGGCAGACTGGTGCTTGCAGGTTTGCATTCGACTGTAAGTACAAGCACGTCGCCTCAGACTCGCAGTCTCAGGCGACTACCCGGGATGTCGTCGCCGCCGGGAGCTCCTCTATGCCTTTCTTGAACCAGGGCGGTTTCTCGAGGCTGGGGTCGTCGGGGTCAGATGTGTTCTCCTCCACACCTTCGAGGGTCATGGACCCGAACGAGGCACACAACACGCTCAAACGGTTCCTGTTTGACGATTACCGTTTTCGAAAGTCATTCGACGTCTACGCCTTCTTAGTACCGGTCCTGAGTGCCAACACCAATTCAAATCTATGGGTGAGTGAGTTGTAGGTTGGCGAAACCATATTATCTCACACCATGCCTAGACTGGGGAGGATGGACAGGTTAATTGCTTTCCTCATTCCACATCATCCATGTGCACTGACCGCATCGCTCGCAGCTCTTTCTCAAAACTCTGGCTTCAGTAAGCTTTGTCTCTCTTTCCTTCCATCGCCTTCGCTAACCGTGCCTAGGGTAATGGCATTCTAAGAATCAACGATATCGTCCTCTGGCCGGAAGTTCGGGTCAACGCAGGCTCTAGCACGACAGTGCTGTCATTCCAGAAGGGATACTTCCCCATCATCCGAGTGAGTAACTCTAACCCATCTCTTTCAACCTTTCACTCAACCGCCATAGCTTCTCGCGTCTGACTTCGTGGTCAAAAGTACCCTCAGTCACCTCGTTAAGTGCGTACTGACAGATTATTTCTTTGGCGTACCTCATCGACCTCGCTTTAGTGCGCTCTATCTCCGCATCCTGGAGAATTTTGAATGCTTCAGTGCACATCTTGAGAACTGCTTAGATGCCATTCTTGCTTCTGGAACCTTCAAAGAGGCAAGGACTGGGCAGAGTGCAGAGCTCTCAGGTGGCGAAGTCTTTCACGCCCTCTCAGTCACATTATTCGAGTGAGTGGGATAGACTTTGGCCTCCTTCCAAGCTTGGGCTGACCGCTTGCCATCAAGATGTCTCTCCCGTTTCAAGAACGCTACCGCTGCATACCCTCGGCTTCCCGAGATTGTCAGGAAACTTGAGCAGTGGACCAACGATTGGGCGAGCAAGATTGACAAAACCCCACCCGAGTTTGAAGATGTCTTAAGCGGTGAAGACAAGGTCGAAGCACGACGGGTCCTTGTCTCGCATCTTCAGAACAAGGTCGAACGGCTGATTGCTATCATCGATCGCGAGCAAGCCAAAGTAGAGAGGATGAAAGCCAAGCCCAACCCATTATTGTCTATGGCGTCGTCTAACGAAGGCGTTATCGCAGCCCTTCATACCCTATATGAAGGTCCAGGAGAATTGCGAAAGGAAGGCCGCCGCCATGACAATGATTTCGTTGATATCAACGAGATTCGTGTGGCACCAACCCAAGACGAACTCATCTGTCGCTTCCAGCCCTTTCTCCCAGCAAACCTTCACAATGCACCTCATCACCTTCCTCAAGAGAGTATGGAGCGTATACAAGATATCCAATATCGTCTCCTTCGAGAAGAGCTTACGTCAGTCCGCTGTTCTGTCCCATTTGACTCTTTTCCTGATTGCCCTACAGTGCCCCTTTGCGTATCAGCATCCAACATGTTCGCAATGATCTATTGAGCAAGAAACCCAAGACCGCGCTAACAGACATCCTTACCCGCAAAGGGGGGAAGTATAAGGGTTTCTCAGGAGAAGGACAGGATAGTGTCCTCTTCAATATCTACACCAACGTCGAATTCCTTGCACTAGTCCCCGACCGGCGTGGGCTCTCAGCAAAAATACGTTTGGATGCACCTCCCGGAAAGGCGCGATCTCCTCGCTCTGCGGAACGGCTCAGGTTCTGGGAAGGTGTCGGTGGTAAACGATTCATGCAGGGAGGACTTGTTGGCCTCGTGTGGCACCAACGGGGCGAAGTCAATATCCATCTTGGTGTCATTGCGTCGCCCACAAAGGAGATTACCGACTCGGCAAGGAGCTCCCAGCACCACCTCGAAGCGCGAGTCGTGTTTTTCGACAGTTCAATCGAGCTGCGAATTCTCAACATCCTCAAACATGGCTCGGCCCCCAACGATGGACAGAAACTTCTGGTAGAATCTCCTGTCATGTTTGAAGCTATCCGCCCATTCCTGGAAGCGATCCGGGCGGAGCCTGAGGCCATCCCTTTCAAGGACTATCTCGTTCACCGTCCTTCGTCGTTTTTCTCCACATGCCAAGTTCCACCTCCAAAGTATGCCTGCATGCCTGGTTTCTCCTATCAACTTGCACCACTTTTCCCTCCCAGCGCGGGGATCACGGATTTGAGGCTCGTAGCCACAGACCCCAGTTCTATCGAGAACGCTCGGGCTGCATTGGCCCATAGTCGACTTGATCCTAGCCAAGCAACCGCAGTAGTGGACAGTTTGATACGCGAAGTGTCTCTCATTCAAGGGTACGTCAACCGCTACAAAAACGATTGGCCACATGACTAACAGGGTATCGTCAGACCCCCTGGTACAGGAAAATCGTTCGTTGGCATTGAGCTCCTGCGCGTTCTTGTCAAAAGCGCCACTCCCATCCTCATGATTGCCTTCACAAATCATGCGCTCGATCATCTCCTCACTGGCGTCTTGGATGCGAACATCACCAAAAAGGTTGTGCGACTCGGATCGAGGTCAGCCGACGAGCGAATCTCCCAGTACTCCATCGAGACATTGGAGACGGTGGCAGGCCGCAACTCGAGCCGCCTTTCTCCTATGAACAGACAGACCTACCACGACCTCAAAAATACAGAGAAGGAGATTGATGAGCTTCTGCGCCAGATCTCTCGCAACGTCGTCACTTCGACCGATTTACTAAACTACCTCGAGGTGGAATATCCCGAACACTACCATAATTTCGTCTATCCGCCCGAGTGGATCGACAGTGTTCGGCAACAAGGCCTCATTCTTCGTGATGAAGGCTGGCAGAAGGTTGCTCGAGGCCGCAAAGGTGATGAAGACGATATGGACGACTCCAGTCCTTATGGTTTCTGGGCTGGGCTCCAAGACATCGAATTCCTCACCTCAATCCCATCGACCCCTCCTCCGATCGCTCCAGTCGAGCTTGTTGAGGCGCCCATTGGCACCACAGGCCCAAGTCTTGCAAACCGATTTGAGGCCCTTCAAATCGATTCCTCCCCGGATGAAGAGGATGTTGACATATCCAATCTTGATCTCGAGGACTGGCAGACCAGCGGCTTCTCTGGTATCCTGGCACCCGTGGCGATAGTTCAGCCGGAGCCGGAGCCGGAGCCGGAGACGAGACCTCCTGTTCCCACTTTGCCAACCCCTGTGGCAGAGGTTGACCCCCGATCATACATAGAACATTTCTTCGAGCAGCTGGGCTACAAAGCCATTCCCTCCATTCCTCAATCGCATCGCCCGTTGGAGGATTGCCTCAACGTTGGGAATGTCTGGGATCTATCCCCAAGCGAGCGCGTTTCACTGGACAAGTATTGGAGAACTCAGGTTGGGGAAAGAAAGGCTGCGAGTCAGGAAAACAAGTTTGCTCTGTTGCGAGAGCGACACCGGGAAGTGCTGGACAAACACACCCAAGGCCAGCAAGAGGTCAGTGATTGCCGTTTGCTAGTCTGTTTGAGGGCATTAACCAGTGGCTAGGTGAGGCGTCAACTCCTGAAGGATGTCGACATTGTAGGGTGCACTACCACAGGTAAGTTTGGGTCTGTCATTGTGTATGCCCGTCTAACCATCGGAAAGGTGCTGCCAAACTGGGAAACCTCCTCAAAGTAAGTCGCCCTTTTTCATGAAATATATTCTTCCTGACACATACTGATAGGGCCTGGGGCCACGCATCATGCTTGTTGAGGAAGCAGGTCAAGTTCTCGAGGCGCATATCCTTGGCAGTCTTGTGCCTTCCGTTGAGCATATGATCCTCATTGGCGACCCCCTTCAACTACGACCCACTCTCAATAACTACGGTGAGTTCACCTCGTTTGGAATGCTACGTTTGGATACTCACCTGTTTTCTGCAGGTCTTTCTATGGATAGCAAACAGGGCAGCCAGCTCTTCCGCTTTGACATGTCGCTCATGGAACGTCTTTCGTCATCGGGTTTCCCAATGTCGCAGATCGACGTGCAGAGGCGCATGCGACCCTCCATCTCCAGCCTTATTAGGTATGGTCCTACGCTCTAATGCTCATTCGGTGTTGTTGAATTGCTCTACAGAAATACCTTATATCCAAAGCTGGTTGACAACGACCTGGTCAAAGCATATCCTGATGTTCGGGGTCTTAGCAAGAATGTCTTTTTCCTCGACCATCAACACCCTGAAAATGGTGGTGTAGAGGAAGGGGGAAGCAGGTACAACACTTACGAGGTATGCCGGTTTCAAGCCTGTTCCATCCTATTCTGATCTTGCGCAGGTGGAAATGATCCGTGACCTCGTTCTATATCTGCTTCGGTAGGGTAAATGACATTTTCACATTGAAACGGTTCGCTAATTTCAACAGTCAGGGATCGTACTCGCAGGAAGGCGATATCGTCGTCTTGTGTGCCTACCTCGGACAGCTGGCCAAGGTCCGTGACGCTCTGCGGGACAAAGTCGCAATTGTCATCGACGAACGGGACCAAGCGGATCTGGCAATGAGAGAGGATGACGCTGAGGATGGTAGCGAAGGACCGGAAGGCCCACAGATCGAACACGTCAAAGTTTCCCAAAGGGTGAATTTCTCTCAGGTTTTGTGCCTCAGATGGCTGACCCTATCCCCAGGTTCGTCTTCGTACAGTGGATAATTATCAAGGAGAGGAATCCAAGGTTTGCCCGGTTGTTCCTAATGAGAAATGCCTGTGCTCACTCCGTTGACAGATTGTGATACTGTCGCTGGTCAGGAATGTGGGATCGCCAGAGACGCAGATAGCTGGTGGGCATCGTCCCACCATTGGCTTCCTTAAGGTGCGTGCTATACCTTCTTCGGTTATACAATCAGACTGAAATTGTTGATGCCCAGTCCGAGAATCGTACCAATGGTAAGGTTTCTGTGGGTTGATGAAGGTCTTGCCCTTACCCCTCCCTTTCAGTTGCTCTGTCTCGGGCCAAGGAAGGTCTATTCATCTTAGGCAACCGTAACCTGCTAGCATCCAAAAGTCGGATGTGGCGCACGGTTCTGGAAGAGCTGGAGCAGAACGACTCTATCGCCCATGGATTCCCCGTTGCATGCTTCCGCCATCCTCATTTTGAACAACTGATATCCAAACCAGGGGAACTGCCCTCGGTCGCACCAGATGGTCAGATTTTGCCTTTGTGGGGTCAAGTACAGGATTTGATCTTTAGCATTACAGGAGGCTGTCTACAGCCTTGCGATGCGCGATTGGAATGCGGTCATGTTTGCCCATACAAGGTAGGCGTATACCCAGCCCCTCAGGGTACATATTTCACTCAACTGTCTATAAAGTGCCATCCCGATGACCAGAATCACCTTTCCGTTCACTGCATGCAACCATGCACAAAGCTATGCAACCGGGGCCATCCGTGCAGCAAGGTGTGCTCTCAGTCATGTGGCCTGTGTACCTTCAAGATACGCGACGTAGAGCTCCCCTGCGGCCACAGTGCGCCCTTCGTGTTTTGGTATGAGCATAGTAGATTTAGGCGAGCATTTCGGCTTACCTTGCGTTGCAGCTATCAAATGGATGCGCTGGAAGAGGTCAAGTGCAATGTCGCTGTGCAAAAATCTCTCCCATCATGCGAACATAACGCGGTCATTGCCTGTGGGGCAGACTCCTCCATCGTCGTTTGTGACAAGCCTTGCTCAGGCATCATGACTTGTTGTGGCCGGACGTGCAATAGTCGCTGCTCAGAGTGTCAGGCTCTCAACAGGCTTCCCAACGACGAAGCTCCGACACAACCAATCGAGCGGAAGACGCACATCTCACACCCCTGCGAACGACAGCTATACTGCGCTCATCGTTGCGGGGGGACATGCTCCATCGACCACGAGTGCACCCGATTTTGCAAGAAAGAATGCCGTCAACAGTGTGCACACTCAACCTGCAAGCAAAACTGTTCCTCCTTATGCTCCCCTTGCCAGAAGCCTTGTGAATGGTATGTCACTGGCTGACTTCGCCTACTCGCCTATCTGACCGGGCCATGTGATAGGAAATGCTCGCACCACCAGTGTCCCGTCCCTTGCGGCTCTGTAAGTAGAGGCTCGCTTGATTTCTCAACGACGTTGCTGATTCACATTGATAGGTCTGTGTCCGGGTGCCTTGCGACAAGCGATGTGAGACGACACTTGATTGTGGTCATCAATGCCCTTCCAGTGAGTGATGCCTTGAACAAGTCGAGCGAAGGATTCTCACACTATGATTAACAGTTTGTGGAGAAAAATGCAGCGACCAGGTTTGCCCTGTGTGCGCCCCTTCGCCCGCCAACGAAGAAGTCGTCGACCTATTCGTTTACCGCACCCTCGCCGACATCCCTCCCGACGCTACCAGCATCGAAGACCTTCTCATAACGTTGCCAAAGTGCCGCCACACATTCACTGTTGAGACATTGGATGGCATCTGTCATTTGAAAGATTGGTACCTGTTTGACGAAAAGGCAGGCCGATGGGTTGGCCTTCGCGTTCCGGACGAGTCTTCCGGAGACACCAAGAAGCCACCGCTCTGCCCAACTTGCAGGGCTGCCATAACCGCTCCGCGCTACGGACGGCCATTCAAATCGGCAGATCTGGAGATCCTTGAGAAGAATGTCATCTCTCGAATGACTCTCGACCTCTCTGCTGCCCAGAAGGCCATCCAGGGTTTGAAGGTCGATGGTATCGAGGCCAATATCGACCGGGCATTGGGACAGATGGAGAAGATCACTCCAATCATCACCAGCGTGCAACACTTGGGAGCATACCACAAAGGTCGCGATACATTACTCTCAAAAGCCTCCCAACGCAATGGCCCTTTCCCATCCCGATCCCTCAACCCTGTCGACAAATCAGTGAAGTTCAACCCGTCTAACGAAATCGTTCGCATATGGAGCGCTACCGTACAACCTTTGACCAAAGCACTCGTCCAAATCGAAAAGATTGCCAACGTCCGCTCGGCACATGTACACGCTTGGGAATCGGCATTCTCGTATGTTTACACCCAAGAACTTGACGCAGCACTTTCCGACCCGGCTAAAGCACCGCGGCGCCCAGAAGAATACGCTATGAGGATGGCGCGACTCAAAGTCGGTCAACTACAACCTCGCTCTGACAAACGGTTCTTGATCGAGGCAATATGGATGAGCATTCAGGTCCGCTTCACCCTCGCATCCTTAGTGATCAAACTGCTTTCGTTTATGGACTGCAAACCCACAGTTATTCCCAACTCCGAGCTCCGCGCATGGGCGACCTACGGCAGGTTCGTCCTGGACACCTGCCAAGAAGACGCCGCCATCGCCTCTGCCATTGCGGAAGGCTGTGAAGCCCACCGCCTCCTCACGTCGTCTCAACTCTACATCCTTCGCGGTCATCTTCAAAGATTTCAGTTCAAGTTGGACATGACGAAGCGTTTTGGCAGCGTCCTTGCCAGCCGGGATAAACTGCTTGAGACTCTAGGCGAGCAGAAGACCATCGTCCAGGACTCAATCATCGAGACGACTGAGCGCCACCTTTCGGTTCTCTCACATGATCGCGACTGGTTTAGAGACAATTTCTTGTCCATCACCGACGCCATTTCTGAGGAATGGGAGAGTCTGGAGAAGTCCATTAGGCTTGATACTTTCTACCAAGAGGTTTCTTTGGACGAGAAGATGGCGATCGTGAAGTCGTTTAACTTCTGTGAGTTTTTTTCATGCCCCCTTCCATAAGGCATCTAAATATCCTGCATTAGCTCATGCTGGACATTGGTACAACTGCCCGAATGGCCACACCTACGTTATTGATGATGTCAGTTGCTGCACTTTTTCCAAACTGGCCTTCGATCTGACCACCTTTGCTAGTGTGGGGGAGCCATGGTTCAATCCCGGTGCCCTGACTGTGGCGAGACTATTGGGGGATCCAACCACCGCGAAGAGGCGAATAACACTCTTGCCGCAGACTATGTAGCTATCGCGCAGGAGCAGGGTGCGGGCAGGAGCATGTGGCATCGTTAACCACTAACATGAGAGTTTGGAAATCTGTAACACTTTGAATCTCAATCTACGTATATGCTATTGGTGCTCAAACGAATTGCCCTTGTTACACGCTTGTCCCTGTATTCCAGAGGCCAGCATGAGTGTGGGCGTTAAACGTTACTATGGCGTTCTTGCCAGTGAGTTCGGCGCCATCAGAACTCGGATCGGCAACTTGAAAGATTGATGCCGGCAGCAATTCACCCGGTGATGTCAGGTCCAATTCCAGTGTTTCTCAGTTTCGCGACTGCCACAACAGGCCTCCCGCTCTGAACTCGACCATAGACCGAAGGCACAGATATCAGCTCATTAGAAATGGTCTTGACGCAGCGCAAGGCAGCATCAACGAAAAAGGAAAATGAGGGCGAGCGAGAAGAAACACCAGACTCGGAGATTTTGAGTGAAGAGGATGCAAGGTCAGGGGGCATTGTAACGGTAAAGGTCGTTCATAAGGTACGCTCAATTGTATCCCGAACCGCGAAACCTCCTTCACGCCTAGCATAGCCATGGTTTCGCAAAGGTCGCTTTCTATTCCCGCTCGGATTGACGCGTGCGTGCACCCAACGATGCATCCAACAGACACTGACATCTTGAACCAGTTGGCACCCTGCTCGGGTTTTCGTTCATTGAGCCCCAGAGTATTCGAGACATACATGGCCAAATGATCCTCCTTATGAATACCTACGACTTCAATCTGCCCCAGCTCCCTGATATCGACCTCTCCCGACTTGAAACAGAGTGGAATAGGGTGCGGAGTAGTATCCCAGAAGTCTGGAAGCTAGCCAACGATGGACGCGAGTTCCAAGTTGGCGAAGCCTTCAAGGCAAAGAATCTGGAAGCCAAACACCCCGTGGTTCTTGTCCCCGGCATTATCAGCACAGTAAGTCGAGCAACTGAAGTTGCAATACGAAGAGCTGAGTCCTCCATGAACCTAGGGCTTGGAGTCATGGTCTACCCACCCAGAATATCGCCCATTTTTCAGGCAAAAGATGTGGGGAGGGCTCAACATGATTACGCAGGTCACTTTCAACAAGGAGAAATGGATCAACGCGATGGTGCTTGACCCAAGCACCGGTTTGGACCCTCCGAACGTCAAAATAAGGGCAGCACAAGGGATTGACGCGGCTAGCTCGTTCATTCAAGGTTATTGGATATGGTACGAAAAATTTGGCGTAACAGCTGCTTGTCATTTACCGGTTCAAAGGGCCAAGATTGTTGAAAACCTCGCTGTCGTGAACTACGATACCAATAACCTCTATCTGGCACCATACGATTGGCGCCTTTCGTATTACAACCTTGAGGTCCGCGACGGCTACTTTAGCAAACTGAAGAGAACTATAGAAGGCCTTAGGTGGGCCCTTCGTTTTCTCCCCATGGACAATACTCACCTCCAGTTTACAGGCAGGTACACAATCAGAAGGTGGTCATTGCCGCTCATTCAATGGGCTCGACGGTGAGGATGTTAGTGTCCAAACCTCTGTTCGGTTATTTGACAATCTTCTAGGTCTTGCTGGTGTGTTTTTAGTTTTATGCACAGGCCATGTCCTCACACCCTTTGTCTCTATGCAGTATTTGTAAGTCACATTGCAACCATGAAGCTTGAGCTAAACGCTTCAGTTTCAAATGGGTAGAATCGCCTTTACACGGGAAAGGTGGTAGCCGATGGGTGGAGGTACGATCGCAATGTACTCCAATGCTACAATCTGATTCCAAGACTGTTAGGAAAATATCGACTCCTACATCAGTATTGCTGGCACGCACCTTGTAGGTCCTTCTGTCATTGAATTTACATTATGGCATTGACTTTTACGTGTAGGGCGTGGTACGCACCGCTCTTCAGAAGCTTCACCCGAACCTACTGACGGCAGTCTAGGCAAAGGCAATGGCGGCATTTCTATCTGGCGAGATGAAAGACACTGTTCAAATGAACCCGGCAGGAGCATATGGTAAGCGCAACCGGCTCTGAGTGCGCGGCGAAGCAATGCTTATATTGTGACAGCCCTTGAGCGCTTCTTCTCGCGAAAGGAACGAAAGAGGCTGTTCCTGAGCTGGGCGGGCAGTGCAAGCATGTGGATGAAAGTACGTCGATCATTGCTACAGTTTATCTCCGCTCTCAAACCTCTCCAGGGCGGCAATGCCATCTGGGGAAATGTGACGCATGCACCAGACGACAGCAAGGACTCTCAACATAGCCATGGGGAACTGATCGCCTTCAGAGCCCAGGAAGATGCTGCAGCCAGCTTCGCTGACTCTTATATCCAGAATATGACCGCTGAAGATGCAAGTAGCTGGATTCTGCAGCACACACCTCCGACGTTTCAGCAGATGGTTCACAACAATTACTCATATGGCATCGAAAGGGACGAGAACAGGTTGAAAGAGAATGACCTAGACCATACGAAGTGGTCCAACCCACTGGAAGTGAGGTACGCAAAGGTTGTCAGTCGACTGCTCTAACAGAGGCTCAATTTATCAGGTTGCCATATGCGCCTTCGTTGAAGATATACTGCGCTTACGGTGTTGGAAAAGATACGGAGGTATGTGAGGTTCGCATGTCTGGATCCAATGGATAATAATGCAGCATTCCACAGCGCTCTTATTGGTGGGTGAGCGAGTCGGGAATTTGCAAATAGTATTGACAAGTCCACAAATGCACAGGTATGCGGGCGGCGGGTATGAAGACGAAATTGACGTGCCCGTTGTCGACAAGTCCCCGAACTGTCCAAAAGGCCAAAGCTGTGTAGGCGTCAACGCTACAGATTTCTTCCTTTCCAGGAAGAGTTGGATCGACTTCTCGTACTCTGACGACACGGCCGTTCCCAAGGTCTGTCTGACATCGCCCTTTGACGACTTAATCTTCAACTCGATGCCCTAGATCATAAACGGCGTCAAGATGGGAGAGGGCGACGGCACAGTGAGCTTGATCAGTCTTGGGGCGATGTGTGTCGAGGGCTGGAAGCGGAAACGATGGAACCCGGCTGGCATCAAGGTTACAACAGTCGAGGTGGGTCTCTTGCTCTTCTCTCCCCGCCCTCATCGTTGCTGACATCTATTCCCTTTGGCAATAGTTTCCACATCAGCCTGTCTTGACGATGCCGAGAGGAGGGGCAAATACAAGCGACCATGTCGACATCCTCGGATCTACAGGACTGAACGAGTTGATTCTCAAGGTGGCCACCGGGGTTGGTGAGGAGGTCGAAGAGAGTTTCGTTTCGGACATTCGAGAGTATGCTGAAAAAATGCAGTGGGATTAGATGAGGGTTCCGGGTCTCTAATATCTCTGGTGAAGGATAATCATGTGAAGATACTAATATTATTGGGAATCCCAGCTTTCAATCACCTCTTTGACGATTGCTGCATTGCTACAGACTGTGTCGACATATATCTGAATGTTATCCGGTAAACTGTCCGCCTTGAGGTCTGCTTTGAATTCCGGGATATAATCGGTTTTGAATGCGTCTGATGCAAAGACATCTTGAACCCTGAAACCCCGGGTCTGCATGGGAAAAGCAACGAGAAAAGAGCGTACATACCCCTCGTACGTTGTCTGATCTGAGTCGCGCAACATCTTAATGGCGATGTTAAATGACTCTCGAACAGTCGCTATGGTTCTCTTGAGAGCAGGCTGCAGGTGGTCTTTCATCTCTTCCTGCGTCAGGTTTTGATAGTATTCAGAAGCATACACGGTTTGTGTGTCAGAAGGCCGAAAGTAGTCGTTGAACACGACCCAAAAGTGCCGCATGGTGGCGTCTGGGTCCATCCAGGTCAGAAAGACATGCTGAAAAGATCTTAGCCGATGACTATCAAGGGGAGAGAGAAAGTACCCAAGATGCAATTATAAGCACTGCTTCGACAAAGAAGGACCGCATGGTAGGATCGCCGCGTAGAATCCGACGTAGGTCCTGTTGTTGTCTCCGGGACAACTCTATTTCCTTGTCAGTCTCTTCTTCTTCCAACTGCAAGAGTGGAAAGTGGTCATTGACGAACTCGACATGGGACCGTCGATATTGTTCGATGACAATCATGAGCGTGATGAGCCTTTCGCTGGATGACCATTCGACCGCGTCTTGGGAGACAATGTCGTCAACCGCGTCACGAAGTGATTCGAGCGTATCTACACCGTCCTTTAATGGATTATCTGCCCTGTCTAGTGTTAGAATTCGTTAGATTAACTCAAGATATGCCACCGCACGCGCACGACACGTACTTTGATCCATCATGTATCGTGGCTGGCACTGCCAGAACACTTCAACGTCGTGCTCATTGCCAAAGTTGAAACTCCGACTCGCGCGTCTGTGACCTGTCACGACTGTCACGCATAAACCCGTCACACACCCTAGGCGCTTCTAACTACTCTAACCACATTGACTTTCTCGTGATAGCTCCTGATCCCACAGTGGACAATTCTACGAATCTCCTACCTGAAAATATGCGTCTCTCGTGGCGATACCTGTCGCCTCACCAGGCTCCCTGAAAGTCCGACTGGAAACCTTATCAGCGCGGGCTTTTAAACCAGTATGGAACATCGTCAGAAACAGCACTGAAGGTCTGGTAAAGGCAGCGCTAAACGACGCAAACTGCCTCGGCAGAAGTCACTCCACATGGCTTTAATGTTATGCACCGTTTCGGCGAAGTCTAACCTTCGAGAATTATCCTTTACGAATGCTCCATCTAACCACCGCGAGGGCCCATCGCAGAAAACAAGGAGTAGCTCTGGGTTGCACCTAGCTCTGCATCTCCGCGGGCTAGATCTATTTTGCTGCGCATTTCTTGTTTTCAGCTCCACTTTTTCCGCTGTTCTCGAGCGCCATCGGTCTTTACTTCGACTTCGATCTCGGGCAATAACGTCGTGAATGGCAGGTATTATCGGATGTATACCTGCTGGCGCGGTGGAAGAACCATGCGTGTCGTGCCGTGCATCTATGAAGACAGGAGGCATCCGTCCGCTTGCGTCAGGAGAAAAACCGTCGATCCAACTAGCAGCACCCTGTCTAAACCAGCAAGCAAAGTGGTGATGCTGCTCAAAGCGCGTCAATCAGATCGTCCTCGCCAACGACCGTTGATTACTGTCAGTCAAAGTTTATCTATCCTACTTCGAAACCCACGTGGGTGCTGTTCTCAGAAGCGCTGCTTAAAGCCCTTTGGAGAATGAAGTAACCACGAGCAGCTAATGCTCTATAATTCTTGCAGGAACCGAAAGATTTCCCAGGAATTCGATGTCACTGTCCTCGGACTTCTAGCTAACCTTATTTAGAAGGTAGACTTCCTTTCGGAGGTCCTTTCTTGCCTGCTAGGATTATCCCAGGTATTAATCTCGACGATCAGCCTGAGCCTGCTTTCATATAAACCCATGTCTCTCGTTTGTCTTCTCTCATTCTTCCTTTCTCTCTCATACCCTATCCTTTCATGGCTTCAAATTCGGTTCCACCAGAAGTGGGTACCCAATCTGTCCACGTCCTTGGGGCGCTCATTTAACTGTTCGCTAGCACGCGTCTGTCCTCGTCATTGGTGGTGGTCCTGCAGGGGCTTACGCCGCTTCTGCCCTGGCCCGGGAAGGGATTGACGTCACCTTGCTTGAAGCTGGAAAGTTCCCCCGGTAGGCGTTGTTCTGCTCAACGGCTGTGGCAAGATATTGACACCGTGTTTAGCTATCACATCGGGGAAAGCTTGATACCTTCTGTTCGCCATTACTTGCGCTTCATAGGAGCTGAAGATAAATTAGCAGCTATGGGCTTTGTGAGGAAGGTGAGCGGTGCCTGGAACCACCTACAACTTAAACTGACCTTTCAAAGCCTGGTTCTGCGATCAAGTTTAATCAATACAAAAGAGAAGGGTGTAAGTGACTTTAAGCTCAAGTGTTCTCCCGTTAGAGACTGATGCCCACTCGCAGACACCGACTTTGTCGCCCTCGGATGCGAAAATAATGCCTGGAACGTGGTTAGTGCAGAGCACATCGTCTCTGGTTTCGCGCCTCATGACATTTTGTAGGTTAGGTCAGAATTCGACTTGATGCTTCTAAACCACGCCCGTTCGTGTGGGGTATCTGTCTACGAGCAGACTCGAGTTGAATCAATCGACTTCTCTTCAACGGACCCCTCCCGACCGGTGTCAGTGTCCTGGTCACACACTGCTCCTCCTCCGCCTCTATCGCCTCCCGCCTCTCCGAAACGGACCACCTTCTCCCTCTTTGGTGGAAGCCGAACACCTACAACTGAGAGGATAGAAGAGCCTCGTCGCGTTAGAGGTATCACTCGCTTTACCCATCTCATCGACGCAACAGGTCGTGCGGGAGTCTTGTCAACACGCTACCTCAAAAACCGGCGATTTAATGCCTCGCTCAAAAACATAGCTGTCTGGGGGTACTGGAGAGACGTTGATGTCTATGGACGCAATACGCCACGAGAGGGCGCTCCTTGGTTCGAAGCTTTAACGGGTAAGCCCCACCATTATCACCAAGAAGTGATTGCTGATCTCGTTGGGTGGTTAGACGAATCTGGATGGGCTTGGTTTATCCCTCTGCATAACGGTACAACATCGGTTGGCGTAGTCATGAACGAGAAGACATACAATTCTCAAATACAAAATACAACCGGGACTCCCTCCTCACTGCCCCATGGTGCTTCAGACTCGACGCTCGCTTCTCGATATCTTTCCAGCTTGCCCCTTGCCCCTGGCGTCGTAAAGCTCATCACTCAATCGGGAATCCTCGAAGTAGGAAGCGTCAAGAGCGCTAGCGACTTTAGCTATTCTGCCAACTCTTATGCCGGTCCTGGCTACCGGATAATCGGCGACGCAGGTGGTCAGTCGATGGTCCCTGCGTCTTCGTCCTACCATCGTACTAATGGGCGGAAACAGCTTTCATCGACCCATTTTTCTCCAGCGGTGTACACCTGGCAATGACTTCCGCCTTGTCTGCTGCAGCGACGATCTGCGCTTCCCTTCGACATCAATGTAGCGAGAGCGAAGCAGCGCTCTGGCACACCAGGCGCGTCAGCACGAGTTATACTCGGTAAGCTATGGTCCAGCAACTGCAGTGATTCCAGGGCGCTCAACCGTTCAAAAGCTTCCAGATCGTTGTGCTCAGCGCATACAAACAGATCCGGGCGCAGTCGGACAGCGTTCTGTGTGATGTCGATGAAGAAAGCTTCGATCAAGGGCTCTCCCGATTGCGGCCTGGTAGGTTGATCCCTGCGAGACTCATCGCCAGCAATTGTGGCTAACTCCATCTCAGTTATCCAGGGCGCGTCTGAGATGGGCAGTCGCCTATCGGAAATGGAACTTCAAAAGTCTCTCGACTTTTGCATCAATCTTTTCAACCCAACGACACCTGAACAGCATCAGCGGGTTGCACAAAAACAAGCGAGTCAACTCCTTGACGTCGCTGGGCCTATCGTCGATCCTGTGACTCTCAGAAACGCTGCTAAACCTTCCAAGAGGCGCAGCAGGACGTCTGGAAGCGACTCTGACACGGATAGTCAGGAAGAAACGGAGATGGTCCTCAACAAAATCAATGCACGAAGGGTGATACATTCGGAATACTATGTCAATAACCTTGAACTGGAAGCGCTTGAAGGGATGGTTGTGATATTGGAACAGGGTAGGCTAGGACTTCGGAGTGCTACAACTCAACTGGGACATTTTGCTCTTCTACCGTTGTGATCTCTTTTCTTTCCCATTGACACACGAACTACGCTTTATCTTTACGGGATGCCTTTTTATTGTTACATTACTGCATTATTTCGTTGGCTTCAGTTATGCTGTCGGTTAAGTGGCCTCGGCACCTTTCTTCCACGAAGTCATGATATGTTCATCATTTCCGGGGTCGTGCACCTGTATTGTGCTATCGCGAGGTACAGTTGTGACAACATAACATGGTAGATTCATTAAATAATCGTCAGGAATAAGAATAGCGATCGTTCAAGGACGGCAGCAAACGTGAAGGGGTTGTACACAAGTCTTACAATAGTAGTAATGAGGTTGCAAAGAGAGTCCAATGATTGCTGGATTGTTAGAAGTCGTCAATAATGATAAGCAGAGGGTAAGGAGCAAAGTAAAGTGCAGAAAGAGGAAGCATGGTCATTAAATCGTTAATCATCGTCGTGGTACTGCTGGTATCTGCGCCGAATCTGGAGGATAAGAGGCAGCAGTATAAAATGTGTTGCCAGAAACATCCGAATCATTGTCCGAATCAGCGGAAAGGGGCCTCGAAGCTGGAGGAGTGTGCAGCTGGCGCCTCTCTGGCTTTCGCTCTTTCCTCTGTTTCTTGACTGGAGGCGCGAGTTGTGTTGGCATGACTGGGTCATGGCGCTGCTGAGATGCCGAACTGTACGAGGACGAGTTGGGAGGAGGTCGCAGAGACCTCCTGCTCGGACCGCTCCTTGCTTGCGTGCTAGGAATCGGGTCCGGAATTCGTTCAGGCACCCTGCGATCGCGGGTCTCCCTTACATGTGATGCAGGGGGTGATACCGGTTCCGGTAGATTGAAGCTGGGAGGATAAGCTTGTTCCAAAGTTGACGAAAAGGAAGTGGCGGAAGACGGTGAGCCTGGAACATTGGAGATTGATTGGCCACCCTTGCGGTCGCGTCTGCTGTACTGCGTTCCTTCTGGAAGTGACGGTAAAGGTCCGGAATCCAGAGTGCCCCGCGAAAGGTGGTGGGCCGATTCTCTAATATGGGATCGTCGACCTTGCGGTTCTTGTCGAGGAGGTGATACAGGAGGTGATGAACTTGGGTAGGAATAGGGATACAGCGAGTCCTTTGCTGGAGGTGTGGGAGGCAGGTCCGTGTTGCTGGGAGATCGGAGGCCAACGACATCAGCTGTCCAAGGGGCTAGCATCGCTGTTGCACTCCTGGATGGATGAACCGTTTGTTCATGCACTTGCAAGCGCTTATCTCCTGTCAGAACTGGCAATGGCTTGGACGCCGGGTCGTGTCGGACCCGTTCTGCACGGTTACTAGACAAAGTCGTGCTTGGCACACCTCCAAGCTGATGACGGACGTGATGATCGTCCACAGAGAGCGAGTATGCGCTATCCGTTTCCCTCGTTGGGTCATTGAGTGAACCAGCCTCGGAGGGTGGAAAAAGTCGGCGGAGAAGACTGTCTGAGCGATTGCTGTGTGCCGAAGGGATCGCGAGGAGTTCTTGCGAATTTCCGCCAACCTGTCGTATATCCATGGCGTCTATACCATCATCAAGGCCATCCCTGTCGGATCTCCAGTTGGGGTGTTGAACTGGTGGTGGCGATGGAGGCACAAGAAGGGCAGAGGACGAGTCCCCTCGTTGCCGTTTGGGTCGGGAGGAACGCCTTCTTTCCCGATACAACGATAGTGGGCCCAACCCGTCGCTATCCCCACCTCCACCTCCATAGTACTCCTTGCCCAAAACAGGCGAGTATCGAAGCTCTGGAATGATAGGAGCACTGCCCCTAAAGGTGCTTGCTGGAGGTGGGTCGTTGAGATCATCGTCATGCAACAAACCGTGTTGGGCCTCGTTGTTTTGTTGAGTTCGAGGCCGCGATTGAAGCCTGCGAGGGCTTGATGGCGTGAAGTTGTCGTGGTCGTCGTCATCGTGGCCAGTCGAAGAGATTCGATCGTAAAGCGCTCGCCACCAGGAGCTGCCTTGCCTCTGCTTTCTCCCGGCAGGAGGCGCTTGGTTTCGCTCAGGAGGATTGGAAGAAGGTTGCTGAGAAACCGGAATCGAATCATCTGTGGAGCGTATGAAGATCAGTCGGATGAGCCAGAACGAAGATGAGGATCTACTCACTCGAGTACCCTCGCTTTTGCAGCTCCTTCTCGACTTGAACGCTAAAGGCGTCACTTCGTTCTCGCCTAAAGTACCCCAAGCCATATGCGTAGTCGTCCCCGTTTCCAAGCCACTGTCTCTCCCCGCCTACATCTATCTCAACCTCTCTCTCAACCGTGATAGGTGGTTGCGGCTGCGAAGGCGCCGGTTTCTGAATCTTCTTGCCTGCCTTCGATGGTGAGGGGCGAGCAAAGTTTCCAGGCCTCGGCCTCCCAAAAGCACCTTCATAATACGCCGCACGGCGTACACCAAAATCGGGAGACGGCTCTTTCCCTCTCATCTTATCCCAGAGGTATATGCAGCCAACCCAGATTTCCCGGAAGGTCTCCCGGAAGTCTAACACGTTGCCGAGGGAGCGAAGGCGTGGGGTTTTGGTTGGAGGGGCCTCCTTGGATTCTGGGTTGTGGAATGGACGGTAGGGCTTGTACGTGAAAGCCTTGATGTGCACGAAGGCAAAGATCCTGTCAAGGGTTCAGTCTATCTGTTGCTGTGCCTGTCGAAAAGCGAACGCATACATCATCTCAAAGCACTGTAACAAGGCACCGATGCCAATATTGATGTCTTCTGCGGTCATATATTTTCCCTGCAGCCCTGCTTTAGTCAAGTTCACTCATGCAGCACTGTCCACTTACGTTCTTGACGACACCGAACAGACTCAGTAGGCCTAGGAAGGTTGCTTGCCAGAATGTCAAGAATACTAGAGGGGGTATTAGGCTGTGAATTTGAATTCGAAAAGCTTCAGGGGGTTCCTTACCAACAGCTTTCACAGCAAAGAGTTTGAGGAGGGGACGGTGACGCTCCAGTTGCTTCGTTACAGGCATGTATATCTGGATCAAGCAATACATGGAAATAGTCACCGAAAGTGAGATGATGAGGACAATCTGGGTGACAGTTCAGTGGTCTGACACCGGCAAGACAAAGAAGCCGTGGTAACGCTCACCCAAAGGTGTCCCCACTTGGGAGCCCAAGAGGCTTCACAGTAGTACCCCATGTAATCCATGATAACAGCGATGAGTGTGGTTCTAAGGTTGGTGTGAACCCTTGAAACGCGGATGCGAGATTAGAAAGGCGTACAGCGGACGAATGACGCAGTACTGCAGGACACCCCATTTCATCAACTGAAGAAAGTACAGGCCGTCCTGAATGAAGATCCATCAGTGCTTGCTAAGGGGGAGGGCGACAGGACTCGTACCTTGGGCTTCCACTTGACAAAACCCATTGGCCACATCCACTTCTGCAGTTTCTCCCCTCTCACTCGACGAGCGGCATCATTCTCTTGGGAGATGCCGAATTTCAAAAAGATCCATCTCTGCTCTTCAGGGTCAGGAGAGAGATAGTTGAGCAGGAGGTAGAAGAAGGCGGTTAGGACGATAGCTTCGTAGGCGTCTCTGACAAGGATCAATGGAGTCGAGTTGTTCTAGGGAGCCGATTAGCACAGGGGGGGAGTGGAACTGGCAAGGGCATACCCAGAACAAGAACGAGGCAAAGCTGACTATCGCATAGATAGGAACCAGAAAAAGCAGACGGACGATATCTGCCCAATGAGCAAGTGAGGTGACTTGGTGAGCATGACGGGCGCCTAGGTGTAATCAATGACGCTCACAACGCTGTTCCTTTTTCTATGAGAAGTTCAATAAACAGATTCAGGTTATTTCTGCTGTTATACGCACATTTGTGTACCACTGCAGATGCTTGTCTATCAACCAGAACGATGCGACCGTCGCAATGATCGTGAATACCCCACACACTATCCACCCGACCTTGAGAGAATGGGACGCCATTTAGCACACAATTAAGTCATCACCGTTGCCAACGCACATGGTGAGCTGTTCAGAGTACTCATTAATCACGCAGATCGCATATAGGAATTATTTGCACGTACCCTGGAATACGGCGTCGCCGTTTTGGAAGAAGGAAGGAGGTGCTTCAGGGCTCCGATGCTTGTGACATTTGTGGGTGGACTCTTCTGCCATCGTTGAGGCCGCCTGATGTCGTCGAGGTCAGTTCCTTGCTCGTTGTGTTCCGACGATGTCGCTGGGGGATGCTCAGAGATGGCCTGGCTCAGAGGGCATTCCGCGTGGAGGCGAGAAGGCGAAGCACCAGAGCTCCCCGCACAGCGTAATGTTGGGCGAATTAGGCATGGGAATATATTTCCTGATTTACATAGACTACCAGCTATTTATACTCTTCAGCTACAAACTTCAGGTTACCATCTGCCACAATAGATTAGAATAAATCAAGGTCCACCCTTCCTTAAGATTGGGACCATGTCCAGCTTGAGATGAGACTGGCTCATCTGTCACTCGCCTGTAGCAGGTATCTTAAGACTTGAGAATTGAGGATCAATTAAGTTGCTGATTGAAGTGTTCGGCAATTGACACACGGCATGACGAAGGATCGAATGGGAATTGAGATACAGATAAGATAAGGAATTAAGACAAGAATGAGATAAAAGGTATTGAGACGAGAATGAGATAAGTGGTATTGAGGATGTGTTAAGGATGAACAAGGAAGATTAAGACAAAAACGAGATAGGGGTATTGACTCTTCAGATGAGAATGAGTTACGGATGAGGCTACTAGGGGCAATTGAGGCGAAGATGAGATGGGGGACAATTGAGGCGGGAATGAGATGAAAATGAGATAGGGTATTGGCTCTTCAGGCGAGAATGAGCTAAGGATGAGCAAGGAGCAATTGAGGCGAAGATGAGATGGGGGATAATTGAGGCGGGAATGAGATGAAAATGAGATAGGGTATTGGCTCCTCAGGCGAGAATGAGCTAAGGATGAGCAAGGAGCAATTGAGGCGAAGATGAGATGGGGGATAATTGAGGCGGGAATGAGATGAAAATGAGATAGGGTATTGGCTCCTCAGGCGAGAATGAGCTAAGGATGAGCAAGGAGCAATTGAGGCGAAGATGAGATGGGGGATAATTGAGGCGGGAATGAGACAGGGGGTACTAAGATGAAAATGAGATAGGGTATTGGCTCTTCGGGCGAGAATGAGCTGAGGATGAGGCAAAGATGAGACGAAAGGCTATTGAGGGAGAGATGAGACGAAAGGCCATTGAGGGAGAGATGAGGCAGGGGTTACAGTTTCTTGGCCCTCTTGCTATGCCGCTTGGTGCTCTCCGAGCCTTGCAGAGTGTTCTCTTTGTATGTCGAGCTAACCTGTTTGGGTTTCTTGGTGGGGCGGGCGTCATCGGGAAGCTCGTCGTTCTCGATTACCTTGCCCGTGAGGGGGCACACCCATGCATAGCCCAGCCTCTTTCGCTTGCTTCCTTCCGGTGGATCTTCGGCCGTTTGAGAGGGCAACTTCTCGCTCTGAGCGCTTGACAAGCTCCCATTGGATGCCGATGCAGCACGCAATGAGCTACGGGTCTGGCGCTTCGGTTGCAGCACCTGGGCACGCTTGCCTGGCATTTTGGGGCTTGCAGTCGCAGGAGCGGGTGCCTGAGGAGAACCCGTAGACATAGAGGTTGCATCGACAGCAAGTGTTTCGACCAGAGTGGCTGCAGTGGTGGGATTTGAGGAAGTGGTAACGGGAAGAGGAGGCAGGGGCATAGATGCAGCTGCAGCTGCTACAAGAGCGTCGAGGCCCCCAGCGAAGCAAACGGTGCTGACAGTTGGCTCAGTTGAATTGACGATATTGCTAGTGGACAAGGCGGCTGACGACTGAGCGGTGCTAGTGCCTGCCGGTGTTCCAGGAGGGAGGGATGCTGCTGCTGCTGCCACAAGCGCATCGAGTGGCTGCATCGCATTGGCAGTTACACTAGGAGTGGGTAGAGGAGGTAGGCCACTGGAGGCTTGAGCAGGAAGCGGCCTTGTGGTGCTGGCAGCGTTGTTGGGTGGTTGAGGCGTGCTGGCGGCCCCTATCTCAGCTGGAGGCGGTTGAATGGCGCTGGCTGAAGGTGCATTGGTTGTGCCGGTGTCGTTGTCAATTTGAGGTGGTTGAGGCTCGCCAACGACATTTGTGTTGCTGGGAGGCAGCTTTGCTGTGCTGGCATCTTCGTCGTGCGCCTGCGGTGCGCTGGCAGTCCCCATCTCGGCTGGAGCTGGAATGGCGTTGTTGCCGAGTTGGGGTGGTTGAGATTCACGAACTGCATCCAGCTCGGGTGGTTCGAAGATCCCCAAAGCTTGAGCAAGGGATGCTTCTTCGCCAGCACCAGCCGAGACACGGTCCTCGCCCCTTGCTGCTAGGTGGGATTTGGCGATCTCGCTGCCAGGAAGGAAGTGAAATGGGACACCAGCCTTCGATGCTCTTTCAAGATACTGAGCAAGTTTGACAATGTCGTCGAATGCAGGAGGGATCGAGGTGGGAATCCTGAACTTGTCGGTGTCCAAGAATTTGCTTGGGTCGTCTGCAAACTCAGTGGCAGGGAAGCAAGGGTTGGTGCTACTGTGAGGAACAGCATGGACTAGGGGAGAGAAAGATGTAAGCGTGCGTCGATGACAAGGCAATATGGCAACTTACACCAAACAGCATCCACGTAGTGATTCACAATGGATTCAAGCTGCGTAATGGAGGTTTCGTGGATGTTGATCAAAGGCCATAGGGGAAGACCATTATCGCCCAATGGGAGGTCAGGCATAGGAAGCTTAATGCCTGGATTCGGCATAAGCTATGGGCAATACGATTTCAATTGGAAGACTACTCACGGGGTATGATGCAGTCGGCTTCTATCTGCCAATCGTCCGCGTCCTCCATCGGTGGTGAATAAGTAATAGGTTTTGATGTCGAAGAGTCAAATCCCTCATAGAACCTGATAGATGTCAAATGGCCTGTCTGGAATCGGAGTAGTGCTACCATGCTTACATGGTCGTGGTCAGGTCTCCAGTTGGGTTCTGTGTGGCAACTGAAACCTTGACAAGAGCGGTCCCCAACAGGCCGCGAGTCAGGATATCAGAAAGCCCTTTGGCCAAGAGGGAGGAGAAGAGCTCCTGGTTTCTGTTGGTCTAATTAGTGATCCGCGTAAAATAGGGTCCAACCGATTGACTTACGCGTCGATGTCCTCACTTGTGGGGTCTGCCTGGTCGGCGTACTCTGCCTTCTTCTCGTCAGTCCACAAGAGCTTGATGACGTGGTTGAGCAACGCTCCTCCAACCAGGGATGTACCTTCGTCTTTTAGACGTTCCACCTCAGCCTCAATCGCTGCCTTTTCCTTGAAGATGAATACATCTCGGGGAGAGAATTCACCACGGAAGAGAAGGAGGCAGCGGCGGATGGTGGTCATTGTTTCTGCGCGAATAGCATCAAGAGGGCCTGTAAGGCGTGCGGAAGCGCTGCTCGATGACAACAGACTTGCAGATTCAGCCCTCAGAGCTCTGTCCCTTCAGGACATAAAGTTCGATAGCTTCTTTTTGAGCTTCTGTGACATGAGGATGGTCAGCGCGTGAGGCGAAGTATCAGGAGAGCTTCACGTACTGCAAACCACGCCGCCGTGTTGCGGGTTGGGTCACCTTCGACAACAGCATTTTGGAAGGCAGGGGTGGTGAATAGCTCGTCAAAGAGCTCCTCGACCTTGGACCCAAGAAGGGCTGTGCGCTGCTTCTCTGGAAGTTGAGGGGACAGCGAGTCTGCGTACTCCGCATACTTGTCGACCATCTCGTTGGCCCCAATTGCCTGCTCTGTGTTCATTATCGAAGAGCGGCGGCCAACAAGGACATTGGGTGCCTTGCGCCTTCTGGGGGTCTTGGGGGCCTTGGGCATGGTGGAAGGCTGAGCAGCGTCAAGGGGAGGAAAAGAAAGATGCTGTAGCAGAAGGGCTAGGGAATGGGGGGTGAAAGGATTGTGGTAGCTAGGACGCCCAAGGTAGGCGCAGCAAGTGGTAACACTCCCGGGGGAGGAGAAGGGTGGGATAAAAGAACGTGTTTGACCTCTGAAGGTGAGGGTTGAATGAGGGAGAGCAAAGACAAGGTAGTTCGCTTAGAGCTTGTGAGACTCTTGAAACAACAAAGCACGGCAGAGCGGGAAGGTGAAACGTTTGGGAAGAGTCGGATCATGGAAACTGAGCTGTTTTTTGCGGGAATACAGACAAACCGCCCTTCGCACTGCCAAATGGAGAGGTTGGTGCACAAAATTCGTCCAACACGTGGCTCGCAAGCACTAAACGGGGAGCGTAGGCCGATTTTGTGTGTGCTGCGGCGACCAAAGGTTGTAAGAATAGAGCATCAGTGCTCCTGGTCGGGGCACCTCAAGGTCCTTAAATACCAAGGCGGTTGAACGATCAGGCATTACCGCCTTTCCTCAATCTCTTCTACCAACATCCACACTCATTACTTCAATGCCTGCTTTCCCGCTCCGCAGTCTCGAATTCCGCATTCTTCACCTGTTGGTTGTAGAGCGGATCGAGCACCGCTGCCCAGAGGGCCACCGTGTCTCTTCAACGATCTTGATGGGGATCGTGGATCCCACCACCTATGGCCAGCGACTAGTCACCGTAAGTACAGGCCATAGACAAGCAGAGGTCACTTACTCACCGTGACTTTCTCCACAGTGCCGAGGCGGGTGCTGCTCTCTGACATCGCCTCGGCTCGACGTCCTGCAAAGATTGATGGTAAAGCAGAAGGTGGACAGCGTTGTCAACCTCATCAAGGTACTCAAGCTTGTCGGCAACCCAACTCATTCCGCAGCTGCAGTGTAAGCATACCCTTTCCAACTCTTGCATGGCCTAGACTTAAACTGGCAATTGGATAGCATTGCAAAGAAGCGCACTGCTAACGAGGCCTTTCGCTCGGTTGCGTTGCCCAACGCAAAGAGGCAACGGGTCAATAAGCCTCAGCCTCACCCCTCCCTCCGCGAGGTCATCGACCTTACAGGCACCAACTCTGAGAGCGACGACTAGCTCAACAACCTACACCAGCACTCATTAGCTGATGCTTCTACCTGTTTCTATGAGGACTCACCTATACCACTGTCATTTTGTGTTTGACTCTACTATACACTTCCAATTAATGATAATCTTGATATTTCGCGTACGCACACCCTGAGAAAGCACCTGTAGTGATGGCGACACGATGCAACCCAACGAAGACCTTTCAGAGGATGTACCGGCGGAGCATCTTCAGCGACCATAAACAGTGCGTCGTTGATACCATGTATCCACGCAGTATTGTTTTCAGGGCCCACAGGTGTTTGGGGAGAAACGGATGAGGCAGGAGATGTTGATGTCGAGTAACTGGGTGATGGAGTACCTGTGGGGGAACTTCTTGACGATTTGACGGGGGAGTTGCTTGTAGAACGAGACGGTGATGCATGTCGAATCTCGATGTTGGCCAAAATTCGGGATGGCGTTGGTCGAGTCCGGCTCGGGGGTAGGCACAGCAGATGGAGAGGTGACAGATTTGGAAACGTGTTTTGAGATGGCAGTGAGAGGATATGGCGGGTATGTCTTCTTCTCTTGGGCGAAATCAGCCCGAGGAACCCCTGGCGGTTGGAAAACGAGCCTTCAAACGTTGGAGCAATATTAGGGAGGCGAAGGTGACGGAGGGATGGAGTTTTGTTCTATGGAGGGCATATGTGACGAAATGGGGAAGCTTGGCTTGTGCATGAGTCGTCATTGGCAGGTACTCTGGACATGCGAAGAGATGTTTGATGAACCTGGCACACATGCGAGCCATTGGTTCGCGGCCATAGAACGGATCAGGCCAGGAGGAAGTTGTGTTGGGAGCTGCTGTGTTCTGACAAAAATTAGACGCTGACAGAAATCTCGGATGGTTAGGTGCTCACTGGAACTGACTGGTTCGATCTCATCCTCGGCGCAGCGGAGGGGCCCTTTCGGTAGTCGCCAGTGTTTTGCATGTGACCCCCAGTCTGCGTCATAGTGTTCGTGAACGACATGGATAAAGTGGACGGATAGTAGACGAGCGGGGGGCAAATGCTGCATTCTGACCAAAAGAAAAAAATTAGACGCTGACGGAAATCCCGGATGGTTAGGCGCTCACCGGAACCGACTGGTTCGATCTCATCCTTGGTGCAATATGGGGGCTCTTTCTGTAGTTGCCAATGATTTGCATTTGACCCCTGGTATGCGTTATCTGCGCTATGGTACCTGTGAGTTGGAGGTGACAAAATGGGGGAGTTTGGCAGTACCCTGGACAGGCGACGAAGAGGTGCGTGATAACCTGGCACCGTCACTGATTAGAATCATCGCCAGACAGTGCCTGCTCCGGTGGACGACACTAGGCCGATGCAGTAGAGGGTCCGGCACTGCCGTGGATGTCTCTCTGCGGCGAAATAGGTTAACGACGAGGTGAGTTCGATTGACATTCACCTAGGCAAACTCCATGTTGACACCCATTGAGGCAAGCTCGGGTAGATCGGGAGTTACGGGTGTGGGTGTCAATAGCACCAGAGAGGTTCCCCGAATCTAATGAGGCGAACTCGGTTAGATTGGGGACCAGCATCGATGGCTGCACCTATTGAGGCAAGCCAGGAAGGTCCCCCAAATCTAGTGAGGCGAACTCAGTTAGATTGGGGGACGAGTGTCGACAACTGAGCCTACTGAGGCGAACTCGCGTAGGTCAGAGTCCAGATTGGCAGCCGCCAGGTGATAGCTGGGTGGTGGTTAGCGAGACCATTGCGAATCTGGCAGGAATTAAAAACTCACATCCAAGCACGTAGTTGTGCCTGTCGCTTTCTTCAATGGCCAGACGAGACAATGGAGGAGGGATTACAAGCACAGATGGAAGTGATTAGATGATGAGAGGAATTGAGAACGTCTCAATTCCGTTTTGGGTGTGCTTGGGCGCGGATGGGTGGCTGTTACCTTTGTGTCCAAACAAGGACAACCATTCAACAGAGTCGCGCTCGTTCCCACATCAATTTGTCGTTTACCTCTCAACGACAACCACTGGCGCAGGTAAGTCAAGTTTCGCGTTGCGTCGTCCAAGCTAACCAATCCAGCAAGTTCACACTACAGGTCTCTTGTGCTTGTAGTGTAGTCGATCTTGAGTTCGTCTCAATCGCTACGCTACGTTTTGCACCTGCCTTGTCAACAACGCGAGTTCGCCTCAGTCGAGACAGGTCTTTTCAAGTGACGGTTTCTGTGCTAGGACCCGTATTTCAAACCCGCCGACACAATGGCTCCCAACCCTCAACCTCCCACCGCAGTGGAACTGCAAGCCGACCCACAACTACTGGTTTCCAGGTCTCCGAGAAGCTCGCGCCCTTGTATGTGGTCGTTCCCTAATGGTGTCAGAAGCTGACCATTGCGCAGTGTCCCCCATGGATGGTAACCTCGGCGCTGTTATCGATAACGGCCACTACTTCATTACGACCCCAAACGCTCAATACATCCCTCTCCCTCCCCTTGGTCACTGTCGCGAAGTGTGGATGCGAGCAGACTTCCGCTACGCTGACGATGACCCGTTGCAATGGCCGCAGCCTTACAACTACATGCATCCTCACCTGAGCGTCCTCCGCAATCCCCCTATTCGTGGAGATCCATTCGAAACTCTGTTCATCTCGCCCCTCGACTTTGGCACACGCCTGGTCTCAGGTGTCATCCACAGGCTCGACCTAGACTTCCAGCGCGCGCTCGAATCTTCCGTGAGCAGCGTACAAATTCACGTGGAGGGATATCGTGAGCGACTCGACCCTCCCTACAACGACAACGACAACAACGTCTTCATGGCCGCCAACCTCATGTGGAACTTCATGACTCGCGTCAAGGACCTCCCAATGACCCGAAACGAGCTACTTCGCTCTGTTGCCGAGACGCAGCGATACGCTCGCGAGACTATGGCATACATCGACTACTATGTTGACGTCAAACCCCGTATCGATGGACTTGCGCAACGTCCAACGACGGTTGCCAATGTTGTCGGTGCTTTCGTTCAGGATGCTCTGATTGCCCAGGAGCTGCAGGCGGCGGGTATTCCATTTTGGTTCATCCATCCGGTCTCCGACGTCGGCCATGTGCGGGTCAAGGAATTGCGCAAGCTTCGTCTCCCTCAGCCCACCCTCGTCTTCGACGACGCCAAACCCAAGATGCCCATTATATTCAAAGGGCCCGCCACCAGTCTCCGCCGAATCACTGAAATGCGGATCGGATCACGCATTGCAACGCACTGCAGTGATGTCTTCTCCCTGGCAGAGACTCCTGCAGATGCTGAGAATTACATGTATCGTCCGTCAGCTTCTGGCACTGTCCAGCGTAATGTCCGCGTTGCTCCAGCACCACGCCCATGTACGTTGCTCCCTCAACTATTGCTCATATTCCTATTGAAACCTTTCCCACTAGACACAGTATCTAAACTGAAACCAGACCAGCACAAGAAGATGGCGTTCATCACAAGGGAACTCCCAATTGCTGGTGGTCCGGCGCCTGGCATCCACGAGAGCTGGCTCAAAGCGTTGTCATCGATCAGCACATCAGCATTTCCGGAGGAGCTGCCATCCGATCGCGGGTACATCCTCCCCGACCCCAACACATTCATTGACCCTGGGACCAAGGCTGTTCGCACACAACTACTCCACCGCTACCTCCAGCTTCGCCCGACTCTCATCCAAAGACTAGGTGTCACATCCTCCACCGTCCCCATTGCTGTTCCTCTGCCTGGTCGCATCTGGCGCCAGGTGCTAAGACTTGATCAATCCACCGTCGCCTCTGCCCTGACCCCAACCTCCAACTCCAAAGTCAGCAAAGCAGCTGGAGAATGCTTCCGTGCAGCTGTATTCCTGTTAGCTTGTGTGGATGCGACCAAAGCCACAACCACAACTACCCTCGCCACTATCCTTTCCTCACCACCTATCTTCCGGGGGGAGGAGATTTCACCAGACGCTCTATCCGACTCAGGCCTTGCAAAGCAGGTGCTCTGGGAACTGGCCGAGTTGAACTTCCGCATCGAGCTCGGGGCACTGAATGAACGCCTCTCCCGAGACCTATCTCCCAACGAAACACGGCCAGACATCTTAAGTTGCGTGTGTTCCGCATCTGCGCCCCAAGCGCTGCTGGTCATTGACCTTCAGCAGGCCTATCAGGGTCTCGCATCGACGGATGTTCGCCAGCGCCTCCCTCAACTCATCAAGCTCAAGGAACTATTTACGTTCTGGAAGGTCACTATGCCTGCTCTATTCTCCTCGGATTTCCAATCCAAGTCCATCGATGCCATCTCCTCTCTGGAATCCGCCCTCTACAAGTTCTATGCCCTACATTTCTTCAATTATTTTGGCCGGTACCCAGTGGTTCCTCGTTTCTTGGTGCAGTAGTTGACGGAGCTTTTTACTGGAGAGACATCTGACTGCAGGGAAGAATGGCGCCTCGTTTTTGATCTATTGTACATACCTCCCCAACATTATCACTGCATACCTTACATACCCCAAAGTTTTCGACTTCTTTACTTGAACATGACCTCTCGACTGGCTCAATGGGACAGGCGTGCTGAACTCGCCAAAGCAGAGGCAGATGGAAAGGCTTTGGTATCAAAACAGAATCGGACACGGACGCTAACGTCTCAGGTAATGCAAGGTGGACAGATTGTAGCTTCCAGTACGCAGGTCCTCAGCAATGCTCCTGCTCAGCCGACTCTTCCTCGTCGTACCCCAGTCTCTGCACCTGCGACCTCATCCAACACCACCACCTACAACAATGATCCAACCCCTCCCAGTCTCCAGCCACTGGGTCCCGGTGACTCAAACCCACCCCCAACAGACCGTCCAGAGTTCTGGGAACAGTTCAAGTTGGAGAAAGCCCAACTCGCTGAGCTCCTCTATCACCAGCACAGTGACGAAGGCTATGGAAAGGCCTGTAACAGCTGTTGTTCAGGGGCCATCGCTACTGTGCGATGTGGCGACTGCTGGCACCGTGTACCTACTTGTGAAGACTGCTTCATTGCAGCGCATTCCCGGATGCCCACCCACTGGGCAGAGGTATGGACCATCGAGCGTGGCTTCACCACCCGGTGCGATATCTCGATGCTTCACTCCCAGCCTCACATTCAGCTAGGGCATGCCGGTGGGCCATGTCCCAATTCCTTCCCCAACAACCTTCGCCACGAGTTCATCATTGTCGACACAAATGGTGTTCACAGCACTCGCCTCAGGTTCTGCACATGCCAAGGCTCTGACACGCATGTCGCACAGCTCATGAAAGCCAGCCTCTTTCCAGCAACCTTTGTCAAACCCAAGACTGCGTTCACCTTTGCGGTCCTCAAGCAATTTCATATCCATCACCTCGAGTCAGCCGAGTCAGCCTACAGCTTCATTGCTGCTCTTCGGCGCTCCACTGACAGCTTCTTCTTCAATGATGCTGCTGACCCATATGACCAGTTTCGTGATGTGTTTAAAATGTGGAAGATCCTCCTCGCTGAGAAACGCTATGGTCACAATCATAACATTGACGCTGTTCTCGTTGACCGCCCGCCTGGTCACTTGGCCACTGGGTGCCCATCATGCCCTGAGCAAAACGTCAACACTGACAGGTCTGTCTCATGGCCGAAGGAGTTTCGGTGAGTGCTGTCCTTGAGCTCGCTTATCCGTAAACACCGTCTGACTCATGCGTAGACATCTCAAGCAAATCCGGTTGACATTGGATGGGAATTATCACGCAAACCATCTCATCAAACACTCGGACCCCAACCATGAGTCCTTTTTTGAGGGACGTGCATTCTTTCCGCCACCTGAACTGTGGAAACAGGTTGCTGATGGTATTGGCCTTGACATTGACGAGGTACGTATTCCTGTTGTCATCGATGCGTAGCCTAGCTCATTTCCTACATCCCACAGAAGCCAGCGTGCGCATACCTAAAAGCAGTCAGCAAACAGGTAACAAAGAAATTCATTGGGTGTGACCTATCTGGCGTTGTCAACATTCAGTGTCCCCATGTATTCATCATCTCAACTGTGAACCTGAAGAGAGGGGAAAAGTGAGTCTTGCGTGTTATATCGTTTGCAAAGATTCTGACATTGCCTAGGTTCAACATCACTGATTTGGGGGTTGCGCAAGGCTTAAGATGGCGCTATCTACCCCTTCTTACCGCGCCTGATCGCCCAGACATCAGGCTGCTGCAGCCCGCTCCCCCTCCAGACAAGCATCCAATAATCTCTGCCATTAGTAATATCCCCTCTCCCCCAGAACCTGCACACTCTTCAACTCTATCAGTGGCATCTATCCCAAAGAGCCAAGCCACTCCCTCGACTATTCATTTGGTCCCCTCTCCCCTGGAACCTGCTCGTTCTTCAGATCCGTTGCCAGAATCCGCAAGACTTCGCCGCCCACACACTGATGACGACGTCAGCACGGTCGTCTCCTACGACATTGTCTGCTCATGGCACGTAAACGTAGAAGACCGGATGAAGGAGCAGTACAGCGATGTCTATCCCTTCTTCAAGGATTGTCAGTACACCATCCCCCTGCTGCACATTCAAAATCATCAAGACAACTGCACCTACCTCTACTCGTCTGCGTTCACCACCGGTGGAGCCCACTTCCATGGAGAAACAGCTGAGCATCCATGGGTCTACGTTAACCAATTTGGAGGCCAGGGGCGGCAGATGAGTCATGGAAATCGGCACGATTTGTATGCAGACGTTTTCAACAACTGGAATTGGAAGAAGTATATCAACCTTCGTAAGTCGTTTTGCCCTTTCTCGTGACGTATCCCATACTCACAAAGATGTGGCAGCGGCACAGCTTTTTAACGAACTGACACGAGCCAAGAGACATCGGCTATCAAAGCGCAACATCTTCTTTGGTCTCTGCAAACTGTACCATGACAAAATCCCAGCCTGGGACCTCATGGACCGCCATTCTCGGAACAAGGATGGGAAAAAGGAGGTAATGTGCGTCTACAGGCACAACCCGTCAAATAGTAAGTATCGTCTCCGTTCTACCAACTTTTATTCTCTAATGATGCTCCGAAGTTCCATCCCGGGCCCAAGTATACGAAGCACTTGCCACCAATGAAAAGGCCAACTCGTCCACAAAGACTACTGTTGCCTCACTCCTTGACCGCTCCATCGAGCTCATCCACCTAAGGTTGGTTAACACAAACCCAACTTCCCCAGATTGCTGACGAGCAGACTATAGGCAAAAGATCAAGGCAAAGGTGGCCTTCCAGAAGGTCCACAGCACCGTCCAGAGTGACATCGACACCCTACGAAACCGCTTCGAGAAGCAGATAAAAGGATTTCGGGACCTTCAACTTGTCCTCTTCCCTCATCTTGGCATTGTGATCCAGGGCATGGCTGGCTGCTAATCAGGCTGTCGATGCACCTGTAGAAGACCAGGCTCTTTATACGCCATCTGACTTTGATCTAGGAAACCGGATGCTACTCCACTTGACGGAGGCTGGAAACATGGAGCATTCTCTGTGGGAGGGTGCTCTGTACGACGTCTTATCACAGCTTCGAACCCACATCCGCTATGTAGCATCTCTCATTGCCGAGAAAAGTTCCAATGCCAGTGGCCAGAGCCTGAAGACTCGGGCAATGGCGAAGATTCATGATGCCGAATTCCTTCGCGATCTCGATATGGCCGTCTACTCCGCCGGCCGTGAGCGAATGCTCAAGCTAGGGCTTTCTGCAGACGATCCCCGCTTTCCACCTATGACCGTACAATCAACGTTTAGGAAGTCGACTGACTCCAAGCCAGGACTGGGGTCCACTTACGCGCCGGATGGGCTTGCATGGACTCTCAGTGTTGGCGGAGACACCAAACGCCTAAATTTCTCCCCTCTCATCAATATTCAGGCCACTAGCGAGCAAGACCAGGTGGCTACTCAATCTCAGCAACGCCCGAAGAGTGAGTTCCTATCACACGGCCTATGCTCTCGCTTAACATTACTAGGGAAAATCGATGCGACACCGAACGACAATGCAAAGAAGAAGACGAAGTTGACAACTGAATTGGATAAACCTGGTTCAATTCAGGCCGAAGATCCTCCTCCCTCAACGACATCGACGCCCGGAGTCCCGCATCCTTCCCAGACTGGATGGATCTGGTGCATCGCACCCCCTCAAGGGATTACAAGCCAACAAATTGAGGATTGGATGAGCGAAGGTGCACCCCTATCTGATCCTATTACCGACCCTTGCTCACACTCGACATTTTAGGTGATCGTGTGCAGTGGTTTCGAGCAGAGGCTGAGATGATGCGTTGGCAGGAAGAGTACGAGCAGAAGCTGATCGAGTTTGTTCGAGCAATCAGGCACTACGAAACAATGGCAGCGGTGTGGAGCTCCCTTTCGGAAGCTTCGGGCAATGACAAGCAGGCAGGCAAAGTCGCCTATGCTCGTAAGACAGCAGCACGTTACCGAGAGCAGGCTAGCCGCTGTTCAAGCGTCTTCTCTCTGCAGGCTGGTTATCCCGACCTGACCAACGAAGCAAAGGTCCTGGAGTATGTTATCCTATCAAGACAAGAGCTTTCCGCTCTTCGGGCCGCAGCCTTCACGGGCATCTGTGGTACGTGTACGCGCCCCTCTCGTTCGATCTGCCAGCTGACCCCTCAACCCAGCAGATGAGCTTTGATTTTGCATAGTTGCCGTTCATCTCATCTAACCTCAATCCAACCTTAATCTACTCCCCGGAACCTTTCATCTCCCTCCCATCTACACGAGGATCTTCAGCACGCCCCTCTGTACCTCCTTTTTCCTTAATCGTCGCCCGGGGACCTCATTTGTCTCAATCTGTCTCGCACGCAGCCGGCTCCGGTGTCCCAGCATACCAGTCACTTTGTCTCAATTCTTAACCCCCGGCAGTGTCTTCTTAATCCTTAATTAAACTTAACGTCGTCTTATTTGAACCCGTCATCTTAATAGGACCCGTCGTCTTAATAGAACCCGTCGTCTTAATAGAACCCGTCGTCTTAATAGAGCTTCAGTATAATCATCTTAATTAAAATAGTCGTCTTAATTGAGTTCGCAAGTTATATATACCATTCAATAAAATGCAAGGTCTTAAGACCCTACTGCGAGCAGGCAATATTTGAGTCGGTCTTATCTCAAGCTGCATATGGTCCCAATCTTAAGCAAACTGGACCTCCCTACGGGATTAGACTGCCTGTATAATCACTCTAACCGCACTGTGCTTCTGTTCTTTGGTCTATACTCGCTTGCCTAACTGACAGCTGATTTGTATCCTTGGCTCGAGGCCCATTACAAACCAGAGGGAGGCAGACCTAAATTGACTGGGGCTGCTGATCGTCGGCGTTTGATTGGTTGGCTGATCTACAAATCCGAAATATATATTCGCCTCGACCAAATCTTCCCTCTGTTCCCCCAGTTCATTTCCACCATGGCTGCTGCCACCACCAGCCAGACTTCGCTCCCTGCCATCTTGCAAGGCCAGCTCGATGTCTTGATGATCGACAACTTTGACTCTTTCACCTGGAATCTCTACCAGCAACTTTGTCTCGCAGGAGCAAAGGTCACGGTCATCCGCAACGATGCCATTGACCCCAGTCTCTTCCCCCAGCTCAAGATCAGGCACCTCATTATCTCTCCAGGCCCTGGTCATCCTCGCACAGACTCTGGCATCTCTAGGGATGCAATTGAGTACTTTGCAGGCAAGGTTCCCATCCTAGGTGTCTGCATGGGTCTCGAGGCTATCGTCGACCTGTATGGAGGAACTATTGCGTGAGTCACCTTACAGTTGTCTCTTGGCTTGGCTGACAGAGATATAATAGCTACGCTGGAGAAATCATGCACGGTAAAGTCAGCAAGATCAGGCACGACAACCGAGGCTGCTTCAAGGACATTCCCCAGGGAATAAAGTCTATCCGATATCACTCTCTCAGCGCCGCTCAGTCTACTCTCCCCGCTGACCTCGCCGTCACCTCCGTGACCGAAGAGTCGGGTGTCATCATGGGTGTCCGACATCGCAAGTATACCGTCGAAGCCGTCCAGTACCATCCTGAGAGTATTCTCAGCGAGGGTGGCGACGAGCTTGTGGCCAACTTCCTTTCCTTGCACGGTGGAACTTGGGACGTTAACCCCGAAGCTCGGGTTCTTGACCAAACTCTTCCTCCCTTCCCCATGGAAAACCTCCCCAAGGAGATCTCCTCCAATCCCGCGGCTGCGCAGAAGGTCCCCTCCATCCTCGACAAGATCTACGCTCAGCGACTCAACGACGTCGCTCAAGCGCAGAAGACTCCAGGCACCACCCAAGCCGACCTCGAGACGCTTTATGCCCTCAACATCGCCCCACCTCCCATCTCGTTCACCGACCGCATCAGGTCAGAGCCTGGCAGGCCTGCTCTCTTCGCTGAGATCAAGCGTGCATCTCCGTCCAAGGGTCCTATCTCGGTTGCAACATCGCCAGCCACCCAAGCTCTCACATATGCCATGTCAGGCGCTTCTGTCATCTCTGTTTTGACGGAGCCGAAGTGGTTCTTGGGATCCCTTCAGGACATGCTACATGCTCGGATGAGCGTAGCCCACCTGCCCAACCGGCCTGCCATCCTCCGAAAAGACTTTATCCTCAGCCGTTATCAAATCCTCGAGGCACGCATCTGGGGTGCTGACACCGTTCTTCTGATCGTCAGCATGCTGCAAGAACCGCTGCTTCGCGATCTATACGCATATTGCCAGGAGCTTGGCATTGAGCCCCTCGTCGAGGTCAACAACGAGAAGGAGCTCGCCATCGCCCTGTCGCTGGGCTCCAAGGTGATTGGCGTCAACAACCGTAACCTCCACGACTTCAATGTCGACATGAACACCACCAGCCGCCTGATGGACATGGTCAAGGACAAGGACGTCACTCTCGCGGCCCTCAGTGGCATTTCCAACGCCGAAGACGTTCGGCGATATGCATCAGAAGGTGTTGGTGCTGTCTTAATTGGTGAAAGCTTGATGAGGGCCGAAGACCCTGCTGCCTTTATTCGCGATCTCTTCTCCCTCACCGAGCCCCCCATCCAATCTCCCAAATGGCGATCCCGTCTGCCCCTCGTCAAGATCTGCGGTGTCAGGTCCAAGGACGAGGCTCTCGCCATCGCTACCGCTGGTGCAGATATGATTGGTCTCATGTTCGTCGAGAGCTCAAAGAGGCGCGTCGACCTCGACACTGCAAAGGAGATTTCAAAAGCCATTCGAAATCTCCGCTACGACTCTCCTGAGGATGCTCCTGCCGACATGTCCGACGCGTCCAACACCCCTTGGTTTACTACCCAAGCGAGCCGACTCTCGGGATCGGCAAGCAATTCCCGTCCTCGACTCGTCGGTGTCTTCCAAGATGCCCCTCTCTCCCATATCCTGCAGACCGTCTCTGATATCCAGCTGGATATGGTTCAGCTGCACGGCTCGGAGCCTACCGAGTGGGCAAACCAGATCCCTGTTCCAGTTATCAAAGTCTTCCACGTTGGTGCCAACGGCAAAGGCTTGGATGGGATCACCCGTCCTGGTGCGCACCAATTCGTCTTGCTAGACAGCATGCGAGACGACGGGCTGAGCGGCGGGAGTGGCAAGGTCGTCGACTTGGAGCTTGCCCGTCGAGTGGTGTCCGCCGGTGAGGTCAACATCGGGGGCTCCGCTGCGTACAAGGCAGAGGCTGTTGATGGACAGACGAAGAAGGCATCGGTCAACTACCCACTTCCCATCATCCTTGCTGGAGGTCTTACACCTGATAATGTCGCCGCAGCCATTGCAAAGGTCCAGCCTTGGGCTGTGGATGTTAGCGGTGGTGTTGAGAGCGCCTCGCAAGGTGGAAAGGACTTGACGAAAGTGCAGGCCTTCATCGATGCTGCGAAAGGGCTGACGTCTGACGAGGAAGGTCCTAGTGACGGTGCTTAGACTTCTCTTGTCTCGGGTTAACTTCTAGATTGTATCCTATCGTATCGCATTGTTTCTAGGGTAACGAGTAGATTCCTGTGAGCCTATGATACTTGAGCAGATTCATTGCATTCAACTAGAAGGTGCATCGATACATTGCTGAGTTCAGATATTTCTACCACGACCATTATTCACTAGATCCAGGATAAGCATCAAGTCAGTTTGAGATTAATTGTCCACACTAAATTCGCAGTCTCGAAAAAGGCTCGGCCAAGGGTTTAGTAGTTCTTGGGAACAGTGCCAATGTGGGTGCTCGCGAGCTCGCGTTCAAGCTCAGCGCTGGGGTCGTCCATGACAGGGCTGGGAGCGCGAGCAGGTCCACCTTGAGTGAAGCCGGAGGTAGCCCCAGGATGAGGTCCGTACTCTTGGATAGGGGAGTTGATGATCTCGTCGCGACTCGGGATGGGAAGGCTGTCTTGACGCCTGACTTGACCAGATGCTCTAGCTTGAGCACGAACTTCGGCACGGAAGGCGTTGACTTCGTCGACAATGAGGCGCTTCATCCCATCGATGTTGTCTTCCTCCTCGAATGCAAAGTCAAAGATCTAATCGATAGTGAGAACGAGGCCGAACAACCCGGAATGAGGTACGTACGGCATCACAGTTGGGCTCATCTTGAGGGTCATGCCAGACGGCGAGGTAGGGGTGGTTTAGGGCTTCTTCGCAGCTGATACGCCTCGCGGGATCGAAGCATAGCATGCGGGAAAGCAGGTCAATCGCGAGAGGGTTAGCTTGAGGGAAAAGAGTCGAGAATGGGATGCGTGGCCTGATGGGAAGTGAACGGATGTAGTCTTGAGCCTAGGAACGTGTTAGACATCAATACTGCGATAGCAGACACATGTTGACCCACTCGAGGAGATCCAACACGACGGAGGGTATCTTCAGAGGGGGTTCCCAGATAGTGCAAGATCTGGTTCAATTGGTCGACGTAACTGAATAGCGAGTTAGGACCAAACTATGTGACGCGCTGTGATCACTTACTCTCTTCCCTTGAAAATGGGGCGTCCACCCAGAAGCTCGGCCAAGATGCATCCGATCGACCATACATCGATAGCAGTGGACTATGATACCGCGATTAGATGGTATCACCTCCAGGATAATGGAAAGTGGCGCACGTAGTTGGCAAAGCTCAGCATGATCTCAGGAGCACGGTACCATCGAGTCGCAACGTACTCGGTCATGAAGCCTTGGTTGCCTGCGGTACGAGAAGTGCCGCTTCCGGGGGTATATCCACGAGCCAATCCAAAATCGCAGATTTTGAGCTCACAATCCGCGTTAACCAAAAGGTTTCCAGGCTTGAGATCACGGTGAAGAACATTAGCGGAGTGAATGTACTTCAACCCGCAGAGGGTCTGGTAGATGAAGGACTGGAAATGGGCATCTGTCAGGGGCTGGCCAGACCGGATCTACGGATTGAAAGAAGGGTCAATAGATGTGGTAAGGCAATATCTATCAGTGGACGTACGATGGCGTGGAGATCAGCCTCCATCAATTCCTCCTAAATAGATGTCAGTTTACGTTTTGTGCCCGAGCGTATGCACGCACATAGAGATAAACCTCGTCGAAGTTGCCGTTCGGTTGGAAAACAATGTCCATATCATAGAGGCATGTAATCTGCCGCACAGTCAGACACACAATATACTTTCTGCAACTGAGCGCTCACGTTCTTGTGGCCTCTGAAGTGATGGAGAAGCCTAGAATTGGTATGTTAGCGCGTCCAAGACGAGCATAAAACGATAGGATGTACTTGATCTCTCTCAAGCATCGCTTGGTGAGGATGCGCTGGGGGAATATTCGTCAGGCCAGATCATCTAGTTGGGTTGACTTCTGCGTACCTTGGTGTTGATGTTGGTGATTTTCTTAATGGCGCAGCCCTCTCCGCTACGACGATGGCGCGCAGACACGACGCAGCCGTAGGCGCCCTGGCCCAATTCCTTCACAAACTCGTACTCGGCATCGACAACGAAGGTCGAGTTGAGAGCGGTAAAGGTTCTCCTTGACATTGTCAAATATCAAATATCTGGGTAGGAATGTGAAGGTTTGTGAGCCGATCTCTTGATATCTGAGGACAAAGGTCAGTGAGCGCTCGATATCTACAGCACCCTAGGGCTGCGTATATAATTCGACCGTGTGCATATAATCCTGTAAATTAAAGCTCCGAATTTTGGGCCCGGCAACTAATGTAATTTACAGTGTAAAAAATGTAATTTATTCAAAAAGTCTCCTACGAGCTTCAGAACTTCCCCATTGACTATGTACGCGATTTAGAGCTGATTTTTACCTCAATTCATCTTGTTCTATGGACTCGCCGTTCTCTAGCCTTGTCTTGTCTCTACTCAAAACACAGTTCTCTTGGCGCCATCAACGCGAATAGGGGCGGACGGCAAAGCTTGAGGACCACCTATTCGTATCGATTTAGCATGAGTTTGCCATTCCCCGGAAGCACAATTTCTGGGCCTGGCCCTAAATATGTGTCGCCATTTCCGCCAACCCAGCGGATGTTCTGGGTCCAGGTCTGAGAAGGGAATCAGGTTTAAGGGAGCCGCGCTCCCCTCTGTTGAAGCTATGATGCAGGCGCTCAAGCGCTCAAGCTCAAGCCCAAAACACAAGGCCACAGGATGTTTGAGAATGACGAGTGGGTCAGCGAGCCTTCGGGCGAGGTTAGATGGATAGTCGAGTAGCGGCGATGATGCAAAACGACGACGAATCGTCTCTCAGCGAAGGCATTTGTTACATTATATACACCCCCTCGTCTGACCTCCTGCAACTAATGTGTAAATTAATGTAAATTACACCATTAATTTACACTTCGTAACTTATTCCGATTTATATACGCAGCCCTACAGCACCCGCCAAGCTTTCGCGGAATCAAAATGCACGTGCAAGCTCTGATGCATCGCATCTGGATCACCGGATCATGTGGGTGCCGCTGAGCGCCCAGCGCTTGTCAGTGTCACCGCAAAACCCATCGCTTTGCAGTGTCCCGGTGTCGTGAAACCGTCTCCAAGTACTCGACGCCGCATATTAGTTGCTGCGCGTGCACCGCAGATAATCTCTTCAGCTGCGACCCCGCGTCGCGTGTCGATTATCGATGCTTCTGGCGATATCTTCTCAATCTAGGGTCCTGATATCTTGGGCCATGCCAGGTGACAGGGAAATCGACGCGTGTTTTGTTTCCTGGCTCGTTTCGTACCCCTAGAGGACGAATTTTGTGCCATTTTGCCAGAAAAGTTGCCGCAAGGCTTGGAGAGATGTACGGCATATGGTGCAGGTATGGCCCAAACAGTCCCGTGGTGCCCGCTATCGATTCGTATGCGGCCCAATCACACAGCCGACTCTTGGGACGGGCAGTGCAATCTCCTTCAATCTCCATACGCGAGGCCCAAACAACTTGCATCGATACGGGTATAAGTAGCAAGGCACTTCGATCTGTACTGACACCAACCGTTGCACCTTTCTTTCCTCTACCTCCTATCCTCCCTCCCTCGATATGGCCGCCAAATTCCTCTGCTGTCTTCCTCTCAGACTCGGAGTGTTCATCTTTACTCTCCTGCAATTCCTTGTTTCTGGCGCTGCAGCGGGCCTTTTCTGGTACATCGTCTTCTCTCCTGACACATCCGAGCAATGTAAGTCATCAGCTCAGCCTCGTCCTTGACCTGGATTCTAAACCGTTTGCAGTCCGTACCCTCGCCGACTATGTACGAACCACTGTCATAGTCGTAGCATCTGTGTACACTTTCACTGCTCTCGTCGGCTTGGTCGGGTAGGTCTCTTGTTTGGGTACTCCACCGCCGTGAGACTGACCCCTGGTTGCAAGGTTCTTGGGCGCTATCTTCAAAAAGACCGCTATGATCAAAACATTCTTCGGTGTTTTGGTCGTCAGCTTCCTCATCCAGCTTGCAAGCAGCATCTGGTTCATCGTCGTGTTCTTCAGGGCGCGAGCCTTGGGTCAGAATGACGATTGCGAGGATGTCATTGGTATCAAGGGAGTCAATGTTGTCGCGCTCTGTGACAGCCTGAGGAATCTCAAGGATGTCAGCGTTGCCTCTATCATCGTGCCAACGGTTATCAGCCATCTTATCACGATTTGTAGGTGCCGCCTATCCATTTCTCCTGTTCGATCCACTAATTTTGCTTCAGACATGATTTACGTCACCTACCACTACATCCAGAGAGTCAAGGACCAGAACTCTACCAAGGGATCTGCCGTCTTCGGTACTCGTGCCCCCGCTTACGCACCATTGGGCAAATCGGAGGAGGCTCAGTCGTTGACCCACTCTCAACCTCAGTACCCTTACGCCGATACTGCCCACTCGTTTGGCCACAACGCGGGTTATCCTTCCAACACCGCTTATGACCCCTCGCCAAAGAGCCACGCTTAAATGCTTCGCTCACATTCGTGTACCTCTTGATGGACTAATAGTTGTACATGAACTCATACTACTCTGACTCTCATGTAATTCTACGCACGAAGACTCTTTTTAGCATGCTTGAATCACCTTTGAAACACACCTTGAGAGTACCAGAGTGAAACCGAAATGAACGCAGCGCGCATAAATCCATCGCGCGTGGCCCTCTCGCGCTGTTTGTCGCTGTTGGCAACCAGTGCCCGCATTCCCGTTGGCGACGGGCCTGTTCAGTCCTGTTCCTTGCTCTCATTCCATCCATTCGATAACCTCTATTCCATCGCTACGCACAGGCGGCGTTTGCATGACCTGAAACGATGTCAGACGACTTTATGAGACTGGTTTCCCAGTCCAACCCAGCTGCGCGACAGCAGTATCAACCAGCGTCCAGCGGCGCATATCCTCCAGCACCGGCTGGCTACAATAATGACAACTCACCTCAAGTCATGGATCCCTTTTTTGACGACGATGACGATCTCATTGTGCCAGACTCTGCCTTTGGAGGAGGGCCAGCCATGAAATCGCAAGAGAGCGGTTTACCGCTAGCAAAGTCTGCTGCTGCGCCTGCCGGACATTCCAAGGTGTCCATCGGTGACGGAGTTCCTCAAGGATGGAACTTTGACGATGAAGACCTCCAACCAAATAACGGGCAGCCATTCGCTGGCTCTGCACACTTTCCTGGACCGCAGCAACCACCAGCGCCAACGACCTCGAAACGATCGTCCCTGAAACGGAAATGGAAATGGCCATGGGAGAAGGAAAAGATGCTGGAGGGTGAACGTGTGATTGCCCTCAACAACTCTGCTGTCAACGGAGAGTTCTGCTCGAATTTTGTGTCCACCAGCAAATATAACCTTGCTACTTTCCTGCCGAAATTCCTCTTTGGTGAGCGATTTCTGCTTCGTTGCGCTCATCGCAAGACTTACAGCCTTTCAGAACAATTCTCGAAATATGCCAATTTGTTCTTCCTGTTCACTGCCTTCATCCAGCAGATTCCAGGAGTCTCCCCAACGAATAGATATACCACCATCGCTCCTCTTGCTGCGGTTCTTCTTGCATCCGCCTTCAAGGAAGTCCAAGAGGATCTGGTAAGCTCAAGACTAGGGTACTCAATTCTTTCACTAAATGCGACACTAGAAACGACATCAATCTGACTCTGAGCTGAACTCGAGCAAGGCAAAGGTCCTTACACAAACTGGGACGTTTGAGGAGAAGAAGTGGCAAGATATCCAAGTCGGCGACGTGGTTCGCATTGAGAGTGACGATTTCATCCCGGCGGACGTGATCGTGCTCAGTACGAGTGAACCGGAAGGTCTTTGCTACATCGAGACAGCAAATCTGGACGGGTGTGTGCAATGTCCTGACGATATGCGCATCCTCTGACTTTTCTTCTAGTGAAACCAACTTGAAAATCAAGCAGGCATCCACACATACAGTCAACCTAACCAATCCAGCCCTCGTGAACAGGCTACATGGCTCTTTGCGGTCGGAACAGCCAAACAACTCGCTCTACACCTATGAAGGGACCCTTGATCTAGTCACTGACCAGGGTATCCCAAAGCAGGTGCCTCTTGGCCCAGATCAAGTTTTGCTTCGAGGCGCTCAGCTGCGGAATACTCCCTGGGTATATGGCTTAACCGTCTTCACTGGACACGAAACAAAGTTGATGCGAAATGCGACGTATGTACCCACTGGTAGCCCTGTGACATCGATCTAACCTTTGCACAGTGCAGCGCCCATCAAGAGAACGGCTGTTGAGAGACAGGTCAATATTCAAATCGTTTTTCTGTTCATCCTGTTGTTGGCACTTTCAATTGGGTCAACAATTGGAAGTAGCATCCGGTCATGGTTCTTTGCGAATTCTCAATGGTATCTGTCGGAAAGCACTTCACTGTCAGGCAGAGGTACGTTTGGCGGCTCTGTTCATTTCCTTGTCGCTAACGCTTCTTAAAGCAAAAGGTTTTATTGAAGGTTAGTTCGAACGATGATATACACCGATTTCTCTCTCACCTCTCCAACAGATATCCTCACCTTCATCATCTTGTACAACAACTTGATCCCGATCTCACTCATCGTGACGATGGAAATCGTCAAGTTCCAACAGGCTCAGTTCATCAATTGGGACCTCGATATGTACTATGCCAAAACAGACACGCCAGCCGTCTGCCGCACATCATCTTTGGTCGAAGAACTCGGTCAGATCGAGTATGTTTTCAGTGACAAGACCGGCACCCTGACTTGCAACGAAATGGAGTTCCAATGTTGTAGTATCGCCGGGACAGCCTATGCCGCGACTGTAGACGATTCCAAGCGGGAAGAGACAGACGGGAAGGGCGGTTGGAGGACATTTGCTGAGATGAGATCGATCCTGGAAGCTGATGCCAACCCATTTGTCGACGTTCCATCCACGTCTTCTACACCGGATTCGGGGGCAGAGAAGGAGGTTATCCAAGAGTTCCTGACGCTTCTGGCCGTCTGCCATACCGTTATTCCTGAAATGAAAGGCGAGAAGATGGTGTACCAGGCGAGCAGCCCTGACGAGGCTGCGCTGGTCTCTGGTGCAGAGCTCCTCGGGTTCAGATTCCATGTGCGACAACCGTTCCCTTTTGCTTCGGCCATTACTCAACCACCAATCATAGACACGCAAACCGAAATCCGTTTTTGTCGACGTCTTGGGCCAGACTCAGGAGTTTGAGATCCTGAACGTCTGCGAGTTCAACTCTACGCGAAAACGGATGTCTACAGTCGTACGGACGCCAGAGGGCAAGATCAAGATCTACACCAAAGGTGCCGACACGGTTATTCTGGAGCGGCTTTCGAAACACCAGCCGTTCACCGAGAGGACCCTCGGTCACTTGGAAGACTACGCCACGGAAGGACTACGGACGCTCTGCATTGCTTATCGAGAGATACCTGAACAGGAGTACAGGCAGTGGGCCGCCATCTATGATCGGGCAGCTTCTACTATCAACGGACGTGGTGAAGCTCTCGATCAGGCAGCTGAACTGATTGAGAAGGACCTATTTTTACTTGGTGCAACTGCCATTGAAGACAAACTTCAGGATGGAGTCCCCGACACAATCCACACTCTGCAAATGGCCGGCATCAAGGTGCGCTGGTTCTGTCCCGTTCAAAGAACGCATGTCACTGACACGCTCCTTCAAAGGTTTGGGTCTTGACTGGTGACAGACAAGAGACAGCGATCAACATCGGAATGTCTTGCCGACTGATCTCAGAATCTATGAACATTGTAGGAGCAATGATCCTCCTCGTGCATCCCTTGCTTACTCGAACGTTTAGGTCACTGTCAACGAGGAGACGGCACAGGATACAGCGGAGTTCCTGACCAAGCGTTTGTCTGCTATCAAGAACCAGCGCAGCACAGGAAAGCTTGAAGATCTGGCACTGGTAATCGGTATGTGACAAGCGCTGCTTAGATTAACAAGTGTGTTGACAACCCCTATCCGCCAGACGGCAAGAGTTTAGGCTTCGCACTCGAAAAAGAGCTTTCAAAGACTTTTTTGGAGCTTGCTATCCTGTGTAAAGCAGTGATATGCTGTACGTGGTTTGATGATTATACGCTCAACGTATCTGATGGACTGCATCAATGTAGGCCGTGTTTCACCGCTTCAGAAGGCCCTTGTTGTCAAGTTGGTCAAGAAGAATTCGAAAGCACTCTTACTTGCGATCGGAGATGGTGCAAACGATGTTAGTATGATCCAGGCTGCCCATGTCGGCGTCGGAATCTCGGGTGTTGAGGTGCGTATCCACTAACTGCATAGGAGGTCTTTGGGAACTTAGTCCTTGCATTTTAGGGTCTACAAGCCGCCAGGTCTGCGGATGTTGCCATTTCACAGTTCAGGTTCCTCAAGAAACTCCTCCTGGTCCATGGGGCATGGAGTTATCGACGACTGTCGAAGCTGATTCTGTACTCGTTCTACAAGAACATCGTATTGTACATGACTCAGTTTTGGGTACGTTGAAGAAGATTCATCGTGCTGTGGGGGTGGCTGACATCTCAATTCCAGTATTCATTCTTCAACAACTTCTCCGGCCAAATCGCTTACGAATCCTGGACACTCTCGCTGTACAACGTCCTGTTCACCGTGCTGCCCCCCTTGGTCATCGGAATCTTCGACCAATTCGTTTCAGCGCGAATTCTGGACCGCTACCCCCAATTATACATTCTTGGGCAGAAGAATGAGTTCTTCACAAAGACTTCCTTCTGGCTCTGGGTTGCCAACGCCCTGTATCACAGCCTGGTATGTGATGTACCTTCTCGCTTGTTAAACTTCCAACCTGACGCTACTCCAAGGTTCTCTATGGTTTCTCCATCATCCTCTTCTGGGGTGATCTGAAACTGGCTGGCGGACTGGACAGCGGCCATTGGTTCTGGGGAACTGGCCTTTACCTCGCAGTCCTGCTAACTGTTCTAGGGAAGGCAGCGCTCATTTCTGAGTAAGTTCATCTCCCGTTTCTTTCACACAGCGATATCATATCTAACGCATTTCCGGTAGCATCTGGACCAAATATACCGTTGCTGCTATCCCAGGCTCATTCTTATTCACCATGGCATTCCTACCCCTTTACGCCATTGTTGCTCCCGCTATCGGGTTCTCGACAGAGTATCTGGGCCTGGTGCCAAGGCTCTGGGGAGATGGGGTGTTCTACCTAATGATCGTCCTTTTGCCATTGATCTGCCTCGTTCGTGATTTCGTGTGGAAATAGTGCGTTCTCCTGCTCTCTTTGCATTCCAACCTTCTCACCATGGCGGACAGTTACCGACGAACGTACATGCCGTCATCGTACCACATTGCGCAGGAGCTCCAGAAATACAACATTCCTGACTACAGGCCTCGGCAGGAGCAGTACGTCTTACCTCGTGGCTGTAGCCGTTCTCTCGCTCACAATTGTGTGACAGGTTTCAAAAGGCTATCAAAAAGGTTCGAGCGACACAGCGGATGCGTAGGAACCGCGGATTCGCCTTCAGTCAAACAGAAAACGCACGACAAGATCAAGCGAAGATTATTCGAGCGTATGACACTTCCAAGGCAGACGCTCGCCCATCAGGGTACTAGAGTTGTGCTTTTTTTTGTTACCCACCTTGTCTTGCTCACAATAGACGAACGTTGTACTTATATTATCGCCTGCACTGTTAATCGGCTTTCTATCTGTCCTCGGACAATAATGGGATTCCCCTCTTACCTTGTTGTTGTTAATTTATTCATCCCTTTTGCTCGACTATGATACGGATGACATCGGCATTATGCGTTCCTGGTGACATGAATGAATGATATCGATGGAGAAGGCTGATCGCTGCTAGAGTAACTTGGCTGCAGGCTCTCTGCTGTACGTCTGTTGCTATCGGGATCACTAGATGACAGTGATGGTTTGCAACTTGCTGCGGTGTAGGACGGGAAGTAGTACCAGCAGGCTGAACCACTGCCTGGAGTCGGGGCCTGGCAAGCTCCAGAGTGCAGCCAGATCTGAGCCAGAGTTTTACAGTGTTGCAGATCATCCATCATTGTTTCTGGGCGATACGGTACTCGTGGAAAAGTTAGAAATGGGCGCGCCTATTTGAATGAGAGAGACATTTTCGGAGTTTGGATGTCCCCTGACGACCACTACAAAGGAATCCAACAGCATACAACCCAGGTTTGTCTTCTTTCCTTCGCCTTCTTCCCAAAGGACTGTGTCCTCTGACATTTTTATCCCTTCTTCCTTTCTTTCCAGTTCTTACTTTTTATCACATTTACCAGCGTCTGGAACGCTGCATAAATCACTTCAGATTCTCATCAACAATAACTAGAAGAAGCTACAAACATGTCGCTCAAGGCTGAACTGGAGACGTGGTCTGCCGCACTGGCGGCGTATGATGACAAGGACTATGAGAAGGCGCTGGAATTGTTCTCGGTGAGTACGCTTCCCCAGTTGCTGCTCGTCGAGGAGATTAACTCGGGACACAGCAAATTGCAGACTCTTCCAAGATCCTGACGAACATGGGCCTCATCTATGCAACACTCGGGGAGCACGAGAATGCTGTAGAGCATTTCCGAGAAGCAACAAATCTCGACCAGTATCTGGCTGTTGCGTACGTGCTCTCGGACCATCTGGCTACACAGAGATTGACGAATGGAGCAGTTACTTCCAATGCGGGGTGTCAAATTTCCTCCTACAACGGTACGACCTGGCCCTCAAGGACTTTGAGGAAGCCCTGCTGCACCTTCGTTCTAACCAAACAATGTGGGTGGTCTTGTGGCCGGCTCCTCATCCAGACACTAACATTGGCACAGCAATTACGAGCAACTCGGGTTGGAATTCAAGCTGTACTCGGCTGAAGTTATGTTCAACATGGGTCTTGCTCTCATCTACATGCAACAAGTCGATGCTGGGCTCGGACAGATGGAAGCGGCTCGTCAGGTCAAAGCAACAGAAGATCACAATGTCATTGATGAGGCGATTAGAGATCAAGGGAGGGGCTATACGGTATTCAGCATTGTAGGTTTGTTTGATTCTCCTCGGTTGGCGGAAGACTGACACTCCGCGCAGCCCGTTGGTATGGTCTACAGGCCGCCCAAGAAGAAGCTTGACAATGCAAAGCAACGGGTGTATATGGCTCCGCCGGTTAGTGCTCCCCGAGTTTCATTGTAGAGCTACCTCCTGACCTTGTGTTCGGATAGGTTCTCATTGCTTCCGCTGATCCTCGTGACAAAGGCACTGGCTTCACTGGCGCCGAGAGACTCAAATTGGGAGTGACACCAGCAGGCGTCTTTATTGAGCGCCCAGACATCAGCGCCGGCACATCCGTTGCCCGAAGTGCAACAGTCCCAGCCTCCCTCAGCGCACAGCCGAGCGGTATGTCAGGTTTCGTGTTTCTTTCTGACGGGTTACTCATAGCCACCAGCAGGAATCAAGTCTGCAGGACTTGAGCGATCAAAGACTACGCTCAATGTTCCTTCCAACGCCAGGGAACTGACTTCAGGCGGGGGCATGACTCCCCCTGTCTCGGCTGGTGTGGTTCTTGACAGGAGCAACACCCAGATCACCCCAGGACGCCCGTCGGCCAATGCTCAGATTGGCGGACCTACACGAGGCCTGACAGTCCGGCGAGCAGACAGCCCAGGAAACGCCAATCGTGGACCCCCGAGAGGTACGCCGACTGCACCGAAACGGATTTACTAGCAAGCCTAACTGACAACCTAGATGTCCCTGCCCCAGACCCTCGTATCACTGAATTCTACGACGACTACCTCGATTCTTACGGAGATCAGCCACCTGTCCCGCAATTAAACGCTGCTCCCAACACTGAACGTGTGGCTGCATGGAGGCAGAACTCGGCTCTGAATCCCAACCTCGGAAGAAGTCAATCCAGAAGTGCTCCCAACAGCCAGTACGCACCCAGCTATGGAGGTGGTTCGATGCGAAGGAAGCCAACAAGACGGGCAACGCAGAGAAGGATACAGAGCACGTACGAGGAGGAAGAGGAAGGTTATGGAAGCGGCGAATACGACGATGTCGTCTATGAGATGACCCTGATTCGCGTCAAGGTCAGTTTTTGTCTTTCCATGTGCTCGACATGGACACTCATCATGCGGTTCCGCAGGTTCACTTCGAGGACGAGATTCGTGGCATGACGCTCTCCCCTGATCTCACCTTCAACGAATTCATCGACAAGATCACCGCCAAATTCGAGATGTCTTGGAAAGACCTTCGATTGAAGTTCAAGGAGGAGGATGGTGGCAAAGTGTCACTTCGCGACGAATCCGACTATGAGCTTGCTATCGAAACTGCCCGAGAGAACGCCAAGGGCAAGGCCGAAGGCAAGCTGGAGATCTGGGCCACCCCAGCGTAGACGTTTCTCTCACTCCTCCCTCGCCCTACTCTCTACATCGTTCGTCGCCTCGGACCACCTCTGGTTCTTATGCCGGTTTCGCATTCACTACACTTCATGACCATAAGCATATCTATTGAGCTAATGTGTATATTATTTTAAGCGCCCTTCATTCGCGTCGCAGGCCATGCCATACCGCTAGTCTACTGCCCGTTGCTCTTTCTCTGTCAGGACTAACTTCGGACTTTCCCCTTCCTTGTTTAGTCATTACTGTTCTATGGTTCCCCTGCATATCTTCATGAACGACAAGCACTGTTTATCTACACGTCTAGTTGAAGCCATGCACTTAGAGCTAAGCAAGCCTCCGCCTTTATAAAAGTACGAGCAGCGGAGTTTTTTATGGTGCTATAGTGTAGTGGTTATCACTCGGGATTTTGAAATGGCAGTTTCAGCCCATTGGATCTTCCCGAAACCCAGGTTCGAACCCTGGTAGCACCTAATGTGCGCTTATTAGATAAGGACATTATGTTTTGATATTTCTCTCAAGCTCTTGTACCATAACCAATCCCTATAATTGCAATCGTTGTCCAAAAGCAAGAACCTGATGTTTTGTTTGAAGATATGGATCGACATGTTCCTCGCGGGTCGCTGAGATCTACGAGAGAAATGCCTTTCTAATCTATGGTGATGGCAACCCTGTCGAGAATGTCGATACCGTTTTCAGCCCCCTTTAGTGCCCTTTTCTTGAGCTCTGCTTGAGTTTTCTCCACTTCTTCCTGAACTTGTTCAATGGACTTGAAGTACCGTACTGTCTTGACGTGCAGCTCTGGAATGGGATGAGCATTTGCAAGTCGCCATCATCTGAGGTTCAGACGAACCTAGGGTGGCATCCTCGTCGACGACAATCAGGGCCCAAGGGTGATTCTGCAAAGCAGAAAGTGTCCACTGGCAGCGATCTCAGCATGCATGCCGAGATGACAGTAAATCTGAGGCTAAACTCACGAGATGGTTTACTCCTTCCTCTAAATGGGAAATGAGCGTCGCTCATGCATACTGCACGGTGAAGGACATACCAATAGCCTTTGCGATAGCGAGAGCCTTGCGTTGTCCTGTCACGACGACGACTACCTCCCGGGCATCAAGCACTGTCTGGACTCCGACAGTCAAGGCCATATGCGGCACAGCGGAAATGTCGTTATTGAAGAATCGGGCATTGGCAAGAAGGGTGTCATAAGCCAGGGTTTTGATACGGGTTCGGGAGGATAGAGATGACCCTATATGAAGGCAGGGATGAGGATAAAGAAGCATGGCCAAAGACCGAAAAGTACGAACCGGGTTCCTACAGAAATCGAGTGTCAGTAGGTGAGCATGTATCAAAAAGGTAGATGATCATACGTTGAAGGCAATGTGACCGTCTTCACCGATACCAGCGAGGAAGAGCTCGATACCGCCGTGCTGCTTGATTCGTGCCTCGTAGCTGTTACATTCAGCGACAAGATCCTCCGCGTTTCCGTCGAGGATGTTCACGTTCTCTGGTAGAATGTCGACTTTGCAGTAGTCAGTAAACGTGCGGAGGCTGGCGAGGAGTGGCATACTTTGGCTGAAGAGCTCACGGAACATGAAGCTGTGGTACGACTCGGGGTGCTCTTTGGGGAGTCGAACATACTCATCCATGTTGAAGGTCACAACATGCTTGAACCTGAAGGGATACGGATGAGGATGATAACACGAGAGATGAAGAATAAAGCCTCACGAAAGCTTCCCAGCCTTCACCAGCTTGATGAGAGCCTTGTACGTGGGGATAGGCGAAGAACCAGTAGGAAGCCCGAGAACGAAAGGTCGTTCTGCGGTAGGCTTGTACTCGTTGATCCTTTGACAAGATGAGAACGATATACGGAACGTCACAACAACGTGGTACACCCACCGCTTGCAGATGTAGTTGGCGATGTAGTCACCAACGGCAGGGGCGTCCTCTCGAATGATTAATCCTAACGAACGATGGTAAGCAAGGGAAGCTGCCCGACGACGCTGAGGATATCGTACTCATCGTGCAGAAGTAGCGTGTGTGAAGTGGCTATTAGTAGGGTGCTCAGTTGCAGAGAGCAGCACATTCCTGCTGCACATATATCCTGAGCGAAGGAGCAACAGGAAGCACATGCTCATGCGGTTGTCCGCCCTTCGGAGAAGTCACAAAGTATCCAGTCTCACTGCAAACGTAGAGGTCTGGGTGAGTGTTACGATACATCCCAATCAGCAGATGAACTCACAAGAAAGTAGCGTCCATTATCGCTATTCTTCCGGGCACGACCAACGTGTCTGCGAAGAATGCATGCCCTCTCACAATGGGCAACCATCATCGAATTCGTCCATTCCCAGCCAATTCTAGCTGGCAGACACATGGGCTGCATCGATTTAATCGCAGCTCTAGGAGACCGGCCTGAGCTCGACATATCAGGGAAAGGAAGAGAAGGTCAGTCAAGGTTGGGAATCTTGATTTCTTCACCATTGAATCACCAGTTGAGAACTTGCCGGCTTTGAATCCGATCCGGGATGAACGTAACGCTGCTACAATTGCAGGCTCGGACTCACCCATTTGGATTTATGCAATCTTATCTCCGACCATGTTGGTCCCTTCGAGTACCAACAACCAACCAGAGGTCTCTGCGGGGGAAAGCTGCTGCCGGAGCTGCCAGGTTTCACCTTCGAGCCTCCGACACTCAGAGCCGTAGCTTGGCGCGTGGCTTCCAACCGTGTGGAACGCCTCGTTCGAATTCCACGTCAAGTCGGCATTCCGAAGGTACACCCGCGTGTTCCGCCTACGAGAAAGACATTCTAACAGCATCTCTTCAGGTCAAGAGCTGCGGAAAGCCAGCACTTCGGCGTTGTGGTCGTTCCCAGTCTATGCGTCTGACAGAATCTCGGACAAACGATCCGTCTTCTTAGCGCATGCTTCGAGTCTTCCAGATGCATCCTCTTTGCCAGACTTTTTAGACCATATAACCAGTTTTCCAGCACTGAAAAAGGCAACCCATTGCATGTACGCCTACCGCACTGCCAGTGCTTCCACTCAATCACAGGTGGTGGTAGGCCAGAGCGACGGAGGCGAAAGCGGAAGCGGGGACAGGCTATCACGTTTGCTGGAACTGAGCAAAGCAGAAAAGGTAGTCGTTGTCGTCTCACGATGGTACGGAGGTGTGAAACTGGGCTCGGATAGATGGAGGCGGATCTCAGATGTAGCGAAGCAGGCGCTCGAACGCGGCGGGTTCGTAGCTGGTGGTGGTGGCAGTAATAAGAGGGGCGATGATGACCAAAGCAGTGGCGCTTCGAAAAACAAAAGGAAGAAGTAAAATATATTGAAAGAACTATGACTGCTACGTGGTCGTTCGCTCTTTCAGGATTCGGGCCAGTCCTTCGAAGAAGACGATTTCGAGGTCGTATTCTGGATTCCTAATACAGTCTTTGCGCTTCCCTTTGAGCTCCGATGGCTTAATGCGATTAGAAGGTCTGCCTTCGATAGGCAAGTATGCCACGTTGTACTGCCCAAGTACAAACGGCAGGATCCGGTTCTGAATGTAGACTTCAGAATGTTAGGAGTCGGAGCAGGTAGGAAGGGGCTCTTACTCACTTTGGGCGTTGTAATGAAAGGTCCATGGGTCAACCAATGCGAGATCTGGGGACCAGAACTGTCGCAAACGAGGAACTGATAACGGTAAGCCCCAGTTGGTACAACGGGCATTCATTGACCAGTGGCCATGCCAGAGGAGGTTCTTGTGAACAATGTCAGGGTCATCAGAGATTGCTTCAAGAGTCGACAGAACAGCAGGAAGGAACAGGTCGAGAAACGCTCCAAGAGCCGCCTGAACCGCCATGCGCTCGTTTGGCTCAATGAGCTCTCGGTTGGTGTATGATCGTGCGTGAGATGGAATGGGTGCTCGGCTGAGTACGATAATGTCCGCCTTGCGCGCCTTTTGCAGCCAGAAGTAATTGTGAATACGGACGCCAGTATTTGCGTCAACCACAGGGCGAGTATACACACGGCTCCTTCGATCCCTTTCTGTGGCCAAGGAAGACGATAAAGCGTACTGAAGCGCAGCGGATCCACTGTCTTGAAGGGCGTTGGGGGATGGAATCTTCTGCTTGACTCCGCGAGGTACTGGAAGGGCAGGTGGCGCTTGATCACCCAGACATATGTGATGGTAGAAGCAGTATTGCATTCCAGGACAAGAGTGTTCGCGGTATCCTTCGACGTGGTCCAGCCACAGGTTGTGCAAGTGGTAGGTTGTTTCCGGTCCTACCAATAGAACACGCTTCCCCGCCAAGTACCCACAGACAGTCTCGTATAGAACACCTCTGCAATCTTCGTTGCCGAGAGTTATCACAGTTTCATTGGATGCAATCAAGCTCAGGCCGAGAAATTCCTCCACCGCCATGTCGATTTCATGATCAAATTGCCTGTGAAGGTCGGCCGCTTCACGGGATATGTCGTCTGAGAGAGACACAAAGTTCCCGTATCGCGTTATGAAGACAAGGGCCGATGCTAGGACGAGAGCGTGCTTGGTAGCGCGTAGTATCATGACTGCATCGAAACAAGCGCCCAACAATCACAAGGAAATGATGCAATGGGACAGCATCGCCCCTGATGGCCCCTGTTTGCACGGAATCCGGCAGTTGACCAGCTCCACCTACGACTACCACCACCACATCGATATGCCCAGAATACCGCTAATAGGGCGAATTGGAATACGAGACTATATAGCGCTTATAGGCGGCTTTACAGTCCTCGCCATCGAGTCACTCCTTCACATCATCATTCTGTTTCTACCCAAACCAGTCATCAATTGGTTCTACCGCCGTTCTCGCACAATCTTCAACACTCTTTCAGGACCACCAAAGGATACATCACACGAGAAGAAAGCTGGGAACGCTGTTCTAAACGCTAGAGACTTTGAGGAGCTATGCAGGCTTCACGGGTATACCCATGAAGAGCACGTCGTCTTGACAAAGGACGGATACCTGCTGGGGTTGCATCGCTTGCATTGCAAGAGGGGTGAGCCCAATCCTAGACCAGGAACTTTCACTGGGAAGCCTGTCATCTATCTGCACCACGGTCTCCTCATGAACAGCGAGGTCTGGGTTTGCTTGACGGAACCTGAGCGCTCACTCGCGTTTATGCTTGTGGAGCAAGGCTATGATGTCTGGCTAGGCAACAACAGGTGCGAGGTTAACGCTTCACTGACAATCCGCATCCGCTGACTTTCCGGTAGGGGAAACAAGTACTCCAAGAAATCCATCCACTATGGTCCTAACAGTTCCAAGTTCTGGGACTTTAGGTAAGGTCGCTCATGCTGAAGGAAAACCGCCTCACTCACACCTTGTTTAGCATTGACGACTTTGCATGGCACGACATCCCGGATTCCATCAACCATATATTGGACGTCACCAAGCAGCCCAAGCTGAGCTACGTTGGCTTCAGCCAGGGTACAGCACAAGCCTTTGCCGCTCTTAGCATCCATCCAGGGCTTAATGAACGTATAAACGTCTTCATCGCACTCGCCCCTGCCATGAACCCTGCAGGACTCGCAAGCCGTATGGTGGATGGATTGATGAAAGCCTCGTATGTATTTTCCTCCATCTTTACGATACCACTGAAACTTACCCACAACTAGCCCCACACTCCTTTTCCTCTTCTTTGGCCGCAAGTCTATCCTGTCCTCAGCAACAATGTGGCAATCCATCCTCTACCCGCCCATCTTTGCCAAATTTATCGACATGTCCCTCATCTGGCTCTTTGACTGGCACGGCCACAACATCTCCCCGAACCAGAAGATTGCCGCTTATGCACACCTCTACTCGTTCGCTTCCGTCAAGTCTGTCGTGCACTGGTTCCAAATAATGCGCAATGCGGCATTCCAGATGTATGACGACGACGTGCTGAGTCCTGTTACAAGGACTTCGGTGAGCTCGTACAGGCCTGCACGGTTCCCAACGAGGAACATTGTCGCGCCCACTGTCTTGCTATACGGCGACCAGGATAGCTTGGTGGACATCGACGTAATGATGGCCCAGCTCCCTCCGCATACGATTGCGAAATGCCTGCATACCTACGAGCATCTCGATATCCTCTGGGGCAAGGACGTCGACAAGGATGTTATCCCAGAGGTGATTTCGATTTTGAAACGCTTCAGGTCGGATATGGAACCAACACCGGACGCTGAATCTAAAGAGGAAGCACAGAGCTAAGGTATCGGGTTTGTATTCGGTATCTACACCCTGTATAATGTAGTAACAAACACTGTAATCCGCCTCGAAGAATAGCGTGTAACCGATAGGTTAGCGCTATGAATTTGAATCTTTTTTGCTTTTCTTCTTTTTCTTGGATGTCTCGACCTCGGTAGAGTCTTCGAGCTTTCGTCTCTTCTCTTTGGACTTTTTCTTCTCCTTGCCCTCGCTCCCTGCCAAAGGCTCCGTAGGTTCTTCAGCCTTTTGCTTCTTCCCCTTCTTGGATTTCTTTGTTTCGGATCCATCCTCGTCTGACGAAGAAACAGCAGCAGCCTTTGCAGCCCTCCTCTTTTCCTTCTCTTCCCTCTTCTTCGCCTTTTCTTCCTTCTTTAGCCGCTTCCTCTCTTTCCGCTTGCTCCTCTCGTCCTCACTGCTCTCTCCATCATCAGAGTCCTGAGCCTCTTCGACTTGGGGTGTAGATGAAGACGAAGGATCCTCCAGGGACGATGTTCCAGATAGGAACGTGGACGACATGAGAGACGAAAACTTAGACAAGCCCACTCGGAGGCTCTCTCCATCCGCAATCTCCGTCTTGACCTGCTGTTGACTCGACTCCCAGCTGACTTTTGCAAAACCCATTCCGAGACCACCTCTCGGTCTTTCGTCCTCCTCTTCATCTCGAGAACGACCGATTTGAGCCGTTGTCGATCCTGAAGAGAAAGAGTTTCCACCACCACCACCCGCTTTGGCAGCCAACTTTTCTTTAAAGTAATCTGCGACACTCTTTGTAGACGTCGTCAACTTTTCGAGGGTAGCCTCGTTTTCGGAGTTGATAACTGTCAGTTTCCCTTGGTCTGGTGTGGGTGCTGCCGAGTTAAGGAGGAGGACAGAGTTGTCTGGTGCGATGCCTAGGATTTCGGAGATATGAGCAGAGGATTTGGAGGAGATGGATTTGGCGGCGATGGCTCGTGCTCGGTGACTGCCAAATTAGATTGATTGGTTCTCATAGTTGGGAGAAGATGAAATGTAGGAGGACGTACGCTCGGTGTCGAGGTACGAATGACCTCTTTGGTGCTTCAGCTTCAACTGGAGGAGTTGGCGTTTCCTCGACAATCTTGACCTTTTTTACATCCTTTTCTTCGTCTTCGTCCTCTGATCTCTTTCTCTTGCCCTCCTTGTCCTTCTTGGACTTTTTCTCCTTCTTGCTCTTCTTTTCCTTCTTCTCACCCTTCTCAACCATGTCCACCTCCATCTTAACCTCTTCTTTCACCTCCACAACCGCCACACCGCCGTCAAGATTACTCTCGATAGCCCTCGAAAAGCCCGAAACATTCGTCTTCACCTCCTCTCCTTCCCCTTCCCCACCATTCGCAGCATTTAACCGCCTCAACAAAGCCTCGAAATCTTTATTCTGCTTCCACGCAATCCCGTTAGGATCCTTTTGGTGTGCAGCACCAATACCGAGCATATCAAGCTTTTGAGCGACTTTGAGCGCAGAGGTGCGGCCTTCGCCTTCGGCACCTAGACCTTTGGAGGCGTCCCAGCCGAATTTGCTGAGGTAGTTTTGGCCGAAACGGGCTGCATCTGTTCAATATTTTGTAGTTAGCATGGGATGGAAGATGGAAGAGAGGTGAGGGAGAAGGCTAACCATCGGCCCAGGATAGGTTTCTGGGATCGTTACCGATCCTTTGCTTTACTTTTCGTCCCCCGAGGCCCATGATTAGTTCACTGCTTGGGGTTGGAACCGTAGCACTGGGAGAAGGGGATAGACGATCGAGGGCCGAAGCTCTATAGATGGTGGTGGCGGTAAGTAAAGACTGAAGCGCTGAGGCAGAAATTCAAAGTTCTCGGCAGCAATAGTCTTCTAATGATCTTGATGTTCTACGTGAACTCTGAACTCAAACATTCCAGTTGTGGGCACGCCTACCCCGTGAGCTCTAGTCACTAGGAAAATGATTTATGCTAGCAGGAAACACGGGGAATAAATAACATAAAAAAGATATCGATAATTTTATATCAGGTGCTACCAGGGTTCGAACCTGGGTTTCGGGAAGACTCAAACAGCAAATGCAATTTCAAAATCCCGAGTGATAACCACTACACTATAGCACCCATGTCTTCGGGGGACACAGTAGCCACCAATACAACCGGGACTCCTCTTAGGCTGCGTTAAGAGCTACCACCTTGCATCTCATAGTACTCTTCGCTTCACCATCCACTCCTGCAATGCACCCTTATCAGCATTGATCCCATGCGCCGAGTCCAAATGACGTCGCAAATCGTAAACCCTTGAAAAGACGTGGTTGCACGCCTTGGACGACCCAGGGAGTGGTTCCTGTGTCAAGCCTGCGACATCGGGATAGGGACAGGCGAACCGTTTGCCTTGGGCGAGAGCTGATTGGGCTTGCGTGTCGTAGGCTTTGCCAGTGAGTACGTCGATCGCGTCGTCTGCTTCGTCGTCGCCTGTACTTTCCTCGTGATCTTCGTCTTCACTGCTGGAGTTGTGGGTGTGCAATTTTGCGGCGTGTCTCTGGAGGAGATGTTTGTAGCCAAACGCTTTCCCGCATTCTGTACACTTGAAGTCGCGTTTACCGAGATGCGTAACGTTCGTATGCGTAGTCAGGGCTTTTTTCTATTATGTCTGTGAGTACACGGCCAGGCACGATTCCCGGAACGGACGCACCGATTTGAAATCTTTGCCGCAGCCTTCAAAGGTGCATTTCCAGTCTCTGCCAATCTCTCCACCTCGCCTTTGTTTCTTGGCTGGGCGGCCGTTGATGTCCTCTTCTTCGTCCTCCCCATCAGACTCGGCGTGACCTTGAAGTTCAGCTTCTAAATCTCGTTCTTCGTGGAGCTTTAGATGGGCTTTGAGACCCTTTTGAGACGCGAAGGTGCGACCGTTGCATGAAGGGTAGGAGCAGGTTGGAGGATGCTCGGTGCGGATATGGTGCTGCAAAGCAGACCAGGTAGGGAAGAAGTTGGAAGTCTCATCGGCGTTTTGGAGACATGTTGGGTGCACGCAAGTGTACCTGTTGGCTGAAGAAGATCGTTAGGTTGGTGGTGGGTTTCGAGGAAGAAGCAGGGCTTACGATCATGGGTTTTCTTGTGAGCTCGAAGATGCTGGTTCGTGTTGAACGACTTTGTGCAACCTTCATGGTCGCATATAAACGGTTTTGTGCCTGGTGCAGCATGCGCTTGGGAGACATGAAGCCGCAGTTGATGATTCTTGGAGAACGCTTCCGAGCATCCATCCTCTGTACACTGATGGGGGATGAGAAGATGGGGGATGAGAAGATCGTGTGGCTATTGCAAAAACCCATTACCTGGAAAGGCTTTGCACCGTTATGCCAGTCTTGGTGGACCTTGAGATGTTGGGTCGTCCAGAAACGTTTATCGCAGCCTTCAACATCGCAGCCCAACGGACGGGCTGACTCTGGCAGATGAGATCTAGCATGGGCGTGAAGATGTGACTCTCTGAAATACGCCTTGGAGCATGTCTCACAGACGAACGGCCGCTACGCAATATCGCGTCAGATCTTATCATTTAAGCTCTTCAGCACTTACCTCGCCTGTATGCGTCCGCTCGTGCTCCTCGAGACGCGATGGCTTTGTATATGCCTTGTCGCAGCCTTCGTATGTGCACTTGTACCGCCGTTTCGTTGGCGCAGAAAGTTTGCCATTGATTAAGATTGGCTTTTCATAATCAGACTGCTCAGAGCAAGATGGCTCTGAGCCCACCAGACGCATTGTGCCGACATGGGCCTTGCGCTTGCCCAGTACAGTGAGGGTTGTGGCCATGGTGGTTTTGGTGAAAGATAATTGATGGCGGAGATGAACGGACCGATGACGCGACGCGTTTGTTTGGGTGGTTTCTTCTTTCTCTTCCACGTTGACGGCCATGTCCTCGCCACTCCCTCTGCGCATCCTATACACAATAAACAGCTCTCCTCAGTACATCCTTGCTCGCTCTCACTCCTCATTCCCCGTCGAATTCATTCCCAGCACAAGCACACATGCATATGGTTCAACCTCCCTCAAACACTGTCTACACACAATATGCATGTCCAGTCCAGAACTCATCCAGGACACCTCGCGCGATTTCTCGGTCTACGTTCTCGACCCCCTAGAGTCAAATTCTGCACCCGCACCCGTCCAGATTTCGAATGCAGGCACAAAAGCAGCGGAAGCTCAATCAGGGGCAGGAGCAATGTGTGGTGTGGCAGTTGGCTTTGGGCTCATGTCGTGGGCTCTGCGCTCAGAGGACGATTCTATCAAGGCGGTGGGCACGGTTGTTCGATCGGGCGCACAGGAGTTTCTCGAGGTGGTGTTTGCCCTGCGCGAGGTACGCGACGCTTCATCTCGCTCTGAATGCTGTTGCTGACCTGTGTTTAGACTGTGTCGAAGCCAGTACCTTCATGGGGACCTCCTTCAGATTTCTCTCAACAAATGTCGCAGTTTGTCAGTGGCAAGGCTCCGTCCCATAACGTAAGCGTCGTCTCCAACAACCGCTAACCACGCCCTCACCGTTCCAAGCTTTCTGCAAGCGCGTCTTTTACTTCAGTCGCCAGCTCCTCCAAATGTTCTAGGGCATCCCAGCCGGTAGCCTCAACTTCCAAGTCCAGCAAAGCGAAACCCCGGATATACGCTCCCATAACCGGCTCAGACCAGCTCCTTGACGCGCCGCATGTGTACATCGGACCAGACAAACCCACCAAGAAGAAAGGCAGACCAAAAACCTCCAAGGCGCAGCAAAGGGCTTCATCTGGACATCATCCACCGACGAGAGGCAGCGATGTCATCTTTATTGACTGTGACAACGAGAACGACAAATCTCGCGCGACTCTTCGGTTGAATGAGCCTCCTGCCTTGCCCACACCGCCAACGACCTCCCCGCCGTCTTATGCTGGTATCGATATCAAAGGGGAGCCTAACGATGATCAGAACGCGCTTCATATCTTGCAGCACTTGTCGATGGGTCCACCCTCCCAGACAGCTGCTATCCTGGCCGCTCTTAGCAAAATCGATGCAAAGACTGACCCAGGGAACGCGGCTCTGGCCGACGCTTTGAGGAAGCTCATTGAAACGTACAACAAACCCGGTGCAGTGCCACCCCAACCACCTATCCCACATTTTGCTCCTCCTGTGCCTCCTCCGCCACCGCAGAACATTCCTACATCTCCTGGGGATGAGATTGTCGTTCTGGATAAAGAGAACCTCAACCCTGCTGCGTTCACGAGACGGCTTCAACGCGAACCGTCCGACTCTAAGCTTGGACTTGGTATGCCCTCGACAGCGGAGCCTCCAGTACCACGTCCCCAAGGACTTGGTATTAGCGCAAGGTCCAACGGCGCTTCTCCACCTCGCCCTGCACAAGCCCCGCCACCTCCGCCACCCCCTGCTGTGCCACCGACCTCCACATCTACATCGCGCAAACGGACACTCAGTGATTTCATGGACGAGCGGGAGAACATCAAGGGAAAGGATCCTGTCAAGCCAAAGACCAATGAGAAGAAGGATTCAGCACGGTCTTCCATCACTCAGCGCAAGACTTCCAATATGGATGTATACCGTCACTACAGACTACACGATACAGTGCCGCCGTCAAAGTCGGATAGCGGTGGTGGTGGTAACTCGTACTATCGAACACCCATCGCTTGGACCTCTCCACCGCGACCTCCCCCAGAAAGCGCGTCAAATGATGCCTACCTCGCAGATAGCGATACCCGAGGGCCCACCACATCGTTTACACGCTCCCCAACACGTTCTCAACGCGTCGCCAATTCCTCTCCCCTCCGAAAGCCTTCGCAACCCAGGAAAAAGTATTCTGTCCCAGCATGGGCAAAGACGGAAACCGCACTCCAACCTCGCCTCTCAGAGGAAGCTCAAAAGGCACTGAAAGACGCCGAAGAAAAGAAGCGCCAAGAGAGGCGGGAGAACAGACGGAAGTCTCAATCTGCTTTGAGGAGGGCAGGGAGTGAGAGGCAAGAAGGGGCGGCTGAGCAGGTTTCGACGGTCACTTCGGTTCAGTGTATCACCTCGACTACAACGTCGACTACGACCATTGCCACGACGACTTCTACGACGGGTCCGGTGCAGAGTTTGCCTCTGATCGCTGCGGCGAATTTATCACCACTTGGAGGGTTGTTCTCTAGCCCTGTTCGTAGGCGGTCCCCTTCGCCTTCTCCACTGTCGCGGTCGATGATACCCCAGACGCCGACACGACCACGCAAGACTAGTTCACAGGCCGGGGATTCACTCTTTACTCCCCTCACTAGGACTGGGGGAAGTCTGTTTGGGAGTATCTTTGGGAGCGCTCGGACGCCTCGCTTGACCCCTCAGGTTGGGTATGGGCCTTCAGGGTCACCTTTGAACCGGAAGAAACAAAAGACGTCGCCTAGGACGCCTTTGGAATCGCCTATCAAACCAAAGGCCTTGTTCCGTTCGCCTATGAAGCCGCCGAGGAAGGATGAAGATGAGGAGATGAAGAATGGGGAGGACGATGCCATGCTGGAGAAGGCGCTTGGGGATGCGTTTGACGACCTGGATTGTCCCTCGAGTTCTTTGCCAGTGGCCAGTGATAACGAAGGAGACGAAGTCCCTTTCTCAGAAACCACCGTCGGAGAGCGACGACCGCTGTCTCAAGAAACAGAGGAAGACGAGGACATGACGGTCAAGCGCAAGGCTGAGATGTGGGAAGGTCTCCCCCCGTCTTCTCCATTACCCCCTTCGAGTCCTCCCTTGCTCCCTGACAATCCGTCAGATACAAACGATGACGAGGATATGGAGGACTTGCAGCTACCCGTTGCCACGTCGGATATCGAAACTGATTTCGAGACGGGGTTCAGTTCCTCCTTGGGCGACGCCTCGGAATCAGGGGAAGCATTCTCCGAAGACGATTTTGCCACTGGTCTGTTTGACGGCGACCTTTCCCAGTTCTTCGCTGCTGTGAACCCACCAGCCCCTCAGCCATCGTCGAGTAATATGAACTCTGACGATGTGTTTAGCCAGTATACCAACCTTGGCCAGAGGTCGGATGGGAGTACGGGGACGGTTCAGGGTGCAGCGGCTACGACGAGTGAGGAGCTTGTAGCTGATTTTGCGTTGGGTGGGGTGCAGGAGAGTGAGATGAATGTGGATTTTTCGAGCTTTTGGGCGAGCTTTGGCCCGCTTATGCAGGGACATTTGGCGCAGGCACCTGGTGCTGCGTCGGGTCAGCAGGGAGAGGTACCTGTGGGAGACGCAGATGATGTGTTTGGATTTGGGAGTGTGGTGGACTCGAATGGGATGCAGCAGCAGGTCGATGCGGATGGGTTGGCGAGGGATGTGAGAGCGTTGTATGCGGGGTGTTTGTTGTAAATGTGTTTTTCTTGATGTTGTACGGACCAAAGTTAAAAGTGTATTTCGCTGCTGTTGTTGTAGACTTCATTTCATGTAGTTAGAAGTAAATATCTTTTGTTGTTGTTCGAGTAGTAACTCGTGTATTCCCCCTTCAACCCAATTTTGATGCCTCGAAGATTCTCAAGCATCTGATATCAGACTCGGAGTGGTGATCAAAAGCAGCTACAGGAAACATAGTTCATGAACTGGTATTCGGTAAGATCTTGCTAGTGTTAACACATGCACTTCTGGCAAGGTCGGGTACATAGCCGTCGCGGCCCCTTCCTGACTTCATGAAGGCAACAGGGTTACGGTACAGCCTCTGATGTCACAACTGCCCTATTCCGTTCCGCCCACAATGCCTGTCTCTTCAAGTTGATCTTCATCCACCACCACCTCCTCAGAGACGCCGGTCGTCACAAAGGTTTCAGCATTCCAACACGCTCTGTGAGCCTTTCTGGGAGCTGTAAACAAGTTAAACAAATGCTGGTCATCATGCAGTCCACCGTCCTTGCTCTGTTCTTGGGTCTTTTGTCACTTGGTTCGGCAGCAGCTGCGCACTCGACTGAGGTGGCCAATTCTACTTCTGGGTCTACTGGATCTTCTTTCAACACTATTGAGAGCTTGTATCGTGGCAATCAACGCTTCCAGGGTGCGGCTAGTAGGAAGAGGGAGGCGGTATCGAGGCTTGTGGAAGCCCGTATGTTTCTTTGCAATTCGGTTGTTAAGGTCTGATCTCAATGCTCGTATAGCTCCTTCCTTCATGTTCTTGGGATGTACAGACAACCGGTAGGATCGTTACTCAGCCCAAAACTGCAGCCTGTTGTGCTCACCCTTTGCGATACAGGTTGACACCAGCATCCATCTTTCAAGCACCCATGGGGTCGGTTATCGCTCAGAACAACATCGGGAACCAGTACTCCAAGAAGGATGTTAGCACGTACGTTCCTCCCTCCCTGTCCCATCTTCGGATCCCTGAACCGCACATACCTTTCCGCACAGCAACGCTGCAATCACATACGCCATCGAAGACCTCGGAGTCCAACACATCATCGTTCTCGGGCACTACGGTTGCTCCGCCCTCAAGAAAGCCGTCGTCGCCTCTCGCACCAAGACTATGGATTCACCCGTTCTCAAGTGGATCAAGCCCGTCGTTGATTTTTACAAGATTGCGAGGCGGAGGGAGATTGTAAAGTTTAGGGATTCGCGGATGCCACAACGAGGCAAGCCGGAGGGTGTGACGGACGTTCCAAAGTCGGATGAAGAGGGCTTGAGAGCGCTGGTTGAAGAGAATGTCAAGAATACGGTCAAAGGGCTAAAAAATCATTCGTTGTTGGCCAAGGTCAGTTGGACATTATCCCTCCGAACTCAAACTGACGATGGACGGATAGGCATATCAAGTCAACGCAAAGACGAGGCTCACCAAGTCATCTGTCGAAGTCTACGTCCATGGCTTTGTGTTCGACGAGGAGACCGGAGGAGTCGTCAACATGAACGTTTCGTTTGGTCCACCTGGGAAACCTATTCCTTCTATTCCATTCACTGCTGTCGCAGCTGCGAAGAATTTCCACCGACAGAAACACTTGCCAGGGATCAACAAGGGCAAGAATCTCCCTGGCAAGTGAGTATTGTAGAACCATCCCAGCAAACTTGGATCTTGGACACCATTAATATATATCGAACACTCAATTATCCCTATTCCGCTCGTTTACAAGCGGGAACATTCAAAAGTAATTAGACGCCCAAGAAGTGTGGCTGTGACCTGATCCAGGGCCACAAACAGGGGCAAACGTCACTTCTTCCGCCACCACACCAACACACGCGTTACGCAGTTATGCCGTTGCTCAGTGAGAAAGCGAAGGGAAAGCAGAGGGCTGTGGAACTACCACCCGCATCGAGCACCGGGACTGCATCTACATCTACGTCTACCAATCATGAGCCAGACACGAGGGAATTAGTGATTCGATTTACCGAGGGAGGGACAGATTTGACTATTTCGGTGGACAAGCTGGATAATGTACGCGATGTCAAGGACAAGGTACGAGTCTATCAGTGCATTCTATTTGGAACTTGGGTGCAAACACTGTCTCCGATATTCCCAGATTCGTGCAACACGTCCTGAGCTGCATACTCGACGCCTACGCCTCATCTACTTGGGTCGGCTGTTAACAGACGGCACATTCATCTACGCATGGCTAGCCTCACTGGAAGAGAAACAGCGGAGAGCAGCTACGGGCACTGGGGATACCGACAGCGATCGGAAGCCCTCTGGTACGACCTGGATTCATTGCTCAGTCGGGCCGAGCGTAGAAACGCCAGAGGATGAGCCTCGCGAGGAACGTTCGGTGCGTAGGCTTCTGTTCTCTGTTGTTCCTGATTAACTGACTGTAGATACAGGAAGGACAACTACAGCCAGCTAGAGGTTTCGATCGACTGGCTTCCCTTGGTTTCTCGGAGGATGATATCGCCAACTTTCGACGGCAGTTCCATAGTCAGTCGTCTCTAAACTATTTGGACAGCAATGATTTTGAGACAGAGGAGCAATGTGAGTATCTCTTATAGTGCCCTATTTCCCCTTCTGTTGACACAGGCCAAGATGACGAGCACGCAAGAGCATTAGAGGAACAGTGGATCGACTCTATGGACTCTGGGTCTGCAACGATATCACAGGCTGCTAATTCCTCAAACGCGTCTATCCTCCAGGGCATTCTTCTGGGGTTCTTCTTCCCGCTTATACCGTTCTTCTTTATGCGGTCCAAGCACCCAGCTGCATTCTGGGAAGACGGGAGTGAGGCAGAACCAATTCCAAACGTCATATTTTCGTGCGTTTCTCTCTTGGTTTTATATCGTGCTACTGGCTTACCGGCCCCCTAGGCGACAAACACAGATGGGACTGGTCATTGGCTTCCTAGTAAACCTCATGTTTGGTCTATGGAGATTCTTACTGGACGCTTCTTGACGGATTCCGAACGCACTCATCCCATACCCTTGCATAAAATCATGATTCCCAAACAATTTACATTGGAAGCTAGAAATTACAACTTGGCGTTTACATTCCCCTCCTCATCCCATAGACTCCAGATAAGACCTTCTTCTGGTCCCAGCCCTTCCTTCGCCAGGCGAGTATATGCATCCCTGACCTTCTCCGCACCATACACAGGCTTCAATACCACCCAATTGGTGCAATCCTTCATAAGATCCGTCCAGGCAGTCTGCTGCCTCTGGAAGATCTCAGAAATCGGAAGTTGGTGTTTCCGCACGTTCAGCCATTCAGGCATGAAGAAGCGCTCGACCTTTGGCCAGCGGTCTCCAGGTTTAGCGAGCCCCTGGGCGTTGGGGTCGAACGGGTTTTGTTCCCATTGCAAGTTGTCGACGGCAGATGCCAGCGGCTGGAGGTTGGTCACCCCCAGAGCGACACTCTTGATGATCCTGCCAACGTTGGTTGAAGAAAAGTGGTCTCGAATCTGGTCGTTCAAGCCATCGTTGCCTGCAACGTCCACGTAGATCCACTGCCTTTCAGTATCTCCTTGAAAGGCCTTTTGTTGGCGAAAGGTGTTGTACTCGTAGACTTCGTTATATAGTCCGAGTTTCTGCGTAAAGCCGACGTTTCTCTTGGAGGTCAAGCCGACAACTTTGACGTTCTTGAGCTCGCCTGAGCGAATGCGCTTCTGAACGAGGTAGGCAAGGCAAAAGGCAGTCTTTGATGATGCCGAAGAGACAAGGACGGTGAGAGCAGTATGCTCAGAGGGCTTGTAGCATCCAGTTGAATGCAGCCAGTCCTCGCACCAATACGAAGTCCAGAAGAGCGGACGGTAGAGCATGGTGAGGTTCTCGGATTCATGCGAGTACATTGGGTCGGTGCCACAACGTTGCACTTGGTTGTATGGTCTTCTGTCTGTCCATTTGTCAATCTCTATTAGCGACCACAGAGACGCTGTCAAAGGCTCACCATCTGGGAGATGGGGTCTCGGGACGTAGAACGCGTATTTGTTCACGTCGGACGGGGAGACTGGGACAACCAAATACCTCGCAGGAGCAAAGTACCCATACACCCTCTCTCCAACAGGTATCTTGGGATGTTTCGAGGCCACGACCGAGCCAAAGCCCCAGACAGGAATGAGTCCATGAGTCTTTTGCAGCTCGGGGGTTGGCGCGGGGTGGAAGTCAAAGTACCTGACCAGTTGTTGAGCAACGATCCAGGGCCTCAAAGTGGACTAGCAAACACGCACCTGAAATGAGGGTGTTCTCCGAGTGCCTGGTAGGTAATGTTGTTGGCTGAGAAGCCAAAGCGGTCCACTTTGATCACAATGTAGTTCTCAGGAATCGCATCGAGGTCAAGGGAGCTCTTTACAACGATTGGGTTTGGAGAATCGTCTGCCTTGGTTGTAGAGGCACGGGGGGAGCAAAGAGTGGCATTTGTTACCACCGGCATGCTGATGGGAGAGGGAGGATGAGTTTGAGGGAATCCATATCGTCGTAGTAATAGTACCTCGCCAACGGGTAACAAGAGATCACGGTGCTTGGGCGCTTCCGGTACCGGCGTTTTCTAGACCGGGTTGACGAAGGTCTCGTGCCCAACTTGGGATGTCACCAAGGGCTGATACGATTCATACGAAGCCTTTCGAAGTGGATGCACTGTGCCAAAATTCGACATGGAAAACGTTGTAAATTATGCAAAACTAGACTATCGAATACAAGCACATACACTGAAACGAGCCAAGTATGAAGTGGAACAAGACATGATCTACTGTACAGGTGCAGGGACGAATAAAGACGGTTAAACGTCGTATACAACCCTGGCGCTTGCCCATGGGTAAGGGTAATTGTGCTGGTAGAAGTTCCTGACGGTCTTGCGAGCGAGGCGAGGGATAGTTGCGTACGAAGCGCCGAGCTGTAGAGAGCGATGAGTTTGCGTAGCAGAGGAACACGGAGGTCAGACAACTCACCACAACATGATGGACCCCGTCGAAAAAGTCGGCTGAGTACCCGGGGAAGATGTCGGTCGGGACCAACCCGACGTGGGTGTCGAACAATGTCGAAGTCCATTCCCAAACACCCCCATTCGACCCTTTGCCTTGCATCTCATCCAAGCCTGTGGTTGCGCTAGGGTTCGGGGATGATCAGCGAGAGGGCTTGGGCACGAATACCAAGAAACTTACGGGACGGGATGCCAGTTCCTAAAACCGACATTGGCACCACCTTCGTGTCCAACATCGTAGGTATCCAAGAAGAGCCTGAGCTCAGCTTCTGTTGGTAGACGTCCACCCTTTGACTGGGCGTATTCCAAGAGTTCGTCGTAGGATGCCAGCACAGGCCAGTTTCCAGCGATAGCCATATGAACTGGGCCATACAGTGTCCGCACCTGAAGGCAAGCACGTTAATTCGGTACAACAAAAGAAGCGAAGTGCAGACGCACCTTGTTCTCTCCGCTTTCTTGAACCCAACTCTTCGGCAGGTCATTGCGGCCAGTGTCCTGGCAGAACTTCTCATATTGGAGATTGGTGACAGGCCTCCAGTCCGCCTTGAACTGACCAACGTGAACGGCCCGAACAGGGCTCTCGTTGTCCCACCCAAAGGTGTGATCAGCGATCGTGGTGGGGTCAAAGGGGAGCTTATCGTCAGCCTCGGAATCGTCATGACCCATGGTTAGGTCGGCAGGGCCGAGGAGGACCGTCTGGCTCGAAGGTGCTGGATTGCAGACCCACTGCTCGACCAGGGCGTTCCAGTTGGGGGATTGGAAGCCAGGAGGAGGAAGGGTGCCAGTTCCAGCGCGTTGGATAAGCATGTAGAGAAGAGTCTACAGGTCCCCATGGATCAGTATTTGTTGAAGGTCATAACGCAAAGTCTACACACCTCGATGTGGAAACCCTCATGCTCAAGGGTCATGACCAGTGTTCGAGCAATGTTGCGGGTCAGGACTTGCTTGCCGCTGTTCAAATCATCGTAGAGCTTCGTGAGGCGTGCTCGAACACCATTCCTGAAGGAGATGATCGAATCGAGGACAGGCCAATCTTCATCTTTCTCTGGGACGTCGGAGTGGTTCTATAAAGTCCTTGAGTTCCCTCGAAATTGACCTGGAAACTGAAGATGCTTACATGGCAGTGGTCGGGATCGTCAACATGGGGGTCGATGCCTCGCTAATATCAATAGTAAGGTCATTGGCAAGGATGCACATCACGAAGCAACGTACCTCAAAGATGTTCCAAAAGTGAGCGGGCTCCGTTGGTTTACCACAGATGGACTTTGACAGGAGCATATCGAGGAACCTGGCGCAAAGTGTCAGCACCAGAAGCAATCAGCACGAAACAGAATCCTCTTACGTTGGGATGTGGCCAATGTAGAACAAGCACTTGTGTCGCAGGTCGATAGGTTTCTGGTGCAACATGGTCTCTGGGATCATCTTCAAAGTGACAAGGTCCCATGCGCTCCACACCGTCCGCCATTCGTCGAGGGTAGGAATGTTGCCTTTGCTCGCGAGCTGAGTGGGTGAAAAGCTGGTGACAGAGGAGACCGGGGGAAAGACGAAAGAGGGTGTTTCGACAAAGTGGATGGTTCTGCTCGAGCTGAGCGACACTGATAAGGTAGAGCGAAGGCCAGCAGAGGCGATGATGTGCAATTGGTGAGCCTGGTCCTTGGTCGTTGATATGTATGGCCGTGGCTGTATTGGTATTAGCTGGAGGAAAGATAGTTGGGTGCTCGAGAATGGACTCACTGCTAAGTTCGAGAAGTCGAAGGTGTCTTGGGCTTTGCAGTGAGGGAGGGCAAGAGTGTCCTGGGTCTCCCATAGAGCATCTTGGAGAGGAAGAGAGTCTTCCGCCTCGACGACGAGACCAAAGGATCTGCCGTACTGGGTGGACAGAGTCCTTAGGCCCTTCGCACAGAGGTCACTCTGGCGAACGAGGAGGTAAGGCCTTGCAGAGGGAGTGGAGAGGCAGTCCGAGACCTCTGAAGAGGGCGTAGTGGCCCTCGACGTTGGCGAACTGAGATTGGGGCTTGAAGAGCGAGATGAGGAGGACGAGGTAGACATTTGCGGTTGGTTTGTTACGAGTAAGTAAAGAGAGGAAAAGTAGGCGTTTTTATACAATTTCAATCGGTATGTACAAACGTGGCTGGTAGCGAATAGACTTCATTTGCCAACAAGTGCGCGGCACATACCCTCGCCCCTGTCTCCGCTGGAGACCCCGAACACCGTCCAGGTGATAACGGATGTAGTTATTTGCCATGCCTTCCGAGGGTCTTTTCCACAACAGAGAGATCCGAAGCGTCCTTTGAAAGGCATTTTGAAGCCAAACGGGCGGCCAAGAGATCAGAAGCGCAGGGAGAACCGGATAGAGGTCGCCCCAAAGCCTGATAGGAACCCAAACCGCAAGACGTTGGGGCGAGGTGAGCCACATCGAGGCCTGAGAGACAACCCCAAAATGAAGGCAATAGGAGGAAGATCCGAGGACTAGAACACACGCAGGGACCCCGCAGATAAGAATGTTGAGGAGAGACCACGATGGACCCGAAGTATCCGAAACGGCCAATGCGAGCGACGTGATTACGTGTTGAAAGAGCTCGGGGTCGTCCACCGTCCTTCTTCAGCTCGCCCAGAGCTGAATGGGTTCAGCAAAGAGGGAGGATGGGCCAGTGTCATCGAAGGAAGCCAGAAAATCGGAATCAATCGTGACTGCACAGTTAAAATTGGGAGGGTTGTGCGCTGGTGTGACAGAGACAGCGATAGGGACGTGAGGAAGACACAGGACAGGGCAGCAGGATAGGATGGATGCAAGTCGAGGGGTATCTCAATCGAATGGAGGCAGAAACAGAGCAGCGAAACGCGACTATATATTGCGACGCCTTCATCGATGGCGTGCTAATGGCGCCATTTCACGTGACCATGGGCGCTTAACCGAAAGGGGTTCAGGCCAAAGGCCCGCAACTTCACATCCTCCATCATGGTTTTACTCTGCAACGAGCACGACCAGACAATCCACTAAACGCATTACATTAGAGCCATCATGGTAATGTATATTAGGCTACCGATTAACTGACACTACATTTTCTAACGGAACGTGCGATGGTATGAGCATGAAAGGACTTGTGAAATACTGAAACCAGAACGAACACTCTGACTGGCAGAGCAATAATAATCCATGCAAAACGAGACTCCAACATATATGATAGCCCAATCGAGAAGAAAGAAATTGATATCGTTGAAATCATCCAAGCTTGTTGAGACCCTTCATCGCGTTCGCAATCGCAAACGACGACTTGGCCATAACCTGTCGTGACTCTTTCGTAACCTCTGGCAAGGATTGAACCTCGCTGAGTTTGTTGGCGTGCTCCACAAGTTCCTTCAGGTATTCGTTGCCTTGCTGTGATGATGCAGGCGGTAGGGTATCATTGCAGACGGCGACAATGCTGGAAACGATCGTAATGATTTGCGTCAAGTTTTCGTTGAGTGTCGTTGGCGGCGTAGGGCTTCGCACGGCGGAAAGAACGCTTTGGATGGCAAAGACAATGGACTCGGTTTGCGCCTCCAGATATGGCTGTCGAACGATTTCAGTAACGGAACGACGAGGGAAGAATCGATGAACCCACTTTAATCTCTGTCCAGTTATCTTCCCCGTCAGCTGGTGTCATCGCACCGTTCTGTTGCCTATCAAAGATGGGCTGAGTGAGTTTATCTGCTCCTAACTCTGCGGGAGTCGACGTACGAGCTGCCGGGAGATGACTCCACATACCGGTTGCGAGTGGACGAAACGGATGCTTGGCTGCTATTACGCTGGTGACTTGGGGTATACGGTGACGAGGCCTCGTTGACTGATCGAAGGTTGGTTGCATAGCCGTTTGTAGCCGACGGAGGTGGGCTGGTATACGTGAACTGCTCCATCTCAGACTTGCTGGCCTTTCGTACAAACACCGACCTTGCAATTTCTGTGATTGTGCTCGAGACGTGACTTGCAGCGGCATCCAGAAGGCTGACAGGCGACATTCCGTGGCTCGTAGCGTGTGTCTTGGTTGCTGCTACAAGATTACTTAATGTCGCCTCAGCTCTTTCCCGAAGATTCCGTAGAGCATCGAGGTCAACCTCATGATCTTGTCGTGGTCTCCTTTCGTAAGCCCGGATGTCTTCGACGATGTTTGTTACCGCGTTTACGACGGTCTTCATGGGCGACAAGACACGAGTGGGTGCATTGGACCGTCCAGCGGTTAGGAGGCTGTCGATGGCAGACATAAACGCAGTGATATGAACGTCAAGAACACCACCGTCCGGTGCCACGGGTAGTTGGTCATCCAGTTTGTCGAGTTTTGGAGTAGGTAGGAAGAGTTGGGAGGTTGCTAGTAAACGCCTGTCAAACTGACTGCTGGATGAACGTGGAAAGTAACCTACCTTTCACACTGCGCAGCTCGGTCTTGGCTTGCTCGTACTTGCGTTTGTACTCCTTGAGCTGCATGTCCAAATCGCGAATGACAGCCAGATCAGAATCTTTGGCAGTCATCAACTCGTCATTGCGTCGGTTGAGGTTGTCAAGTTCGACAAACAGGCCTTCCATGTCATTTCTGAGCTGGTCGACCAGATCCTTATCATCCTGGACAGAAAACGTTCATTGTCAAAGGGCGAAGAAGGTAGAGATGCGTACTCACGTTGCCCAATTGGCCCCGCTCGGCTTCTAGTCGTTCGCAGCGGTCCCGTAATATCTGGAGTTCTTCCTCATCGTCACGTATCCGCCTGGATTCGCGTTCCTTCTCTCGTTGGCGATCCTCGCGGACTTCCTCCAACTCTCGTTGCAAATCCAGGATAGTCATTGACTGTTCTTCAGTTCTCTGAACAAACACTGCGTCAGTGTGACTCTGCGATAAGCATACGAGCGTCACTCACACGACGTAGAATATCCAGCTCGTCTTCCAGCTGATGAACACGAGAGTCTGAGCCTTGTTGCTGCGCCCCTTGTTCTCTCGCTTCAGCGAGATCGCGTTGGAGCGACGCCACCTGTGCCTGCATGGTGGCAAGCTTGTACTCGTAGTCCCGCTTCATCTTGTCTTGCTCTTCAGCAAGACGGCTATCGCGACCACGCCCCATCCTATCCGAAGTCAGCGTTGACGAGCGTCCGTAATAGTCATCACCACTCCTATTGCCAGAGCTGATCCTGTTATCCTCGTCTTGTTGCTGCCTCAGACGTTTACTAAGTCCCCCTAGCCCAGGTGGACTTGCAGGGGTCACCGGACTGTTGTACTCGCTTGCACTGTCGTCGCCACTAAGCATGTCTCGAGGGTTGCCTCCAGGGGTGTCCAGTGTGGCATTACTGTCTCGTTGATTGTAGGGGACTTCAATGTACTCTTCTTCCATTGTGCTCTTCATCGGGATGACCATCCCGCTCGTCGCCGTCGTACTTTGAGCAGCAGGGGTTGCCGTTGTGGTGCTATCACTGTTGCTGCTAGCACCTTGACTCGGTCGGCGTGCATATGGCTCACGATCGCGGTCCTCTGTACGACGGATATCCTGTGAAGGCTTGCGACGGGATGCAAGGCTGGCTGAGAAGTTCTCATCTCCAATGCGGGGTGCAGGGTATTGCAACTCGTTAGGCTGGCGGTAGTTCTCCTCGCTTCTTCGTCCGGGCGTGAATTCGGTCTCGCTGGGCTTTCGCCTATCCGCTGACCTACGCCCTGTGCTGCCATAGCCACTATCACCAGATGGTCGCTCCTCAGACGACCTGGAGGGTGGACCAGTCCGCGACGGTGGTTTGTTGTTGGGATAGTTGGTGGCAGGATAATCATCGTAGCCAGGCTCGTTCTGGCCACCTGCGGGCTGATGCTATGCGATTAGCACATGCCAAATGAGTCGTCAGACAGGAAACATACGAACATCTTCTGTGAATTCTGGATACCGGCGGGCAAGTTCGTAGTATACGTCACTTGAGAGGTCCTCAAACCTCGTGTTTGGCAACGTGGCGAGCTTCTGGCGAGCCTGATTCCGTTTTGGATGGAACTCCTCTCGGACTGGAAGGAAGGGGACTTGGTGGTGGCGTGCATCGGTATCAGGGATGATGAGAACTGGCGAAATGCATACCTTGCTGGTCCATCTGCCTTCTCATTAACTCATCATACACATCCGTCGATAGTTCGTGAAACTGCTGGATGGTTAACCTCGTAAGCTTCTGGCGTGCGGAGGTTCTCGAGTTTCCCTGGGCTGAATCACATCGTCATGAACTGGAGCGACATTGGTACATGTAATGCCACCTACTTCGGGCCAGGTAAGCTGCCAGATATTTGGACAGTTCTCCAAAATGGATCTTGGAAACTGCCCGGTAGTCAATGGGAGTTGAGCCATTGGGATTCCTGTCTCGAGCACCAGGCCCGTTGTTGCGATATGTTGAAATGCCCGAGAATGCTGTGGGCGTTGGAGACGGAGCCCTGGACGGGCCTCTGCGGACTGAGATGGACATTGTGGTTCAGGAAAGAGATGGATCTATGCAAGATTTGTATGCATTGGGCAGTGGTCGTTCAGGACACAATTGAGCCAGAGGCCACTGTATTCATGGTCTGCTTACAAAGCATCACTACATATTTGGACTAATCTACTGCGCCTTGGCATCACGTTCCTGCTTTCGCAAAGCGCGTCGTCGAATGTCCTTGTGCAGGTTGTGGGTGTATCCGATGAACAGGCTCGGCGCGTTGACAAAGTGGATGGCATAGTCCAGCAGAGCATGCGACCAGTACGGCGTGGTCGTGTTGGGGCGCCCGCTGTATGCAGCTCCGCATGCAAGACCAACTTTGGATAGGACGGAGCGGACATACGGGCCCGGTGTAGGGATGAACAGGGACGACTTGCGAATCTTGGACAGCTTCGAAACCTAGAATTTAGGTGAGCATCGAAAGGACCTCAACAGTGCCACACATACCACAAAGTACGTGTTGACGTTCTCAACGATGATGCCATGCTTCTTGACTTCTTCTCCAAGGGCAGCGGAGAAGGTGGTGATGAAAGCTTTGCTGCCAGAGTAGGTTGCCAGCATGGGAGAGGGGACAGCACCAGAGAAAGAGCCAATGTTGATAATCAGGCCGCGTTTCCTGAAAGGGTCTTAGCTTCAAGATGTCTCCCTGAGGGTGTGTATTCGTACCTCTGAACCATACCAGGCAACACAGCATAGGTCGTTCGAATTGTGCCGTTGATGTTAATGGCGATGATGTCGGTTATCTCATCTTGAGGAGTGTCGGTGAGGTATGCAGGCATGTTGTGTGACTTGCCAACGTTGTTTACCAGAACGCCAACATCCATGTCACCGACAATCTTTGCCAGAGCAGCATATTCCGCGTCGCCAGCTTTTCCATAGTCGATCGAGTGTGTAGAGGTCGAAACCTTGTACTTTTGCTCTGCAAAGCCTTCAATTCGAGGCCAAAATCACAGCAATAGGGACCCTTACCAATCTCTCCAGCAACCGAGGTCAAGAGAGCTGGATTCCGAGCAACCAAGAGGACATTGAAGCCTGCCTTTCCGAGCTGAAGGGCGAATTCTTTTCCAATACCATCCGTCGCTCCCGTTACAATGGCCCAGGCACCCTTCTTGGCACCAAATTTTTTGAGCTAAACAGGTGAATGAGCATGTATTTCATGCAGCAAGCGCTGAGACTTACGCTGACGCCTGGAAGGACAGCCGTCTGCAGAATCACAGAGAGCGTCTGATAGATGACCCTCAAAGCACTCAAGCAGCCAAGCGCGAATAAGACCGCAGTGAGGTAGGGCTGGTCGCGGACTGCAAGACGTGAGATGACTGCTACCCAATTGTGTTGAATGTACTCACAGAACGACTGCACAACATCTTTCGCTTGGGACACGTCCATTGGGGAGAGGATAACACGCTTGATGATGCTTTCCGTTCTTTCATCTTCCGTTGATCCGCTTTTACCGTGCGATCCAAGAATTAGGGGCTACTTTCGCGACTTTCTCCTCTCTCCTGACTCTTACAGAAACTGACCAATGTAACGTGGCATTTTGAAGGCCTCAGGTGAAGCTTTGAAGACTGAGTAGTTTGTGCAGCCATGTGCTTTCCCACTAGCTTCCTGCGGCCGACGTGTTCGCATCGCGTGACGGTTAGCCCAGGACCTGTGGCGCAATTGTTACATGACTCGGACACCCGTACGTGTCGGCTACTATATATCCTGGCCGTGTCACTGTTCAACATCAAACCATCCCCAGAACATCTTGAACTATGGATATTGAAGGGTTGGTTGAACCACTGCTCCTCTGTGATCTCCGATTGACAGCCGCGCTATACAGATTCAGAAAAGCAGGCTATCAAGCTATCGATCGCATCTGCGATTACTTTGAATCGCTCGGATCGCGTCCAGTTGTTCCAAGTGTTGAACCTGGTTATCTGAGCAAACTGGTTCCCCGTAAGACCTTTTGTCTTGCTCGATGCTCAGTCTTACTTTGTATCAGGAAATGCACCAGAAAAGGGAGAGGACTTCTCCAAAATTGCGGATGACTTCAGAGATCTCATTCTTCCAGGTACCGCTACCTCATACAAGTCCATGCATATGTAGATGACACCGCCCCAGGCCTCACACCATGGCAGCACCCCTCTTTCTTTGCTTACTTCCCCACCTCCTGCACGTTCGAAGGGATCATCGGAGACCTGTACGCCAGCAGCGTCTCTAATCCAGGCTTCAACGCGAGTGTGCATTTCTTGTAGCTGATTCCGCCTCTCACTCCTTGTTGCAGTGGTCAGCTAGTCCAGCATGTACAGAGCTAGAGGTCATCGTCATGGACTGGGCAGCCAAGCTCCTCGGTCTATCTCCAGCCTTCTACAATTCCTCTGAAGTGGGTGGAGGAGCGATACAAACGACGGCCTCTGATTCTGCTCTTGTTGCTATCGTTGCTGCTCGATCGAGATATCAGAAGAAACACCCCGGTGTCAAGATTGAGGATTTGGTACTATATACCACTTCACAGACCCATGCCCTAGGGAAGAAGGCAGCCTTGATCCTCGGCCTTCGCATTCACATTTTGGATGTACAACGTCAAGACCAGTATGGACTTCGAGGAGATAAACTCCGCGAGACCCTCGAACAAGATCTGAAAGCCGGTCTTCATCCCTTCATCTTCGGTAAGTTTCAGTTTGGACAGTGCTTTCAAATACTCAGATTATCGATGTAGTTGCCACCGTTGGTAGCACGTCGTCTGGAGCTATCGACGACCTCAAGGAGACTTACGAAGTCCGTGAGTGCCCTGTCTCCCCGCCACCCCCAGCAAACACTCACAGGTAAATAGTTAGAGAATACCCAGACATCTGGCTTCACGTAGATGCGGCTTGGGCCGGTGTTGCTCTTTCTTGTCCCGAATACCGCCAACAGCTAAGCCTCACCGAGATAAATGAGCATGGCACGTCTCTCTGTGTCAACTTCCACAAGGTGAGGCTCCCTGTCACCTGTCACCTGTTAAGGGCCTAACCTTACCCGTCTACTTTAGTGGGGTCTAGTGAACTTTGACTGCTCAGGTCTATGGGTCAGGGACCGTAAACTCCTGACAGATGCTCTCGACGTTACGCCTCTATATCTTCGGACGAAGGAAGGCGATGCAGGAACCGTTATTGATTATCGCAACTGGCAACTTGTCTTGGGGAGACGTTTCCGCTCCCTCAAGCTTTGGTTTGTCTTGCGCAGCTATGGCGTTTCAGGCTTCCAGAACTATATCCGTCAAGTACGTGCCATGTCTATGTTGTCGCTAAAGGCACCTTCTGACTGGAATGACCAGTGCATCGCTCGAAACCAGGAATTTTTGAGTCTTATCAAGACCTCAGAAAGGTTGGAATTGGTCACGGAACCTTCCCTTGCATTGTCAGTTTTCCGCCTGGTACCGACGGGTACCCCTCGCCCATCGACAGAAGACCTCAACACTCTTAACCGTGCCCTCTTTTCTCGTCTCTCGGCACGAAAGGACCTGATGGTCACCCAAACGAGCTTGAACGGAGAGGTGTGCATCAGGTTCGTTGTTGGATCAGCCCTGACCACGACCGAGCACGTCACACGGGCGTACGAGATTTTTGAGCAAGAAGCAGAGGCCGCTTTGCACAGCTCTGCATCTTCATCATGAGACGGTGCGCTTAAGCAAGCGAAAAATGGCATAGAAATATCAAAGAGTCTGTATATCACAGGACTAGTGCTTTACACCTGAGCTTTCTCATTAGTGCTCAAGAAAGGGGGCCGAATACTATGACTAGGGATGTTTTACGGGGGAGCGTGTATGTGCAAGGCGATGAACTTGTCGGGACCCACCTCCTCTGAGTTTACCTTTGCCATTGAATAAAAGCCCGCAGGAATGTGGCTGATAGACGTGGTTGTTCTCGTGCATCAGCCGAGTAAGGAGAGAGAGAGAGAAAGGCCGTGAACAAATGTAGGATGCACTCGAGTCTTCCGAAGAGCATGAGCAATGCGGTTAACATGAAATTCAAAGTGCATACGGCAGCCTGCAAGCTCGCCAGGACCAGTCAATCCTCCACGAGATCACCTAGCTATAGGCATACTAGCAGATGTACACGATATTGTGATATGGTAAGACTCCCTTTGTCCCTCTACTGCAATATAGTCCCGAAATTTCTGGGCTGGGTCGTGTTTCCTTTTCGCCTTTCCACCCCCATGAACCCTCTGTCTGCCATTAAGATCTATGCCCCAGTTCGATGCTGCTGCTTCTGTCTCTATTCAACCGCCAACACAATACCAACCGCCAGACATGTTTTGCCACTCGTACTTCATTGCACCCAATCGGACAGGTAGTGATAATTGGCGGTGAAACAACGCAATCATGTCGACCTTCTGAGCTCTTTCTCGACAATTGGAGGCATCTTCGAAGAGTCCTATTGAGTTCCGGCTAGTCAGGGAACTATTGTCGTCGACGCAGGACTTGGGCCATCAGGCACTATGGATATCGAGCACATTCAGGGGGCCTATATTTCCAATACAGCCCCCGGCAACTAAATATCGACGCCGCTTTCACTCCATACCCTATTTGCCATTTGAGAATGGAAGAGACGTGACCGCAAAAGCTACCAAGTCTTCCCAGCTGCATCCTAATCGGGCGACGCTTTTTGTCTTCGTCTCCTACACCGGATCCTCGTGTAACCTAGCAAATAGGCGCCCCGCCGCTCTTGTTGTGCTTTCCCCGGAGCTATGTCACTGAATACCGCATAATAGTTCCATGTGTCTCACCAAGACCGTATACTTCATCTCCTTTTTATTGTCTTTTCGTCGTCGATTTGTGGGTATCATGGCATTGCGCGCTTGAGCCGTCCCATTTGAGGCAGTCTAAAGACCCCATCCTCAAGGATTCCGGTCGAGGTTACCGGAAGGTAGAAGGACATGCTCATATAAAGCCTGTCCCAACGGCACAGTGAAGATCATCAGGTTCCCCCTCCACCTGCCTTCTACCTCACTCTCTTAAACCCTTCTTCCTCCAATCCCCAAACCACTCTAAATGGATTCCTTCACCTCCATCCTCTCTATCATCTCCGCCACCCAGCAGGAGGAACTCCCCGTCCCCGTTGAGGAGGAGGGCACCGGCAACACTGGCGGCTCTGGTGCCTACTGCACGATCGCTTGATCTGCCCACCATAACATGCGCCCCCTCCATTGTAGGTTGCCTCTCTGCCTGCGCAACTCCAATTCTAGAAAATCTCATTGACCTCCCCTTCCTCAGAAACTCCCATTACTGCTCCCCGCCTCATAACTTCTCGGCCCCGCAACCCTCTCTTCGCTGTCGCACTCATCCTCGCGTAACCACCCCACCTCCGGAAACAGCGTCTATCCCACCTCAGAAAATAGAAAAAACCCAAAATTATTGTCACCAGCATTGCCTCAATAACTTGGATTCGGAGTAACGTCTTGTTGCACGATCCTCTCTTCAAGAAGTACCCCACTACGCCTTCGCCATTCTCTCAAATAATTGCCACCTTTCTTTCGACTTCGATTTGGCATCACCCCTTGTTTTGGCCTCTCATGGTCGTTGTATATCCTTATTACTCATCCATTATTCCCACTGGTACCTTGCATTCGACAGTTGATTCGCATGATGTACTATTATCAGCACTGCATGAATAGATTACGACGCAATATGAATTGTCATTATCCTCTCGATCTTTGGCTGAACCCCTACCAATCCACGCACTTTCAATTGGGAGGTACTTTCCTGAATCAAGCAAGCACGATGAACACTGAAGTTGTAGTACGTCGCCGCTTGTTTCACCACGTGTGTGGACCCCAGGCGTCTTTGAAGTTGGACGATTGTCAATCAACCTAGAGTTGCTCTGCTACCAATTACCTTGCCCTCTGGTGGTACAGGCATATCTCCGCTACGATCTGACACGAACGCCCGGTAACTTGACGGATACTACGTGTCAGAATCCCCCTTCCATGCAGAAGTGAAGCAACTTACATTCTATCCAGACGCCTTCGTTCTTCAGGAGCTACAGATGGTCGAACCGACTTGATGGCCGTGAGGATGTCCTCCTCACTAATCTGGTGCCTTTTCACAGGTAGTTGGGACGTTGCATCTTTCTGAATGCCTGCCTGAGTTTTGGAAGCTCTTCTCGCTTGTATATGCTGCAACTTTAGGGAGGATTAACGCGAGCCCCTACACGGGGGCGACCATCACTCACTCTTCGCTCGAAAGCAGATTTTTCCGCGCGGCTCATAGTTACAGATTGGTCATGAGGACCACCGAGTACCCGGTATGTCACCGGTTTCTCCTCTGTACCTCTCGAAGAGTCGGTCGAAGATGTTGCCGATTCAAGAGTCGAGTGAATCGCGTCCAAGTGAGCGTTATAAAGAATTGCTTGGAGGTCTGCTCCGGAAAAGCCGTCGGTCAGCTCTGCTATTCTATCCCAGTTCACTGAAGATGACACGGTCAGCTTCTTTCCAACTGCTTGCAGGATCTACAAAAATCTCAGTGGAATATCTTGTGCGTCAACCAATTCCTCACATCTTTGCGATCCTCGTGGTCAGGCATGTTACACAGGATTGACTTGTCCAAACGTCCAGGACGAAGCAGAGCGGAATCGATGAGGTCAGGCCGACTTTCGAGCCAGTCAACAAAACAAAAAATCCTATTGAGGGTGCATTGTCAACGCACCTGGTTGCTGCAAGAACATAGACCCCATCTAGTCCTTCGGCCCCGTCCATTTGCGTCAGCATCTGGTTCACGACTCGATCCGTTACTCCAGTGCTATCATGGCCTCTACAAAGCGGAATAAAAACGGGCCTTGAAGAAGGATGGGACGAAACCTACCGCTTGGGAGCGATCGAGTCAAACTCATCAAAGAACAGTACACAGGGCTTCGCGGCGCTGGCACGCTCGAAGAGATCCCGAACCTGGCTGGCGCCTCAGCTGTCCGTCGAGGGCAATAACTGGGTGGCGTACCGATTTCTCACTCGCACCAATATACTTGTTGAGGATCTCTGGACCTTTGACACTGATGAAATTAAGGCCGCACTCCTTAGCCACTGCTGAAGCCAATAAAGTCTTGCCACAGCCAGGGTAGCCATAAAGAAGGAGTCTGTGCGGAGTGATTAGAGGTGGGTCCCCCAAGGGACTGCAACATACCCAGAACGAAGCCTTAACGGTGACTGCGCAAATATTGGCCCATACTTTGTTGGCCATTCAAGAGTCTCCCGTAAGACACGTTTGGTCTCAAATAGACCCCCGATGTCTCCCCAGGAAATGTTTGACTTCTCAAGCTTAACATCTCGCAGTGTAAGGGGCACAAATTCGGCCTGGGCTTTGGTAAAGTCATCTTGTGATAGCTCGACCTGGCACATGATGAGATTAAGAATAGGAGAACATGCAAATTACTTACAGAGGAAGTTGGGTCATCAAGGGCCCGCATTGCGACTTGGTGAATCGCTCGTGCGACCAAGTCCTGCAAGTCCGATGCTGAGTATCCCTCAGTCTGAGTCGCGAGGGCTGTAGTGTTAAGATTGGGGCTGGCGTGTACATCTTGAGTAGCCGCCAAGCGATCCTTGACAATACGGGATATCATCTGTGACGTTTAAGTACTGAAGCTTGGATGTTGGGAGATAGACATACATCGCGACGAGCGTCCCGGTTAGGGGGTCTCACGTGAACAACCTCCCGAAACAGATGCGACGAATTGAGTCGAGGATGCAAAGCAGCCACTGAGCTTGCCGTGGCTATGAGAATCACTCCCTTGCTATCTCTGGGAGCAAGGCGGCTGCTCGCTGAGAATGTTCGGAGAAAGACCTCAGTCAAGAGACGCGAACGAAAGGAGTCTGCATGCTGAGGTGGACGTGAGCCCCCGACACTGTGCTTTAAAACATGTTGCTCACCTCGACTTCAGCGCTGAGTAGTTTGTCCAAGTTGTCCAGCACGAGCACGCCAGGCCGGTGCCACGATACTCGATCGAACCAGTAGCTGAAAAGAGCTTTGACGGAAGCAATGGGTTGCTCAGCGTGCCGCGAAACGTCAACATAGTATGTATCTGGAGGATATCAGACGTCTGTAGCGAGGGTCGTGTGAGCCACCATACATGCCAGGGTTTCGGGGTCTTCTTGAAGAGCCTTTGTCACTGCTCGCACAATCGACGATTTGCCCGATCCAGGAAGGCCCGTCACCAGCAGACCGGAAACTAGAGCGCTGTTCAGCAGGGAAAGATTCCAGAAGGGTACCACTTGCCACCGTGAACCGTGTATGAGATCGCCTGGTCTAGGTATTCCCGCGAACAATATTGTACGCATCTTTCCAACACATCATCAACACCTGCGAGGAACATAGGCGCTTGAACTGCGCTGTCAATTCAAGGTAAGGTGCTTGCCAGACTTCAAGGCAAATAACCGAACTTACACCATGGGTGAGCCATCGGTTGACGTTCGACTTGAAGGGCGAATAACTAATGATTTAGCTTCTTTGGATAGCGTAAGCCTTGGAGTTTGTCAGGACGCAGCAATGGGCCGGTGACAGGAAAACTAACTTCACCAGATCCCACTCTTCCACACCATCTGGAAGGGCCGAGAAGATGATATGGTTCGCCGCGAGCCCTTCATGATAAGAAAAGTAGACCCTAGCACCTGAGCGACCGGTTTCTTGCTCTTCGCCTTTCGCCTTCCCTCCTGAAAGGGAGATGCTCTGGGGTTGGGACTCGGATTCCAACCCTTTTGATGTCGAGGAAGGGTCTACTGGAGGCGTTAGGCGTTGTACCAATGCTTCGGAGAATCTATCTGTGTTCTCCTCCTTGACCAACGATGATTCCTTTCGCAATGCTTTACAAGCAATGTATGCCAGGATTTCCGAGTCTCCGCTTTCAGGAAACTCAATGCCGGCGTAAGTCGTGTTAGGTAGAACTCGCAAAACCATATTGGCAGAATCTGAGGGATCTGTACTCTTTGGTGGTGACGCATTTTCTGTCTGCGGGGAGGATTCGCCTGCAGCCTTGTTGCCAGGTCCCGCCTTTGCTGGCTGTAGTTTGTGAGGCTTTGGTGCGATACTGACTTCGGTATTCGTAGTCAAGAGTAAGGCACTACCTTTCGACTGAGGATCAACGCTGGCTTCAGAAACAGTCAGATCCTACAAGGCGAGAAGTCCGGGACGATACTCACTCACGACTAGCCTCACCCTTGTCCGGCCAAGTACCCAAACATCAATCTCTTGTCCCACCTTGGCAACGCGAACCTGCGACAGAAGCGTTGACTCTACATGAGATGCATGGATTTCCTGCAAACCGAGGTTGAATAAACGCGTCATGGGTCCGTTGGCACGCGTACAATGATTTCCCAATCGTCAGAAGTCACTGGCTCAGTGGTCACCATCTGCGCAGTGCCCAGATCGTGTAGTAGGCCAATCTCCACCTGAAAGGGAGAACTCAGGTCAGCAGAGTTTCAGGCAGGCATGCCAGCAGGACGCACCACATCCCCTTGCACGAGACCCAAGCCTTGTGCATACTGTGGGTCAATCTCGATAGTCTCCAGTCCAATATTGCCCGATTGCGCGGCATTGAACTGGGCCAAGGATGAGGCAGACGCCATGCCCGTCCACCCGACATAGGCTTCTGCCTTGGAGCTCACCCGTTGCCCAGCCCGCTCGACAAGTGTGAGGTGAACGGCGAGTCCTTGGGGACGCTAGGATTGTCAGGCATCTTCCTCCATCCGTGTTGCGTACTTACAACTCCCCGCTCTAGAAGAGGGCCATATATTGATATTGGTAGGTTCACTAGGGATGAACGGAGGGATACAAAGTGGATTCGGGCTTTACGAGGCATGGTGAGCAGTGGTGGATGATGGAGGAAGGCGCTTAAGAGATCATAGCGCTGTCTACATGGACAAAGTCCGGCTATCAACTCGAGGGGCTTACGAGCCGAGTTCCGATCCTGGTGATTTTCAGCGGACAATCGATTGGGCGCTTATTCCAGCGTTTACAGCTTACTCTATGCTCAGTGGTCAACGTCGATGCTCCGTAAACGTGCTTGAATACTGTATGTACAGCTGGTTATAAGCAAGAGGTGGAGACTTTCCAATGACAGAAAGGCACAGACGAACTGGCAATGATACTAACATACACGACGAATAATACAAGTGTGGAGTGCAACAGATAGTACAATGTGTTTTTGGCACGGTAACCGAAAGGGAGGGGAAGAAACATTCGACAACAAAGCTAGCAGAGAGCAGATTGACAGACAAAGAAGGGGGTCGAAAGACAAATAAACAATGTGCGATGAAAAGAAGGAAAGGCAGATATACAAGATGTACAAGCGGATTGTTCGAAGGGACGGCGAAGAGTATGGCGCGTTTAAGACTTCCCTTTGAGAGTTTGCATGATGGATTTGAACCCACCGCGCAGCTTTCCAGGAGCGGGTGGTGGCGGCGCAACGGTCGGGCGAGCAGCCTGGTCTACGACAGTGAACCCCATGCGATTGAGCTTTTTCGCTGAACCCGTATTCCTTCCGGGAACAGGCCGATTTCGAGCACCTGCAGAAGTAAACGAAGCAACGTGTCTGATGACTGGAGAGGGTTCTGTATCTGAAACCAGAGAGTCTGAAGCGAAACTCTCCAGATCGTCTTCCTGCCGGGCCGCAAAACCTCGAACAGAGGTTGGAGACACGAGTCCTTCAGGTGGGGAGAAGAGCGACGTGCTGGCTGATATAGATGTAGCCAGTCCTCGAGAAGGCGGTGGAAATTGCCTTTGCTCATCAAATGATGTCAAGCCATTCGAGGTGAAAGGTCGCGGAGCTGACGAAAGAGACCTTGAAGGCCCAGTACTGTCATTCGCAAAGAAAGAGCTGCCTTTCCTACTTTGCACTGAAGCACAATAAGTAAAAGGCGAGAGGGCTGGCAAAAATGTGACTTACATCCGTCTGCGGTAGATGGTCGGCGAGGGTCCTTCTTCGGTTTGGTTCGAGAAGGCGCTGGCTTCCCGAGGCTCAATTGCCGTGCCACGCCACTGCGATGGAAATCAAGAGCTGTAGCTGGTGGGGGTGCAACGCTGGGTGGAGAGACCGGGGCTGCCGACTGCGCTAGTACTTCCGCTTCCTTTTCCTTGAGCCTCTTCTGTAAAGCCAGGCTCTCCCCGTATGCCGCCAACCTGGCACTCAAGGGAGTGGTAGTCCCAACAGAGCTCCCGCTTGTCACACCCTGGCCGCTTGCGAATGCCAAGATTTCCTGCCTATTTCGTTCTACTAATGCGTCTGCATCCGCATGAGAGGAGATATCTCGAATGTCGATATCCAAAGGAGTCTGAGCTCGTCGTTGAATCAGAGTTGGTCCATTGAGGACTTGAGGAGGGCTTTTCGATGGTTCGCCTTCCACTATAACGCCGTCGTACCCGCCTTCATCTTCGTTGACCTCCCTTGTGCTTGGCAAAGGAAGGCTGCCACCGCTTGGAGTTGACAGCATGGGGCTGGCTGAGCTGCCTATCGTGGATCCACTGGTGCTGTACTGTGGCGCGTTCGTGCTGTCAGTGGTGCAGGTGCTACTGATTGAATCACCCCTTCCTCTGCGGTCGTTCTCCATCACCCGAAGGGAGTTTTCAGGAGAATCGGTGGGCACAGGAGGTGGTCGATTGATGCTGAATGGCAAGTCGGCGCAAACCGATGCTAAAGACCTTTGGCTCGTAGTCACTTCTCCAAACAGAGGGGATAGGGACGGTCGAGAGGGCGAATCGAATGATCTCAACTCCGTTTGTGAAGAGGCGTCCGGTGCGTGAAGATCGTCATCTTCTTCCTCTCCATCAAGAATGTGAGAGTGATAACCGCCGTGACTGTAGTCGAAGCTGCTGTTTACCAGTGACGAGTCTTCCTCCGCGAACGACTTCTCAACGTGGATACGAGGTGAAGATTGGATTCGTGAATCTTCCCGGAGAGAAGGTTTGAGAGATTGCGAACTTGAAGATGTTCTCAACTGGGGTACTTGATTTGACGAACTTCCTGCTGAGCCGGCCTCTCGCCTTACTCGATCCGGAGTCGAGGCCGAATCGAACCTCAGGGCCCGACCTGGAGAAGGTGATGGTTGGCTGTTGGAACTAGTCCTCCGGTGTCCTTTCAGGATACCTGGAGGATAGAATCCTTTCTCCTCGTCCGCTGTGGTGGCCCCTGATTGTCTATTCTCTGCAATATCAGGAAGATTAGGAGCCGGGGCTGTGGAAGAACCCGAGCGATCCCGCCCTGGCATGGGTTTGAATGTTTTACTGACAGCCGCGAGTTTCGCTTGCGAGTCGTCTTCCAACTCCAAGTCGGACAGCGTGCTGACAGTCGTTGCATTAGACCTTGAACGATCGCGACCTTGTGGCCGTTTACCGGCCAGTACGTTGTGAAGATCAAGCGCTGATGGTAAGGGAGGGGGCACTCGAGCAGTTGGAGAGGGGGTGACTGGTGAGTCAAGCTCCAAGAAGGTAGCTGGAGGTTGCAGACGCCCATTGGGCGGCGGATTTATCTTTAGTCCTCTGGCAGAAGTATCACCCGAGGCATGGTTTCTATGAGTGCGATGAAGTTCTACAGGATCCAGCACTTCTAGTGCTGACCCTGGACTTGCCCTGGTCAAACTTGTAGTGCTAGGTGTAAACGGAAGCGGGGTGGATGAGGTTGAAAGTCGAGGAGGTGTTGATGTATTGGATGTATCAGACCCGTCGACCTGCTGGGCCTTCTTAAAAAGACCCAGCAACGACAGCTTTCCGCCGAGTTTGCGTCCTGCACCTCCTCGGCCATGGGGGAGGTAGATCGGCTCATTCTCTGAGGAACGTTCCGCGCCTGTTCCAGCTGACCTTGGCCTGCGCGAGCTACGAGGTGACGTCGGGCTTCTCGACGTAAACTCAACAAGGGTAGGTGGTGGCTGTAGTGTATGGGGGAGTGATGGACGACGTGACGTAGCCTGACACTGTGTGTCGTAGTTGTCGAACTCGCGAGCCATCGGGGAGGGAGGCGGTGAAGCAGTCGAAACCGCTGGATACGGCCTGAGTGAGGTGTCAGAATGGCTCGAAGACTTCAGCATGTTCAATGCTGTATCTATCGAGTGTTTGACATGCAAGCGCCGACGAAACGAGGGAGACTCTGGTTCTGGGGGAATAGATGATGCCGCACCACTCCCACTCGGTATCAAGGTTTCTCGCTCCCGCAAGTCTCGATCTTTGTTGAGGATCCAGTTCTGCAGGATATCTGCACACTCGACCCAGTTGTTCTCTCGGGCCAAGGCTTCGGGTGTGACACCGTACTTATCAGCACGATCCGGGTGGGCGCCATGAAGGAGGAGCAGAGTAATGACACTGGTGTTGCCGTTTGCAGCTGCAAAGTGAAGAGGGGTTGAGCCAGAGGTGCCTACAATCGGCGCAGATGAGTCCCGGTTTTTGTCGCTGAAATAACGTCTTGGGAGTCTGCATTGTCGGTATGCCGTAACGAAAGCAATCAGCGGGGGGATCAAAAACAGGGTGAGCACACTACACGCACCGTGGAGCATTGACATCGGCCCCATGCTCGATGAGCTTCTTCACCACCTGGGGATGGCCGCCAGCGGCTGCAGCATGGATGGGGAGAACACCGTCAAGGACAGAGTTGATGGGCTGGCCATGTTTTAGGGCGTATTCCACAAGACCGACATTGCCGGAGGCAGCTGCAGCATGCAGACCAAGCTGGGGAACTGGCCTACAAGTTCAGTACGATGAAGCTGGACGACGCCGGGACACTCACACTCAGTGACAACGTTATACTTGGCCTCTGCCTTATTGGTTGCTGCCGACCACAATGGTACAGGCATTGGTTAGGCCGTGTATTGGGCGACTGTGAAGAAAAGTTTGGCGGCTGTAAGGAATATAGACTGTGCCAGCAAGAATATAGGCCAGAAAATGGACGGCTACGAGGTCATTTGTCGCCCCGTGAACAGGGCGAAGTGGATGTCTGTGGTCAAGACGCTTGCAACCTCAATTGGTCGTATCGGAAGCAGAAGCCTTGCGATCAATGCACCTGCCAAATCGAGGAACCCCCACAATTCAGCCAATCATCGTCGTCAAAGAGAATGGAATCCGTGTGAGTTCGGGTCGTTTTTAGCTCATTTATCAACAACTTAAGCCCATTAGCATGGCGGCGAAGCCACAGAACATGTCTGTAGGCATCGATAGCCAGAGCGCTCCAGGCGACATAACCAGCAGACCTTTGCCAATCAGATTGGCTGTACATTGCCGACCGAACCGAGTAATTACTTCTTTTTACAGTGCTCTCAAGTTGACAGAACCAACTTGCGATCTGGTCGAGAGTTTACACAATCACATCATATCCCCATCCCATCCACAACATATGATGGCTCTGTTCCTGACGATGGGCGGGGAAACCTGGAGGCGCCCAAGACAATTGAACGAGTAAGGTTTTGCCCCGTCACGACGAGGAAGTTCCGTGAAATGGGAGCTGTGGTTCATGAGACGAACGGTCCCTGCGGCATTCCGATGTGAAGCGCCGGGTTTGAACATGCATCGCACGCCTATGATGTTCCAATGCTCTAAACGTTAACGAGGCGAGTTCCAGGGTGCCCGGTGGACCTGAAGCGATTCAAATGGGTTAGGTTGAGAAAAGTAAGGTTCAAGTCACCAAGTTGAATGATGGTTTCTTGTACTTGGGAAGCCCTACCACAGAATTCTACAGAAGGCCGCAGACCACCAAGCCGGGAAGGAAGGACCCACATTGGTGGCAAAGTATAGAACATCTTCGGGCAAAGATCGATGATTGATACGCCAAGTCTCTAGGTACATGCAATGGAAGATTAGTATTCTGTATGATTGTCCCTCTTCGTACCTTCTACACATTAAAAAGCCGTTTGCACCCTTGCCACACGGTGAAACTAACTGCCGTCATCGGAACCACCTTCAAATACCCAATGCTCAAGCCGACATAAAACCCTCTCCAGCCTGAAGCCTTCCATATGCTCTGTATCGTCTCCCTCCATGTAAGCCACCTATCGGGCCTCGTGAGACCTCCCACTTGCATTCGGCGTCGGATGACTTCAAACGGATATGATGTTGTCTGAGCAACCACCCCTGTAACTGCTCCGATAGCAAGGTCCGCAACTGGTGTGGGTGGTCGATGGCCTGTTTGACCGGGTGGGAGGAAATAAGACCGAAGAAATCCCCAGCTGAGGAAGCCTACGCCCGCGTAGGGAATCATGCCTGCTACAGTCACAGTAAAACCACGATAGAATTTGAGAACAGGGAATCGTTGGAGGACAGCCTTCTGGGTCCCTGCTGTCGCCACTGGCCCTTCGCTGTACAGAGCCTTTGCTGCACTCGTGAAGGAGGGGCGAGCTTGGCCATTCCGTGTATGGAACGCCATACGGACGCGAACAACTTCTAGAGGATATGTGCAGAAGACGGAGGTGACACCTGATAAGGCTCCGGCAACAAATCGGCGTGTGTTCGTTTCCTGCTGTCGAGTGGGCATAAGGACCTTTCACGGAAGTTAGTATTCCTCTCAGTAAATACAATGGCCATATAGCTCACATGGTGTATCTGGTCGTATGCCATGAATTTAATGCCCGCATAGGGGAAGATTCGTAATAGTGTTGCTGAATGTCCCTGGAACAGCCCTCTAGCTCCATCCTGGGCATATATATCTTTTCCTGCACGAAATGCACCACTCCAACTACCTGATCACGAAGGTCAGAAATCAACTCAACACTAGCTGCCAGAGCTCATACCTGCATACTTCTGGAAGTCGGGATTTGAGGCCTGAAATAGGATTTTCACTCGGTCAAGAGGTGCGACAACTGTTTTGGCCTGAGAGAAAGGTCAGCAACTCTCCAAGGCTACTAGTGAGAGACGTACCACACATCCTGCTATCCCTCCCGCTGCACCCGACCGAATGATATAATGGAATGACTGTTTATCTGGCGGTGCCCTCGCAGCAGCATTTGGACTCATATGTGGCACCTAGAAGGCTGGGATTCAGAGTGCGATAGTGGAAGTTCAGATGCAAAAACGTACCGGAGCCAATCCACTGCGTCAATGGCCTGCCCGAGAGCACTGCTGAGTGTTGGAGAGGATAGAGGTTATGCAGACCCGGTGCCGGATCTTGGGCCGAGCCATTTCCCCACAGTGCGCGCGACGTCATCGTAGGTTGCCGACGCGTGAATGGTTCTTTCAGGCTGACCACCACCATCATCGACGCGTATGGCATCGAAATTGAAAGCTGAGGGCAAGGTGCCCACTCTCAAGGGACAGGAAGGTCAATATAAACGCGTTTGTATGCTTTGTGGTATTGACGCGATTGACAGCGGAAGATAAAGTTCTAGAGTACCTCAAACGAGTGCATATATGCGGTGGTTTTGTCTTTTACATATCACTTATCTTTCGCCCTAGATGAATAGGCCCTATGGTGCTGTCGACGTGGCGGCCAACCTGAAGGGAGCTGTACCCAAAACTGCTGTCCAGAAAATTCTCGTTGCACTCGCTGAGAAAGGCGATCTGGTCCAGAAAACATACGGTAATCACTTCTCGTGACTATCAGTATTTGCATATACTAATCTCTGGATTGGATTAGGCAAAAGTACCTTCTTTGTGGCCAATCAGGCAAATCTCGAGGTCGTTCCTGCAGAGAAACTCGCTGCACTCGAATCACAAACCAAAGTGATAGTGGAAGGCAACAAGCAGCTCACCATGGACGTAAAGGCGTTGACGGCAGGTTTGAATTCCGATTCCGATTTGCTGCTAACTTTCAGCCTTTGATCCCACTCTCCGTCCTTTTCAGAACTCAGCAAAGCCAAAACGACATTGACGAATGAAGAATTGACGTCCCAGATTCAATCCACGGAAAGCGAAGTACGAGCATCCATTGAAAGTCCGTTCCTTCTCTGTCAGTCATCATAACCCGCCTCCCATAGATCGCTCTTGTATCTTCACGATTGGAGCCTCTGAGAAGTGGGGCGCAGCCTATCTCTGCAGAAGAACTCCAGAAACTTCAGCTGGATTGGGAGAAATGGAAGGCGGGGTGGATCCGCCGCCGCAAGGTCTTCCAAACGTGTGTTGACTGCTTGCTTCTTCTTCAGCGACCATTGACAGCGAGAATACAGGCTCTGGGGCCTGGTCACCGATCCACTCCCTCCACAAGACGCCGAGACTTTGCAAGAATCTCTTGGGATTGAATACGATACGCCAGAGCACCGGGCGATAGAACAAGGGCCCCTGTTCCACGCGCACAGGCAAGGCCTCAAACGGAAGAGAAGCTGAACCATAATAGCTCTCTAATTATAGCAATGGTTCCAGCAACTTTGTTTGTCACTGACCGGATTCCATCGTCCCTTCGAGGCTCTCGCGAGCGCTCTCGAAGAGCTTATAGCGGTTGTAAAGCGTAAGCCTTCCCCTTTGGTGCCCCTTTCGGCCACTGGTCCCCGGCGACGGCGGCACCCTCAAACGCTCAAGTGAGTACTTTTCCCATCTAGCATTGCATTTGCCGAACAGACAAAATCTGGATTGGGGATCTAACCTGGGCCCTTTCGGCTTTTGAATTCAAAGTTTTCATGAATGAGGCTTCAAGGAAGAGGGTCGAAAGTTTTCGGGCTTAGGGCCGCTTTCTGTGACGCTGCTTATGACCGTCTCGGCTTCTCTTCGCCATGGGTTTCGTGGGTTTGGGCACCAGCCTCTACTCGAGCATGAGGTATGTCCGATGCGTCGCGTCGATTCAGGGGCTCCCTAGAACCTCACCTGTAGCCAACATTACCACCTGGTGCTCTTTGGAGTATTCATTATGTATCAGTAGTAAAGCCAGTGCACGGGGCCAACTTTTGAAATACCACAACGGGGATCCAAGGCCACAGTTTCAAAACGAAAAACGGGGTGCACTGGTGCAGATGACATCAGGCATTGGTTAAATAGAGCCAAATTGACCCGGAGGCCCAATGGAACCGGCGGAGGCTGTGAAGCGATGCTCATTGCCCGTTGCGCAGCCTTTATTCGCTCTATTCCTTCTTATCACTCTCTTCAGTCTGTCATTTCCCCTTCAAAAGGCTGGTTCGTTGCTTTTTTGCTTTGTTGAGTCCCCGGGACATCTATACCTCGGATTATGGCCTCTCAGAACCCTGTATGTCCTCCTGGCCTCGCTTACTCCTGCCCAGACCGTTGAACGTCGCGCTTTTCGTGTCCAGATTAAACGAAAGCTGGTCATCGTCGGTGATGGTAAGTGTGCATCGCTTGTTGGTCGTGCAGCATGGCTGAGTGCGTTTGAATGATAGGCGCATGCGGGAAGACATCATTACTTTGCTCATTTGCGTTGGGAGAATTTCCGAAAGAATATGTGAGTTCGCCTGTCTGCCACAGTCCTGGCCATTGTTCTGACGTTTCCTCAGCAACCCAGTAAGCTTCCTCAGGTGCAAGCATTTGCTTTATCTTAACAAGATGCAGCCGTTTTCGACAACTATGTGGCCGAAATTCGTCTGGACGATAAACCGGTGCACCTTGCACTCTGGGATACAGCGTATGGACTTCCGTTATGATCCTTGATACACATACTGAGTCTATCACACAGTGGACAAGAGGAATACGAGGTAAACCCTTTGCCATACACCATACCCACCCCAATGATTCAAACCCTCAAACCCTACTCCAGCGACTACGGCCCATGTCATATTCCAAATCTCACGTCATTCTAATCGCTTTCGCCATTGACACGCCTGATTCCCTCGAGAACGTTACCACCAAGGTACGAACCCTTTGACGCGTTGCTGGCCTACCATTCAACTGACGCCATGTGGTGGTGGTGCTCACTTAGTGGATTGAAGAAGTTAGAAGCATCTGTGGACAAACAATACCCGTCATCCTCGTTGGCTGCAAAGCGGATCTGCGGCCAGATTCCCCGCACCCCGACTCTTCTGGCAACTCCAGCCGTTGGGTCACCAGAGAGCAGGGGGAGCGCGTCGCCAACGCTATTGGCGCTCGAGCCTACAAGGAGTGCTCAGCACTCAAAATCGAAGGCGTGGACGAAGTCTTTGAAGCGGCTACAAGAGCCAGCATGCTGATGCGTGATGGTGTTCCCGCCAATGGGGCGGGAGATGACCTTGGAAGGCACCATCGCAGGAGAAGTAGTGGAAAGGTGCCCACATCCGACAGTGAGGATGGCAAGGGGTGGGGCTGCTGCGTTATCTGCTAAGGAGGATACCAGGACTCCGTGTCACGGTCCGCCTTCTTCTTTGTTTGCCTGCCTTCACCCTTTTTTCGATCGCTCGCACTCTCGTTCCTGCATCATTGGACATTTGTTTCGGCGTTTATTCCCAAGTATCCCCTGCTTTCCCTGATTTATTGCATATATCTTCGTTAACGACTGCTCGCGCTGCAACCCTCTCCCCAGTCTCGTTCGCTTAATGCTCACTTCTTGACTTGGAGGTCCTCCGAGACGATGGGTTGACACAGGGCCACGATATGTCATAGAAATGAAACAATCTCGTCTAGTAACTCTGCTTCAACTTGTACGACCTGATAGAACCAACTGTTTTCTCTCATCGACCCTGAAACTCTAAGAAAGTTTGACGCTCAGCTTTTACGACTTCCTCGTCAGGGGACTAGCAGTGGCGTGCGGCCGGTCCACAATGCTGGGTACCAGGAAGGCGCCGGCCCCAGTCTTGGCATTAGGCTTGTCCTGGCCAACTCCAGCCGCGCTAACCCAAGTGTGCGCTTCACCTGAGCAAGCAAGTCTGACATGGCATTTATGCAATCTGAATGTTATGAATGTTATACATGCCTCAATGCGGGATGACCTCAAGGGCTAGTCTGGCCCGAAACCGGTCACACAGGAATTGCATTCGGCGGTGGCCCTTCATTTGACGCAACCTTGTTGACGCTGAAGAGATTTATTGCAATCGCTATATCGGTTCTGTGCTTCGATACTTCCGTTTGCGGTATCTTCCTTCCTCACGGAGACAGCTTGATAAGGTTCACAAAAAGTTACAGGAAAGCTGTCGAAACTGTTCAACTGAATGGGCTTAAATTTGGACTGGAAGAGATACGCGGGAGCCGGCTCAAAAAGCGTGTGGATGATCAGGTCCCCCACTCTGACATTTGTCTGGGTCTAGCTAACGGCCGCTGTTCCGTTCTCCAGCAATAGCGGATTGCAGCGAGGACGAGGAGGCGGTAAGAGGTGGCCCGACTCGGCGTTTGATCTGAGGTACTGACCTGCGATCGGCGCTCGCCTGCTACAGCTTCCTGGTGCTGTAGCCGGGCGTTTGGGAGAGCTCTAGGCGCGCAAAGGATGGTTCAACACAGTCATGAGAGATGGAGGGACACTGATAACCCCAGCAGGTAGGAGCACTCGATTAACCCATTTGACAACCAGCGCTTAAGATTGAGTTCAAGATGGGCCTTTGGCGTGTAGGTGCCGGTGACATGTGGTTAACTGCAAGAGGGTCCGGAAATGAAAGTTCGAGGAGATATGGGTTTGAACTTAGCTTGGCCAATGCATGTCAGTCAGCGGTTTACGTAGAGCTTTTATGCAGCCAACTTCGGATGGACATGCTTTCCTGAGCCCTGCTGAAAGTTGGGGATATATTGGTGCTGAGTACTGAGTAATTACAGCCCAGGCTACATGAGAAGTTGCCTTTCTTCGACTTCCAAGAATCAAGAATCCTTCAGCTCCCAGCTGACGCCGCATCCGCAACCTGACCCTTTAGCCTGCGGGTTATCGTCAATCCTGAAACTACTCCCAATAAGCTCGGTGGCATAGTCAATCGTTGAGCCATTCAAGAGTGTGAGGGAGACAGCATCGACCACGAGATTTGCTGGCTGAATAGTAGGATGTGCAAAGTGACTATGGAATTCTCAGTTCCGAAGGTGCTTTAGACGGTAGGAGCAAGGTGCACGCACTAATCATCAGGCTGCCGACTCTTGGCCAAGTCCATCTTGTATTGGTACCCATGACATCCTCCAGACTCGACTGATATCCGTAGCGAAGCTTGGGGATTGTTCTCTCTTGTCGCTATCGAGCGCAATTGCTTGAAAGAACGCGTCAGACGGCTCTGCCAGGACGTTACCAGTCGGAATCACGTACCTCGGCTGCACGATCGGTAATGACCAACTTTACTTTCTCCGGTGGTATAGGATCTACATCAAGCTCTTCTTCTTCTAAATAGGCCGCAGAGGGTGTTTCCAGTAGTACCGTGGGCTGTGAAGGTATCTGCTGTGCGAGAGCGGCTCTCTGGAAGGAGGAAACGGAAAACGGCCGCGCTCTGGATGGCAAGGTTCCTAGGGTGTTGCTCCGGAGGCGAGACGATGAGTAAGCTGCGAGGACTGACCGTCGCTGACACGGCGAGCGCGAAAGACAGCGGAGAGACTGGAGGAATCTGGGGCTAGACATGGGTGCTCTGGACAGGAACGGACTCGATGCTCTTGGTTGTCTGCTCAGGCTTTGTCATCACTCATGTAGCCCCTATCAAGTGGTTGGTAGCAAATATGATCTGTGCTAGACGCGATACAAGCTATGCATTGAAGTGAGCACGAGCTGGGAGTGATCTAAACAATTGGAATCTATTGCTACAGAAATATGGGCGCGAATGTAAAGATAGTAGGTAAGGAATGCGTTGCGGGCTACAGATTAGACAGAAAGTATAGTCATGTCTTGGGAGAAGGCAGAAGGAGGGGGATCCTCTTGACGGAATTGTCTGTGATTTTTTATGACACGACACGTCTGAAAGAACTTGTTCAGCCTCAGCTGAAATATTCGAATTCATGGCAGGAACTTACTGTCACCGAGATAGCTGCGATTGCAAATCTAAGTAAGGTCAGGGAACCGAAGTTTCGCAAGACATAGTATGCGCACTTACGGCGGAAAGAATTGAGTAGATTTCCCAGACTCAACGAGCGTGGCGATGGTGCCTGCACAAAAAACTGGCTATACCGTCAGAGGGCAGTGAGCCGCAACGTTTTCTCGTACACTCACACATAGTGACGATGAGGATCAGGCCACCGTCTCTAATCATCATGTCGAGCAGGGGTACCACCCGAAAATGGCCGCCTGACTTCAGGTAGCATTTAACAAGAGTGAGAAAGAAAGCGAGAAGATGAGCGATAATCTCTATAACGCTAGGCGAAAGCCTGTCAGGAACCATGCGCAGGAACGGCAGTGGAAGTTACGTACCAGATGATTATAGCGATGTGAGGAAGGCCTTCGAGGGTACATTGATACCCCATAACCGCCTTCCGGATGACCAAGGATAAAAGAACGCCAACAACAGAAGTCTTGACAGTAGTGAAGCAGACCAGGAACCAACCAAATACTTTGTTTCGATCCCATAAAGCCCACACTGCAATTGCTGTTAGCACCGGGGGCCGGGAGTGAGGGATAGTATGGACGCACATCGGGTTAGCAACACAAGGTATAGGCTCATCATGATCAGACCGAGGACCAAGAATTGAATACTGAGGCGTAGTCTACACGACTCTAAAGAAGGAACAGGCAGCCGCGCCTGAGGGAAGTATCGAAGGATGGTGCTTTCATGGATCTTGTTTAACAATAGCACTGGGGATGAGCGAGAAGACCCTTACAACTGGATTCCTAAGCCCATATACCTCGAGACGAAGTACGCGACCTTGATCATCGTATGAGGTTGTCTTCAAGTTGATTTTAGGACCCAAACGGAGAGGATATGTTCAAGAGCATACCCTATGGCGTAGTCGATTTCGAAAGAGAGATTAATGAGGGTCTCCCAGAGTAAACAGGTAATGACTGCAGCTGCATTCCTTGTTCAGTGTACGGTATGCTAGAATTAAGAAGCAGACTTACAAAGAACATAGCCCGCAATGTCTTCAGAAGGCAGGCTGGGGGCTGCCCGAAGCCCAGTGGTCCCAGACATGGACGGTGTGCTTGCCCGCACCTGGCGAACGATCGAGCTCGACTGTCGAAAGTGCCGGGGAAAGAGAAGGTGTGGACGGAAACAATTCGTCACAGGGACGCCTTTGCGGTTATATACCGTTTACAGCAACGACAGCATTGTCACGGAGGTTCGTAGAGTACCTGGTGGGAGTCTGAGCTCACCATGATGATGTTGCGGATCTGGAAAATTGAAGAGGGAATACATACGGGCGGCCGTTCATAGTGTAAACCCTGTGGCATAGATACATACTAGCGCTCGGGAATTAAAAAGCCCACACGAGATTCACTTTGTAGAGCATCTGCTGTGACAGGTACAGAGCTCTTAAGCTTGACAATTGTGGGAACGCATCATTTTGACTTTTGCCCAGTGGCGTTTCCGATTTCTCCTTCTGACTCCTACAATGTCCTCCTCGAAAGTCTCGTTTACAGTCCGCAGGCCGAGTCCAGTGTCGCGCACAGTCTCATCGAGCGACGAGGCTACATCCTTCAGGCTGCCAGCGATTCCTAAACACCTCTCGAACAACGGACCTACGCCACTCGGTAGCCCCCTTGCTCGCAGCGCGACTTCATCCCCTCGACCGCCACCTGAAACACCTCGGGAGGCTTACGACTCGAGTGACGACGAGGGAGAGGGTCAGGACGAACTTGTCACCGGTTTCGACAAGTTTGGTGTTCAGCGGTGTGTAGCTTTACTCCCAATACCACCCACAGTTGGTGTCAACTCACAAAAGGCTTCTCTTGGCGACCTGACTCGTCACAGGGCATTTGAAAAGAAGAAAGTAGAAGGACCCCTTGTCATTGCTCCTTTGCGGAACAAGGATTGGAGAGAAGTTGCTCGCAAACGTCGCGGCGGCACCACATACGTCCCAGAGTCGGCCAAGGCTCAGACAGGTGCAGATGGCAGTGTTGGAGGGCTAGGGACTCGAGAGACCATCAATAGTGGCCCTGTTCTTAGTGGCCTGCAGGTCAAGGCGAAAAGGGAGGTTGTCGATGGGATCGAAGAAGATGTCCTGATGGAAGACGAAGTCAAGGAGGAAGTCGTCGAAGAAACGGAGGAACAACGGGCCTTGCGTGCTCTCCTGGCTGAAGCTAGCGGGGAGCAGCCGGGGGATGTCTTTGTCCCAACCATCCCAGCCATATCTGAAACCGACGCCCTCAAGCAAGATGTAGATGAGCTTCCTGAAGTCGCGACTCTGGATGACTACGAGCGCGTCCCGGTCTCTCAATTTGGTGCTGCCATGCTTCGTGGGATGGGTTGGAAAGAGGGTCAGGCGGCATCACGCAAGGGGAAAGGAATGGTTGAACCATACATACCCGCCTCGCGACCGGCGTTGCTTGGAATTGGAGCCAAGGAACAGGAAGTCTACGATGATGGGAGCAAATCTTCAAAGTACAAGAACCGCAAACCGGAGCGCCGCTACGTACCCGTCCTGAAACAGGAACGAGAGACCTCAGAGAGAAGCGACTCTCGAAAGCGGTCACGCTCTCCTGAACGATCAGCAGCTCAGTCAAGGCGGACGTCGCGCTCTCCTGCTCGTGACGAGAGGTCGAGGTACGATAGAGAGGGTGAATCTAGCCGCAGAAGGGATCGCGACGATGCGTATGGCAGATCTCGCGATTACGATAGGGAACGGGAGCGGGACCGCGATAGAGACTACCAACGCAAAGATTCGGATAGAGACAGGGACCGTCGGCGCGACTACGACCGACGGGATTCGGGAAGGCGCAGGGACTACTAAAGTCTCTAACTAGTATTTTACTCTCTTGCAATGCACATCCTTGTAGATTATTGCTGTCCAACCTGTAACAACTGTTGTACACTAGGATGTCAATTTCCCTTGCCTTTGCCCTTCTTTGCCTTGCCCTTGGATTTGGACGAAACTGCAGTCACTGACGATACGGTAGATTGTGGTGGAGGAGTGAAGTTCCTACGGCTCGTTGGAGGGGTAGCCAAAGGGTCCGCGTCACCAAAGCCAGAAGAGAGTGAGCTCTCATCGTCCCTTGGCCCGTAAGAGACTTGCGGGGTTCGATCACCGCCGGCTCGTCCCATGAGTGTGGCTTCAATTCCTCCAGGTGCACCTCTCCCCCCAACGCTGGATCCAGCATTTGAAACGGGAGGGCTCTTTTGATCAACAGACCGGGCTTCAAGAGACTATGGTATATTCAGTCAAGACAGCTCTTGAGGGCATAGTGTGCAGGCTTACCGGTGTTTGGACCTTGATGTCAATTGACACCTGCGACGAAGGATTGGGAGACGCTCTTGATCGTGCACTGTGAACCGAGGCTGTCTGGGAAGGAGGTTGGACGCTAACATAGCTGGAACGGGCAGCAGATCTCGCTGGCGACGCGTCTCGGCGCGAGGAAACAATAGATTTCCGATCAGGCAACATCTGAGCAGATCTCGCTGGCGACGCGTCACGACGAGAGGATAATACAGATCTCCTATCTGAAGGCGGGGCATAAGCAGATCTTGAAGGCGAAGGTTCGCGTGCCAATGATCGAGCGACACTTCCTGGAGTTCTCTCGGGATCCATGAGCTGGCGAGTGCTGGACATGGGCGTCCTGGAGGCCATGCTTGCCTGGTCTCCTGCACCACCAAAGTCCATCCCGAGAGCAGAGCCTTGCCCTCCGTAGTCATAGCCAGAATGACCAGACATAGCACTCTGCAAGACACAGCCGTGAGACACATGACGGATCGAACAGGAAAATTAGGCACTTACCATCGACTTCCGGTATTGCATGTCTTGTGCTGAGACGTTGGGCGTTGGAGCTGCGCTGCTGACCTCAGGGATGGCACTTAGTGCAGGTGTTGCGTGTACATGGTGATGGTGTTCTCTAGGCATATCTTGGAAGGATCTTCCAGTTGACGAAGAGTCAATTGAGGAATGTCGTTGATGAAGGTTCTCCTCTGGGAGACCTGCGTTTGTGTATGGATTGGGCGAGCCGCCACGCATTAAAGCACTGACAAATTCGTGAGGAGGTGGTAGAGAGATGATGCCGTCCGACCCAACGACGGGTATCCAATTGTCGGGGGGTATGATGGGCGGCTGCATAGGAAGAGGCGAGCCCCTAGGAGAAGGCCTTGGAGAGGGTCTCGGAGACGGGTTCCGAATGCTGGCCGGTGGTGCTTCAGATGGTGCAACCGAAGCTGCCCTTGAATGAGGACGCGAAGGGTTGAAGTGAGACGGAGGCGCCGATGGTTGGCGATGATCTAGCTCTGTCCTGGCAACAGAAGAGGCCCGCGAGTGTGCCCGCGGTGGTGCGACATACTGCTCCGTTATATGTGAGGGAACTGGTGAAGGTCCACGGGAGAGAGGGCGAGGCTGAGTTGAATATTGCGTCGGCGCGTTGGATGGCGTAGGGGAGTGAGATCGCATTTTCATGATCTCGGACGCAGGCCTGGCAGGCTGAGGGACAGGCATGGGAGCAGGTGCAGGTTGGGGACTTGGCATCCTGGGAGGTGGACTGGGTTCACGGTGAATCGTGGACCTGTGACTAGATTGTATAGACGACCTCGACGACCTGGAGGATCTCGAAGATAAGGTTATCGTGTCAGACGAACCAGATTCAGATTCCATGAAGGATGCGCGGTTTATGTAGGAGGATCGGTCCCCTGCCATAGGACGAACCAAATCAGGGCCTGTAAGGGTCCTGCCCCTCAGCAGGCCTTCCTCCATCCCTTGTTGCCGACCTTCCTTCCTGGCTTGTTCCACAAGGAGCTGATCCCAAAGTCGACGAGCTCTTGCCTCCGCCTCCGCCGCTTCCTTCTCCGCATTATATCTCTGTTTGTCCACCAGCTCGAGGATGCCCTGAGCGCGTAGGATCTCCCGTTGAGCATAGTCGAACTGTATCTTATACAGCCTTTTCACGGCCCGTGAGCTACAAATGACGAAAAATGCACGATGCACTGACCTCAGTTCCTCGTTGGCCCTGGTCGCTTCCTGTATGGCGAGGAGCCTGGCCTCGTTGACTTTCTTCAGGTGCTCGGCCAAATCCTGAGCCTTCCGGACCGCGTCGTCAGCTCTGCGCTTCTCTTCTTCAGCATTTCGCCTGTAAGAGTCAAGTTGATCCTTGAACTTGAGAATCATGTCCTCCAGCTCGCGTACTTCGGCCTGGACCAGCGACGAAGTGGTGGAAGTCCGCGTCTCCGTGCTGTAGCTCGAATCTCTGTACGAGTCGCGGTAAGACGACTCTCTGCTCTTCCTGGACTCGGAGTATGATCCAGTACGGCTGGAGCGTGTAGAGCCAGAGGTCATGGAGGACCGAGAGGTTGCAGTGGACATCGATGCAGTCCTTGCTACTGACTGGCGTGGGGTAGATCCTCTGTCATTATGGTCGTAGTATTCGCCATTCTCTGCCAGTACAGGGCCTTGTGAAACGTGGGACATGGAGGGAAAGGGTAAATCAACAAGACATACCGTTGGGCTATTCTGAGCCGTGTACGTTGAATTCGAACAATGCCAGTGCTGTGATGTGCCAAGGTACTGATGCCGTTGTCGAATTAAGAAACGCCCCTAATGTACAGTAACTACTAAAGTCCCACAAAAAGTCCATACGAATCGTCTACAAATCTGCATTCGAACCCAAGGCTTTATAGGCCTTTGTGTTTTCTTTCGGTGCCTCTTTGACAGTACCTTCCCCTCCGAGGTCAGTTTGGGCATCGCGTCTCTTCTTCCATCGCTTGAACAGCAAGTAGCCGATGAAGATAACGAGCAATCCCCCAACAACTAAAGCAGTTCGCATTAGACTTTGATATGGGAAATTCACCCTGAAAGTGAAAGCTTACTGGAGCCAATGATGATGCCCACGAGTTCCTTCGTCTTGTTGCTGGGACACTTCACGATCTGACCACTGAGGTAGGCAGGAGTCAGATAATAGCCCAAAGGGTTGAATCGCTGAAGCGTGCACTCACGTTTTCGCGTCCTTGCATGTCTGGTGGCTTCCCCCAGTACCTGGGATGAATATGATACCTCCCCCAGAGCTACCTTTCCCTCCGCCCTTTCCTCCTCCTTTCCCGCCACCGCGGCCACCTCCACCTCCTTTACCGCCACCGCCGCCCCCTTTGGGTAGGCCCCATGCAGATCCAACAAAAAGGGATAGTAGACAAAACCAGAACCTGAGGACCGCCTCGAAAGATACAAGCCGCATTGCCGCGTCTCGAGTGAAAGATGGGGAGAGAATATAGAATGGAGCGGGGTGACTCTGAGTATCCTTTAATAGTGGTGTTGACAGCGTGCACGGTACCCTTGTCGCCCTGAGTAGGTCCCCTGGATGGTTTGCAGCAAGGCATCAACCGAGCCCGCCCACGACCATAACAATGGTTATCCGATCGGGCTGTGTCGCCTCGGATACAGCTGGACAATAATCCACGCACGCTGTGGACTCCAATATAATGGATGGAAGTCAGTCTGCCCATGGCCCTTCTATTGCTGTACCGGCCGTCATTGTCGCAATGGAATGTGTTTTAAAATACCTAAAAGGGTGTATCCAGGGTATCTTGAATGTCCAGCTGTTGACGCGACACTTCAGCGCACCATGACAGATCTAGAGGCATGTAGCCAACGTGGGGCTGTCGTGAGTACTCGAATAGTACCACGGCCTTTGTCTGTATGTATCTCCGGTACAGGTGGTAGCCGCGGTCTTGGCACAGCTATTGGGCATAGCACTGTGGTCAACAGCGAGTTGGACCTTCTTTGAGTCCGGTGGGCGTAGGCAACGCGGGATGTCGTTAGGCAGTTCTCCACTTCTAGAGGCGTTTTCCTTCTATGGGGATTTGTCGGATACTATACCAGCCTGCAGAGGGTCATTGAAGTAAATGCGCATCACATACCATTGTCCTTGGCCAAGTCCTCGATAAGCGCCGGCCAAGTCCAAGACAGTTGGTAAGAGGCGCCGTAGACTATCAATTCAATGATAACGGTTAATGAAAGATGGTTCAATCGTATTTCGGACATTCAAATTACGAAGCAGCTATGTGAGTGGTACAGACAATAGATTACTACTAGGAGAGGATGATAATGATAGCATATTTATGAGGTTTGCGACAAACATCAAGGGTGTAAGGTAAAGATTTTTCACTGCCATCGTCTCAGGAGACAGCAGACTCCAACTGGGGGCAGGATGACCCATGCGAGAACTGAGGTGGTGCAATGTAAATAAATGCCTTGATTTGCCGATTACACGTGTCCATACTCACCGTACATTGCAAACAGCACGACATTTTCCCCCTTGAATGCCAGGTGAGGTATCTCCCCGAGTGTTAGGTGGGAGGTGTCTCGACTGATCATGGCTGCTCTTGAAGCTCCGATGAGAGCAAGGCATGTGAATCCGGTCTGGCTGAATCGATGCTGCATCATATCACGGTGAGGCCCTAGTTAGCTGGCAACTTGGCAGTGTGGATGGAAATGGGGATGGGCGCTTATAGCGTCTCTTGTTAGCGCACTGACTTTAAAGACAATGTGAGCGCCTTCATAGCCCTCAGAACTCCGAACAGAGCGATACAAGGGTGTATGGTGTGCGTAATTAGACTGAACCTTGTATCGACTGGCGCCAGCATGAAACTTTGAGTGAGGCGCTCAATGGAAGGATCGGCTTCCTTGGTGTAGAAGGGAAGGAAATGCAACAGCTCTCCACTTCGATCCCTACACAGCGCAATGAATTATGTGGCAATGGGACAGCCTTATTCAGTAAAATTCAGTGCTGTTCAGATGCATTCCAGCACCGCTATTAAAATTAAGCTACCGACTCGGACAGTGGCATCGCCGCACAACATTCAAGTTTGAATTTCTGGTGAATTAATTGGGGGTCATAAATATTAAGGAATGGTTGCATATCATACTCTGTCCGTCGCAGTCACAGTCCACATCATCCTTTGCAAGGTCCGACGTACAGTAGTGATTAATGTGTTTGCTCCGTTGTAGAATGAAGTGGTTTGTAGCTGTGCCTGCCTGGGCCGATTATGTTATTGAAGGCTGAGAAGGCATCCTGTGTCTGAGCTTCTGCATCTCGCCTTTCTTGCTCCCGACGGCGTTTAGTACACATCCTCCGGATACATGAAAAGAGGGCTAGGGCAACTATAATTCCCCCAAAGGTGCCACCAACAACTGTCGCATTGTTGAGGGCCGAGACACGATTGTCAGTGGGTGACTACGTACCAATGCTAGCAATCTGATCCTTGTTGAGTTTTGGAGGACACTTGACAATCTCACCGCTGGTCCATACGTCAGAAACGGCACTCTGGAAGGTGAAAATGCCAACCTTGGGAGCTTGCAAACTGTCTGACCTCCCGACGAGGTCTTAATGACCGTGGGATCACTGGAACCAGCACCACCTGCCCGACTTCCTCCTTTGCCTCCGATCGCACCTGACCGACCTCCGCCGCCTCCGCCGGCAGCGACAAGGGCGACTAATTGTAGCACCAATAACAATCTTTGCATCGAGATTCGCATCGCTCTTGAGGGACTCTTCTGTTGCACGAGGGGCTTGACGGCGGACTGTAACTGTACAGTTGTAGCCTTGAAGCTGCCGCTTTTATATACAAGCCTGTTGTCCACACGACTGACTCAAGGGATACAAAGTAGAGAAGGAAACAACAAAGCGGTACCCACAGTGGAAACGGTGTTTAGAGAGGCCACACCTGTGGGCGCCTAAGCTGTAGATACAGTCTGAATTTCAATTGCGGGCAATTGTCCGCTGAGGGTAGAGCACACGCAAGAACAAAAAGACGGTCCAAACGAGGGTATAATGACATTGAACTCTAGACGATCCAGCGATATATCGTGCGCAGTATGCCATCTGAGTCCTCAGCTGCCTCCTCTGTATCATCCTCGTACTCATCCACAGTCAGATCGACAGTGTTGATATCAACCAGATCAGTAAGCTGTCTTGGCCCAGCTGAATGGGGAGTAGTTAGCAAAGGCTCCGATTCGTCGCTCGTCCTTGCAGGCGAGGATTGACGAGACTTGACGAAGTATAGCGTGGTCATGAGTAGGATCACTGGAACTTCTAGGTAGAGCGAAACAAATTCAATAATGCGGAACTTCGGTATGACCGACGACCAGCCTTGAACTTGACGGGGACAATAATAAGAGCCAAGGACAAGCTGAAAATGCGGAGAACTTACTGATGATCAGAAGGATGACCGCGATGACCTGCCTTCATGTGAGTTTTGCATCCCGCGTAGAAGGGGAGAAACTTACCACAAAAGGAGGTCCCCATGGCCATGTCCATGACGCGTAGAACTTAAGCTGATCAGGCGTCTTTCCTTGCCGAACCCATGCCTTTCTGAATCTCCAGCTGGACAGACCAATTGAAACCCATGCTATCTGTTAAGCGTGAGCCGGGACGTCCTTGTTCTTTCCGTTCTCGAATACACAGAAGATCTTACTTGATTGGAGACGCCCACAATGTTCTGTAGCCACCCCCACAGTGCACCGCTCCCGACATAACTAGTAACAAAGCACAAAGCGCTGATACTGCTCGTGAGAAGCAATGCAGGCAAGGGAATTCCCGATGCTGTTGTCCGCGAGAAGATCTCGGGCGCTTGTCGTGGAGAAGTAACGGACAGCCCTGAGAAGCTTTAGATTACAAGATTCTTACCCAAGAGCAGTGGGACTCACCGTATAGCACTCGAGTTCCAGCGAAAAGTGCATGGTTCCCGGCAGAGAGCACAGACGTTAGAATAACAGTATTCATGAAGGAAGCAGCGACAGCTGTGAAAAGAGAGGTTCAGTTAATCAGTAATGTAGGGGATGATAGGTCTTTACGTACACGATCCTGCAAGCTTGAATACCAATGTGAATGGCGATGTTGTCGTACTTCGATTAGAGAGGTTTGGGTAGTCCCAGGGCACTGGAGCAGCGTTAGTAGACTTCTTGAAAGTGGAGAAGCAAGAGAAGACCTACCATTAAGACCAATTATCAAGATTGTCAGTAGATAGAACGTGAGGATTCTGTAGCACCGTCAGTTACAAATATCGATTCTCCAATTGTTCCAGGACGTGCCTCCAGAAGACGAGCTTGACCACTCTAGGCATGGTCTTGGACGGATTCTTGGTTTCCCCAGCAGTGATCCCCAAACTTTCAGTAGCGCCAACTGTGCATTTATCAGTTGAATGCGGAAAGGAGTTTGATTGGCTGTTGCACATACAGGCAAAACTGGCGGTAACAAAGACCTTTGCGAACCCTCCAAACCCACCAACAAACGGTGCTCCGTCAATTCTCCAGTTATCGAAACCTATAAAGCGTGATTCCGTGTTATATCCAGCGTTCACAAACACGCCGACGATAATGAATAGAATGACGGTGATGACCTTCAGCGATGATAGCCAATATTCTGAAGGAAATCTCGTGTAAGATACCAGGAATCGAAGAGGTGGTGAGATGACAGCTCACCGAGTTCACCGTACGCTCTCACATGGACAGAGTTCACTCCTACGAGGAACAGCCAGAACACTACACTGACAACCCAGGTGTTGGATGTTGTCCAGAATTGGAGGACCAATTGAGCAGCAGTAAGATCCGAAGCGACAGAGACGGCGTCATTGAACCAATAATTCCATCCCAGCGCAAAGCCATATGATGGCGAGAAGAACCGGGTGGTATATGCGTTGAACGAGCCTGCTACTGGGTATTGTGTCGCCATTTCACCCAACAGGAGGAGGGTCACGTAGACGATGAAGCCTATGAGGCTGTAGCAGATGAGCATACTGGCGGGGCCTCCTTCTGCGAGAGATTTGCCAGTGCCGAGGAAGAGACCAGTACCGATTGTGCCAGCTATGGCTATCATTTGGACTTGTCGAGCAGATAGCTCGCGTTGTAAACCACCCGGCTTCCGTGGGTTTCGCGTTTGTGCCTCATGACTAGAGTCTGTCGTGCCATAGTCGGCCTGGGGCGCGTCTCGGAGGTTAGACGAAGCTCTTTCCATTGTGGGTGTGTCGAAAGGGGGGAACTAGATGATGGAAAGGACTAAGTCTACGATGGTCATGGCAGTCGTTCGAGTTGGAGGTTGTCGCTCGATGATGTCAAAATGGCGATTCGTCTCGGGACCGCGTTTGGCGGTCTAAATCAAACTTGGTTAAGAGCATGTCTGCACCCGGCTACAGAAATTTAGACCACGGAACCATTAAATTTTGAAGACAGCTTGGAAAACCCTACGAAACCTTAGCATTAGAGAAGAGTATTAAAGAATGGTATGTAAAACCAGGCATCCACATTGAGGTATTCAACTATTCAAAAACTCCAATTGTCCTTTTGGGTTGGAAAAGATGGAAGGAAAGAAATGTTAGGTTTGCGAAAGTTGCAAGGTTATAGGAGATCCTTGTGCCCAGCGTCACGGCACTTCTTGACCAAGCGCTTGACTTCCTGTGAACGAGCACGAGTGGTGACAAGAAGGGTGTCAGGCATGTCGACAATCACCAAGTCATCGACACCCAGGCAAGTAATCAAGCGGCCAGAACCTGGGACAACGATACCACCAGCAACCTGCTCGGTGATGACTGCGAAGGACGTCAGCTTTCTGGCAGCAGAGAGGGAGTACTTATACTTACCAAAGCTGCTGTCGCCAAGAATTCGGGGCTGGTTGGCCTCAGCAGGGAGGAGGTCAGCCAAAGAAGAGAAATCTCCGACATCGTCCCAACCTGAGACGAGGAAGTCAGCTCTCAGCAAGCTTCAGGTGGATAGAATACGCGTACCGAAAGTGGCAGGGACAACAGCGACTCGGCCTTCAACTGCAGCGGGTTCAGCGACAGCATTGTCGATGGGGATCTTCTCCAACGATGGCCAAACTTCGCTCAAAACTGCATTACGCTCGGTGTCATTGTCCCAAGCGTCAGCGATCCTGACGAGCCCGTCGTGGAGTTCAGGTTGGTATTCCTGCAGGAGCTCGAGGAGGAAGGAGGCCTTGGTCACGAACATTCCGGCGTTCCATCGATAATTACCCGTCGCAATGTACGACGCCGCCGTCCTCGCGTCAGGCTTCTCCTTGAAGCTAGACACCAAACGTGCGTTTGGTGCATCCCTGAGCCCGAGCCTTTCTCCCAGCCTCACGTAACCGAAGCCGGTTGAGGGGTGAGACGGGGCAATACCAATAGTCACAAGGTAGTCCTTCCTTGCGACTTCGACCGCTTCTGCGACGGCAGAAAGGAAAGCGTCGTCACCTGAGATCATGTGGTCGGCAGCGAACGAGCCAATAACGGCTTCGGGGTCGCGCTTGCGGAGAATCGCAGCGGCGAGACCAATGGCTGCCATTGAATCCTTCGGTCCCGGTTCAGTGAACAGGTTCTCTGGAAGAAGATCGGGAAGTTGTTCCTTGATAGAAGTGGTGTGGCTGGGACCCGCCACGATGGTGGTCCGCTCTGCAGAAGTGAGAGGGAGAAGACGATCCCATGTCGCTTGAATCAACGAGCGACCCTTAAGGGTCAGGTCGAGCAGGAATTTAGGGTGGTTCTCTCTGGACAAAGGCCAAAGACGAGTGCCAGCACCACCGGCAGGAATGACAACGTAGAAGCCGGGGATGTTGCGATTTCCAAAGGGGAACGCAGTAAGAGCATTGTCACCCAATGGAGATGGCCTAAAGTGTACCGTGTCAGGAGCAGAAGTTGTGATCGACGGAATCGAGTGGGTGAGGAATGGTGACAATCTGGGCTGCAACCTTGGACTGGCAGGGGCAGGAGTCATGAATCCTGGGGTCGCATTGCGCGATGTATGGAAGTTCCACTGAAAACTTTCAGTGACAAGGACACGTTAGGAATAGCAGCTGCCGTACCTGGAGGCCCTCCCGGACCTGCCTCTCGAGAGAAGCGTTGGCAAGCCTGAGTTCATGGCACTCTTTCCTGAGTTCATTAACATCCCTGTGCTGTTCCACAATTCTATGAGATGGACAAGAATAAAAGGCCAACAGCCACGTACCGAGTCCCGCACAGCGTCCATAATATGGCTGAACATTGCCTCGATGGATGCATTGTTCGCGCCTGTAGACTCCTGGGCGCCAGGCTGGCCATCGCGCTGGTTCGAGATGAATGAGGACATTTTTGCGATGTCGACTGGGGGAATAATGGGTGCTACAACGAGGTGGTTTCAGCCAGCCTTTCATATAAACCTTGTCCGGAGGCTGATCATTCGGCCCGGCCGGCAACACGGGCTGCCAAGCCCCTATCTCTTCCTCCCCAATCCTTAGGACCAATGTTTTCTGCTGCATGCATTCACAGCCATCTCGGGGACCCATCCCCGTCTTGGCTGCTCGCAGGCCTTCGTCACCGCAACCACTGGCGTCGTCCAAGATCCATTGTCCCAAGGGCGCTGCGTCGGAGACTTGCCACCGTTGAATGGGGTCATCAAGCCGTTCTCGAAAACCCTGGCCAACGTGTTCATGCAGCGGGGCACGTTTCGGTTCTTTGGGGTAGTAGGTGTGTGTTATCACGAGATAAATTCTTTTTAGATCATCTACATACAACAAAACAGTGCGAGCCAGCTCAAACAACTTGACCTGCGCAACGCGAGGGAATACTACATGTACATTGACAAACTGCTATCAAGTGAGCATATTAAAAGGGAAAAATAATCCAACAGCGGGTCGAGATGGGTAACACAAGGAATATCTGGGCCTATACAAGCTTCGTCTTCTCGAGTGCTTGTCGGAGCACCATATCTTTCACTACACAGGACGTTAGCTTCTGTGAAAAGAGAAGCTTCGCTGAGACTTACCGTTAGAGAGGATGCCTTGTGTCGAACGCGTATCCTAGAGGAGCCAACTTTAGCTTTGGAGCATCAGGAATTGGGGAGCGCGACATACCGTGACAGCAGTCAGATGGCAGTACAGAAGTCGAGGTGTAGGTGAGTATTGTTTATGAATACCCGCTGTCGGTCTGTCAGCTTTCCGTTAACACCTAGATCCTGAGATACACGAACCAAACTTCTTCTTCAGATCTAAGAGCGCCGTGTTAGGGCTGTCCATCGATGTTAAGAAAGAGGACTCACATGCAGAAGCGAGCTCATAGTCATTCGGTTTGTCAAGCCCATAAGACACAACGTAATGGCCAAACAGAATCCCAGCAGCGAGTTTGGCTTCAAAGATTGTTAGCTTTACAAGGAAACAGCTGGCTTAGCCCGGCACACCTTTGAAGATGTCAGTCTTGTTAAGGAAGAGCACTGTTTGAGCTGTTTTCAGCAGTTGGTTTGAGATGATCTTTTTCCACAGCGTGACCGAGTCTTCCTGGAAAGGGTGTCACCATTTTCAGCTGTCAAAGAAGAAAATCCAGCCTACCAATCGATTGACAGTGGGGTCTTCTGATAGCACCTCATCGAACCCAGAAAGGGGGGCAAGGAAAATGATGGCGTCCATGTTATCAAAGAATGGTGCCCAAGCAGCTGTTACCATAGGTTAGTTGGCAGTTCCAGTGGCAATAAGCTCGTCCATGGTTATTTACCTCGCTAAGAAAGGATTAGCGACCTCCTAGTAGCCCGTGAAGAAGTATACTCACCAGTGAACGTGCTCCGCCGACATCGAACACTCTCCAATCATTGCTCACCAAGCTCCCTTTGGACCGGAATATCAGCAGAATGCGATGTGAGAAAGAGAAGCACAAGTACCAGTGTTCTTCAGATGGAATCGGTGCTCTGAGACACCTAGCGTCTTTAGCCTTGCGCGGAGGATATCATCTACAGAAGGTTGTCAATAATCTCTACCTAGAATGAGAGGCACGATGCTTACCATCCGAGGGGAAGTACTTCAAGTCCGTTATGCGCTCCAGGGAGTCCAGGAAGCTGCGCAAAATGAGAAGGAACACTCGGAAAGGCGACATGTCGACTCACAATCCTGGCTTATCTTCCAACCTCACCCCATACGCCCGAAGCATGGTTTTAATCGTTGGGTCGTTCCATAGCGTTATCATATCTTCCGCACAGGCATGGAGTATGGGTCCAGGATCGTTGGGGTCGTTGGAGAAGTCCGCTTCACTCCCGATACTCGTTCTCACAGAAGTCATGAGCCGCGAAAATGCGCCTTTCCATTGCGAATTCGAAGAGACAGCCAGTTCTCGTGGGGCGTTAGGCAGGTTTGTGATACTGGAAAGGTGGGTGGCTTCAAGTTCGTTGGCTCCTGGTGGGCTTAGCTTTCTTAGGAGCACTTCTTCAACCTGCTGCAGAGGAGACAATCGCATCTTGAGCCTCAGAAGCTCTGGTCCTAGAGTGATGCCTGCCGCTAGCATAGGACTAGGAGGCCGGGAGGATAGAGGGGATGTTGACGTTGGCGTTGCTCTGCCGCTAGTACCAGTGACCTCTGTCATAAGGTCGAGGATAGTTCGAATCGAGCGAACCACATTCAAATGGACAACTGCACGCCATGATGCACGTTCGGGTCCAAAGGCCTGTAAATCGTTGTTAGTTAGTACGTTAGAACCATGCTGCGAAGTTGCGTTACCTTCGGAGAGTTCATTAATTGGAAATCTAGGAATTAATTAAGATGTCAATTTGAAAACGAGGGGCGGAGGTGCGGGCAGCTTACTCTTGAGAGTGGTCGATTTGCCTTCGCAATCATCGTCAGTAGCGGCTCCGTTGAGAACATGGGATGGACAGACCAGATTCACTTTGCCCTAGCACACCTTGAGTCACAAATGCTCAGGAAGCAGACGAGGGGACTCACCGAGCAAAAGTACGCGAATGTGCTGCCTTTCCCTTCTCTCTTCCGCCTGTTGCTTCTTGAGTTCCTCGTCAATAGCCTGCGACCTCTTCAACGCTTCTGCCTCGGCCTTCAGCCGCCTCTCCCGTTCTTCTGGTGTTTCATTGACGGGTGGTGCTAGTAAATCGGCGAAGGGATCATGGTCGTTATCGGTGATGCCTTTGCGAAATCTGGCCATGGCGGATGGATAGAGGGAGAGGTGACAACAAGGGAAAGAGGGAAGCGGTTCGCGTCCGAACTCCTGTCTTTATTCTTGAACTGCTGTCAAGCGGTTTGAAAGCCAGACCACGGGGTCTGCCGTCACCATATAACCAGGGCTGGGCGAAAGAACCAGGGTTGCCAGATGGACGATTTACAAACTCTGAGTATATGTAGGCAAAGTTCCCAGGTCGAAGGAATGGCAGCTGTGATACTAATTGATCAAGAAGCAACTGTCCACGTCCCATGTTTTCCGAAAGACGAGTTATTGTTTTCCACGCCAATTTACTGCAAATGTTCAGACGAGCGATTGCGGCGTAGCCCCATTCGAGGTGCCACTAAACCCAACCAGGACTGCCGCTAGGTATTTGTCTTGGCCGACGGTCCCATGAGGTTTGCACGGGACAGGGTTGGCGAGAACAGTACTTCCCTGAGCAAAGCCGAAGACCAGCAAGCCATGGAGACCGCTGTAGGAGTAACCGAGAGATCTGACAGCGCTAATCGGTCCAAGGGTTCAGAGGATGACTCGATGGTGAAGCGCCGAGATGGCGATAGAGCTGGTTCGGAGGCAACGAATCAGGACAAACGAACTTCCCACATCAATAGATCAATTTATCATATCTCGACTGCCTTTCGATCCTTACCTACCCCAACGTCAAAGAAAAAAAAGTCTCGACCACGAGGTGCATCGAATTATTTTTTCTGCATACACCAGATTCACGCTTTGCGGCGGCCACTATTGCATAGCACTCAGAGCATAATTACCAACAGTTCTACAATTTCTGGGATCTCACAAGACTTGTACGCAAAGCGTCTGTGTCATGATGCCTCCGACAGATCTCGTGCCGAACATAGAGCTCGAGGGAAGTGATCCTGGCGGATCCAGGTGAGCGCTCCTTCTGAGGCAGCAGCTTGGCTCTATATGACTCTTCTCGCCTCGATCCCTCTAGAGCCTGGACGGTGTGGCGCATCTACGATTGTCAGCACCTGATACTGCATTGTCTCCTCCTATTTGCCTACCCCGACATCCCCTTTTGAACAAATAGAAGACTTTCAGAAACTGATGACATTGTCTTCTTAGCCTGCCGTGAATCATCTTATTGGTGCGCCGCAAGAATCAGAATCTGTTCAGGGTTCCAGTAGGGTCCAGTTTCCCATTTATTGAACTACGGAAGCTATCAGACAGTAATTTTAGAGAATACCTTCCGTCAGAAAGAGGTGGGTAAGCGCCTCGGTCCATCCGTGGTATGGCCGCTCTGCGACCACCCGCATGACGAAAGCTGACGGATGTTGCACATCGTGCAACACCAGAGTGAAGCTTTGAAGCGTTGGAAGTTTGTTAGCTCGCGACGGACGTTGGAACGTCCATCAGCGAAGAACCTGCTCAACAGCAACGTCTGCGCGATGTACAGGGGCCCCTGTTGATGCTTCTTGACCGAGATATCCCCCGGCCTTCTTTTCGATCGTCGCGTCTTGTTACAGTCAACAATACACGGCTCATCCGTCCGAAGGAAACCCTTACCGAAGCCAGACGGCGAAAATCTTGCTCAGCGCCCAGGTCGGAAATCATGAAAACAGCCGAATGATGCCAGGCACCTTTGGTAACGGTATCTTATCTTATCATCACATCGAAAGCCAGGTGCTACCAGTCCCTGTTGTTCTCACTCGAACGACCATGACTACACAAGAAGAGAAAGTTCGAGTTGTACTCGTCGGCGTCGGGTTCGCTCCTACAAATTGCTATCATCCGTGGATGACCTAACAAAACTCGCCAGAGGCGCATCATGCTCAGGCAAGACGACCTTGGCAAAGCACCTCAATCGCATCTTGCCCAACAGCGTAATCATTCACCAAGATGTGCGTACATTCCAGTACGACGTCTTTGGGTGACCATATTGAAGGGAACCTCAGGACTTTGCTCCTGTGCGTCCAGCCCACTTCTCAAGAGAACTGAGGGCACGAATTCACTGTCCAACGTATCTCCTAGCCCATGGAACTTGTTCCCATCCATCCGGTGCATAACGTGCAAGATTGGGATGCCGCCCCAGGAGCCATTGACTGGGATCGATTAATCACGTCGCTCAAGCACATGAAGAGTACTGGGACACTGCCGGCTGACCACCGTAGCCACGACCACCTGAACGAGCAGAAGAAGATTCCTGTCGACAAGGAAGTCGATGAAAAGTGGACCGAAGAGTTCCGGACGATTCAAAAACGTATCGAAGCAGAAAAGCAGGAACGGGTTATCTTTGGAATCTTGGACGGTTTCCTTCTGTATTGGCACCCTGTAAGTTGCATTCCAACTTCTGTCGCAATCTTTCTGAGCATCGTATAGGCAGTGATCGAACAACTAGATGTGCGAATCATGCTCAGGGTTCCCAATGAAACGCTCAAGCAAAGGCGGCATGAACGTCATGGATATCATACCGCAGGTCAGTGCCACAGGATGGCTGAGTGATTCACTGCTTACTATCTTTATAAACCCTTGTGACCCACAACCTGGTGAGTTTATACCCTGAGCCAGTCACGTCTGGGTTTTACTAATGGTTCAGGATCGGTAGCCCAATCCGATCTGGTAGAAGGTTCACTCTGGCGCGATCCGCCTGGTTACTGGGAAGACATCGTGTTCCCGGCGTATGTTGATGCCCACAAAGACCTCTTCGTTGGAGGAGATATCGAGAATGGTGAACTCAACGGGCAGAAAGTTGAAGGGCTGGTACTGCTGGAAACCTTGAACATCTCGATGACGGAGGCAGCAGAGAGGAGCTGCAGTACAATCAAGACTTGTCTTGAGACCATGTACTCGCCGTAAAAGGTTTAGAGACAGACAGACAGATCCATATAGAGTTCGAGATGGGGTTGGTGCCTGGGGGTTGAGGCTGCTTCATTCCTAAATCGTAGATCGTCTTGCTGCGCCGATGTTTAACAGTATCGTCTGGCACCTTCAGAACTACAATGCCTAGAATTGTACAGCCAACTCTAGGCCCTTCTCTTGGTTGAATGAGGGGCACTAGGCCATGAGAGATACCGAGGTCAATAATCAACGGGAAAGTGTGCGGGGTAGCATGTATTGCAACGGAGTGACGATGATTGGCTACGGACTGAGCTGAAGGTAGAGCCGGTGTGATTCAACAGCCGGATGGAGGTCAAGGCCGATTCTGCTCTGGGGAAGTGCTTCCGGGTACCAGGTAGCCGGGACAAGATTGACCGGCAGGTCTCCTCAGAAAATCGTCGAGTGAAGCGGCTGGAGGAGAGCGACCTAGACAATGTACTATCAGCCTACCATACATATATTCAGAGAAGCGAAACAGGCATTCAAGTACCCGACAAGAGCCCTGAATCACCTGAAGAGAGAAATCTCGGCCGGAGCAGTTGGTCATGTGATGCCCATTGGGCGAATTCACATGTTTCGTCATTTGGGACGAGAGCCTCTGTTTATAAACTGAATCGACCGTAACTCGTCCTCTACCTCCGTCCCTCCTACCACCACATATCCATTATTCTACATCAGAATGGCACAAGTCATTGTCGTCGGTGGTGGCCTTGCCGGCCTCTCTGCTGCTCACACTCTCCTTGAGCGTGGCGCATCTGTCCTACTCCTTGACAAGCAGCCGTAAGTCTTTATTGCAGGCAATTTTGTTTCAGGAACTAATTTATATCCAGTTTCATGGGTGGTAACTCGACCAAGGCTACTTCAGGTATCAATGGTGCTGGTACCAACTCGCAGCGCTCGTTGAACATCCCTGATTCCGCCGAGACATTCTTTGCCGACACCAAGAAATCCGTATGTATCCTACGACCCAACAATTCTTTCCACATTCTAATCTATGCGTTATCTAGGCCCGTGATCTCGCTCGCGATGACTTGATTCGTGTGCTCACCTACAAGTCTGGCGACGCCGTCAACTGGCTCCAGGATAAGTTCCAGCTCGACCTTTCCAAGGTTGCCCGTCTCGGTGGCCACAGCCAACCGCGTACTCACCGCGGTGATGCTCAGTTCCCTGGAATGGTGCGTAATACAGGAATTTACCCTTGATAACAAACACTAATTGGAGAACTACCAGGTTATCACTTATGCCCAGATGGAGCGACTCGAGGATCTCGCCGTCAGTGACCCTGACCGAGTTAAGATTGTCAAGAAGGCTCGCGTTACTGAACTCATCAAGGATGAGTCTGGCGCCGTCATTGGTGTCGAGTACACCCACGGCGGCAACTCACAGAAGGCCTACGGTCCCGTCATCCTTGCTACTGGTGGCTACGCTGCCGACTTCTCCCAAGACTCGCTCTTGAAGAAGCACAGGCCCGAGTACTACAACCTCCCCACTACCAACGGAGAGCACTGTACCGGTGATGGTCACAAGCTCGCCATGGCCGCTGGTGCCAACGCCGTCGACCTTGAAAAGGTTCAGGTCCACCCCACTGGTCTCGTAGACCCCAATGAGCCCGACGCAAAGGTCAAGTTCTTGGCTGCTGAGGCTCTCCGTGGTGTTGGTGGTCTCCTCCTCGACAACACCGGTGCTCGCTTCGTTGATGAACTCCAGCACCGTGACTTTGTCACTGGCAAGATCTGGGAGAACGGCAAGTTCCCTATCCGCCTCGTCCTGAACGGCCCCGCATCCACCGAGATTGCATGGCATTGCAAGCACTACGTCGGCCGTGGCCTCATGAAGCGCTTCGACAGCGGCGAGGCTCTCGCTAAGGAATTCGGCGTCGCACCTGAAGTCCTCAAGAAGACCTTTGATGACTACAACCAGAGCGTCCGCACCAAGAAGGACCCCTTCGGCAAGAAGTTCTTCCAGGGTGAATGGAAGTTTGACGACTTCTTCCACGTCGCCGTTATGACCCCCGTCCTCCATTACACCATGGGTGGTTTGGAGATCGACGCCGAGTCTCGTGTCCTCAGCAAGGACGGCAAGCCTGTCCCTGGTCTCTTCGCTGCTGGCGAGGTTGCTGGTGGTGTTCATGGTGCCAACCGTCTCGGTGGTTCATCCCTCCTCGGCTGTGTTGTATTTGGCCGAGTGTCTGGCGATTCTGCTGCCTCCTTCCTTCTCCAGACCCAGTCTGTAGCCGTCCGCAAGGCCGGTGGCCGTCTCGATGCTCTTGCTGGTCACGTCGCTGCCCCCTCTTCACCTTCAGCTGCTACCACCTCTCCCGCTGCCACGGCTGCCGCTCCCGCGGGCAAGACTACTTCTGGCGAATACACCGTCGACGAGGTTGCCAAGCACAACAAGAAGGACGATGTCTGGGTGATCATCGACGGCCAGGTCCTCGATGTTACAAGCTTCCTCAGCGACCACCCTGGAGGAGAGAAGGCCATCCTCCTCTATGCTGGCCGTGATGCTACAGAGGAGTTCAACATGCTTCACGACCCTAAGGTCATTCCAAGATATGCACCTGACTGTGTCATCGGCAAGGTCAAGGCATGAGTTGGAGGGGGCTGCGTTGGACTCAAAAGTAGCGTCAGCCACTACTAGATCGACATCATCATTACCCATTGCATATTTATCTACCCCTCGCAGTTTATCAACCATCACGGTGTATTCTAGTTTCTTGGTTTTCTCTATTTGTTTATTGTATTGCAGTAAATTCACATCACGAATTCGAACGACGTCTTTGCCATCAATATTGCTCGCATCCACACTTCTCGCACCTGATGGCGCAGCACGAGATAAAGGGCATGCGACAGCCTGGCCGTCACTGTTCTTTGAACCTCTTCTACAATGGCACGCTCCAGGAGCTCCAGCTCGAGTTCCTCTAGCTCAGGCTCTAGCGATGGCAGCAAAAAGAAACCCAACTGGTGGCAACGCATGAAAGGCCAGAAGTCGAACGAGAACGCCTCGAGTTCCTCAGCGCTTCAGACTGGCGGAGCAGCGTTGCTTATTGGAGCAGCACAAGGCCTACTCAAGCCCAACGACGACAACAGGCACCAGCAGGATTCTGCCACCCACTCCAATGAAACGTCGCCCTTGCTCCCTTCCTCGAACGCCAACGGACAGACTCATGTTGAACGCTCAAAGGCTCACGTTGTGGTTGGGACATCGCTGACGGCACTATTCCTCGTTGTTTTGACCCTCATGCTCGTTTTCGAAGACTTGCATGACTCTATTGGGCCTTGGTTTGGTGCTATTCCCAAAGACCCCAGTCTCGCTGCTCTTGTTATCTTGCAGAATGCACCTGTCATCGTGAGTTTTACGTACTTGAACATCCACTAGAGAGTGTCTGATATCTATCGTGTAGGACGGTCACATCGGTAAGCCTTCACGGCAAGAGAACGAGAGAAGACACTGAAAGAAGGCCTGCAGACCTACCATATCTCCTGAGAGAACGGTACGCGAACAATGTGTCTGCTGTAGACATGGATGGCACCGTGGCTGGGCACGTCGATATCCAGAGACTGCGAGCTGGCAAAGTTGGCGGTTTCTTCTGGTCGGTATATGCGGGATGCCCGCCTGACGATGAGACTGAAACCGACTTTTTGAACGCGTCTTGGAGGGTCAGGTACAGTCGTTCCGCATTGCTTGACTGTATCTAAGTTGACACATCGTAGGGACACACTGGAGCAAATCGACGTTGCTCGTGGCGTTATCGACAAGTACCCAGACGTTTTCCAGCTGGCCCTTACAGCTTTTGACGTGGAGACGGCCATACGATCAGGGAGAATTGCAAGTCTCCTCGGTGTGGAAGGGTGCGTTGTGTGACGAACGTCTTCTCAAAACATCTTTGCTAAACCCAACCGCCTGGTAGTGGGCACCAACTGGGCAACTCACTTGCCGTGCTTCGACAGTACCACGCGCTTGGTGTTCGCTACATGACCCTGACGCATCTCTGCCACAACGCATTCGCCGACTCGTGTGGGTTTTATCCAGGAATGATCCCTTTACATCGTGGTTTGAGGTGAGGGCGCCATTTTCCGTTAGACACGACGACATTTCCTCATCATCTACCTCTTCTAGTACCTTTGGGGTCGCGCTGGTCCAGGAGATGAACCGACTAGGTGTTCTCGTGGATCTGTCACACACCTCAGACGATACCGCAAAGCAGGCCCTGAAGCTTAGCAAGGCGCCTGTCATCTGGTCCCATTCTTCTGCTCGCGCTATCCACGATGTCCCAAGAAACGTTCCCGATGATGTCCTTCGCTTGGTTGGCTTGGGAGAAGGTCAGAAGGATGGCGTAGTCATGGTCAGTTCAAACGTTCCTCAACGCCTTCAGCATCCATTTAATTGCCTTCGTAGGTCAACTTTGCCCCCTACTTTGTGGCAGATGAAGGAAAGGCTGATGTTGTCGCTGTCGCGAACCATGTCGAACACATTGCCAAGGTGGCAGGCAAGGCACAGTGAGTACACGTCGAGTCCCATCGTATCAGTCTAGAACAACCTGACGCGTATCAGTGTGGGCATAGGGAGTGACTTTGACGGCATAGAAGTTGTACCTGTTGGATTGGAGGATGTTTCCAAATACCCCGCATTGGTAACCTATCGCCAGATTCGTGACAAAGTGACTTGCGGATTCTGACCTTCCCACTAGATTGCTGAGCTTTTCCGCCGAGGGTGGAACAAGTACGAGCTGGCCGGGCTCACGGGCGCCAATTTGCTTCGGGTCCTCAAGAGGGCTGAGAAGGTCTCACGCGAGATTCAGGCAGCGGGAACGCATCCCAAGTATGACATTTATGAAAAACGAACTGACATACCAAGGTCTGTGGAAGAACTCTGATCAGCACTTGGTTCAAAGTGGGCGCACTATCGTCTTGGCAGTCTCTTTCATAGCTCATCATTATTGCTCGCATTTCCTAGTGGTAATAAGTTAAGAATATGATACCCAGTCTAAAGGACTTTGACAGTCGAAAACGGATAAAGATCTCAAATACACTATACAACAGACTTTGAATCACATCAGGCCAGTACTGACAAAGTCATTCCTCAGAATTGCTGATTGCACCGCTGCCAATGTCTGTGAAGTTGCTTCGGTATCCTAAAAAAGAGTAGTGTGAGGGACAGACCTAACCAAACCTGGAGCATGGCACATACCACAACGGAAGTAAAATGGGCGAAGAACTCTCGGTTGGGGGTGGTATTCGCGTAATATAAGCGTTTGAAGAGCTTCTTGAACCCTAACGTGCTTGTTAGGAACGACAACCCACAAGGGAACAGGGATATCTTCTCACATGCTGTCACAGTGTCATAATCGTTCGCCTTGTCCCTGAATTCAGGAATATGCTCTCGTACTTGAACCCCACTCTCAAGTTTTCTCTTGAGAAGGTCAGTTTTGTTCATGAACAGAATCTTTGGTGATCATCAGCATCTGACGCCAAGCAGCTCTTTCGGATAGATGGAAACGTACGATCTGAACTCGTGCCAGCAGTTTGTTGGACGAAATCGTTTTCCATAACATTAGGGTATCCTCAAGGCAGTTGATGGTGGGGTCTTCGGCTAAGGTTTCGTCAAACGATGACAGTGGGGCCAAGAAGAGGAGGGCAGTAATTTCTTTGAAGTAGGGTATCCATGCCGCTCGCTGTGTCGGGGTTAGTGGTGGTGGAGAACCTTCTGCTCAGCTGACTTACCGATGTTCTTGACCCTGAGAGCGAAGCAAAAAATTGCGCTAGTTAGAAGGGGACAACATGAATAGAAGTATGAAAATCTTCACCTGCAACATCGTAAATGATCCAGTCAGTAGTTGATGAATGATTCCCTGGAGAACGCCCAAAGTTAGCTCCTCTGTAATACTCCTTTACTCAAAGCCAGATATGCACCTCGGTCCAATTGGAAGTGGTGTTCTTGCACACCGGTCGTTCGAAGTCGAGCCCGAACAATGTCAGAGTCTGAGGGTTGATAGTCGGTTTGGAAAATACGATCAAGATCGTTGAGGAAGCTAATCCGGAAGGTAGTGTTAAGCGAAGGTTAAAGCAAGGAAACCCGCGGAACTCACAAGCCAGGAGAGTCCTCCAACTGAATTTGACGGCTTTTGAGCACGAATTGCGTCGCAGGATCCCTCCATATCCACGCAATATCCTCGCCACAGCTAGCTATCACTTGAGCAGCCTTACGTTGGGCGTTGTGCTCCTTGCCGACACTTGGATTCCGGACTTTGGCCAAAATGCTCTTCCATCCCGAATTAGAGCGCACCGCAAACTCTTGAACGCGGGGACTAGAATCCTGCTGCTCACTGTCGACTGCGTCCTCCACCTCTGAGGCGCCTGATCCCAGGAATGATTTCAGGTCCTTTTCGATCTGGCGAAGAACACCTAGCCTCCTTATAGCATTGCGGTGACTCTCCGTCAGAGGAGTGAGTTGCTTCTGAGAGGGATCTGGCTCCTCGGATGCAAGTAGGCGAGCGTTGTCCATGGTCTCGTTCAAGATATCAATGATGACATTGACAGACCGCACAAGATTCAAGAGGACGACGGCCTTCCAAGAGTCTCGCTCCTCTCCCCATGACTTTTGTGCATAAGTCCTTTGGAAGTCTAGAGGTGGTCAGAAACGGTTCTGAAAAGGGCCTCGTGTGATAGAGTGCTCACTCTTGATTGTAGTGGACTTCCCTGGTCAGAGATTGAGTAAAGGCGGGTAACCAGGGGTAGAAGCAGGTCGCTTACCACTCATACTCTGGCCGAGAACGAGAACCTGAACCGCTTCTTTGCGCTTCTTTAGCGCTGCTTTGGCGAGTTTCAGCTCCGCATCTATACGCTTGCTGACCTGGATAGCTTCTGCTTCTGCTTCTTCTCGAACCCTGCGCTGCTCCGGAGTCTCTCCAGGAGGAGGGGCCATGGCTAGGGTCAGGGGGTCGACAGAATCATCCATCTTGTTGTAGCGCGGCATCATAGGGTGGGGAGGGGGTACTTTGGCAAAACGAATGACACTCTTTCGGTATACTTATAGGGAGGACGTGGGCCGAGCGGAGACAGTCCTGACGGTAGCAGATTGATCGGACTTTCTCTTCTTTGGGTGAGAACATACGATGGTGTGAACTGTCGCCGGTTGCTGGGGGGTCAACCATCCGACGCATGGTCATGCGAGGTATCGCATGTAGTACGCCCAGACCTGGAGTTGAGAAAACCCATTCATCTAATGCACGCACAGTGAACCAAGGGCAACTGTGGTGCATCTCGTCTGGTGGAGGATGAGAAGTTTGAAGAAACCATCAGAATCCAGACTGGCATCATAATTCCCGCGTGCAGGGAAGTTTTGAAACAGAAGGAAAGAAAGAAAACCGTTGGAGTTGAGGAGATTCAAATCATTGACAGGCAATCCAGGCCTCGGTCACTTCAAGGAACACAGCGATGACACGAAATCGGCGAGAGCACATATCAGAAAAGGAAAAGATAGAAAGAAAATGTGTATTGAGGGCACAAGCCTCCTCATTTATTACATGAAAGATCTCGCAAAACTGATGGAAAGTACGAATCAATCGTACAGATAGCACACGCATATTGGTGAAAGAGACCTCCATTCAAACTTCCCTAAGCCTTTGCCGCCTCGGCAGTGGGAGCCGAGTCTTCAGCAGGACCTGCGCTCTTGGGACCATCCCTGGTGGGGGTGAAGATGGGCGAGTTGATGGAAAGCTTGGATCGGGTGACAGGAACTGCACTGTGAGGTACGCGCTCAGCGGGTTCAGGAAGCTTTGGAAGATTGGTGGTAACGCTGCTGGTGGGGGTAGCGTTATCATCCTCAAGGCCCATCTTCTTGCGAGCTATTTCGAAGGTCCTGACGAGACGGCGCCGAGCACCAAGGGCAGCAATACCCCTGGCCTCCAAGGCAGCATCGTCAAGGCAAATGATTTCTTGCCAGGTGAGACCATCGAAGCAGTTGGTGTACTTGTGAAGACGAAGACCACGGAGCCATCCAGGAATATCGTTGAGCATCTCCGGCTCGAAATCTTCAGGCTTGGGAGAATCAACAGCAGGGCTCTCCAACCCAGCGCTCTTGAGACCCGCGCTCTTCAGAGCGGTGGAGGTGCGGAGACGGCTGCTGGGGAGGGCGCTGGCTGGGTAACGAGCGCTGGTAGGGGTGCGCCAGTTCGTGCCAAGAGCGGTGGGTCCTTTCTTGGGCTTAGCAGAAGCTGCACCGCCAGTGGGCTGCACCAAGCCGCTCATGATCAACTGAACGGCAAGGAGCTGAGCCTCCGCAGAGAGACCAGCGTTAGCCAGCATGTTCAATGTGTAGGGGTTCATGGTGCTCAATCCAGGGGCGGTGGTGGCCGATCCAGGGGCCTCTGCGGCCTTTTGGAACAAGGGGAGCAGAGGGGTGTTTCCAGCATTGGTCGAGTTGGTCCAAGTGGAAGGATCCTGGAGGTTGAGGCTGGCGATGTGGGAGCGCTCGTCAACGGCAGAGTCCCGAGTGGCTGTAAGAGGGGTAGGAGTCGAGGGGGACCCGGGCATCGGGAGGTTCAAGCTAGGTGGGCGGGTCAGCTTCGCGAGCCTGGGCTTGCCAGAGTCCGGAAGAACTGCAACAAATGTGAGTGAACTTCGGCCTGGGATTGCATCGATAGGTGCAGACCTGGGGTGGAGACAGGGGCATCAGGCTTGTAGAGACGCTGGATAACGCCAGTGAAGAATCGGAGTTGATCTTGGGTCGAGGCCTGGAGGAGATGATACATAGTAGCAGTCCTCTCAGTGACCGTAGTCTCCTTGTACCCTAGATAAGATATGAGAAATATGTTTCGTAAGAGGCTGGGTTGTACGCGCACATTGCTCAACGGTGCCCAATTCATCCTTGTACTTGGGGTTAAGGGAAATTTTGGCGACATCGCTCTGATGAGGAGTTAAAACGAGCGCTCGATCTGAAATCAGGCGAAACGAGCACGTACGAGCATGGTTTCGTATTTGTGGAAATCCTTCACCCATTGCTCAAAACCTTCAACGAAAGGGGAAGCAGGAGGAGCTTGACCAGAAGCTGCAGGAGGGGCCAATTCAGTCTTGGGAACGGCCTGAGGCGTGGAATCAATGGTCGACATTGCGAGATCTCAATGTATTTGCAGAGGGAGTGGGTTGCGACGGGGTACCAGGGACAAGAAACCAAATTCCGTCCTCCATCGCTTTTATAACGCAAGCTGACGACTTCATCAGTCCTCCCAACAAAAGTCTCCCGTTGCGATGCAACTGGGCTGTGCATTTTCTGATGGATCACGATAACTTTTGTACCAGGTTCCGGAAGCAATCACCCCTAATGATATGTCGTCCCCTCAGATATCTGGGTTTCACCATACTACATGAAGTGTATTAGCTACTAAATGAATGGTACGCGGGCCAGAGAGTCTTTTCAACGTATTTGCTAAAAGTGCTGCCTTCCGTCCCCACTACAAATGTAGCATTTGCGACAACCATCGCATCAAGTAATGGGAGAATGTAAGAATCAAGGGGTACCCCATCAGCAAAGTTACGAAGATCGTGAAGATCATCCAATACCCGATGAAAATCAGTCAGAAAGAACGTGTCGGGGAATGCTCTCAAAATGGGCTGAAGGAGCGGGTTCGAATGGGGGTCTTTTATGTCGGTGGAGATGAACGTAGGGGGAATCGTGGAACCTGTGAGGCGTTGTTTGTGCCTGACAGGCCAAGGGTTGTCGTTGTCGAGGTTGTTCGTATGCCGGGATGAGACTGGGCAAGAGACATCTTCCTCAGATGATCGATGCGAACCATGCTTGATGCCAAGGTACTGCAGGAGAGTGCAGTAGACTTTTACAACACTCTCATGTCGCTTGCTGTAGAAGGACCCGTCTCCAACTCGAAGGTGAGCCCCTAGGTACGCCGAGCCTAAACTCTGAGCAATGAGGTTTTGGGCACGGACTAATGACGGGTGCTTCACAACGAAACTACTCTGGATTTCATCCAAGAGCTGGTCATTGGACGCGTTGAGGACGAGACGATGGCTCCCGAATAGAGAGCCTAGTTGCAAAAGCAGGGAGTCCGACTGCCAGAGGTCTCTAATGGAAATCTCTGTATCGTATCTGCTTGAGCTGTCGCTGGAGATATTTTCATCGGTGAAACAGTATTGGTAATGATGTTCGTCAGGCACAGTGAGTACTGCATCCGCAGGTATACGGTCATGTAGATATGCGAACGGAGAGAGTTCGTCGAGATAGACGATGCGCTGCATCGCTTCGATACCGGATAGATCGAACAGTTGATTCCAACGGACAGTAGTTGAGTCAAAATAGTAGAGGCACTCCGCCGGTATTGCCAGGTATTGGGGTACTTCAGCACAGTGCTGCAGACCGTCTCTGCCAGAGAGAACAGATGTTTGCAGCAAGGTGTCGAACTGGAGATATCGCGTAGGCTTGTCGGCAAAGAGAATTGGCGGAGCGAGGAGCGTCCGGTTGAGAAGTCGAGCTAGTAACAAGGCATTTTCGAAGGCGATACGCTGGTTGTGAAACCCGCTATGGGGCAAATAGGCCATGAGCCGCTCGCCACGAGAAGTTCGAAGTTCCAGGTCCTTGGCCAAGTCATTGACGCGTAACTTTACGGGAGCTTGGGTTTGCGTGTCAGCCAGTGCTGAAGAGTTCCTCCAGATAACGATCCCACACCTGGTTGTGAAGAGGTAGTATGCAAAGCCAAAGCAAGTTATGCATGCAAGAGTCAATAAGCCAAGCATAGTGGAAAGATGCCGATTGACTGAGCCTCGCTGCAGGGTTTTGGATGCAGGCGCCTCTGCCTTGTTGAAATCCAGTGGGATTGGTCTCAGATTACGAGGCGGTCGCATCCTGTACGTCCCGCGCTCCAAAGAGATCGAAGGAGAGGCATCATGGCTTGACCCTTCTCGTAGGCGTGTTGGCAGCATCGTGGTGGGAGTCAAGCCAGTGAGTTTGCCTCTGGATGTTCAACTGGACCAGCAACAACAAACAAAAGCCAACAACATCCTCCGTTCCGGGTTGATCTGCAACGTCCTAGACTTGGTAAATGTATCTGGTCTGGACGGTCCAGACAGCGGCTCAGAGAGCTGCAAATCGCTCTGGAGCCAGAGCCTTCCTTCGCCTGCGCCATACGGAAGCTCCCTCAGTATCTCGAGCTCCACCACTTGCTTTCGTCTTTGACATCGTGCGCATGCATTACTCTAGTCCAAGCTCAAGTCTCATGCAACTGGTCATGTAGGATGGCGTCCTCATTAGAGGTCCAAACGTATTGCCATCAGCGCAAGAGGCCCTTAAAACGCTTCAAGGGAACAATCGCTTTGGAATGTATGCCCCACATTTTACCTACCAAGCGCTGACAGAAAGTTAACGCGCTTTCTGCTAGGAAGATACCCTACATCTTGGTTAGTGAAACGCGTCATCATCATATGTCTACCAGGCTCAAGCAGAATAGCTCACCAATGGTGGCGGAGTGTCCGAGGCTGAAAGGTCGGAGCGTCTAACGCGTAAGCTTGGCGTCCCAGTAGGTGGAACCGCCAACTCACTTGTTTGAGGAGCATCCCTCACGCACCCTTCCGGCAGATCAAGGAAAGCCAGTACATACAGGCACATACCATCCTTAAGAATCACGCGCGAGAGTACGCGGATAAACCCGTCCTTGTTCTAGGTGGTAAGCTGGACAAGGTGCGCAAGGTCGCTGAGAGGTACCGCTTTCTGTTTCTGTCTAAATCCAATGGACTCTGACGCCGTACCATAGCTACGGCTTTCAGAAGGTCTACACTTCGTTAGACATTCTAGCATGGAATCCCGCGTTCGTACCTTTATCTGCTCCTGCCGGGAGCCTGTGCTGAAAAGCCGTCCCGTTCTCAGAGTGTGGCCATTCCACCAACTGACCGAAGCCGAGCGAGCAGCCACGAAGGTAAATATGATTACCTTCCTGGAAGACGGGAAGGCGTTTATGCCCCACAGATCGCAGATTTCTCCAAGGTGCCCATATCGGCCGCCTTCGTCTTTCATGATCCCAGAAATTGGGCCCTTGACGGTATGTAAGTTGCGGTTTCTTTTCCCTTGCGGAACTTACTCGTTTGTGCTCGTCAACAGTGCAAATCCTTTGCGACATCGTCCAGTCAGGTGGCATCGTGGGTGGTCCTCCTGTCCCCGCCGACTCTCGCACGAACCCAGTCAACCTCATATTTTGCAATCCCGACCTCCTTTGGAAGTCTGACTTCGAGCAGCCAAGAATCGGCCAGGGTGGGTTCAAAGAGGCATTCCAAGCTGTCCACACCGTAGGTCCAGTTTGACCACCTCCCGAATCCTTGGGTTAATGCCAGCCAGGCTTTGACAGGCGAACCGTATACCCATGTTCAATATGGCAAACCTTCGAAGGCGACCTACGACTTTGCCCGAGAGGTCATTGCCAACCATTTCCACGAAGAATATGGGCTCCGAGAAGCACCATCTCAGCTGTAAGTTCTGTTCGAGCTTTCATAATTCCAAATAAACATTACCATGCACGCAGATACATGATTGGCGATAATCCCGAATCAGGTCAGTATTCCTAGTCCCGATGCGCTGTTACTTGGCTGACTTACTGTATTGGCAGACATTGCTGGCGCAAATGCGGCGAAATGGGATTCTGTCCTAGTCAAGACGGGAGTGTACGACCCCAAACGCGGAGCACCAACACACGAACCCACTTACATCGCTGAAGATGTCAACGAGGCTGTAAATTGGGCCATCGAACGCGAATATCTCCGATATATTGCAAGCACAAATAGAGACGACTCTAAGGCCTAATGAATCGCCGCATATCTTTATTGGACGCAGCCTTCCTTCCTAGACCGTCTAGACGGACCTCGAGCACCAAGTAAATCTATATTGCATTCAGTAACGACGTGGTATGGACAGGTGTGATAGCGGGTCTCTTTCAATCAAACCTTGCAGTGGCTGCTAAATGGGTGTCAGGCACATCCAGGTCCGTTCTGAAGGCAACCATGTATAGCCATAGCAGGCATGCCATGGTAGGCGTCAATCAACATCAACCCCCACTTGACGGATCGCAAGTTACCCCCCTCATCCTTTTCAGCTTGTAACCGCCCTTTATCTACGCGAAGGCAGCCCATGACTACTGCTCATATGTCCGTTTGCAAACCATATCAGCAACGAGGCAGATGTAACCGGCGTTCAAGTTCCAACGGACTCGGAGAGATACAGTTGGACATCAATTCTGCACACTTCTGGACAGGCCTGAAGAATATTGGAATATGATTTGATATATATTCAGCAATATCGAATCGGTGTCCGGTGTCTAGCATACTATTGAGTGACCGGGTACGTAGAGCGTGAAGATCGCAGCCACTAGATCCGTTGGGCAAGGGCAAAAGCTATCGACATCCTGCTCGGTAGAGGAGGCGTATCCGGGCTCCAGTGAGAACTCATCGGAGCCATATAGACCCCCTCTCTAGCGCTGTACATACTAGCCATGCTATCGCGGTTATAATCATGGATGGTAAGGGTGGGGGGTCGCTTTGTCTGTCGCTTTCCAGGAGACGAGCGGAGGACGTTCGTTTCGGGCGCGAATTTGACTGTCTTTGAGTCTCCCTTCTCCGCCCTGTCTTGGGAGGGTCCGAAAGAGGAGCCTCGTGAACTGGGTACGAGGTACCAACCACCAATTCGTAAGGAGGACAGAGGAAGGATGTGGCGGCTGGTGGCGAACAATATAACCGTCATAATTCCTGATAGTAGATAGACAGCGTTCCTTTCAAGACGGGGTTAAAAAGGGTTGGTCACAGGAATGTTGCAAAATGAGCTCACGCAAAGATAGACCACTCAAAGGTGATGGGCTTCCCGGACCATTTCACGAACTGGACTACGGCAAGGGGCATAAAAAGAGCCGCGAATGTGACCTATCAAATCGTAAGAATTTCAAAATGGTGAAGTGAATGGTATTGTTGATGCTCACGGGGTACCTAGTAGGCAGAAAGTGAGATAGTGAATTTTGTGAGATGTAAGGGGACTCACGAAAGGATTTGCTGAGCTGCATGCTTTGTCGGATCGCTTGAAAGGGCTTTCCCGCTGGTGCGCTGGAAAGAAAGCCTCCAACCATCACGCACCAAGTTACCTCGAACGCGTAGGAAGGTTAGCGAGCACAAGATGATGCTTAGGAATGCGCCAGTGACCATCTAACGTTGATTAGAAGCCTGATAGGTATGCAGGCAAGCAGAAGCGCTTACGACGCTGTACAAATGTCTGCGAAGGAACGCGTCAGCTCTATGAATGTGACACAGAGGGCTTAACGTACGCAATCTGGTGGGACGATCGTGCGACTCCACACCACTGTCCAACAATGCCATCTTTGAAGAATGAGTATCATGACTATCTTCTGACTTTTGCAGGTACGCACAGAAAGGAACTTCAGGCGAGCCAGCCAAAAATGCGCCAGAGCCAACGACAACGAAGATGATTATCCAACCAGAGGCCAGGAGGGTGATCATCACGAGCTTTACCATCCTGAGATCGAGGAAAGAAACGCAGAATGCATGGATTGCCATAATCTGAAGTAAAGTTTAGCCATCCAAGAGCATGATACCAAGGTATACGCCTACCGTGGTCCATACGGCAATTCCAACATCAGCGGTATGCTTCAAGGCTCCTGAAAAGAGTTGTTAGATGCCAGGGTGTCAAGTCGTTGAATATGGCTGCCTACCTTGAGCAGTGCAAAGCGAACCCTGGGAAACAACCTTGTCTTGTATCCATTGGATGCTTAGACCAGTTCCAACGGCTGTACGGGGCATGAGTACGAGCACTATGATGACGCGGGTCTTGCCGCTCACATTGCAAAAGCCAACAAAGAAGCAAGCAGAGGAAATACGCAAACGCATGGCTTCGTACGAACAGAGAGCGATCCGCCGAATTCCTTGTATTGAAGACAGAGACCTGGAGCCATGACCATTAGCGTGCTCAAACCTTTGGCGTATGCCATTGCTAAACCTACGGTGATTGTCAGAAGCAATCCTACTATAGCCAGACCCGAGAGCAGAGACAGAGCAACCAGAATCTATGCAGCCGCAAATCGTTCAGCTAGGAGAGCGCTCAGAAGCCAACAAGCACGCACTGAGACGCCAGTAGTGTCAAGGCTAGACGCGAACGCAAGGGAAGGAACTGGCCCTTGGGATTCGATAGATTGAACTGGAATTGGTGCCATATCGTTCTAGCCAGTAGAATCGGTGTATGATTAGATACGACGATGGATCCTGCCTCGACGATGATGAGGAACCGGCCTCGAAAGCTTGGGGGAGCAGCAGCTGGGACGTGCAACGTCGAAGGATGCTGGTGGCTATTCAATAACCTGTCTCAACCCCGGCACCTCCCTGCAACCGACTCTGTTCAGCAGAACGCCGTGGGAACATTTCACACAGCCGAGTTTGATCGTCGTCTCGAGCACTGGATGATGAGCGCTTGAGCAGGTATTGACTGCAATTCCTCGGGCATGAAGGCGCACATATACTATTGGTTAATGTCTGATCGTTAATGAGCATGTCGGTCTTATAGTACAAATGGTCAGGGACTTATGAATGAAGGTTTGGGATGAAAGGGGTTGTGCTATATGAAATGAACAAGTCACAGCGCGCTAAAAGGAAATGCTATGAGCCACCACCCGCTGAGACTGTCGATGATATGTGGTTGCGACTTCTGCGAGAGTAATCCTCCAACTCGTACCCGGCGTACCCTCGTCCACGGTGATTCTTGACGGTTCTCTCCACGTGAACTTCAACGTCCGGGAATGTGACCCGGTGTTGAGAGGTGGTGGTGTTTACCCCACCAGCAGATCGTGTAAAGTCGACAGGAACACCTCGCTTGTTGTCCAAGTGTTCCCTGATGACGCGGCTAACATCTCTTGCAGAACCAATATGTTGGCTAATTGTTACTGCTTCATTGTAACTGCCCTCGTCTTCGCGCTCACGGGATGCATCTGGAGGCTGTGAGCTTCGAATGGTCAAGGAAACGTTGCCAGACGCACCGTATAGATGAATGAGCAAGCGTTGAGACATGATCCATGATACACAGTAACCTAGAGATGATCTATGGGTTGCATGTTCAGCTACGAATTGGCGGAGCTTGACAAGATCACAAACCCTGCAGTCTGGAGCGGTGGTAACGAGGGGTTAGTGCCAGACAGCCGAGTAACAGGAGGCACACGTACCTGGATCTCATTTGGTGTTTTGTAGAGGATAAGGTTCAGAACGTTGACGCCTGAAATTGGTGATCAAAACATTGCCGTCTGGCGAAGCCGTGTCATGTTACCTGTCAAAACCAAAAGGTATCCAAGGCCATCGTACAGCATCCTGATTCAAGCGTTAGGCTAGGCTGGCTTCCATGTACCTGAGAACCCTACATTCTGGTAACTTTCGCCATCCTTTCTTGATGTTAGCTAAAGTGAAAGAGAGGTTGACGGTGGCACTCACATCGTATTCTTCATGGCAAGTTTGTACCTGAGCAGATAGTATATCGACATCGTGGTTATGCATGCGTCGTATATGATTGAAATTGCATAGAAGACCCATGCTCCTAGCTGTTTGCCGTCGTTGCGTGCTTTGCAGCTGTACAAAGCGTTAGCAATATCGTCAAGATGAGAGCAACCTCTTTCTTACTTTCCCTGGTAAAGAAATCACGGAGATAAATCACGGCCCGCCGAATGTAACTGAGAAATCTACACTCACAGCGACTTCATCGAAGGACGCTAATTCAACTCCCTGTGAGCTGGTATTGGATGCAAAGTTAAATGATCCTTACGTGTTCGCTGATGAAGAGAGGCGACCCATTGCAGCTGAAGGGAAATGATAAGAAAAGGCCGCCTCGACACAGGCACGTAGGACTCACTACGACGACAGAGAAGTAAATAGTCAATAAGAACCAACCCACTTGTTTCGACCTCCGTGAAAGGTTGAAGGCGCTGAGTTTCGAAGGTGAGACCTGGAGTATGGACGATCCTGTTGAGCTTACCGAACGCCGAGTATCGCTTGGGACACCATGGCCTGGATAACTGCCTCGGGGTTGAGTGGTTTGAACAGTCATCTGGCGGTAGGAATCTACCTTTGAAAATCGGTGGAAGAAGGTAGAATTTCCTGCAACTCTCGACGGTAAATCCATCGTAGAAGAATCCGACCTGAACAAGGAGCGCAACTGGTTTAAAGTTCAGCGGGCGAAGAGAAAAGAGCAAGCACGCACGCTGCTAAGCACAAGAATGCAAACGCTACTGCACCTGAAGCGTATTGTCGAATAAGCTTCACTCTCCATGCTAACCCGAGGCAGCCTACCGAATGGCGACAAACAGAACGATCGATATGCTGTAAAACGAATGCTTCAACAGAAATTCCGTTTCAAAAAGCCAACTACACCGTACGTGAGGCGCCCACTTTGCCAGTGCTCTCGATAGAAACGGAACGACGTTGGCTGGGTTTCAAGGTAGCTAGATGAGGCGGTTATCAGCGGATGCCACCTACATCTCCACGACACAGAGTTAGTGCTCACTCATAAAGGGCTACTGCAAGAGAAGCTATCCGCATGTAAGCCGCGGTAGTATATCCGTCAGTCTTTGAGGCGTCCATCGCCAGCGAGGTCAATGGAGGGGCAAGGAGACAAGGGGCGTAAGCGGCGCGCAACAGCGCTCGCAACCGCTGTTTAGCAGTCTCAGAGGCGTCGGAGATGTGCAAGGCAAAAAGCAATCTGTCTAACACCGGCCTACCTGAGCTCTCAGCTATAATTACCCACCGCCCACTTGTCGTGTACGCCACCAGCTGCCCAGAAACGCATGAGCACGAGGTCGCAACTTGAAATGTCAAGTGATTTGTGAGCTTCGGACTGATAGTCAATCAAAGCGAATCAATGGTATGTATCAGGACGCTCACATGTGCTTCTTCGTGAGTGAGAATGGATGTTGAGATGATTTGTTCTACCTCATTTTCAAGAGACACGGGGTAGATGGCGGACCTACGGACTTGGGAAAGGCATTTTCTTCCCTTTCTGGGAATTCGTCGGACCTGCCATCAACGGATGGCCGTAGGGTCCACATGACCAAATCTCCCGCGAAATCACCAACAACAGAGAGAAGCAACAGCCGGGTTACCGTGATACGTTATAACTGAAGATGCGCGACAATGACGCAGGAACCGGAACGTTGATTTCGGCGTACGTAAAATTGGTTGGGAAGGTGTTCTGGCCCCAGGGCTGTGTTGTATCAGATCGACGGTTATCCATAAATGGGAAATCTCCGACATAACGTACGGGCGCCTGTCGCCCCCTTCCGCGAATTTCGAAAGCGAGAATAATGTTGCAACGGTCTGGTGAAATTCGCAGCTGGGTAAGCTCAGACTGGTTCAGGTGAGGCCCCTGCCCCCCGCCAACTCGTTCGGTTGTGTGATATGATATTCCAGCCGTCGCCAAGTGTCACCCATCATGACCACCTTGCTGACTGCGGAGCGTACGGGAGCCCACCACACGTGTCGGTAGCAAAAAAAAGTCGAAGTAGATCTACCGTTAGGGAGTCTTGGGAAGCCTCTTGTCGAGATTCTTGGCCACATTCTCCGGGGTATGGTCAGGTTGTCGGCCGCCATTGTGTCAGGAACCTCATAGGAAGGGACATCAGATTAGCAGCGCTCTGCGCAGTAGATGGGCATGGTCTCGAAAATAGGCAGAGACTCGGTACTGATCAGCTGGGGTGCTTGTCTTTTTGCCAAAGCGGTGCGACTTGCAGCCTGCATGGCTTAGCAGTGACTCAAGGCATCGTAACTAGAAGCTTCCATTTGTCGGTGAAGATTTGGAAGCGATGGAATAGAGCCGCCAACCTCGGAGAGGTCAGCGAGAATGAGTGATTGCGCTGACTGAAGAGTGGTCCAAATGCCCACCGCTCGTCAGCATCCCCGAGATCCCTGAGCATGGCATCCACACAGCACCACTGAAATGGTGTTCATCTTGGGGACATTGGCGAACTGTGTGTGTATTACGAGTAGCTATGGTAGGTGATCGGTGATATACCAGTATCGAGTTGAGGAGCTTTGGGGACGAGTCTATGTATGCAGAGGCGGTGGATCAAAGTGACAAGGTCAGTGTAACCATATGCAGAGTCCATTACACTCTTGATAAGTTAGGGAAACTAGAAAGGAATATTAAGTACGGGTCACCGTCTGAGATGAAGTAAGGTGTAATTGAACGATTCCAGCCCAGGTCGACTGCCTGCGTCGCTGCTCGCCTTCGCCTCCGTGTCCCATCCTGTCGTCTGATAGATTCATCTGTTGAGCCATCGCTATGGCCTTTTGACAGTACTGACGGAAGGCTATCGCACATATGAGCAAAGTTGACAAGATGCATGTCAAACAAACCACTTACATGTGAACCTTGCGTTCTGGTACTCGTTCCAAGCAAGGAGCATTATTGCGTGTATCGTTTCCAGGGAGGGCATGTGAGCGAGTGACGGGGCTAGGTTCTACAACGCAGGCGGTTAAGGGCGAGACTGAAGACGAGAGATGACCGGACGAACCCTTGCAACGTCGGAGTATGTCTCGGCAACAGTGTGAAGACCTCGAACAGCCAGCTCGGGAATATTAGAGTATCTGTCGAAGAATGACAAGCGATTAGAACAGCAGTAGCGCAAAAGGCAAGGATACGCACTTGCATGCCATCGAGGCAATGGCGTTGGCAATGACAGGAGATAGGCGGTTCTCCCAACATTCGGACATTACTTGGTCGTAGGTTATAAAGCTGTATTGGGGATAGTGCTCGAAGAAGAGCTGAATAAAGTGTTGCAATAAGGTAGGGTGGGGGAACTGGGATCGCTCGGGATCGAATAGTTGCAACTGGCGGTAGTCAGGTTGCGTGGATAATCGTTGATTATGAGGATGCTGGAGTACTGGGGAGGCAGATGGCACATAGTTGTTGTTGTAACCGTAGGCACCGCTGTTGCTGCGCGAATGAAATGTGGGAGGTATCGATGATGGATGGACGCCATGTCTATGCCAAAAGTGGTGTTGTCAGGACACGCTGAGGAGCTCAAAGGGCAAAAAAAAGGCAAACCTATAGCCGTCCCCCCTACGCGGGTCTGGGTTGTACGGATACCGACCATTTGGCTCGCTTTCAGGCGAGACCATGCCACTGGCTTTTGGCGAATGAGAGTTGGACCGGGGATTCGAATTTGAAAGGGCGGGACTAGAAGAACTGGATGCAACAGAGAAGCCGTCGAGACCAGCCGAGCCATCCTGCCTGTTTCCGATGGTCAGCAAAGGTGCTGGGCAGCAGGGGGAAGGGTGTTGAACAGACCTAGGGTCACTAGGGCTGTAGCCGGAGGTCACGGAAGGTCCTGCAATTGCCCTACTCCTCTCTGCAAAATAGCGTTCTCTATCCTTGAAGCGACACTGGATCTTTGCTGCTTTGCAAGCCTCGCATTTTGCCTCTGGAGATGGCTGGAGACATTTGATTTTCTTTAGACGACTTGTAGGGGTGAGTGTAAGCGGACTGTTGCCGGGCAGTGGGCAGAACTGACTGACCAATTATCACAAGAAGTGACTAGCCTAGGACGTTTCTTGTGAGTTGTATTAGTCTGAGGGGATTCTATGATAAACTGGAATTGGTCGTCCATGAGGGAGAGGAAAGGTGCAAAGCCAGGATGACGGAAAAATAGGTGGCTTTTTATCACAGCCGTTATATGATGAGCGTCCGCTGCCAGTCAAGGCAAACTGACTGGTTCGCGTCACCATCGTCCGATCCATCAAACCGATCTGGAAGCAAAACACTTTTTCGGCCTCCATGCCGGGTCTCTCCCGCGTGTCATTCCACTGAAACGCATCTCCCAACACGTGGTGGATTACGCCGCGGTCGAACCCTCCTCCCAGGAACACTTTTCAGGACCATACTACCTACCTTAGAGCGCGTGGCGGCTCAAAAAAGAAGCCCTCCCTTTGCTTGATTCTGTCAAAGGATCGGCAACAGGCCTTGTTTTCATTCTCTGTCTATACACTCAGTCTCTTCACCCCAGTACCCTATTTATAACGTTTCTAGCCATTACGACCCGGGGTGCTCGGATGAAAGACTCGTGGTCGAAGCCCTGACTACAACGAGATTGGCCTGTTCTCGCTTCCAGGCGAGAGCGACGGCCTCGATCGTCCAGCAACCTGTACGAGAATCAACCTTCAACCCTTTCATCTTGCCATGCCATCCATACGAACCTCATCAGCGTCTTCCGATTGAGATATACCCGTTAGACGTGCCCTCTCCTCAGCGTCACCGTCTTCATCAAGCTCAGAAATAGGATTGCCATGGGCGTCAAGAGGGACACTGGATGACATTGACTTGCTGTACTTGTGGTAGGTGAACAGCCCGATGCCTATGAAAATGGTCAATGCCCCGTTCGACAACTCGAGTGTTCCGGATCCATACCGCAAAATGTGATGGCCACACCAGTCATGTTAAGTGGCGTCAACTTGTCGCCAAAGAACCACGCCGAAAGCGTAATTGTACTGACTTCTTTGGCGATTCCGGCGATGGACATGGGAACTACACCCGTGCGTTGGATAATGCTGTATACCACGTTAGACGCCAGGATCCAGGTTTGGGCAAAAGCCACTGACTAGAATTCACTGAGCACCATGCAAAAGGCTATGGCACCGGGGGCAGTTAAGCAAAATACAGTCAAGGCTGTCTGCCCAAGGCCTTGGAAGAATTTGGTAGAGAAGAGCGTTGACCATCCTTCGATTGCAATACTAGCGATGGCCAGCGTCAGGCCCATAGACGGAGCCAGCCAGTATATCGTTGCTGCGGGATTGTCCAGCCCCATCTTCTTGTCCTTGAGCAGAACTTGGGTCAAGCTCCATCGGAGACCTCCAAGTGCACTCGCAGAGATCACCATAAGAAACCCCTGGAGAACGAAGCTAGCCTCTGTTGCGACCATAAGGATCACTCCGCAAAAGATGAGGGTTATGACCCCAACCAGTCGCCACGAGAAGCGCTCTAGTCGGAAGAGAAACGCAAATAGCAGGACAAATATTAGCGATGATGATTTGCACATGGCTACAAGGACGGCGGTCAAACCATGGTCACAGAGACGGAGTGGAGATGCAACATACTATAAAAAGAGAGCGTGATGAATTTCAAAGAGAGGTTCGATAGTCCGATGTCCATGCCAGTTGCAACAGCCGTCGGTGCTGCTTTTGTCCTGATAAGCTCAGATTCAGTTTGGATTGCGACCAAGACGGGTGCTCGCGAATGAAGCACAGGTTCGTTCATTCGAAGAGTTACTCACCCGTAATCTCGAGGTGAGGGGTCGTGTTTAGGTCGGAAACGTTTCGGCCACATGAAGCGAAGGACGGCGGCAAGAAGGAATTGCACAAACATGTGCACGGTGGTCACGAAGAGGGGTGCAGGAAAGCCATAGTATTGTGGGGAGAACATCCATTTGTTGTATACAGACAGCAGAGTTGCGAAGAGGAACCTAGAGCGCTTATCTGGTCAGCCCCAGAAGGGAAGACTACAGGGGTTGGATTGGCAGACCATGAGGCAATAAATAGCATGTTGACGATAGCGTTTCTCCACCAGACACGTTTCTTCTCCTTCAGGGAAGCCAGATGAACACCCTCCTGCGCAACAAGAGGCTCTTCATCGTCCTCATAGCGCCGGTCTGTCTGACTCGCAACGAGGGCATACTCCTCCACGTTAGTGCGACTTTGGTCCATGATCCATCGGGTGTTCGTCAAAAGACTGTAATTGCGGAAGCTAGGAGAGGGAACGATGTGGATTGGTGCTCATTACGCTGGCGATGTCCAGCGCTGGCTGATCTTGCTTTGCCACCACCATTGATGGCAAACAACGCGCTCATCCAACTACGTTCGTGTCGAACAGAAGCACATTGCAGTAGTACAAACTTTGCGGGGCGTTCCAACTAATCCATTCACAAAAGCAAATTCTGAACGTCAGGGTTAGCACGTCTCACAGGAATCAGATTGCGCTTTGCCTCTAATCTCTGCTCGCTAGAGCAACGCTCCGGCCCTGCGTGTTCCAGACCAAAACCGAAAGTATTCCCAAGGTATGACCCCTGAAGAAACCCAGATTTGAAAGGAACTATGGTATATCATCGGAGGCTGCAGCTTCTCGCGTAAGTATAACAATCGCACCCTAGCAATACCACGGCTGCCGGACTTTGTCAGATCCTCCGATGCTTTATGCCATCGGCTATATGCTGCCACGAACTCCCAGAACTTCCCATGCAGTCTTCTGTGGAAGTGGTCCGAATAGGTGTGCACCAGAAGCTGACCGTTTCTCGTAGAGGAGAAGCTGCGATCATTCCAGCTAAGCAACGGTTTGCGACTGTCGCGGTTGGCAGGGTTCTTGTGAAGTCTTGCGCGAAGTCCAAATTCCTGGGCTGATATTGAGAATAAATCGAGACATGAGATTGGGTTTCTATTAAAGCCCAGACCCACATCAAACTCTTCGTTTCAAGAAAGGAGTGACTGAGGTGGTACCTTTGCCATCTGTGCTCCCACAACGAGAATGATGAGGGTATAGGTGACGACAGCTGCGGGCGGTCATGACTGGCATTTGTTACGCTTAACCGTAGATAGACATGATGGGAGTTCGTAGCGACGGCCCTCGCCGCCGGGTCGGTCGCCAGGGATGACTGAGCAAACCTGGAGTGGGAACGGCATGCGAAGGTCATCTCAAATGGTCGCTTCTGGTTTCGCCTCTGAGCCTTCTCCTGGCGGGGTCTTTGCAGGTGCATTGAGATGCTTTGGGTCTCTCCTACCAGTCAAAAAAGCATCGTTGCATTCAGACACGTCGCAAGGAACCAGGAACAAGCCTAAGGAACCCACCAAGTCCGCCAGTGATCAAACTGTTTCTGTTGCAAATAGTCCCGCAAGAATTCATCTTTCTTCATATCTGCCCTGAATTGAGCGTTCTGAAGAAGTTCCAAGTGATGCAAAGCGTGTGGGTAACTGGCAATAGAGATCAGGTGAGCAAGATGAGATGATTGTCATCTCAGAGAAACACACTGAATGAATCGTGCATAGTCCTTCTCCTTCCAATAAAGGAGATACTTGAGATAGTTGACAAATGCAGGTTTCTCAAAGATGTTCTGTTGGGCCAGAGAATGGAGGTAATATGGATTTGCCAGAGCCTGGACAAACTCCAGCTCGAGCTCGAAGCGGGCGCGGTTGACCGCCTTTGGATCGGCTGGAGCAGTGTTGGCAGGCGTATGACTGGGCTGGACAGACATGAGTAATTCAACGCTGGTCGTGTGAGAGATTCCTGGTTCCTAGCATTGAATTGGGATCATTCAAGGACAAAGGAGGACGAGGCAGCAAGACAAACGCCCAGGGCGGCAAAGGCCAGATCAATTGATGTTCTCACACTCAACGCGTCATGCAGATTCGATTGAGCGCTTTTGGCATTCAAGTTCTTGTCAATCTCCACCACTGATAAAATGGCCGACGACGACAGCAGCAGTGGGTGGCAGCTCACCGAATCGGATCCGGGCGTATTCAGGTGCAGTTCATGTGAATAATGAGCCCTACTTGTCCTTTCTTACCCCACGATCCCAGCGAATTGTTAAAGACCTTAGGAGTGCCATACATTGTCGATGATCTTTACTCTTTAGAGGCCGATTCACTGGCAGCTCTCAAGCCTATACATGCCCTCATCTTCTTGTTCAAGTGGGTCGCTCCCAAAGACTCAGAGGGAAAAGCGGGGACGGATGACCCTGACTTTCCTGGATTCTTCGCTCAGCAAGTGGTCAATAATGCCTGTGCGACTCTGGCTGTCCTGAATGCTCTCGGCAACATCCCCTCCCTTCCGAGTGGCCCTCAGCTTCAGGAGTTGCTGAGTTTTACGACAGGCATGGACTCCCAAACTCGCGGTTTGGTTATCACGAGTGCCGACTGGCTAAGGGAAGCTCACAATGCTCTATCGCCGCCAAGTGCTATCTCACTGGATGGACTGGAGCTTCCTAGAAAATCTGAAGACGCGTACCACTTCGTCGTATACCTCCCCTCGATGGGAGCAGTGTATGAACTCGATGGCCTGAAGCCCCATGCTGTTCGACATGGTGCCTACCAAGAGAGTGGAGAAGGTTGGTTAAAGACGGCAAGGTAGCCTGCGTGCTTATTGTCACTTTGAGAACATTTCATTAACAACATCCCTCAGGGAAGTCATTGAAGCCCGGATAAACACCTATCCCATGGGAGCGGTAAGAGCAATATTTTCTCCAAGGTTAGCTCGTGGCTGATGGATCTTAGCTCGAATTTAGCTTGCTGGCCGTTCGTGACGATCCCCTACCAAGACTTCAAGATCAACTTCAGAAGGCACAGAGTGCCGGAAACTCCGCTATCGAGCACGACCTGTTGGCACGAATTGCCAACGAAAACGCGAAGCGCGAAAACTGGGCGGTGAGCAATTTCGTCTCTGGGCTTTGACCGCATTTAATTCCGCTTTTAGTTCGAGAATGCCTTGCGCAGACACAACCATGTCAGCCTAGTGCACGGCCTACTCGCTGCTCTCGCAAAGATTGGCAAGCTTGCGCCTGCTCAGGCGAAGGCGAAAGAGGTCATGAAGGAAAAGATTAAAAAGAGGAAAGAATCTGGAGAAGCTATGGATGAAGACTAACTGATTAGATTAACGTTCCCCAAGCCAATCCATCTTTGCCACATATCAACTGATTGCGTTTCTATGCATGAATGTTTTGCTGGTTGCTGTTGTCCTTTTCCGGCAACCCACATGTCTGAAGGGGTAATCGCTATAATTGAAGACAAGGCCGTCGATGATATGACGTTGACTCTGTATCCTTCAGCTGCTTCGCCTTGGTTTGGACTCCAGTAGTGGCTCGGAATGGGATAGAATGGTGTTGCATAATCTAATCTTATCGCACAATGCTCCCGCTTTCAACATGGGTGCCTGTTTGGGCTTAGTGTCGGCGGCTTTATCGTCGATTGACCGCACGCGTCCACGACCCATATACCCCCAACATCCTAACCTTCCTTTCGTTATACCATTGTGATACCCTCAAAACTCTCCTTCACAACTGTCCTTGATATCTGGTCATGTCATCGACAAGTAATGGTCATGTCGTCCCTGCATTGAAGTTAAACTCGGCTTCACTCCAAGGGCCTCATGTTGGCTCAGGTCAAGCTTCTCCTCGCACCTCAACAAGGCCCGGAACTACACCCATGAGCCCAAGGTCATCAACGCAGCCCAGCCACTCGAGACCAAGAACCGCAAGCGGCAAGGACTCGAGCCAACCCAACGAAGCAAAATGGGGCTCCAACTTCTGGGTTACATTGGTTGATCCTCAGGTTTGTCTCTCAGCTTCCTTCGTGGTCCAAGGCTCATTTACCTCCAAAAAGACGCAAACATCGTTCTACGCGTGTCCAGCGACTGGCCAGGTCAGCTGGGACCCTCCTGCGGGACATTTCGTGTAAGCAATGCCTCTTATTTCCTTCTCGTTAATGATCCAAACGCGATCGGCGGATATAGACTACCTCCTAGTAACGAAGGGGAGTGGTGGGAGCTCGCCGACGATTCACGAGGCGGAATGCCCTACTACTACCATACAAAGACTGGGGAGACAGTCTGGGAGAAGCCCTCTGCGTTCGTGATCCCGCTTGGGATATTGCAGGTAGGTTGGCTTTTCAGCCTCATTACTTCCTTCATCTCATTGTGGCGTAATCCCAGAACACGGCCTTAGCACGACGTCTCTCGCAAATTGATCGCACATCTAAAAATCTGAGTGCAATTCCGGTGGTAGGCTTTGGTATGGATGGCAGCGTGACAGCGCTTCTAACACATTGACAGGATCAATCGCCTGGTGACAAACCATCTTTACAGCAGTCAAGTCGTGCGTATGGTCAAAGACACTCCGTACGGAGGAGCGTTTCTGAACAGCACGGTAGTCGACTTGAGCCGATTCCCCAGTCCCCATACGTGACGGAAAATTCTGCGCCTCCATCGCCTTCTTCCAGCAAATTCAAATTGGGAGTAGATGATTTCACGCGTTCCGGGTCTTCATCCAAGGCCAAGAAGGAAGGAAGCCATGCCAAAACAAGCAGGTCAAGATCTTCCACTGTCACGTCGCACCGGCTGCAAGCACCGCAAAGCCTTGATGCTGCCCTTGAAAAGATTAATGTCCCACAGTCAGAAAACGGCGTACCTACATCCCCTTCATTCAAGGATAGCGGTTATCTCAGTGAATCGACCCGCAGTCACAGATCTGGTTCCACCCCCTCTCATTCACCTCCAGCATCGCCTCAAATAACTGCCTCGAGGCCAATGGCGTCTCCCTTAGCTACAGGTCCAACGGTCGGTGGTAAACCCATTAGCTCACCAATTCTTAACCATGGTGAGGCTTAGTTTTATCCCTATCTACGTGGTCTAACGGGTTGCGAAACACAAGCGGCCACCTTACAAATGAGTCCTGTGAAGAACAGGGCATCGTCTCGCCCCATTGCCGTGGTTCCGAAGATTAACATCGGGCATTCCGACTCAATTCCTTCACGAACATCTCTTAGTTCAGGGTACGTCAATACAGACTGATAGCCCCTGTGTTTCATTCAAGAGCTAATACTTGTGCACAGAAGTCACCCGGTTCTGCCCCAGGATCTGGTGTCTGACATCCAGCTATTTTCGGAGTCGGAATACGCGAAGCAGTATTTTTCAACACATAGGAGTGGGTTTATATTCAAGAGGAAGATCCCTATGGAGCAACTCATGACATGGCAGAAGGTATGCACACTTTCACCTGATTTTCAGAATCCAGATCATGAACTTTGCCCGCAAATAGGCCCCCCTGACTGCACCGTTGCTGGTCCTAAATCGCACCCTGCACAAGGATGCTGTGAAAGTTTTCAAGATCATTCAGTTCATCATGGGCGATCGGGAAAGGGAGAAACCCGCCGGCATGAGGCTGCAGTCAGAGGTTCCATCGGCAGGACATGGAAACGGTACCTCGGCTTCTTTGGCCAACCCATCGGGTCCCCTTCTAGACCAGCAGCGGTGGGTTGTTGGGGAAGGCCTTACTCATGGCGAATTACGGGATGAGATCTACTGCCAACTCATGAAACAGCTTACCGGCAACCCAAGCCCGTGAGTGCTACGGGCTCGGTACTTTGACGACGTAACTCACTTGCCTGTTGTAGGGAAAGCGTTTTCAGAGGGTGGCAATTCCTTTGCGTGCTACTTCTGACGTTCCCGCCGTCGAAGGACTTCGAAACCTACCTCCAGGCGTTCATCCAGAAGCACAGTGCCCATCAAGAAGGTAGGATCGACGTTATCGCTAAATACTGCTTGCGGCGACTTTCCGCTATCTCGCAGAAGGGGCCACGAGGGAAGCCGCCGTCAATTCAAGAGATTGAGACTGCATCAGTGAGTCGGCTTCCATTCACCAGCCCTTGTGCGGCGATTGATAGTGCTTTTCTTTAGGATGCCGCATTCAATCCATCGACGTTCGGCGAGTCACTTGACGCCATTGTGCGCCTTCAAGAACGGAACTATCCTCATCAGAAAGTACCCATCATTCTTCCCTTCCTAGCGGACGGCATACTGGCTTTAGGAGGCCCCAGGGTCGAAGGCATCTTTCGCGTTCCAGGAGACAGCGATTCTGTCTCTGAGCTAAAGCTCCGCATTGATCGAGGGTACTACACGCTCGACTCCATGGACGATCCACATGTCCTGGCATCACTACTGAAACTCTGGCTCCGTGAACTATGCGATCCTGTCGTACCCTCGGAAATGTACAACGAGTGCATCATGGGAGCGCAGGACCCAGATGTTTGCGTTTCGATCATTCACCGGCTCCCTACTATCAACCGCCGAGTCCTCTTATTCGTTGTTAGCTTCATGCAGATCTTCCTGGACGAAAAGACGCAAAGCATAACAAAGATGACACCTGCCAACCTGGCCTTGGTGATGGCCCCTAACCTTTTGCGTTGCACGTCCGACTCGATGTCGGTTGTTTTCACGAATGCTCAGTGAGTTCTTCTTAGATCTGCCACGAGCAATGCTCATCCTCGCCGCAGATATGAACAAATATTTGTCTACAATCTACTACTACATCTCAGGTGCGATGAAGTTGACCCAAGCTACCGGCCGGTTCATGGGCTTGGGGCGGCTAGTCGAGGGAAGTCAGGCCAAAGCAGAACCCGATGAGCACGTCTACCCGCAGGACTTTTATCTTACTTTTATCTTTTAAACTACTGTCGCTTAATGTGCTTCTTGCCCATTACTGTTTTGCATATTGTAGGGTTTGTGTACGATACTTGCTGTACATGCTATGATACTACGAAGGGGCTTTCGTCGAATCTGAGCGCTGTTACCAGGAGTCAAACTCGAGATGGCCAAGTTTAGAGTCGGTGGCTTGAACCTTCCAATCTCTTTGCTTGAACTTCTGCTTCGAAGGGCCAGCAGCTAGCAGCTGCATCAAGAGTTCAGAGATTGTGGTCAGATCAACGGTTGCCAGTTGGTCGCCTTCTGAACTACGATCGAGCCACAGTTTCCCTTCGTTTGCCTCTCTACATACTCGCTCCACGATCGCTTCGGTCCGCCGGTCCCCCCATATACCATTGGCCTTCATATCTTCCAATGTTGTCCGTATGGTTTTGAGATCCCGGAAAGAGTCCCACACAATTGCCAGAAGTTCATTGTAGGTCGCAGTGGTGCATCCATAGACGTACGACGTTACAGACTGGTATCGTGCCATCTTGAAGATGAAGAGGGCGAGATTGGGATCTGAGAATTGGTCGCAGGCTTGGCGCATCAGCTTTGGAACCATTTTCGAGTACACCAGAAGGGAAATAGCAGCTGTCGATTGCGAGGTTTTAGCTTTCTCCAAAGCCCCTTGAAGCTCGCCGAACACGTGAGCCCTTGCCCAACAGAGAAATTCTGCCTTCGTGCTAAAGTCGTCCATCTCTTGGACCAGCTGGTCCACCACAATGTCGGCTTCGGATGCTTTGAATTTAGCCCTCTTCATGATATCCTTAAGGCGGATGGGGTCCGCCTCTGCACCAAGAATATCATGAGCAAGTCTCTGCGCCTGCTCTTGTTTGGTAACAAAGACTTGGCTCAGAAGGCCCCGGAGGGTCTTGCGCTCGTGAGGCGTCATCGTCTGTCGCCGAGCAGGTGCTGTCGTCTTGGGGAGTGAGTGGTTGTCATCCAGTCCGTCAAACAGGTGGTCCCATGCGGATTCGTTGGGCGAGAAGATGGAACCTCCTCTTTCTGAGCTACCGTGAGCGCAACTTCAGTGTCACCTTCCTGAATTTGAGCTATGGAACCGACCTCGAAGATGACACGGCTCTGGAGCATGGAAACTGAGTTAGCGCGTTTCGTCGCTGGCAGAAAAGGCGCCTGGATTCTGGTACAGTCAGGTATCATAAAAGGCGAATAAGAAGACACTGTACCTTGGAGCCGTAATGTGGTGTAGCACAGGCGCTGAGCAGATCTCGACATGGCAAGCGCGACGAAGGAACACACGCAATATTGGGCGCGTTGGCAAACGGAGTTTGCCATCAAAAACTTCGGCCTCTTTAGTGGATGACGTCAAGTGTCGATGAACGAAGGCATGCAATAAGTGGTAGGCAAGGTCGTAAGTAAATGGTAGTGGTACATGATAAAAACGGAACACAGATCACAAGCAAATGGTATCGTGTTTACTCCCGTGCAGCCAAAGAAATTCGCAGAGGAAGATTCTCGCCCTTCAGCTGCTCCCCTTCCAACGTCGGAAGCATTACCAGGCATGCCTCTCGTCGCAGCCGTTGAAGATCAGGGGTGGGTGACAGTTCAAAGTTATTAATAACCTCTACGGTCAATGAAAGGACTTCGTAAAGGGCGAAGCGCCAGCCAATGCAGGTCCTGTTGCCGCCGGCGAAAGTCAACCTGCGATGGAGAACAAAGTCAGAGTGATGATGGCCGTCAAGTCGGAAACACATACAGATTACCGTAGACACCGACTGTCGGTCCCTTCTTGTCCTTTTGGTCAAGCCAACGATCGGGGTTGTATTCGTGAGCGTCTTCACCGAATATTTCTTCGTTCCTGACGGCCTTCTCAACTACCCATGCAGAGTCAAGGGATAATGGCGCTTACCTGTTGTAGGCAGCGATGGACAAGATTATCTTCGTGCCTTTAGAAATAGGCAACTTGTCCGTAAGCTGGCCATCTGGCCCGGGAATAGGTTTTGAGAGAGGGATAACATCGTCGCGAGCCGCCTGGCGGTAGTTCTGATAGAGCGCAGGATGGAATCGCATCGATTCCTACGAGCAGAAGGTTACCGACAAGACACTTGCCGCGGAAGAGTGTGACAGACCTTGATCACAGCGTGAAGATATTGCATATTGTCGAGGTCGTTGGCAGTAAAATCGGAGCCGCCACGAGCGCGAATGGCCCGTTCGGTTTCACGAATTTCTTGTCGCAGCTTTTCCTGGACCTCAGGATGCCTTGCCAGCTCAAGCAGAACCCAGCACAGAGTCGTCGCGCTCGTTTCATGCCCAGCGAGAAGGATAGTCCTAGTGGGCGATTGAAGATTCGTCAGAACCTTCGTAGCTGCGTCACAGTAATGATCCGATACCTCATTTGCGCAAACATCTCTTCTTCGGTCAACTTGGTTTCTGCATTCTCGGATGCATTCGCTTTCACTGAAGGTCCTGGTTACACCGAGATGTTCGAAATCAAAGAAGTCGACGTACCGAGAAGGGATAGAATATCCTTATTGCCTTTTCCTTGGAGAAGCGCCTCCGCTTTGGAGTCGACGAGTTCTTTAGTGATGGCGTTGGCGAGGTCAGCTGTGTGCCTCGCATGCACTAGGTGTCTCTTCTGAGAGTACTTGGCCATCAGCTGCAGGTACCATATCGGTGCGACGGTCTGCATGAAGATAGTAGATGTCGATGGGGAACCGAGGGTATCTGACCTGAAGAACGGGTGTAAGACCGCGACTATTCGCCGCTCATCAGTTTATAGACCTACATTAGGCCGAGGTACGCTTCCATGAATTCGTTGTCGTTGTTTGCTAGTGCGCCGAAATGGTAATCGAACGCAGCTTTTGGAGATAAGATGGAGGGTTGTCAATGCTGCGGCATCATCAAGGGGTTATTGACAATACCTTCTCCGATGGAGTCCATCGTAGTCCGCGATAACCAATTGGCCACGTTGAGGATAGCTGATTGGTCCACCGAGCTTGCTAGGATGTCCGACCATTGTGCAGTGAGCTGAGGTGGGACAGTCAGTTTCTCCGGGAGCGACTCTCACGCACACGACGACGCACTTCACCTCCAACGCGACGGAAAATAGGCACATAAGACTTGGACTCAGGCACTGTTCATAACTGAGCAATCGAAGCGTCGAAAAGACATGATGTGTAGCGCACCTCCGAATCCAGGCAGCATGACCTTGCGCTGGCGCTTATGGATGTCGCCTACCGAAATTAAGAGTTTGCCAAGGGCCTAAGCAAAGATGGCGTACCATCGGCCCACAGGAGACCACGGCCCATCAGGACTCGAGATATTTCTGTCCTCTCTGGCCATTTGGGATACGCGTATCCTGACAAACCGGTAAGAGGCCAATGCAACTCGTCTCACAGTGAGCTTGCCTGAGGTGTGGACGATGTATTGCAAGGCTCTGGGATCAGCAACCCACAGTCGGTCTTCCTGTGCCTGGCATCAGCGTAAGCTCGGAGGGTTAGGACTCGACTTACCCCAAATGCGCCTTTGACACGCGCAATATCGCCGTATAGTTTCTGATATTTAAAGTCAGGGACGCCGGCCTGGCTCTGAAATATCTCTCGCAGATTCCCTGGACAATTGTCATGACGTCTGTACATCACCCAGGCTACCAACGGAAGCAGAACTGACCTAACCAGAAGGACTCGGGTTCAGGCCCAGGGACGTAGGCGATAGATATGCGAGCAAAGCGTTTGTAGAGCTTGTAAAGCAAGAGGGCGACCGTAGAGCCCACGGCTGCAGCCAACGACTAGAAGGAGAGGATCAGTATGAGGTGAACTGCCCAGAACGAGATGTTTACATTCTGGATACCAATCTCATTCAACAACCAGGTAGGGGAGAACCTAACCGGAGCGGACAGAAAGGTCGTGGTGTTGTCCATGACTGAATGAATCGAGGTCGTTTTTGGGTGGATGCCTGTCAATAAGAGGCCATCTATATAGGAGCAGAAGTCGGAGAAGGATCGAGTTAGATGTTCTCGTGGTATTTGACCGCAAGGATCGGGCATGGCTCCGTCTAAATACATCAAGCGTTTCATGTGACTTTGAAGGTGGAATGGGCAGCACGCCTTGTCACGTCCCTCCTGAGCATCGAGGTTCTTTCGCTAGAGAGAAGGCCGTTGGCGTTGAAGATCAGGGAGGGTGGGGATTGCACCATCGAATATAGCAAGAGGTGTTAAAACTGTTTATCCTGTAGCCCAGAGCGAAAGTCTTTCTGTTGACCGTGCCTGCCAGCAGAAGAAGGAGTCTGAAGGAACCATGAGGCAGGAAGAACATTTTTTCCAGGATGCTGAACAGAGTATTATCCCTCCAAGAAGGGACTTTGGATCGATAACCTGAGATGGTTGGCCATGTCTAGTGAAGCAAATGTTCCGGGCGCCGGTATGTCATGCTTCGGGCCCCGGATACGCCAGAGAGAGAGTCTGAATAGGCACGCCTATTATGATGTCCAAAGAAGCTCCCTATCCGTGAAGCGAGCGTCGGGGTCACGTGTATCACCTTATCCCTTTTCGTTCGCTGATGCGCTACGTGTTTTACTGGCTCCGCGGTATTGCTCCTCTTCTTCTTCACCATGCAGAGTCAGGGAGTTATGGAAGCTCCCTCTGCAGACACCAAGCATCCGCCTCATGCTAGTCAGGATATCGCCAAGGACTGCTTAACTTGCAGAGTTGTTGGCACGGGAACCTTTCTTGGTGTTGGAGGTTACGCCCTGTGGCAATCGCGAAGTGTGGCCCCCGGAACGCCAATGCAGAAGCGCTTCCTGGCTCTTATGGGCATAGGTACCGTCCCATATTACCTTCCCAATAAAGCAAGTTATTCATTCTCGTCTTATTCACACAGGCTTCCTCGCAGGAGGCGTCTTGCGGTGGACAAAATGTGAGTTTATTCTTCTACAGCTCACGAGCGTTGACACTGAAGCTGCCCGAACCCCCAGAGCTGCTTTCGAGTGACGGAAACCTGACTCGGGCAGTAAGGACATAGACGTAGTTATAGCTTCTTTACGAGTGGGTGAAGTTTGGCTTCCTCTTTTCTGCGAATGCGGCCATCCCTATGGGGCACGGAGCCGGTCAGTACGATCCTGCCAAAGCAACATGACCACATACCCTCTTTCTGATCGTTGGTGGCAAAGAGCCCGTGGAAGATCCTCCTCTCGAACCTCAAGCCTTCGCGAAGGTTCAACTCATACGCTGTTACGGCAAGCGTTTAATCAATCTTGTTTGGGGATCGAAATTAGGCAACTTGAAAAGACGCACCGGCATTCACAACTTCCTTTCCAGCTTGAACGGCAACCTGACTCTTGCTGGCAATTTGTTTTGCCACCTCAAGAGCTTCCTTAACCACTTGACCTTCACCGTCGCCAACCACTCTGCTGACGATTCCCCACCGTTCCGCTTCCTCGGCTGTGATCATTCGGCCCGTGAGGACCATCTCCATTGTTTTGGATTTGCCTATGATATGGGCAAGACGTTGAGAGCCTCCACCACCGGGAATAACACCCAAGTTTATTTCTGGTTGGCCAAATTTGGCGCTCGGCGATGCAAGGATGATATCGCACATCAACGCCAATTCGCACCCACCACCAAGCTAGTTGATCTCTCTCAGAACCGCGGTCGCAAAGAAGAGAGTTGCAATATCACATACCGCAAATCCGCTGACAGCACCAATCAGGGGCTTCCTCAAGCTGCAAAGTTCGGTCCAGTTCTCCAAGAAGTTGTTTCTGTACACGTCCGAGTCTGTTCAGAGTTAAATCACGGCATCCATCTGAGAGAACATGAGGTGACTTACAAGACTTGTCCTTCATCTCTTTGATATCAGCACCGGCTAAATTATACGGTTATCCCGTCATGAACTCGTCGTGAACGATACGAAAGCACGAACCAGCAAAGGCCTTCTCAGAACCAGTCAAGACCATAGCACTGATCGCATCGTCACGGTCAGCCTCGAGCAGAGCCTTGTTGAGCTCCTTGAACAAGGCGCTGTTCAACGCGTTCAGAGCTTTGGGACGATTGAGCGTCACCAGCAAGACATTGGGCTCCGGCCGGGAAACGAGAATGTTCTCGTATTGGCCTGCAGTTTCGGATGACATGAAGCGCGCACGGAAGACAAGATTAGCACGAGCTTGAATATGTGGAGCCCTGGAAGCTCTCGAAGGGAGATAGAATGCGGTCCTGGCGAGTCTTGAGGCCATGGTATTTGTACACAAGGAGTAGCTGATGCCATAGTTGCTACCTCGCCCATGCGATTCTGGTCCCATCAGTGTTCCGGGCCGCTATGTGACCATGATCCGAATCGGTATTAGGAGGATCAGAGTACTGAGCTCCTTGTGCAAGAAGTAGAGAAGCATTTCAATACCCAAGTCTTATTAAGTGTCAAGCAGCTGATTCTAAAGGAAGCTTGTCGCTGCAAAGAATGGGAGGATTTGCAGCCTTTCTTGGTCCCACTGCGGAATCGATGAGTGCTGCGCGAGAACAAGAGAAGGAAGTGTACTTGCAACGTTTGCGGACCAATAAACATCATTCTTGACGAGCTTTTCGACCTCATCTATACTCTCGGCCTCTACGATCAGGACGGATCCAACTGCCTGCCTGCGCCGAGTACCATTGTCGCCTTCAGTTCCCGGTGCAACAAGCATCCCTCCAACCTCTGGCACCCGGACATCCGTATCAGCGTCAAGGGACGATCTACTAGAAATGGTAGGACTACTCACTGACCGATTTGTTGAGGAAGGGCCCAATCTCGCATAGATGCTTCTCGCGAACAGAGTATCGACGATCCAGCGCCCCCGCGTCAGTACAATCTGGTGCCCAGATAATGTACTTGTAAAGCTTGCGGGCAGGATCTGACGCCTCTTTGGACATGCCGCGAGCTGTGATATAGAAACCTCTGGGGGCGGATCGAAAATACGAAGAGCGAAGAATAGCGCAGCTCATCTTCCACTCGATGCTGGCTGTTCGCGCTTTAAGTCCAATCTACCTGTAGTGACACCTTAAACCTCCAACTACAGCCGCACAAGAGAATAAGGACCTGCTCAGGTTCCGTGAGAATTCCGAAGCTCAGAGTAAGTCGTCGATTGAGTTGCAACTGTTAACAGCGGTGAAAGTCAAAGGCAAGGCGTAGACGGGACTGTCAGAGGAACGATCACAGCATTCTCGTGCCCCGATCAAGAAGCTTGGGGTTCAACGTTCAGCTCCGGCGAAAGGAGTTGTGCATATCCAGGTCCGCCTTACTCAATCAAGTATTAACAGACCAGAAGATCTACTTGGATCATATTCAGGCGATCGGGTGAGCCTGGCGCGAGGGAGCCAACTGGACAACCAAGGGTAGAATTCAGTATCTCTACTCCATACTACGGCAAAGGAGTCGCGTTGACGAAGGGCACGATGACGAGCTTCTCCGGGTCCCACTGCGGATGCAGCATAATCAGCACAGAGTTTCCATACTCAAGGGCAACAAGGGAAAAGTTACCACGCCAGAGGTGTAATAGATATCGTTTACGACCAACTGCTTCACTCTGTAAAACCCACAGAGTCAGCAAGGGCACATGTTAAGACTAGACAGGACTTCTCACTCCTCTAGAGATTCTGCCTCGAAGACGAAAACAGAACCGGTCATCTTCTTCTGTGCTGTTGGGGACTCGATGGATTCTGGTGTCAACATTGCGCCACCCAGTTCTGCATAGTTGGGGCTGGATGAGCCCAGCTCCAACCTGGGCTGTGTGTGCACTCACTGACTATTCCGGCAATGTTCCTTTCGTGTGCAGTTTCGAGATGCTTGGACCGAACGCTGAGGCGTTTCTCAAAGGTGCCTTCCTCGGTCTTGTCAGGCGCGTAGACCAGGAATCTGTGACGAGGAGCAGCAGCAGCGGTGGACATTCTCGAGATGTGATTCACGCGCAGTGATTGCCTGGTGCAAGTGTGAAGCTGACCAAGGACTGAGCGAAGCATCTTCTTATATGGCGGTGTGAGAAACGAGACTGTTGGCGGACCATCGAGGCCTGTGGCTGGCCATCAGCCTGAACTTTCACCACCACCACGAGGAAAGCTTAATGCCGGCAAGGCACCCCGAGAATTCAGTCCCTGGGGCCTGATTCCGAGCCCCATAGCATCCATTAGGAACCTAATGTGGGGTATGCAAATATGACTGCAAATATGGATCGTCGCAACTCGTTTAAACGACAAGACTCCATCAGCCAAATCGGAGCCCCTAGTCACTTGCTCCGTTTCCCCCATGAACAACTCTCAGTCGTTAGCCAGCGTTGAGGACGTGAAAGGACAGCCGTCTGCCTACGACGGCGAGTATCACGCTGGCTTTTGTGACGATGATGCCGACATCATCCTGGCATCCAAGGATTGCAAAGTTCTGTTCCGGACGCATTCATACACCCTCAAAAGGACTTCGGGATTCTTTCGCAGCATGTTCACCCTACCCTAGTGAGTAAACATCAATACTCCTCAGCGTTTTCTAAACGATGCTGTAGCTCCAAGTCGTGCTCCGAAGTCATCTACACGAACGACGAAGCAATCGTGCTTGAGCATCTTTTGCGAATGGTCGGCGGACTGCCTCTTTTACCAATCACTGGAGACGTTGTCGAATCTCTTCTCCATGCTGCCGAAGCTTATGAAATGCCTGGCCCGATCTCCATAATTCGCCTGGCAGTCACCAGTAGTCCTCTAGCGGACGACTCTCTGCGCATGTACACCATCTGCAGCCGCTATGAGTGGGAAGAAGAGCTGAGGTTCTTCTCAACCCGTTCTCTTGTGTTCAACCTACACGATTCCTCACATTTTGACGTGCTGCAGAGATTATCCTCTCATGCACTCCTCCGCTTGTTTGCTTTCCATCGCTCACGTCGAGAAAGGTATGTCAAATCTCCTTCTCTCAAGGGGCTTCCCGGTCTCATGCGGCTTGTCGCCAGATTACGCAGTCGGCTCAACGAACCCCCTTTTGTCACTGGGGGTGCAGCTGTTTGCATACAGTGTCAAGCACGCATCGAGTATCAGACATGGCGAGAGCTCAAGTATCGCATCATTTTCGAGATCGACGAGCGACCCCTGGGGGATACGATTGGCCATGGGCTGAACCTGTGGCCAGAGGCCATCGCCTGTTGGCAAGCACATTGTCCCAACACCCAGTGCCAGCGAAGGCTATATGACAAGTCAGAGTCGTTTCGAGCGATACAACAATGCATCGACGAGCTTCCCCTGACGGTTTGAGATTCAGTACGAGACAGCTTCATTGGCGGGACACACGATCGTATATATACCCTTAACTTATCGGGCAGAATAATGATAACCTTTTATTACTAGGCACGCTGTAGGCAGACACGATATACGCATGTATCACACAGGGCAATTCACGAGGCTTTTAAATACTGGAACAAGGACGCGCCGGGATGATGCTGGGCGTTGGTCGGAGATTGAACTCGCCACAAATGAACTACTAACCACTTTGACTTATATTACTACCACGATCATCTCTTGACATCCTGCATGCCTGCCACACGCTCTGGGGGCCCTTCGAAGCAGTCCCGAATGCCGTCAGGGTCAGCAAAGACCTCAAGGAAGGTCTCTTCTTCTGCACTCGACGACGACGTTATTAGCATTGGATCCAGCGAAGGGTCTTCCGGTACCATGTACCCCCAGCTGTCCCCCTCTGCACACTCTCTCGGCAACAACCATGCTCGCCCATCTCCAAGGGCAAAGTCGTCTTCACGGAGACCAGTCAACGTTACAGAGGTCATTGAAATCTCTTCCGATGACGATGAGCCAACCGCTCCGAGGCGGACACCAGCTGCCTCGTCGAGCTCTACAGTATCGGAACTACGAAGGCAAGTTAGGAAGCTGAGAGAGGTGCTTTTCGACTGGAACTCTGCCCGTGCCCTGTATCTGAACCAATACGACAGGAAAAAGACCGAATCAAGCTGGAAGCTCAAGTGCTTCATAACCAGCTTGATGCAAACCGTCAGAAGATTCGCTCTCTGGAAATTCAGAATACCCTTGGAGGGGACAAAATCGCCCTGGTAGGATTTGCCCATTTCCATCCCCATTCACTGATGCTCATGTCCGCGCCTATTCGAAGGACGAGACGGAGCTGGAGGATATCATCTCGTGCGCTGTCTGCACCACTACCATGTTCACTCCTTACATGTGAGTCAAGCAACGCTTTGTCCGACTACATTCCCACTGACTTTGCTCCCCTTAGCATTCCCGGCTGCGGCCACACCTTTTGTCAGACGTGTCTGACAGATTGGTTCGATGCGACGCTGAGAAACTTCATGACCAACCATCCTCATTATAATCCTAATCAGCTATACCAACCAGCGGTGGCGCACAATATTGCCCATGCGTTGGCTAATCCTCACGCAATGCTCGACCCACGCATAATGGCATTCGTGCAGGCGAATACTCTCCCCCGGCCGCAGTACACCTGCCCCGGTTGTCGGTCAGCAGTCAAGAGCCCACCCATCGAGAACTTTAGCATGAAGTCCCTCGCTCGGATGGTGGCAACCGCCAAGAAGGAACATATCCCGAACATCCCCCTACGTCCTCGGGATGGGTTATGGGATGGCTACTTCCCGCCAGCGTTGAGGCGCTAGTCTCGCAGCCCCCACGACCCTTCTGATGTATCTATCATGATCACTTTCTGTTCCCCCTTAACCCTTTTATTCAGATTCCTCTTATCATGCGATCCCAATGCATTCTTGTCCGTTCCGAGCGGTATTCTAGCTTTGCTATCGAGATTCCACTTGCATTCATCATCATTTAGTGTAATACACAGTCTATGAAGCGTACGCATACATGCCAATACATACATAACACATTACTGTAGCCGCCACTGTCAAATACGATACCGAACCATGAGATGGTTGAAGGATACAGTCCAAATAAGTCGGTCTTTACCGCTTTCTAGCGCCCCCTCTTGTCTTGCCAACTGCTATCGTTTGCGCGGTCGTCTTACCTGCTCTAGCACGAGTCGACCTGACTGGACCTTCAACGATTTGGATCTCATCGTCGTCGTCTTCATCCAGCTTGCGCTTGGAGCCACCAGTTGTCCTTGAGGTTGACGGCATGTCGTACTCCATGTTATCACTCATCGTTGTCGTTGATAGCCTCGAAGGGCTTTGCTGTTGCTTTCGCGACGTTGTGGATGCACGGCCAGAAGCTCTGGACCCGACGGACAACGCGGGTGAAGCTCTTGACAACGTCTCTGGCCTTGTGAGACTGGAGTGGAGGGAAGACGACGTAGTACTCAAGGTGTCGTCCAGCGTTGAATGTTGCAGGTGCATTGTGACATCTTCAGGATTGACCTCTATCCTGGTCTCTCGGAAATCCCTAGCAAACACGCTCTCGGACGACAACCCATCTTCAAAGGCTCGCAGATCGTGCAGCTTCTCCATATCTCCACCGGCAACATTATAGACGATGCTATCCCCTGTCAGCTGCGCTCCGAACGTCTCGAGTGAGAGCGACCCAGAGTTCTTCAACGATGTCTTGTGCTGGAGCCAGTCGCGCTGGCCTTCAGGACCGTCGAGATCTTGGCTTGGGTCGCCGAGGTTCTCTACCCATTCCCAAGGGCGGTCAGTCACTTGGCCCGTGACAACAAGCCCGCCTTGGGAATCATGATAGGCAGTGGAAAGGTTTGCGACTATGGGGGCTGGAGGACTTTGTCTGACCAGTGGAAGGAGTTGGGAGAGGTATTCAGCTGGCATGTTTGTAGGCAATGCGGATGCTGCGCCATCATGGTAGTATTTGAAAGGGTCATATGGGAGTGATTTTGGGTCGGGTGCCACCTCTGGAAGTGATGTGTGAGTGATGCAGAACGGTGTCAAGAACATAAACCGCTGACCATCATAAACCAGGAGCAGCGTATCGAACAGAATGGGGTAGACAGAATCGTCGGCGTGAGGCCCACTTCCGAAGTACTAAACATGCGTGTTAGCGTCGCGTCACAATTGCAAGTGATAAACGTACAATGACCACGCGGAAGAGCACCTTGCCCAGTTCGCTACCTACATCTCTCATGCCCTGTGTCCAGTTAGCCTCTCTGAAATTCAAAATGAATTGCAGCAATCGAACAAGAAGCACGAGGTTTTGGATCTGCTGCGAAATGCCTCCATCTTGTTCTTGGCCTAGGATCTCTTCAATGCGAGCGATCTTTGAGTGCAAAAGGCGAAGAAATTCTTCCTGTAGCGCCGCATCCAATGACAGATCATCCATTGAAGTCTCCCTGAAAGGAGCAGTGACATGGATCAAGATGCGCAGTAGCTCGCCCAATCGCTTGAGCGAATCCGCACATGTGGGTTCAGATGATCGCGAATCCGAAAGCATGTCCTTCATGAATTTTAGTCCGGCTTTGATAAACTACGGTGTCACTGTCAGCGGCGGTATTCGTCAGATATGGGAAACATGCCTTCATAGCAACTGTGGCATCTGCTCCTTTCGTCATCTCACCAACATAGTATGCTTCTTCGGCAGTCTTGGTGCTCTGGAAGAGCATAACCGTGAGTTTATCCAAATTGGTACTCGCAAAGGCGTGGGTGTTCTCTTGGCCAAGAGCTCGACCTAGTTGCTTGACCTGAAACTGCATTTGGATAGTCGTGGCAGCCAGCTTCCACGGGCTGAGTAGCGATGATACCTCAGGCCAGTCATCGATATCCCCATCTATGCGCGAATTAGCAAGGACGAAAGGAAGGAAGGCTGGAGGAAATACCTTCAACAGAGTCCCACAAGATCATCCGCAAGCCCGCAACAGCATCCTTCCTCAGGCTCTCATAGCTCGTGTCCACCAAGAACGGCGACGTCTCGAATGCTTGCCTAATCACGTCTAGGTTCCTATATGCACCCTGGCGGAACCTCCGGTGCTGGCACAATTCCCGTCGAAGCCCGGCAAATTGTCTCCCCAGATCTTCTGGAAGTAGGCCTGCGCTTTCAATGTAGATCAGCAATGGTATGGTGCCCACCAATGCCGAAAAGTGAGGCTCAGAATAGACCGTCTGTCGCCTTGTTCGAAGGCGCTGGACGTCAAACAAGTCACGGGGAAAAGTAGTTGCGGTCGTGACCTGATCTTCACTTCTTTTCCCAAGGAGGAGTTTGTGGAACAACGCCTGGGAGGCTGTTAGATACGCGAGCGTCGTTGGGTCGAGAGCGCCCGAGGAGGAAGCTGCTAGTTGACATGCTGGATAGACCAGCCCACTCAGGATGGTGGTCGTCGACAGCGCACCTTGAATGACGAGATAAAGCAGGATCGGTTCAAGGAGCAACCATGTACGTGGTTGAAGGAAGGGCATTTCGTTCCTCCCTGTAGCATTTAGCCAATCTAGAATATACCCGTCAAGGCCCACTGGAAGATGTTGGTCAACTTTGATGAGAAAGGTGGCATAGCGGAGGACGATGTCGCTGGCAGCGACGTCGTCCAAGGTGGAAGCAGTAGCAACGTTTTGGAGAGCACTGAGAGCATTCTCCCAGGCCTTGACCGGCCAATCTTGAGAGGTCCGGTACTTGATCCAGAGACTATTCGCTACTGTAGACGCCGCTTCGGGAATGGCAGCGTTGGCGAGACCATGTACCTCGTGAAGGATGGAGGGAACATGAGCTGGACGTTCCGCCATTGGCTGCAACGCCTGAGGGAGAAAGCCTGAGACGTGAACGCATATCACTAAAGAGGAAGCTCACAGCAGCAAAAGCGTTCATATCACTGACAATTTCCATGCGAGCGTCCTCGCTGAGGTAGCGGCCGCTGTCGAATTCCGAAATAGTTGCAAGTAGGAGATGAGACTGCAGGCCCTGTGCCTTCCAGCGATAATAGGTATCGTTCAGGGCGTGTACGATTTGCGACATGGCATCCATACACGCCCATATAGTCGAGTAGCGCTGGAAGGTATCGATGACACAGGTTATGCATTCAGTGTCCGTAGAATGAAGAAGCATGGATAAAGACAGCTGTGGGTGGGTCAGCACGTGAAAGAAAGCTAAGTGAAACGCACTTCACCCACTTCCAAGATGGAGTTGAAGCATTTCGAAAAGTGCATCAGTTCGGCAATGACCCGAAAGGCCCGTCCAAGGGCAGCACGATCCCTGGTGCTGTGAGCGAGAACGATAAGGGCGTGGTGGGTAAAACGGTTTGAGAAATGTACCTAGCAGATGCCTTTTGAAAGGTTGGAAGGAGCCACTGCTTGAACGTTCGGACCTGTTCGTAGCGAGAGGCGTCAACAAAAGACTTGCAGCAGCCAAGAAGGGCAGCGGTGGAAAGCCATTCTGTCGTTGAGGATTCTACGCAGATAGATCAGCTTTGACTGTCCAGGCAAGATGGGGCCCAAGCACTCACCCCCGAACAGTTCAGGGAGCACCTCGCGTATCTCCCGCCGAATCTCCCTTTCCACCTGTTCCTCTGGTATCTCTCTTGCACGGACGCCATACAAGGCAACCTTGCGCTGGTAGATCAAAGAGGGCGTTGAGTTAAACAGGGGTATCCATCTTAGAAAGTGCCTGTGTCGTGATGGTGTTGACTGCAGACCATGCGCTCATCAGCAATGCTGGAGGAAAAAACGAATTAGCGCACGTACTTCGGAGTAAGACAGACCTGGCTCTGCTCTTGCCACCAGTCGTTGAATATAATTCGGGTAGCTAAACAGCTCCAGTTTTACGAGTTTCCCATAAAGCAGAGCAACAGCCCTGATATTCCCTGCCTCGCCCGCAACTTTGGAACTATCAAGCCATTCGAACAAATGGTCCTGCAGAAACTCATGGGGATGTTGAGAACCTCTCCGAGTGGCTCGTTCGCATGCCTTGTCGCGCCACAGACGGATGAGGGTGACAGCGGCCAGTGGACGATGTTCACCGTACTGAAGGGGAGTGATGCTCCAGGTAAGAAGCATGTCGAGCTTTTCAGCGAAAGGTGTAGATGAAGCATCCTGTTCAAAGTACAAGACTTGTGAAAGCTGGGAATCTCGCGATAGCGAATTCAGGAGCTTGATGGATTGTAAGTTCAAATCGAATATGGGCAGCGCTAGAGTTGTCTCACTTTGACATGTGAAACAGCTGCACTGAGCTTCGCCGATACTTTGGCAGGCGAGTTGCGGAACGACAGCGCTGTATTGCGCTTGCGGATGTCGGAAAGGTTGTAAAGAAGCGATTTTCGGAGACCGGCAGGGTCTTCTTCGGGATGTGATGTGTCGAGAAGGTTTTCAGCCATGACAGCCTCAATCATAGGAGCATGGCTTGACCACAAACGAGGGCCGATGAAGACATCAGGAATGCTCAGACAGAAGCGCTAAAGCGGGAGTGAATACCATGATTTATGGATGCAAAGGAGCCCTTACCTGTAACAAAGTCTTAAGTATCCCTTCGGTGTTGACAAGAATTTCTTGGGCCAGGGTGCTGCTGATCTAGGAAAGTCAATTTGCCTTCTTTGGTGCATCAGATACAAGGCCTACCTCTGACAGCCTAATCAAGCAGCACTCCGCCAAAGGTTTTGAGAGAGCTCGTATCTCAAGAATCTCATCCATATATTCATCGACGAGCCTGGTGATAAACCCCGCTTGTGCGAGATTGCAGCTTGCCATCTGTTGAACCAGCCATACTAGAAAGGTCTTCCGGTCCACCAAGCCCTCATGGTAGAAAGTTCGCAGAAGCTTCAGCCTGCATATCAAAGGAATTAGCATGATTAATGAGACTACAGGATCAAACTCACGAGTAGGCAAAGCGAGCTATCCACCGTTCTCTTGAATCCGGTTCGGACAGAACTCCTTTGAAAGTCTGTTTTATGTTTAGACCTGGTCGAGGTGCACTAGGGAGTGCAATCTCATACAGTTGCTTCCTCAAGTATGCTGTCACAACATTAGCCCACTCGATGCTGTACTGGGTGGGGTTATAGGCGGGTTTATTCCGTAGACCTGCCTGGGTCCAAGGGATAAGCAGAGAATGGTGGATGCATGCAATGTGATTGCGTACTGTTTCATTGGCACCAAAAACACGAAGAACCCATACGGCTCGCGGGATGGCTACGTCGTGTGACTGCAAGAGGTCAAGTAGATCATGGCCCTTGGCACCGTGAGGTACACTCTTCCCAAGCTTGTAAAGAGGAACCTCGGGGTTGGCCAAATCGGCGAACCATGCTTGGCGCTTTGCGTCGTTGAGTGTTACTCTTGACGGCATACGAAATGTAGAGGTTCTATTAAACCGTGTTCAATACTCCTGACTTCAGGGAGGAAAAGAGCCGGGTGTTACGGTATTTGGGATGTCCGTTCTGTGCGTCGAACGAAGACCTCGTTCATAAGATCCTCTAGTTTGGAAAGGGTGCCAGTATTTCTGAGTTCTGCATTGATGAGTGTCTGAGCACTGAATGTTTCGACCTTTCTAAGGTATTAACGAGCAAGTTCTTCTCGAAGGGGGCTATTACGCACATTTACTGGGTTTGACACCGCATATCCTTCCTTGACATGTTTTGCTGAGAGAATATCCTCGTCTTGCCCAGGTTTGGGAGGATGAAATCCAGGATATCCTGGGTGTCCCCTTAGTTCTTGATCGAGTTCCTTAGGACTGAAGTACTCACCCAGATCTGCAGCACCATGTATCGCAGGGAGCCACCTCGGAGGCTGGCTTTCGTAGACTGGCAAGCCATTATCCGTTTCATCCTTCTTTTCGCCCATTGAGATACGTCTCTGGGACGTTCATACGCCGCCTGGCGGGTGCGCGTGAAAGCTCTTGGTGGTCTCTTGACAAGGCTGGATGAAAGCGGTGGCCAAATGGTATCCCCTGAATTGATCGGACCGCATGATCCGTTCACGGATGCAAACCCTGTCCAAGGAGATCGCGTCTGAAAGGCCTTCTTCGTCCTATCCACCATGCGGCAGTCAGTGGCATATGGCAGTCGCGCTTCGCAGGTGCCATCCTCAGCGTCGTCTGCTGCGCTAGCAAAGCTTATTGAAAAGAAGAAAGAATTCGATGCCGTTTCTGCCCTGGAACGCGCCAGTACTCAATATCTGGAAAGGATTCAAGAGCTAGCAGATGATTGCGAAATGATGGCAGACGCAGGGCAAGGTTCGTTGATTACATTCTAGCCCATACGAGGAAGGGTCTGACAAGGAGGCAAAGTGTTTGGCCAAGTACTTGAACAGTGGCCGCGGATGTTCCAAATTCTTAGCCAGTTTTGTGAGTGGCGCATTGGCCTTGAAGGAACAGGACTCAAAGTTAGGAGCAGTGTCAGCTCGTCAACAATTCTCAGAGGAGGCCGCTGAAGCAACACCGCCGCCAGTAGGCGAGCGACTTGTACGGTTACCAATCGAAGAGCTCCAGGATGGCTCAAGTCAAGCAGCACCATGATGTTCTGTGGTAACATATCTGTATTGAAATCTAACTATTGCAAATCAACTAAAGATCGTGTATCAGTATCGGACTCCATGAAAGTTGGAAAAAAATTCGTCAGTCGCCTGCTCCTCTCGACGGGATTTGAGCAACCGACCCGCTAAGCATCATGCCCGCCAGTCCATTCTTCATCTGGCGGATTGCGCTTCACCTCGACGACGCCTTTCTCGTCCATAAGGGCTCCAACATCGCTTGCATCCACACCTGCATCTCTGAGCTCTTTTGCCAACAACTCGCTCAATCCGAGGGGGTCCTTTGGAATCCAGACCCATTTCTGCTGTTCGTAAGTGGAGGGATGATCGAAAGCGTGATCATCAGCAGCCTCCTCATCAGAATCGCCCGACTCGTCGCTCGAGTGGGATACTGCAGGAGCAGCAGGGTCAAATACAATGTGAGGGGTGTCCTTCCTAGATTTGTTTGATTTGTTCGACTTGTCTGATTTGTTTGATTTCCGGGAGTCGTTAGACTTCTGCCTCGTAAGGTCCGGAGCTTGGGATCCTTCAACTGCAGAAGCAGCAGCGATGTCCATTGAAGCTCGTTTGGGACTGTTGGAGCGCGAGCGTTTGCCATTGATCTCGAGTTTGCTCTCGATCTTGTTTTCAACCTTCTCCACTGTCTTCTTGATTCGCCTTCGAACACTACGGATTCCTATTTCATGGGGCAACGATAGTCAGGGCTAGATAAAGAGCTCGGAGGATTCAACTCACTCGTTCTACTGAAGAGATCCGGTTCTTCATCGAGGTCGCCAGGAAGAAGGGTCCCAGTGCGTCTCCTCTTCTCCTTCTCCCACTTCTTTGCCATTTTCTTCGTCGCCAACGACATTGGCAAGGCATGGAGGAGATCTGATGCTCAATTTGAGACGAGGCAAGCTTGTGAAACAGGGTTGAGACTCACGATCAAAGGAATGTTTGATGAAGAGTTGGGCAACAACTGTGAATGCGGCCAAAACGAGCATCATGACGGCCTTGACAGCAGCAGCAGCAGCACCCTCGTCGGCTACTCGGAGGAAGAACAAAGCCGCCAGGCAGACGTGTTCGATGTACAGGCCGACGACTGGAATGACAGTTAGGATCTGGATGAGAGACGGACAGCCCTCGTGACTTACATAGGTTGTTGATTGCCATTGGGAAGTATACTCCTCCCGTTTCTGATTCTTCAGGCTGATCGAACACTTGCACTAGAACTGTAAGGGGGACAAAGGTCAGAGCGTCCTTCACAGATAGGAAAGAAATGGAGCACTTACGGAACTTCCATGCGAGGTAGAACATCAGGAAACCTGCTGTGTATTAGAATAGTCGCGATGCAAAGAAGGGAGATGATCACGTACTAACGAGAGCGAGAAGATTAATGAGAGGGTTCAGGACACTGTATGCGAATGTGATTGTGGCCAAGAGAGACAGTCGAGGTAGGACGACTCCAAAGTCAGCCTTGCAGGAGGATTAATGAAACGAAACGGTAAATTGAGATAAGCACCTACATGAGGCATCTTGAATGTAACTTCGTATGCCTGTCGAGGTGTGCGCCCAAGGAACCACTTGTTGATGTAGTGCAAGAGTAAGGGTGCGATTTGTGCAAGTGCAGCTCCGGCACCCGCTAAACCTTGTGTAACTGAAGGCTCGTTAGCAAAAGCGGGGAGTGGCGAAAGTATTGTGCATACCCATGTAGGTGAGGAAAAAGACAGAGGCGCCGGGCAGTTGGCTGGCCAGCTCCTGTACAGTTTTCGTTGGATTTTCCACAATCTAAACATTCCATGGTTAGGGCGTCGTGACGCGGTGAATTGAGGCACGACGTACAGCGGTGATAGCTAAACGAGAGAAATCAGCAAAGAGGTCAGCAAGGTCTATCGAGAAAGCTTACCTTGTGTAATCCCGGAGGTCAAAGTGACGATTAAGAAACCGTGACTAGAACATAATGTTAATATCGGCAAATGGTGAACTTGGGAAAGCACTTGCATCAATAAGAAGAAATAGAAACGCTTGTATACGCTGACGGATATAAGCGAATAGCGCGGAATACACTCGTACCAAGCAAGAGCTAGATGCAGCCGTCAGACAGATGAACCAACAAATATGGCCTCTGACATACCTCGTAAATCAACGGTAATAGAGCGAAAAGGATCGCGAGCAGTAGCGGAGGAAGAACACCCTCGATGATGCCTCGCGGCACCTTGTCAACTGAGAGAAGGCACGGTGAGTATGACGGCAAGTGCAATCCTAACTTCGAGGACACCTACGTCTGCAGACCCAAGCAAGCCACCTAGGCGAATATAAGCGTGATGTCGTTCCAATCAAAAAATAAGAGCTTACGGGACTTTAGTGCAGAGCTCAGTCAAGTTGCTGAGGGCACCAATGAAGGTAACAGGGAACGCCCATGCAACGATCAGGCCGAAGGTTGCTGCCCAAGACATTACATATCGACTCTTCATCTCCAGCGCACCGTCGTCAAGATTGGCCCAGACAATATCCTTGGGATGCGCTTCCATCCATTTCTTTGTCATGTACAATGGCTAACCCAGAGTTAGCGAGGCAGGAGAAGAAGGAGAGCAGGTGAGCGCACCTCATGGTAGCTAACACATTGGGCAAGGATGTGGGCCCCCATCTGTAGATTACACCGGACGAAAGCACTTCCCAAGAATTTGTGCTCGGATTTCTGACCCTGAAGATCCTTGATTGCGACGTTGAGTTTGGAGATCTCCTCCTGTATCGCGTGTCAGTCACAATGGACGCTCGAGAGCCGTTCGAAGACGAACCTTGCACCATTCAATGGTATCGACTTTGGTGCCACAGCATCCAAGCAAACCAATGCGATGCATCGGGCGTTTGGTTGGAGGGACCAGCTCGTTCAAAAGTTCCATCGACGCCTGAGGTGCATCGAGGGGCACAATGTTGTGTTCAGCGTCTTTCGGCTGAGATTTCAGCGCCTTCTTGTGGGCCTTGACCTTTACTCGCCATGCCAAGGTAGCCTTCTTCAATAGAGCGGATTCTGCAGCCTCGAGCTTGTCCAAGAGTTCCTGCCGCTCCTCAAAGAGCTTGTTCAGCGCCTTGGTATCTCGATACAGCCAGACTTTGTCAACACCCCCGGGAACAAAGCTGGAGAAGGTCTTGATGTCATGTTCGTTGCCCAGCTCGTCGGGAACAGCAGTGATGAGAACGGTACGAGATTGAGCTAGTTTGGAATGCGAGTGACTGAGCAGGAATTGGTGGCGGAGTCGGACAAAGCTCAGCATCTCGCGGTAGATCATCCACAGAACGAATGCTGTAAGTGAATGTTAGAGTACTGGTGAGACCTCAGCTACACGCTCGTCTCAAAGCAACTCACCTGTAAGAACATAAACAACCACAACATGAGCAGCGAAACGCTTCTGGTCCTTGGGATCGACAACACTGCCTTTGGTGAGCCTAAAGAAGCTACTTCGCAAAAGCGAGAGACTCACTTGGTCCACGAGATTTTCTCCAATCCGTCTCTCACACTCTGGACGTTGACAATGTCCACTGGGGCGATGATGGCGAAGGTAAGTACAGTGAAGGCGAGGAAAATCTTGATGAGCAGCTTGATGAACCGCAGAAACATATAACTAGAGGCGTGTCAGATTTTTGAGATAGTTCAAATAACATCGTTCGTACGCGTCCAATCCATTCTTCTGGATCTAGAAAGGTACAATACGTGAGTGAGGGTCGGCTTAGGCAGAGGGTCCGTAGCTCACTATTTCTTGCGACGGCGTGAAAATGAGTGCAGGAAGCCACTTCCATGGGCCCGAGGGGAGAGTGGTAGCTCGTTTGCTACACAACACATGGGTGAGCGTGGGGCGATCACATGCGCAAGGCCGTACTCACTCGGGAGGGGGGAGGTACGTCCGTGGCGTGTAGACTTTCTGAAGTCGGGATTTGAGAATGATGAAGGCTCCGACCTCTGCAACGAGGAGGCCTGCGTTCAAGACGAGAGCCGTGACAAAGGCGTTTGTAGAGTTGGCTTGTGCAGCCTTGTTCGGGTCAATGGCAGACATCCTGCGCAAGACCTGGGGCCCTAGGGGCAAAAGCTTTAGGGAAGGGTGAAGAAACAGATAGTAGAGGAAGGAGTGTGGGGTGTAAGGATAGGCTCGATTCAATTGCTCCCTTGCATCATGGGTGGCTTTACAGTGGAATGGGGTGAGGCTCTGACGTGCAGGCCAACAAGCATACAGAATTGATCTCCATCATTGCTGCAGTCCACACGGTGGGTGATGTCAATGCCGTTCGAGCCACATGGCAGCTGTGAGGAAGCCCGAGGATGTGCCTGGGATATGCAGTTGTCTCTTATACAATCTAGTTTGTGATGCTGTACTACTCGATAGAAGTGGTATATACTCATCGCAAAAGATCCCCCAATCTCATGCGCCAGCCATGAAAACGCTGGTCTAAGCTCCAGCCACCTTATTCTTCTTTTGTTCCTTCAGCATTGCAACACGCTATGAAAGGATGCTATTGTAAGTCCAGGCTTCACGTGAATACAAGGAGGGAAAAGACCACGAACCAATCGGCGCTCCTCCTTGCGCCGAGCCATTTCTGCCGCTTTCTCTTCTTTGGACAGCGACGCAGTCGATGAACCTGCATTTGGCGTAGAGGGTACGGAAGCTTTCGCAGGAGGGTCCCAATCTCCTTGGTCCTCCCAGCCAGCATCGGGAGTCATAGAGCGAGACATCGTAGATGAAGCTTGCCTTGGCATCGCCGGTGTCCGTGGCGTCGCAGGTTGAGACACTGCCAGAAGCTTTGGCTTTACCTGAGCTGCTGCTACTCTCGGTGCTGGTGCTACGGGCGCCAATACCGGAGTAGCTATCGCAAGTGCTGGCGCTGGCGCAGTCTCGAAGGCACCTTAAACCGTCATAAGCATAATAGCTATCCTAGAGGAAAGGAACGTACTCCAGTCATCTTCGTCTGCATTGACATCCATCAAGTCATCATTGCCCCACGGATTGCCTTCGGCCGTAGCAAGCTCTTCCGCTAGCTGGTCAGCGAGAGATTGATTCGTGGAAGCAGAGGTGGTCTTTAAGCCCAGTTTCATAGGTTTGGGTTTAGCTGATGCTGAAACGGGTACCGCTGCTGGAGTGGATGCTGGACGAGGAAGGTCCAACCCTCCTGGCATTGGAGTGAGCACGCTTGCCGATGGGTCGATTGTAGTCTGCATATCAGCAGCGGCAAGCTATAGGAAGGTTCATCAATACGAAGTACAGGGAGGATAGGAAAAGAAAAATCACCTTCTTGCCGAGGGATGATATTGCCCACCCGGCAAGGGAGCTTGCAGCACCAGCGGCGGAATTCACAATTGCTGTTGACGACGTCGTGTTGATCTCAGGTATAGGTGGACCATCTGTCGTTGAAGTCTCGGGCTAGTGGTATCCATGAGGGGAGCGGCTCGCAGGTTAAAAAAGGGGGCTCTTACCATCGTTGCAGCGTGAGCTTCCAGCCGCTTTACAAACAGGTCAAGGGTCTTGAAAGCTTGGTCACGAACGATCCTCCATATCAGGATTAGCACAGTCGTCGTTAAACAAAATGAGCAGACTTACTTTTCCTTATCAACCAGAGCAAAGGACATGTTTGGAATCACTTTCGTTGCCAATTCATCGATCTCGAACACTTCGATCGTTGCGGTGAATGCCATAAGAGCCGCCACCCTTGCATGCACAAAGGAGTCTTTCAAGGCACGAGAAAAGGCAGGGACCAAAACTTTTCTTTTCGTGTTGTACCCAAGGGTTGGCCCTAATCTTCCAAGAAGAATACAGGTATTGGTTCGGATGGACGGCTCGGGGTCCACTTGCATCTTGGCTAGTAGACGAAGAAGATCGTTATTCAAGATGCGATCGCTAAACTGTAAGGACTAAGAAACTGCGTAGAGAGATGCAAGGTGCCCTTCCATACCTTTGGGGAAAATAGACTGATAGATTTAACCGTCGCCTCTCGGATGATTGCGACAGTATCAGCGAAGCCAGTTTGCTGTAATTCATAAGCATGGGTTTGCGTAAGAGTGGGCGTTCATGCTCACCAGGTGAGGAAAGATCTTGTCAGATACGGTCTTCTTATCCAGCTTGTCGATGTAGGATGGGAGATGGTCGAGAAGCGCCATCCTCGTCCCTCGATCAGGGCTACTGTACAGCTTGACGATGGGGTTGACGATAGTAGCGGTGTATTCCTCGGGAGCAGCGTGTGCCCCGAATTGCAACACCAATGGAAGAATGATTGCTGCTGTGGTTCCACCAAACTCCAGAGCCTGAAGGAGAGGAGGAAGGACTCGCTTCGAAGCGAATTCAGGAGGAAAGGACGCAGCCGAATCGCTGAGGGTTCTGGAAAGAAGTTGGAGAGGGGGCCATAGAATGGATAAATGAAAGCATACCTAAGGAACGTTGATTTCTCCGATTCGCTGGAAATAGGGAAATTGTCGAGGCCCAAACAGACCTTGACAAGAGGGTTGTTGATGAAGAAACCTCCATCTGTCATACCAACTTCAAGGAATTGTTTCGCTGACATCCTGGCCCCCGGACTTGGATTGAGTAGTTTCTTGAACAGCGGAAATATTGGCAGAGGTATTGATCCACGAGATGAAGCGGGGGGAGGTGGATGAGGAGGCTGGGCAGTCGCAGGCGGCGGGTGACTAGGGTTGAACAGTATATGGAGGAGCAGGCCAAGGGAGTAGCCATCAGCAGCAGAGGCGTCATGTCTGCAGGAGAAGATCTTTCAGAGATGAACACATGCGATAGTATACAGGGACTTACTGCTTAAGAGCATTCCATCCCGTTTTCTTTACTTCCGGTGGTGCAGAGTTCATGGAACCTGGAAGTATTGATGCGGAATTCTAAGGGTACGTGAGCAGATAGATTGAGAAAAAGTGTTTCCCTTACATAGAGAACGGCAGCATCTTCCTTTGGGTTGCTTAGAAGCTCAAACCCACCAAGCTTCCACTCTCCCGACTGGGAGATAAAGATAGCGGTCGGAGTTACGCTACCATGCGTTGAAGAACACGGGTCGTTCAGAAAGGTGAGGGCTATCTTCACTCTGAAATGAGCTGGAATCCGATGAAAGAGATCAAGGACGAACAGAAACACGGTGCAAGCCCCAGAGTAGCCATTCTTCGCGCTCGCGCTCACTCTTGCCCGACCAAGAGGGCAGCACGGAAGGCAGAGGGCGAACTCGCTCTGTCATTATATATATAGTGGTGTCGGATTCAACGGCGTCCATGAACTTCAAAACGTCAGGATGCCGGGTCGTGCGCAGTTTCCGTAGCGCATTCTGAGCCAGAGGGCGGGCATTCCGTTTGGCAGGGTCTCCTAGATCGTATTCAAAGATGGACACGGGTGAGCTATCATCCTACAGCAAGGTTTCAGAGGCACAGAATGGTTCGCAGGTAGGCTGTCCTCACCCTCTTGGTTCCATCATATAGAGTATAGACAGTGTCGGTGGTATGAACCTTCTGCCCAAGACTGAATGGTAGATTAAGCCCAGACTTTTGCACAAGGGTGGACACGGCTGCCGATCCCAGCGTCCTTAGATAGTCCATTGTAGTGAATGTCTGGAGGTATGGGTATATTGGCCTTCCGTGGTGAGTGGGTGAGGGAATGAGTGCAGAGCGTGAAATCGAAAGCTCGGTCGCAGCGGCCACAAGTCCGATACATTCGGAATTGATGCCAACCAGCGTATGGAACGCGATTGATGTCACCCCTTGACCATTGACCGTGACCACATAAACGTCCCTGTGCCCTCTAGGCCACTAATGCACGTTGTTCAAGCCCACCTCAGCCGCTAGTATCTCTGAGGAACATCTAACATGGAGGAGCCAACTGCTATGGCTGTGGATGCAGTTGGAAATGGCAGTGCCGTCCCTGAAATTCCACGTCCATGGACACCGGTTGAAGAGCTGGAGCGTGAGCTGCCAGAAGTCTACGATGGCCAAATAGCGCTGGGAGACCTGCTATCACGGGTTGTACAAGCCATCTATGCCGAGCTTACCGAAATGGCAGAGACGTGAGTACAGTTTCGTTCTAGCAGAGCAAGCCTGAAGCTCTCCCAGATTGCCTTCCATGTCAGATGCTGTGCGCAAGCGGACAATAGCTGATTGGGTTGTCAAAATCAAGAAGCAAGTCGTGAAGCTATATGCAGTTGCCAAATGGTCTCGGGATGCTGAGACTGTCCAAAAATGCATGGTACGCAAGCAAGGTGCTGCACGAGTGCCCTATTTAACCAAATCCCTTTCAGAACATTACAGCGTTTCTTCTTACGCAAAACCATCAATTCGATGAAGTCGTGAGGGCCCTCACTGCGAGCAAAGACAATCTAGACCCAGCTCGGTGCGCAAAACACGTCTGAAAGCTTCCAAGTGTACTAAGCATCCCATAGGCTTCGAAATCACGACCTGCTGACATCTTTGGATGTTCTTACAACAGGCTCATATCTGAGACTTCCCACATGCATCAAGGTCTTCACTCTGTCAATAGGCGCCCGTTCGTGTTGCTAACGCATGGAAGTAGAAACGCGTGGTACCGTCAACACCATTGACGGACGAGGAAGTTGCTAAAACTCTAAGAGATATGGAAAGCGCTATCCTGTATCGCCTGCGCATGTCTGAGCTTATCCCTGTCGAGATGCTCCAGTACACCATCGGTGAGTGAGCATGGGTGTTTGCATCGCAACGATGGCTAACCTCCCTCAAGCTGACGGACGCGTTCACTTCACCGTACCCAAGCTTTTTGAGCTTTCACTTTGTTTGTTGGGACCATCCCCAGATTCCGGCTGGTTCTTTGCCCATGTGGAATTCCTTTTCACTGTCAAGGGCGATGTTTCCGAGTTTCAAGGCAAGTCTGACTATCCTGTAATAAGATATTATCCCAATTTGATTCTTCACCAGATTTCCCTCGCAAACCAACGGGCGTCAGTAAGGCAGTCATAACGCAAGAAGCAGATTATCGGCTATCATATTACCTCTACCCTGACGCCGACCCAACACGACCTAAACTTCCTTCCGGGGTTGTAGATACCCCTCTTGTCCGAATCTACAACTTCCTTCGTAAGATCCACCATCTGATTTGTGCAGGCATCCCCTTACTTTTCGTTGCAGAATTGACCTCTCTCTCTTACCAGCTTGAGATATTGTGGTTCCAGGTATTACCTGAAACCAAATTCCTTTGCTGCGCTAATCTCGTTCATTAGGCTCGAAGAATGCTGTATCTGGGATGGGTAGAGTATCTGACAGTCGACATGTCTGCAGACCGCAAAACGATGAAAACATCATACTGGGTGTCAGTTTTCTCAGCTGCGTGTCCTCCGATAATGCTCATATCTTCTTGTAGCCGTTCGGATGTTCAACCTACAGGCATCATGGGGCGTCCTAAGCAACCGCCCTATGGAGGAACGCTCACGATCTCTATCGAGAACATCGACGCCCACTCTTCCCGGACACCCAAGGGTCATACGCTCGCACGTCTTCAGCAGCAAGTGAAATTGGGCAGCCGCAAACCCTCAGATGACGTTGAAAAGCTGAAGCTTCAAGTGACCTGGGAGCCTTGCCAAGGGGTGCTTGGTGTCGAAATTCCCCCTTCCGCAGTGGATATCCCGCCATCGGAATTAGAAATCGTGAGCCGGTCCCTCATCGGTCAATGGGTCCACTAAAACCATCCACAGGATGCCGACAACGTTGACTTCGAGTCACTTCTTTTGAGAGTCATCCAAAAGCATGTTGCAGCAGTTCTAAGGGCCCTCACTCAGAAATTGCAACTGGATCCGAGTGGAGAGTTTTCAACGCCAGGATTGGTCACGGCGGAAGAAGGAGGCGAGTTTGAGGTTTGTTTTTCACTTAGAGCCGCTGTGTTGACACAAGCCATTAGCTCTTCATGTCCAGCTTTGTGCGGACGAAGTGGTGACTATAAATATCGATCAGAGGACAGGGCGTCTGAACATGAGGGATATCAATGGCCTATTAGTGGCTGGTCGTTCAACGAAGTTCAACATCCATTCGGTGTACATCAACAAGGAGCCCGAACACCTGGTAGCCCGCATGAGCAATCTTAGACTCGCGGTCAGTTCATCTTCGAGCGTATGTCGCCCTCATCTGACCATCCCTCTGCAGACAATCATAAAACTGTTGGATCAGAAGGCTCGATACCTTGGTCTTGAATATTATATGCAGCGAAATATTCACAAAGATGGTGGGGAAGCAATTCTTATGATTTGTTTGGCATTGAGACTCACCTCACTTACTAAAGATGAATACAAGTTCGCGGTCTCTCGCGCTAGGATGTTTATTCGCCTCAAAAAGTACCCCACCCACTATCTTGTCTTGGCGATCCAGATGACAGGAATCTCCTTTATGCTAATCAAGACGGCGAGCGACCCGAACGATTCCTTTGCGCCCATGGCTATCCTCGAGGTCGCCCATCTTGATGTAGCTCGAATTCAAAGAGAACGATTGGCTGCGGTCGACACAGGCAGGCAAGGCATCCTCCATGGGCTAGTTGGCAATGAGCTGCCTCAGCCTTTCGGGTAAGGACCACGATAGTGGCGCTCTGAACGAGTTACTGAATTCCCTGCAGATTCGACTTGACCACCGACCTCCTTCAGGAGATTTACAGCTACTCTTGGTGAGTTGATTGCATTCTCTTAGTTCTCGACACTAATCAAGCTTCTCCAGTGCCCGCGTTGCCTACTCCAACGTAGAGTCCCAGTTCAAGTCTCGAGGAATAATGGTGACCGAGGTCAGCACGACACTCAATGGCTCCATCACACCGGAAATGGCACGCACCCAGTCCTCCCTCTCTCGGTCTGTCCCAGCATTGTGTGTCGCGGCACGGAGTATCCTCTCGGGCAAACCTGCTGGAGAGGCCGCTATGCCCAACATTCGAGTCATTCCCCTCAACTGGTGGTCCGACGAAAAAGCCCAAGTAGTGACATGCGTTAAGCTTAAATATGTTCAGCAGCCTCTAGGGAAGAGAGCTGGCAGCAGCAGCGTTATTCGTCCGTCGAAACGCATCATTTACGATACAAAAGAAGCTGTGGTATCGTTCCTGTCAGAGGATGTCGAACACTGCGTTGACGAGTTTTTGGAAGAGTGGGCTCGCGTGTCGAAAATGGTGGTGATCGCGCGAGAGATTGCGAGGATGTCCAAGGAGAATGGGCGGAAAGAAGTCCTTCTGCTGTCATTTGACCTTCAGACAGTGGAGTTTGCCTACGCCCCGGTATGTACAATCACCGCCAACTACGACATCGTTTTTAACATGGTACATTCAGGGATACTCCGTCTCGATAACCTGCGAGAACCAGCTTTCGACAGGAGGTGGCAACTTTGACCTCCGCTTCTCACGATTTGGGGTGGAAAATCCAGACGATCTCTTTAACCCTCACGACGACGCAGAGCCATACCTTAGCAACATCCTCAGGCAAGGACATGGTAAACTCGCACTCGCTCTCGAGAGGCTGGTCGTTGTGTTGCAGGATACACTGCCCATAGCAGTCGAGCTTGAAGCGATCAGAAAAGACTATACGTCAAAAGGGTGTATTGTCGATACATTTGCGAAAGGTTCGGGGTGGTATCGCATCTTGTACCCTGATTTCAGGTCTGTCTGCTCACAATCTCTCTGTATTCCACTTCTAAAAAGATTCACTGGTTATCTGACAGGCACGCAATTGACTTCCGCTTGATGGCTGAGCACAGAGTCTCCATCCAAGACGCTTCTCATTCACTATTCAAGCCAGCCCGCGTTGATCCTTCGTCGGACGGCGACGCCAAGATGGGTGAGGGCAAGGACACAGCACCAACAGAGCCGTCAGGATCGACACCGATAGCCCTTTCAGCTTCGACATCAAACTCTAGCACTGCATCCCAACCTACAGACAAATCTCTTCCAGGCTCTTTGCTTCCTATAACAGGGTTCGCGGGGATTACCAAGGAGGTAGTCACAGCAGTTGTCGCGGAGCGGAAAGGGATCAAGTATCTCGCTGATCTCGGTGTCGGTGTTGTTTGTGAGACGTCCGCTGTTGGTCTGGTAGCGAGGAAGATCCACGAGAAGGTGGTGGAAAAGTTGAATCTGCTTCCATAAAGTCTTGCAAGGGTACCTTGTGGGTTGGAGGTATAAAAGATGACGATCTGTTCGCTTTCCGTTTGTTTTTGCTTGTCCCCAACTTTCCTCCTATACCCCACGATTAGAGCGCAATATTGTACACTAACTCATGCAGCCTTTGAGCTGTTTCACTTAATATCATTCAGAATGCAAGATGGGAACTGGAATCCCGATAAACCATGCTAATTTGAGTTGCGGTCGCCAAATAGAGCTCAACACTCCTTATGAATGAATTACTGCACCATCATTGTTGCGTCTGGATCCATAAAGGCAAAGGAAGAATCGAGGAGAAAGGGGGACGGTATAGAGAACGAGGCGAGAAATGCCAGGCATTACAGAGGAGACGCCTGCGGCATCGCACGGCGTAGGCTGACAGGTAAGTGGGACTCGAGGCTTGGCGTATATCGAGAAAGGGGTCGAGCACTGTAACAACTTTTGGTAGTAAGGAACTTGGTTCAGAAGAGCCAGTGTTTATACAAGAGGTTATCTTAGATACACATCCTTATGATATTGAACCTAATCCGAGAGTTCGATAACTTCCCTATCCTCCAAAGAAAGACCTGCAATCTTGGCATCTAGTTGCGGCGTAAGCCTGTAGCTCGAGCCTAGAGCGCTCACAGGCGGTTCCCAAGTCTTCAGGTGACCCCCATTTCCCCTGGTACGCTTGGTAGGACTGCCGTCGCTCGAGAAGGAGATATAGTCCGTGTCGGAATCGGAATCGATTGTGTCGATTGTGGCGGCCACTGTCGAAGAGTCCGAGTCAGATGAAATGGAGATATCACTCAGGCGTGCGGTGAATGCGTTCGCAGGTGCCAGCCTTGGTCGGGTTACGGTTCCTGCCGCGATAGACAAGGGAATCGTCTCATGGCTTTGGGTAGCGTACCCTCGCTTGCCATTTTCCGGCGGCGTCTTGCTCCTGGGCCGTCCTCTTGCTGGACCTCTAGACTTGGGTTTAGTCTTGCCTTGAGTTTTACTACCCGAACCGCCGCGCAGTGAATCCAACATCCCAGCGCCATACCCAAACGAAGGGCCACAGTCAGACTCAGAGTCGGACATGGGGCCAATCGTCCGTGCTGTAGGTCTGCCTTTGACCGCTTTCGACTTCAAGGTGGTTCTAGAGCGTTTCGCTGCAGGTGCTTTGGATGGGGAAGTAGATTTTCTAGGTCGGCCGGGTCCTCGAGATACAGGTGGAGTGGCGGCGGCTTTGGAAGGGCTGGCAGACGATGTAGCCTGCTTGCGAGGTCTGCCAGGTCCCCGTTTAACCACCATGACGTCCACGTTGGATCCCAGATCTAATTCCAGGGCTTCTCTGAGCCTTTGAGCAGACAAATGCGCCGCAGGGGATGTCGAACGACTCCTAGACGGGGACCTGGATTTACTCTTACTCTTCGTGTTGCTTGCAGCTGCCCGTTTCGTCGCTTTGACGGCCTCTGAAGCGGGTTTTGCCCTTGCTTTGGATGTTGACGCCACCGCCTTCCGTGCCTTTTTGCTCCTCCTCGTCGACGATCCTGACACCGCATCAGAGTTTTCAGAGTCAGAGCTTCGTATCCCTGAAAAGTCAAACTCTTCTCCAGACTCGGATAGGTCGCTGTGTGCACCAGCCCTCCCAGATTTTGGTGGCCTGCCCCGCTTCGGTGCAGAAGTCGCCTTTGCCTTACTTGGTCCCGGAACTCTGGGTGGTTTCCCTTTAGGTTTGGTAGTTGGTGTGGCTGCCTCGTAGCCTCCATCCAAATCAAGTCCACCCATCGCACCTGTTAACCCATCAACATCGACATCCTCCTCAACGTCCTCAATGGCGCCTGTGTCCAAATCCTCGTCGTCAGGCAAGATTGGAAGAGTGCTTCCACCCTGTCTTCGATAGCAACCCTTGATGATTTCTCCCCATAAAGTGTACGTATTGCACGATGGGCAGGGTCCACCTCTGGGGACAAAATGAGATGCCGGGGGAGCCAATACTGCCTTGGACTTGGACCTCGCAGACGGTGACTTTGATCTGGATCTGGATCTTGGCGAGGGCATCGGAGAAGGGGGAGGAAGGAACGACTGTGATAGGCATTTGAGATGAGACACGCTGTCGCAGGTTCCATGGGTGCACAGCGAGGTTTCCAATGGATTCTATCAAAATGGGTTTGAAAAGTTTGCCGAAAACCTGCCAAGTGATGAGACGTACTTTTGCGTAGTCCAAGATGGGCTCGTGGCAGACCGCACAATTTGGCACCTGCCCTGAGGCAATCAGGGAGGTATTCTTGGCTAGGATTCTGGACGTAAACGCCACTGGATAGGATGTATTCGTTATTCATATCTCGAGCAGAAGACCCGCCCTCAGCTGTCGACAAACGGCAGGAATTGGACATACCATCGGTTTCGTCAACAGGGCCAACTCTTCCTGATGCAAGAATATGACCAGATTTCCCATCCACACCTTCAAGCTCTACTGAGCAGGTGAAGCCTCTTGGAAACCCGTCTTCCTCCGAGTTGTCCGGAAGGGCAACCGCCTTGCCCTTCCCTTTGCCTCGGGGAGCAATCAACCCATAGTTTTCCAATGCCTGGAAGGAGGCCTCAGAAGGGGATCCCAAGAATATGGATTGAATTCCTTCCAGCTTGTCGAGCTTGTCCCAGCTCCTTACACCATCCTCGGTGAACAGTTTGACGTGGAGTGGCCATAGTGTAAAGGGGTGAGTGCGTATCATGGTGCGTACTATCCTTCGAGTGGCGCATCATGGGTAGCACGGTAGGCGGCGTACCCAGTGTGGTTCAGGAGGCAACAGTTCGAGAATGGTTCGTCCAAGTGGCATGTGAGAGCACGCCAGATGAGCGTAGAGGAAAGCAATATAGGCGATGGGCATGTGCAGTCGAAAGGCGCACAACGTGCCAAGAAATTGACAGTGCATCATTTCGCCGTAGAAAGAATGCCAGCATAGAAGGCAAGAGGCACTCAATCAACCGAAGCATGAATCAAGAAGCAGCCAGATGCGATGCAGTGTCGTTGGTCGCGCAAGGCAGGATTCATTTCAAGCAAAAGGTACGCGGTGGATGACAAGGGAAAAGGAAGGTGCCCTTTAGTCCTTCCCATCTTCACACAAAGTTGGTCCAATGACTCACTTGATATTGCCCGCCACGCCTTTCGATCCCTTCCCAAACAGTCGTTCAAAAGTGGTACCGTCTTTCATGAATCGCGACTTCCAAGGATGTTGCCAGGCCCATTCAAACTGCAATGCAGCCTGCCGTGATGGAAAGCCGTGCAAGAGCATTTGCATGATCCAAGGTCGACCTTGACTTGTCTTCCTAGCGCCGCCTTTGACTTCATCGTTGTGTTGCCTTTGAGGTTTCTGTGAAAAGATGGAGAGCGAACGAGAGTGACACCCTGACGTACCGTATCCGCCTATATGGATTATTCGTGCTTCCAATGTACACCCTAAACGCTCATCTCGTCGATACGTGGCTCCTATAATTGCGTGCAGCCGTAAAGCACTTACGCCTTTGCATCGGGCGTCTTTGCGCTCTTAAGCAAGTAACAGCAGTAGAAAGGGGGAAATGTATGCTCGACAGGTGCTCTTGATATCGCGTTGACCAGTTTCTTCACGACTGGGACAGGCACGCGCGGCATTGCGCGCCCCGTCGTTGGGGCTGGGTCGGGGACGGTGGTGGCCTTGCTGGAGGATGGGACGGACTGAATGTGGGATGGCATTTGACACGTCGCGACGCGAAAACGGAAATAGATTGTTGAACGTGGTTGATGGCTGTGTGTTTTATTCAGGGGCCCTTTTATATCGTGCTGGGGAGCTCTTTGTGATGACTCGCGATGATACTTGCAGACTCCTTGGAATGCTACAGACTCTACGGAACCGTTCCTTCAAAGGAGCAATGTGTGAGACCCGGGTGCTACAATCTGGAGACAAAGGTAAAATAACTCAAGCCACGAGGCTCAAAGGCAGTCCCGGCTCCCACTCTTACCACTGACTCACGGTTATGCACTCGAATTGTTCAGCGTTCAAAGTAACCGGGGTCAAACTTTGAGCTCTCATGGGTGGTGACTGAAAGACCGGCTCCTGTTCACGCAAGTGGAAATGCTTTGGCGCCTGTTTCAAGTTGGCGCCCATCACGGTTTGATTGGGAATAATAGGGGCTCGCGTGATATTCATGAAGGGTACGGTGTACAATAAAAGTTTACATGATTCCAGCAACGACAAAGGCATCCTTTCCGGCCTCCCCACCAGATCGGAAGCTCTCGTTGCTCAAAAGCCTACTCGCCGTTCCCTGGCCTCTGTAAAGCCCCTTGAGCTTCACTCCAGGAATAACATACAGCCCCATGCGCTCGTAGAAGCTGATCGCAGGTATATTCATAGTCGCGACGTTGGCGTAGATGACCAATGGTCTTTCCGCAGCGTCAGCAAAGTGCCGGCCCAGCTTCTTGCTCGCCGAGATTGAAGTCGGCATGAAGTAACTTCCTGAGCCTTCTCCAGGCGTGGTGGGCGTCACGGGGGATTGGGGAGAAGGGGGAGGGAGTCCTGTGACGTTGCCATAGGGTGAATTGGTATCGAGAGCCAAATCTTATAGGATTGAAAAGTTAGCACGACATGAATGAACAGGACCAAGCCAGTACTCACCAGTCGATTTAGGAAGAGATGCTCGAACTCGGCCGACCATCTCAAGGACCAAGCTTCGGGCCAAGCCAGAGTTTTGGTACTGGGGCGCCACCCCAAGCGTGAGGAGCTCCAAGCGGGAAGATGTATCTCTGAAGGATGACATTCCATGACGCGATTGAACAAGGGACTTGGACGCGAGATAAGAGTCGACAATGTAGTCGAGCTCTTCGCGTCCCGCGCGGTGATCTGCGTTGGGCGACACATCGTGGACCAAGGAGGAAACGAAACCAATTGGTACAGCAGGCGAATCCCGGTCGACTGCGACCAGGCAGTGGCGGCCGGGCATAATAAGAAGCTGGAGGAAGAACGAGTTTGGGTATGTGACGAGCGGAAGAAGTTGGGTCTGGGTGTAATGATTAGCAACTAGATTATTTCGGGTGCGGGGTGAAGACGGGGGTGCATGTAGATATGTAGATCCGGCTCAGCATAAAAAACATACATGGAGGCTCCGAAGCTGCTCGACGTCTCCTGAGGTCATTGGACGAATGATAGTGGACGACATTGCTACAAGAGATGAGGATAGGAGAAGCGACTCTCTGTATTTATAAAGGCCATTGCGCTGTCCAGTTGCAGCTAGAATACTTCCAGATCAAGACATGACATGGACGGCCAGACTGAGACGGGTTGGATCGTAGGATGCGCGGATGGCAAAAGGGAATCGGCTGCCCGTGGGGAGACAGGGGGTTTCCTTTTTTGGAGCGCGGGCATGTGATAGCGGTATGGGGTAGCTCATGTCGCGGCGGTTGAGAGCATGCTTGTGCTGGCCTATAGGATTCTGTCATTGTTTCTAAGAGTAGAGGTTTGAACCGGCAGTGCAGACGGAACTCCAGCTGTTGCACTGGGCAAGGAACAGTCTCCCGGCGCCATCGGGAGAAGTCGGCGCAGGACCTGCCTATGATACAGAGGAGCTCTGGTATAAAACATGTTAGACGGCTATTCGCCCGTCCCCTTATTACCAGTATTCGCCCCATTTCCTCAAAGGTGAGCGATCACTTTCACACGCTGACGGATCTTACAAAACGCTCATATTTAACCAGTCGTCGTCCATAGTCAGGCCTACATCCATTCTCCAGCGCTCAACTGCAAAAATGGTCCTTCCCCACCACACCCCCTATGTTACCCCCCCACATCCTCCACAAGAACTACGCCCAGGCCTTTGACAATGACTCCTATTCCAACCGTATGCACATCTCCTCCTCGTCGTACCTCTCCCTGACCGCCCCATAGTCATTGGCAAGGACCTCGATTACTTCTCGCAGGCTGGATTCGACATGGATCGCATCCAGATCAGGCGCAACGCTTCCCCTGCTTTGCTCTACGAGGAGGCCATCCGCAACGAAGGCGCTATCATCTCCGCTTCAGGTGCTCTCATAAACTTTTCCGGCAAGAAGACCGGTCGTTCTCCCAAAGACAAGCGTATTGTCTACGAGGAAACCAGCAAGGACGACATCTGGTGGGGTTCTGTGAACATCAAGCTCGACGAACGTACGTTTCTCTTCACTGTCACAAGCCGTTATCTGAATCTCATCTCTGTCCAGACACCTTTGAGATCAATCGCGAACGTGCCATCGATTATCTCAATACCCGAGACAACGTTTACGTCTTTGACGGCTTTGCAGGCGTATGTCACTTTCCTTTCTCGTCCTCAAATGATTCTCATTTCGCTGCTACTAGTGGGACCCCAAATACAGAATCAAGGTTCGAGTTATTTGTGCTCGAGCCTACCATGCCCTCTTCATGGTTCGTATGCTTCCTTTACCGAGGAACCACCGCCTGACGTGCTCCGATTTAGCACAACATGCTTATCCGCCCAACGGAAGAGCAGTTGGCCAACTTTGGTGAACCCGACTTTATCATCTACAACGCTGGCCAGTTCCCAGCCAACCGTTTCACCAAGGGCATGAGCTCTACCACCTCTGTCGAGATTAACTTCAAGCGTATGGAGATGGTCATCCTCGGCACTGAATATGCCGGGGAGATGAAGAAGGGTGTCTTCTCCGTCATGGTAAGCGGATTCTTCCTATCTTAAATCCTCCGCGTGTATATTAATCCTATTTCTTCCATTAGCATTACCTCCAACCTGTCAAGTTTGGCCAGCTCTCCCTCCACTCATCGGCCAATGTCGGCAAGGAGACTGGGGATGTCACTCTCTTTTTCGGCCTGTCTGGAACCGGCAAGACTACTCTGTCTGCCGACCCCCACCGCCTTCTCATTGGAGACGACGAGCACGTCTGGTCAGACACTGGTGTATTCAACATCGAGGGCGGTTGCTACGCCAAGACGATCAACCTCTCTGCTGAGAAGGAACCCGATATCTACAACGCCATCCGCTTCGGCTCTATCCTCGAGAACGTTGTCTACAACCCCATCACCCGTGAGCCAGACTACGACGATGTATCCATCACCGAGAACACTCGCTGCGCCTACCCTATCGAGCACATTCCGAATGCGCAGATTCCCTGTGTCGTCGACCGTCAGCCCAGCAACATCATCATGTTGACCTGTGACGCTTTCGGTGTCCTCCCTCCCATTTCCAAGCTTACCCCCGAGCAAGCTTCCTACCACTTCCTCGCCGGATACACTTCGTAAGTCTTTGACCGCCTTGCGATGAACGTGTTATTGATTAAAGTTCAGGAAAACTCCCGGAACTGAGGACGGTGTTCTCGAGCCCATACCCACCTTCTCGACCTGCTACTCCGCTCCCTTCATCGTCCTCCACCCCGGTCGCTATGCCGAGATGTTGGCTGACCGCATGGCCCAGCACAACGTCTCCTGCTGGCTCATCAACACCGGTTGGACTGGTGGCAAGTATGGTGTCGGCAAGCGCTGCCCTCTCAAGTACACCCGTCGCATCGTCGATGCCGTTCACTCTGGCGAGCTGCTCAGCGCCGAGTACGAGAACTTTGGCACCTTCAACCTATCCATCCCCACCCACATCGAGGGTATCCCCCGTGAGGTGCTCAACCCCTCGTTGGCTTGGGAGAACAAGGAGGCGTTCACCAAGGAGGTGAGAAAGTTGGCTGGCATGTTCTCCAAGGCCTTTGCTCTCTACGAGAAGGATGTCGATCAGAAGGTTCGCGCTGCTGGTCCTTCGATCTAGATCGCTAGATTTCACGGATAAGATCAAGTATACCATCGTGCCTACATACGATTTGTAGAAATTTAATCCCTTCGCTTCCTCCTATATTCCTCTGTCCTCTCTTTGATAACTTTGCCTCACGTCTGCTCGTTTTTTTGCTCGCTGTGCTGTATATAATCTCATGCTACGTACGTAACCCCGGACAATGTCTTTTATCTTTCTCTTATCTCTTAGTTGGTGGGATCTGGTCGATACAAGAACGCCTCAACGTGTACAATAGAACTACACCTGGAATCAACAGCACTGATTGAATTACCCTGTACTGCATCTGTGTTTCCGGGCTGGAAGGTCGAAGAATATGCGAGCAAGCCCCAGAACCGTTCAGAAACGCTGCATAGGGTTTGGCGGGCGCTGTGGGCGCTGTTCGGTTTGCGCCTCTCCGAGCGAGTCACCAACCATTGACACGTCGTTCCAGGTGTCCTTTGATTCCGTCTAAATTTAACTTGGACCCATTTCTGACGCGTTACTTCAATGGACAAGACTGTTGCGATGCGATGGTGCGTCTACGTGTTCATTGCGGGAGCGCGGAGGCGTACGTGTTGTCCAGGGGCGCTTAATGACTCGCGCGTTCCAGATCTTGAATTGTATTCAGGAGGAATGTTCGATTAGACGTGTCGGGCGCAAAAGATAGGCAGAAGTTGACATATATAAGGAGGACTACTCCATTCTGCAGACCTACAACTTACACAACCTCGATCCGCCCCAATCATCTTCCACCTATTACCAGTACTGTTCAAGCAATTCAGTAGCTCGCACCACCGCGTACTAAACACATCTAACCATGTTTCGTCCAAGACGGAAACGTTCCTCTCTCTCTTCTCGACACCCTACCAGAAAGCAATCCGCGACCTTTCTAGCCTCCGCCTCGCTCTTCCTCTTCATTGCACTCTCCATCGTCCTGCTCTGTCCCGTCGCGTCGGCCACAACCACCCACACATCCCACGATGACCACGAAATGGGCACCGTGATTGGTATTGACCTGGGGACAACGTACAGTTGCGTTGCGGTGTATAAAGGTGGCAAGGTCGAGATCCTCGCGAATGACCAGGGGAATAGGATCACGCCGAGTTGGGTGAGCTTTTCGGGAAATGAGAGATTGTATGTAGCCGTTTTGCTTCGTTCAGCAGCCGAGGGAGCTGATGATGTGTTGGCCATGACAGAGTTGGTGAAGCTGCAAAGCATGCCTACCATTCCAATCCCAAGAACACCATCTTTGACTCTAAACGGTTGGTTGGCCGGTTGATGTCTGAGCCAGAGGTTCGCCAGGATATGAAGCATTGGCCGTTTGCTGTCAAAGATCAGCATGGAAAGCCTGTTATCGAGGTCGAGTATAAAGGTGCCAATAAGACATTTGTGAGTGGTCTCTGTTTCCTTGAAGCAAAAACTCTAAACTGAGCGACGATGATAGACGCCAGAAGAGGTTAGCGCCATGGTGTTGACCAAGATGAAGGAAACGGCAGAGGCGTACCTGGGTGAAAAGGTTACCCATGCAGTTGTCACTGTTCCTGCCTGTACGTCACGCCCATCATCTCGTTCTCCTGGCACCTTCTAACCGTCTGTTATCAAGACTTCAACGACGCTCAACGCCAAGCGACGAAAGACGCAGGCACCATCGCCGGTCTCAACGTCGTTCGGGTCATCAACGAACCAACCGCCGCAGCCATCGCCTACGGTATCAAAGGGAAAGACGAAGGAGAAACCAAATTCCTCGTGTACGACCTTGGAGGTGGAACATTCGATGTCTCGATCCTCGCCATGGAAGACCAAGTATTCGAAGTTCTCTCCACCGCTGGCGACACCCATCTCGGAGGTGAAGATTTTGATAATCGCGTCATGGACCACCTGGTGTCAACGTACGAAGCCAAGCACTCTGGAACCGTGCGCAAGGGGGAGGTGAAGAAGGATGCGAGGGCGATGGGCAAGTTGAAAAAGGCGGCGGAGAATGCCAAGAGGGTGTTGTCGACACAGATGAGCACCAAGATCGAGATTGACAGCTTTTATGGCGGGAAGGATTTGGTGGAGGTTCTGACACGGGCCAAGTTTGAAGAGTTGAACGCGGATTTGTTCAAGAAGACGATGAAGCCTGTGGAACGAGCCATGGAGGACGCTGGATTGAAGAAGGGTGACATTGACGAGGTATGGTCTCTCATTGATTCCTTCAGCGTTACGTCTGACGCCTGCTGTAGATTGTCCTGGTGGGAGGATCGACGCGTATCCCAAAAGTGCGTCAGATGTTGAAGGAGTACTTTGGCAAGGAACCGTCGCAGGGCATCAACCCTGATGAAGCGGTCGCCCATGGTGCCGCTCTCCAAGGCGCGCTCATAAGCGGGGCCATTGGCAACGAGCCTTTTACTGTCATCGACGTCAACCCGTTGAGCTTGGGCATTGAAACCACTGGTGGAATGTTCAACACGGTCATCGGGCGGAACACTATCATCCCAACCAAGAAAAGCCAAATGTACGTCCCGTTGCCCAAACCTGACTTGGTTCGAGAGCTGACGAGTGACTGGCGTAGGTTCTCGACATCCTCGGACAACCAACAAACCGTCATGATCAAGGTGTTCGAAGGCGAGAGAAGCCAGACGAAGCACAATCATCTCCTTGGACAGTTTGAGCTCAAAGGCATTCCACCTGCGCCCAAAGGCGTACCGCAGATCGAGGTTACGTTTGAGTTGGACGCCAACTCCATCTTGACGATTAATGCTCTTGACAAGGGAACGTCAGTCAATTTATCTTTGCTCTGCGGCTTCGTGAATTTCGATGCTAACCTTGGAGCACAGGGGCAAATCAGCGTCGATCCAGATTCAGAACGACGAAGGCCGAATCAGTCGGTTAAGCCCGGACGAGATTGAGAGGATGCTGAAGGAAGCTGAACAGTTTGCAGAAGAGGACGAGCTCTTGAGGAAACGGGTCGAAGCGGTCAACACACTCTCGAGCTTTGTTGGCAGTGTCAAGAGCCAGCTCGCAGACAAGGAGGGTCTTGGAGGGAAGGTCACCGAGAGTGACAAGGCCAAGCTGAAAGAGACCCTGGCCGAGGCTGGAGCATGGATCGACGAGAATATGCAGGAAGCGAGTATGGAAGATCTGGAAGAGAAGTTGGCAGGTGAGTAGGCTCTTTAGAGACTCGGTCCAGAGGCAGATACTAATCAGCGAACGCAGAGGTGCAAGGACGAGTTGGCTCGATAACGAGCAAGCTGTACCAGAGTCACAGTGACGATGACTGGACCAACAGGGATACAGAGGAGCTGTAGGATGTCTTATTTCATTCATGAATCATACCGTATACGTTATTGAGCTATGTTGCTGAACCGACTTCCTTCCGTATTTTGTCCTTCCAAGACGTAATATCAAAGGTTAAATGGTCATGACGAGCAATGCCCTTGACTCTCTGTAAGGGCTTACGCTTTCGATGAGGGGAGGATGACGTCGATGACCGATTGTTGAGCAGGAAATCAAAATTCGAATCAGGCGTTCTGTGTTGGTACCATGGCGGTGGGGTGAACACGCCGGAGCTGGAGGGTATATTTATCGCCTCAGGGGCAGCGGGAGGAAGGCCTTGAGGTACAACGGCTGACGATGGTTCAGCCTCGCCGTTGCTTGATTCGAGGCTAATAATGTCTAGACGCCTTCGAGGCTCGTCCTCGTCGGACGATAAGATTTCAATCACTTCTGTGCTATTGATCTCGTCATTGACTGCGGTTATGGAAAGAGGAAACGCAATGCAAGTTCCGAACCTTGCATGGAGCTGGTGACGGTAACAGGTGCCACATGTCCATCCTCTGACTCCGTTTTGCGGATCCAGTCTGCCCGCATTCAGAATTGCGACGAGCTCAGCATCTGGAACAGGTGGCTGGTGGTGACCTGAAGCGAGCTAGAAGGACAGACCAGGGTACTACAGCTGTGTATACGTACGATGATGATATGCTTTAGAGCAAGAATCGCAGACTAGAAGGATATTCTTTTGGGTAGAACGGGAGCCCCCACACTTGACGCAGGAGTTCATGGAAGTCGCGAGTGAATAAGGAACATCAGTCCATCAATCCTACGTCATGGCTGTTTGGGTACATAAACACTGACCGCAGTTGACATTCTGTTCGTTACTCTTTTCTCCTCCCACCAACAGACCAACCAGCAGCCATGGCAGACACCTGGAAGGACGGCATTCTCCTCAAAATTGTCAATTTGCTTGCCTATTTCTTCTTCCTGGGCTCAAATATCTATACCATCACTGGCCCACACGACAACATCTACTATGGCGGCAAGGAGACCTATGTCACTCCTGCTCCTTGGGCCTACCTCATCTGGTCTCTCATCCATCTCTTGCTGCTCGGTACCGTCATCTACCAGTTCTTCCCTGGTGGCAAACACACCATCGTCGATGCTGTCTCCTGGCGCTTCCCTCTCTTGGCCGTCCTGAACGCCATCTACATTAACCTCTGGTGGTCCCACCACTACGTCTGGGGTATGTACTTCTAAAAGTCAAATTGTATCCCCAAAGCTCATCTAATTCCGCTCTACAGCCTTTGTTCTCTCACTCTTCGTCAGCTCTGCGGTTACAGTAAGTGACAGCCATCACGCGGCAGCCACCTGTTGAACTCATGTTTTCCCTCCTAGCACATCTACTACATCGTCAAGAAGTACCACTCTGCCCAGTCTTACGCTGATGAGCTCTTCATCCACCTGCCCTTCTCTTTGTACCATGGTTGGACCACCGTTCTCGTCGTCTTGACCGCCTTCCAGGCATTCGGTGTCAACGCCCACAGCCACCACGCTGGTGTTTGGACCAAAGTCTTTGTCTTCCTTGCTCTGTATGTCTAATTTCATTTCATATGATGATGTCAGCTCTGACATGCTTTCCGCAGCTTCTTCCTCGAGGGAACCGCAGCCACCTATGCCTTCTCTACCCCCGAGGGTGACCTCCCCGCTTCCATCGCCATCGCTTGGTCTCTCTGGGCCATCTTTGCCCACCAGACCTCCTCTGGCTTTGTCCACTGGTCTGCCTTGGCATTCTCCATCCTTGCCCTTGTCTGGGTTACCAAGGGTGCCATGGGTCTGTTCGGTCGTGGCGGTCGTGTTGCCTTGAGCGACGAGGAGCGTGCTCCTCTTGTTGGATAAATATCCACAAAAATGCTACCATCCCTGGACTGATAACATAGGACTGTTTTTCGACTTTCGTCTCGTGGGGCTCTTGTCATATCCTCAATAGCTGTATTAATATACTTGTACGACTCGTCCCGAATGTCATGATGTTACGATGCATTTCTTTTGACGAGATCGCAAAGAAGGATATAGGTTGTAACCTCCAAGGTGGGTGCGTCGAGTACATGAGCAACACATAGCCCAGTCCACTTGAAAAGATTTGTCGCCTGGGGGATTTTAGAAAGTAGGTCTGACATTGGTTGGGTACCAGACCCTTCAGGTGCGCTGGTATCCTCTTGTGAGTGAGTACCCGACTCGGACGGAGGGCTTGGACAGGGCGTATGTGGGCTTTCTGAGCTCGCCAGGCGTGAAAGGGTATTATAATTCTGCACGAATACTAGTACTATTACGCGGATAACTTCCACTTCTGCCAACGCGCGAATGTCCGCGTCTTTATCAGTAGTGAATAGAGTCCTTACGAAGTTGCAGACAGAGATGTGATGGAAGAGAGGGCTCTGTGTAGTGTGCCGAGGGCCTTGATACCCTTGCTCAATCGAAAACCCCACGGGGATGAGTTCTTGGAGGCTGATTTATGAACCAAAGACTGTGTCGATCGTTAATGCCTGTTGCAGGCTGAGTAAAAACTTGGTGGAGAACGACGCGCTCCGGTGACATCACCGACTCCCGGAAGTTTGCCGAAAGCAACTGTGCAGTTGAGTGATGGGATCACATCATCCCAAGGAGCAGTGATGAATTTGGTGTGGACGACGACGAGCTCGACACTGTGCAGCAGTTAAAAAATGTCTGAGCAACTTAGGTTCCTGGGATCGTTGGAAGGCCACAAGGGATGGGTCACCGCCATCGCCACGTCGTCGGAGAACCCTGACATGATCTTGACCGCATCCCGAGGTCGGTTTCCCTAGCCATCTGCCGGTACTCTCGAGCTCACAGCAGCGTCCTAGACAAGACAATCATCGTCTGGCAGTTGACTCGTGACGACGTCAGCTACGGATACCCAAAAAAGATCCTCCACGGCCACAACCACTTTGTATCGGACGTTGTCATTTCTTCCGATGGCCAGTTTGCTCTCTCCTCTTCCTGGGACCACACCCTCCGTCTCTGGGACTTGAACACCGGCCAGACCACCCGTCGTTTCGTTGGCCACACCTCCGATGTTCTCTCCGTCAGCTTCTCTGCCGACAACCGTCAGATCGTCTCTGGCTCTCGCGACAGGACCATCAAGCTCTGGAACACCCTCGGTGAATGCAAGTACGACATCAAGGAGGATGGTCACTCTGAGTGGTGCGTAGATCAGTGCGTTGGGTGGAATGGCTCTGATCCTTGGTGTTTGCAGGGTCTCTTGCGTCCGCTTCAGCCCCAACGTCATGAACCCTGTGATCGTTTCTTGCGGTTGGGACAAGGTCGTCAAGGTTCGTACCCAGCATCTCAACCTAATCTCTCTTTCCTTTACAATGATGCATTCAAAATATATTTGCTACTTCAGAGAGCTCACGCTCGATGAGACTAACTTTTCCACCAAGATCTCTGATTTCTCATAACCCCCTCTTTGAACCCCACTAATCGCAATCTCCAGGTCTGGGAACTCTCCAAGTTCAAGTTGAAGACCAACCACTACGGCCACACCGGCTACATCAACACCGTCGCTGTCTCCCCCGATGGTTCGCTCGCTGCTTCCGGTGGAAAGGACGGTATCACCATGCTCTGGGATCTCAACGAGGGCAAGCACCTCTACTCCCTCGAGGCTGGTGACATTGTCAACGCCCTCGTCTTCTCCCCCAACCGATACTGGCTCTGCGCTGCCACCGCCAGCTGCGTCAAGATCTTTGACCTCGAGAGCAAGTGCGTTTCTTCTTCCCTTCATTGTGATTGGCATGGTCTGACCCGTCATCCAGGTCCATCGTTGACGAGCTCAAGCCCGCCTACACTGACGTCGGTGAGGAGGCCCGCCAACCCGAGTGCGTGTCCATCGCCTGGTCTGCCGATGGCCAGACCCTCTTTGCTGGCTTCACCGACAACGCCCTCCGCGTCTGGACCGTCACCTCATAAAATGTACTCTAGCATCGTTTTCAGTAGTGAATCTCTCAGCGAAATGAACAAAAACATCGCAAAAACATTCGGAATCGTGTGTTTGGTTTACAAGATAGCAGCCTCGGCAAGGTTGCGTGCGCGTTCTTGAGCGTCCCATCTGTCTAGTCCACCAAAGTCGATTTTCATGCCGAGGAAAGCCATGTTGAATTGAAGTTCGGGAATGTGTGTGATCCTTGCTCTCCAGCTGTCGCCACTGTAAGAAAAGGGTGAGCAACGAAAATGACTGATAGAATAGGCACGCACGTCGCAGCACCGTACACCCCTCCTACCTGCTCCACTACCCGTACACAGTCGTCCTGAATCGACTTGGAATCGTAAATCCACAAATTCTTGCCCTCATAGACCTCCTGCCACCCATTTAGGTTGATGAGCACATTCCTGGGGCCATATCTCGATTTTTCTAGCTCAGTTGGAGGTAGTATAGCTGATCTGATGTCGATGTCATTGAAAAGTCTGAGAGCAGTGAGATTTGAGATGTTGGTGAACAGAGGATGAGAAGTGGGTGGAGGGTTGAAAGGCGTGATGATTGATTCTGGGAGGCCTGCTTCGTCTTCCTCGTCTTCCTCCTCATCTTCTTCCCCGCCTTGTTGCTCGCTGGGGTTCATGTCAACGTCCGCGTCTGAGGCCGAGGATCCTTGAACTTCTGGGTTTTCTGCTGTCGGACGTAGAGAATCCAACAACTCTCGTTCACTTTCTTCGACTTTGGCGATGAACGAGTCCCAGTGTGCGTCATTCGAAAAGTCGGTGCGGAGGAGGATGCCTTGAGCCTCTGAAGAGTTTATGAATGTGTCTAGTGGGTCTTGGTCGAGGTCCTAGTCGTTTGTTAGTAAAGTTTCGACTAGGGATGGGTGGAATGGACCTCACCTCCCAGGTCAGTTCGACTGCATCTGAATTGGATGGTGCTAGTGCGGAAGGCCAGCCGGTGTGAAGGACTTCTAGGACGCGCTGTCGACGGCCCGCGGATGGAAGTGCTTGAACGACCGCTGGGTAGGTTTGTTGAATAAGATCTGCTAGGATTTTGTGAGTCATTTCTCGTGTATGACAGGACAAGATTGTCAGGTGAAAGATTGCAAGAAAGCTGAAGCAAACTGAAATTTCAATTCATCAAATCTGACATCCAAATCACGACCTCCAGAAACAGAAACGCGCGTCACCGATATTTGTGTTCAAGAAGCATACGAGGCTCCTTGAGAAAGAAGGAGAGCGAGCGAGAGCAAGAGAGCCGGGTATCCCTGGAGGAACTGGAAGTCTATTAAGCCCTGAAGCACAAGTGTACATTCTTTTCTCCCCCCTCTAGCGCTTGATAGGTACGTTCCGTTAGACTGCGGATTGGCGTGAACCTGCGAGACGGTCGACAAACTGTTGTCGGCGGGAGAGGGTGTTGAGAGTTGGTTAGAAAGCAGAGAACAACAAAGACCACGCACCCCGCGAATGTACGGTAGTGAAAGGAAAGTCCCGATGAATGGAAGTTGACGCAGGAAAGTGATCACGACCGGGAAGAAGTCTCTGTCCACCATCTTCGTTAGCCCTGCTTGGCCCATGAATATGATGCCACTCACCCAAAGAGATTCAAGAATCCAAACGTCTCAAGGATCATGCCAAAGAAGGGCCACTTGCAGAATACGAGGAGGATTCCACCAAAGAAGCAGAGCGACCCTCTGATCTTTTGTTTGCGTGCAAAGAAGGAGACGGTTTTTTGAGGGCCGATGATGAGTGCTAGACCTGAGACGAAGAGGATCTGTGGGTATGCGTTGCGCAGTTAGCTGCGTGGCTCTTGTGGTTGGAGGTGATGAAGGGGTATTGCTTTTGTTCTAGAGATGTGGGGGAGGCGGGAGCAGAGACATACGTTACCCAAGGCCAAGAGAGCACCGTCAAAGAAGAGCATGACGCCTAGCATCATGAACAGCCCTCCAAACGTTGTCAGCGCTACGCCAATTTCTGCAATGAGTTCATCTGAATGTTAGCCTGATTCCTCCTTAAGCCAACTAAAACTGACTCTGTGCGTCTGTGAGCCACATCGTGAGCTAAGCCTGTAGCGGAAGGTATGAATGTGGGGGACGAGGAGGAAGGGAGGGGCTGCGTGATTGCCAGCGCTCGCGTGTCAAATGCATGCCTCTAAATATAGCAGCGGCGCTTTTCAGAGTCTGACACGTAAACCGACTCGGCAATACTCTTTCAGATAGAGACGAACATAAATTACAACAGCGATAAGCAGTACATGAAGGAGGCTGCTGAATTAGTGTACAAGGGGCGTATCGTCCCGAATATGAAACCAATGTGCGTAGTAAGGGAACCAAGACTGAGATAACTCAGTTCAGTACACCTGAATTGAAGATTGCACAAGCCCACTCACACCAATAAAATATATCCTAAACACCATGTAGAACGCCCAGCCAACCAGGCGCTATGCCATCGCCCTCTTCGCCTTGATCACCCTGTCATAGCTCTCTCTCAACGGCACGCGTCTCGCCAACACCGCTAGATGGTTATTGAGGTACGGTCCGGGAAGCAACGGGTGGATATTCTCCACATTCGCATGAGGGTTGATAGGCGGGAAGAAGACCACCGATTGTGGTGACGGCGGTCGTGTCACTGCTGGGATATGCGATAAGGCAGATAGCGCTGCGGATGAGGATGAATTGGACAGGGCCGATAGCGTGCGTTTGCGATCGTATGCCGGGCCACGAGCGTATTCAGCCCTGAACGTGTGTGGAGGGAGGGTGGAGACTGAGTGAGTGGACGAGATGGATGTCCGCCTGTTTCCTGAAGGGTAGAAAGATCCTCCAGATGTCGATGCTGGTGAGCCGGGCAGGAAGAGCTTTGGGTCTTCGTATACGCTCGAAGTGGGAGATGTGGAGAGATGGGGAGGGGCGGCGGCTGTCACTGGTGCGAGAGGTGAAGGCTTGATTGGGTTCATGAGTCCTATACCTCCACCTGTCCCGAAAGACTGCCCTCTGATGAGGGGATGGGGACGGTGACCATCGACTTTGGTCGAGGCGGAAGAGTATGTAGAAGCTGGTCTTGAAGACCGCTTGGAAGGCTGCGCGGTGCGAGGACTTGTCTGGCGGGAGTGGTGGTGAGTCTCCTTGACTCCCTCAGAGTCGACGCGGTGGTGAGTTGGAGGATCCACCCGCGGGACGTTATCGTAGCGAGCATGGTGCTGCTCCTGGTGGACCGCCTGGTGAGGAGCTAATGGGCTCTCATTCTTGAGTGTGGCTGGTGTAAAATCTGATCCACGGGCTGTATCCACTCGCTGCAGCTCCGGAGCTTCTTGAAGCTGCGAGACACGGTTCCCAGTCGCTGCACTCGCTCGAGGTTGAGTCGAGAGAGCATGGATCATGGCGCTGAGTTCTGCCTCGTTATCAGAAGCAGGGTCAGAGTCAGAGTTGTCTTGAGGGTGGTTGGGGGTCACAGCTCCGCTAGAACTTGACACCCATTCGTCATCGTCTTCTTCTTCGTCATCATCATCCTCTGTAGGACTGGAGATGGTGAAGCCTGACTTGGCTTTGCTGTTGGTTGCCCCCTGCCTCGACGGTTGCTGTACATGTGCCCGCTTCATAGGCTGGGGGATGTGTTCCTTGGACTGGACACGCTGGCTGCTGTGTTGTCTCTGAAATCCAGTATTCTTCTGCATGAAAGTATAAGTGATCAATTAAAAGTCAAAAGAACTAAAGAAGCGTACGTCTGAGCCATGGCCAGCAGCCGCCTTCTTTCCCTTATCTGTTGCTGTCGTATGCTTGGGCACTGGCAGATCCCTCTGTGTGAACTGCAGACCGTTCCCTATCTTCCCAGATGAGTTTGTACGGCCCATTCTGCCAGTGCTGCTACTTCCTGTGGCCTTTTAGAGGCATCCTTGCTGAGAGTATTCTGTTGAGAGGGCCGTCACTGGCGCTGTGTTGCTTTGACCAACCGACGCGGAAGACCCGGCCCGGTGCCCGTTTGTCTGATCCCCGAATCAAAACTTTTTGGTTTCTACCTTGAACATACACCAGGACGGCGTAGCAAGTCGCAGCCATGGAACGCGTTCAATTCCAGCAGGAGCAGGTGTGTATCTAGATTCCATATGCGCAGGATAATATTGACTCGTGCAGATGCTCCCCGAGTTGCAAGACTTGGTCGAGCGAAATCTCTTTACAGAAGTAAGTTGGACTGGTATCCTCCCCCGTGTTGTGTATATTGATATATCTAGTCCTCCTAGAAAGAGATAAGACATATCATCAAGCAACGAACAACATTCGAAGCAGCCCTCATTCGGAGGGTCGCTAAAAAGTCGGATTTCATCCGATACATCTCGTATGAGATGGACCTTGAAAAACTTAGGAAGAAGAGGCTCGAACGCATGGGTACCCTCTTCTTTTTCTCCTCGGTGAATACTGTCTGATAATTCGGGAACAGATTTGCCCAAGAGCCCATCCACCATCTCCGATTATGCCTTTGTACGGCGGCAGTTTCTCATCTTTGAACGTGCCTTGAAGCGGTTCAAATCGGATATCGGGCTTTGGATTCAATATATCCAAGTCGCAAAACGGGAGGGTGCCCGTGCACTCGTTGGTCGGGTGACTGCCAGGTACGAGATGCAATTAGTGCTGTCATAACAGAAGCCTTACCCATTCAATAAGAGCTCTCCAACTCCATCCAAGCAATCCATCCTTTTACATCCTGGCAGCATCACATGAGCTCGATAACCACTCTCCATCCGCGGCGCGTTCTCTGCTCCAGCGCGGTATCCGTATCAACCCCGATAGCATCGACCTCTGGAAAGAGTATGTCAAGATGGAACTTGGCTTTATCGAAGGTCTCCGAAGACGCTGGGAGATTCTGGGTATCACAGCCTTCCCAGAGACCTCTGCTCAAATGGGCAAGCCAAGTGAGGAAGACCAAGAAGCCGTGGACCCAAGTTCTTTCCTCAGCCTGGGAGAGGAGGAAGACATCGTCATGCGACCTTCCCCGGAAAACGTGGACAAGCCGACGGATATGGCTGAGGACGCGGATGGTGTTGACGGCGCCGAGGGGCGAAGACAGATCTTGGAAGGCGCAATCGTCAATCCGTCATTGGCAGTGCTGCTCAAGGTAAGTGAGGTGGTGTGTCCATTCTTGCCATTCAATTCAGTTGAAGTGGACACTTACGTTTTGTTGTTCCCGCTCAAGCTCTGCCAAAGGTGGACTTGTTCGTAGCCCTCGGACGGCTATTTCGGAATACCCGTCGCCTCCGTCCTTGCTAGACGCGCTTCTGGTCCACCTTACGATGTTTGGGGGCAGACGTTACCTCGTGACCCGAGGTCCATGGAGCTGCGTGCGCAACGATACCTAAAACAAAGAGGCCAACCGAAGCATGGCGTTGAGCTTGTCGAAGGCCTGCGACAAGCCAACGAAGAGATGCTGGGGGTCATTGGTGACGAGGTTGAGGAGACCTTATCAAGTTCGTACGCTCGGTTCGTGGAGCATTGGTATTCGAAGGTCGACGATGATCATCTGGTAAGCTTTGGCCCTCGCAACCCTCACGCTTCTGAGTGGGGAAACTAATTCCGTGTTGAATAGAGAAACTATCTTATCTCATCACTCAAGCGCCTCATTCAGCATGAAAAGGCGTCGCCATCATTGCTTGCGGCCCATATCAAGTTGTTGCAACAAACACCGTCTTTTCCCCCTGCCAAGGTACTACGGGTGGCAGAAAAGTACACGAACAAGGTACCGCAATCCTCACGTGTTTGGTTGGCAAGGCTTGCAGTCGAGGCAAAAGCCAGAGGGGATGCCGCGGCTTTGGATGTATGGAGAGAAGCGCGGACAAGGGTTGGAAGCAACCAAGAAGACGTGATGGAGGTATGGCTCTGGGGAGTCGAGCATTGTGATAAGCAAGATGCTGCGGGGAGGAAGCGACTCACGAGGTGCGCCAACACGGCCCTATTCGGCCGTATGTATACAATCTGACATGGACACCCATATGTCTACAGGAGGTGTTGAAGGAGAGTCTGCGGACTTCCTCTCTGCAGAGCGTGCATGAGGTGCTTCTCCTGAATTATGTCACGGTACTCGAAGAGGCATGCAGAACACCGGAGTCCGGGTTGACGTCGGATCAGGGGAACACCTGGACGAAATGGCTAGATGCCGTTCGCCATATGGGCAGTGGATATCTTCCGACTGGGAGGGTTTGGCAGGCGACGTTTGCGGTGGTTGCTCAGGGTGTTAAATCAAACCGAAGAGAAGGAACGTGTGCTGGAGGAAGTGTATGGACGCTGGCGCCAGAAGGACGCTGTTGGGGCGATGATGGCATGGGCCAACTGGCTTTGGCGCATGGGAAGGGAATCGAAGCGAGCAGGATTATTGTAGAGGGAGGAAGAGGACTGAATGGGATAGATTCGGCCGAACTGGAGAAACGATGGCAGGAAGCACTTGGTAGTAGGTAGATAATTGAGTTGCATGCCATGATCTGCCCGGTGTGTTGGAAATCAGATTGCTGTGTTTAATGGTTGTACATGTTGCACATGGTGGTTTATGTTCCGGATTCGGCAGGGTTGTGTGTTGGCCCTGTCTCAGCGCCTAGGCCAGACCTTTAGCTGTGTAGTGTGAATAGGGAATAGAAAGGCATAGAATAAGCATGAATGGCACATAATAACCGACCGAGGAGTGCAGAGGGCGAGTGCCATAATTATCTCGGAGGGTTATGCTGGGGACCATGTGGAACTGAGATTGGTGTCCATGCGGGGCGCAGCCACCGTTTAGTTCTGGCAGGTGCAGAGTTGCTTCTTCTTTCTGTCCTTCCATCTTCCCTCTCCTCTCTCTCCTCCTCCCCTCCACGTCGTTGACCGGCCTCCCGTCCACCGCTGCTCGTCGACTCCCACGTCCTCGGTGGGTATCTACTCGTCGTTGCTCACAGCGAGCACGTCGTATTCCCTCGCTGACTCACATCCCAAAGCTTTCAGCATTTGTACAGCACAGGCGTCGACGGGGCGTCCTCCCTCCTCCCTCTCTCTCTCCAGCAGTTTATTTCAGCCAGAGTCTTCTGTATGCTATCAAACGTCCTCATAGCCTCGCTTGACCCCGGTCGATATCAACGACAGTCCTCCGCAGTCGCTGACAGCCAAACGAACCGTTGGTCTTCCTTAATCAATACTGCGCCGCTCATGTTGCAGTATCCGGTTCAGCTTTCCCCGCTGCCCTCTCGCCAACGACAACCTTCCTTCCTCATATTTCTCCAATAATGACCGCCAGTCCCAGCCATTGTCCTCTTCCTCTCTCCGCTTCCAGAAGGACCCATACACCCACCGCTCCATCGCCAACAGCCGTCTGCCAGCACCTATCGTGCCCCTGTCCATTTCGACAAATCTAGTCCCGTCACCTTCTGTATCGACCCCGTCCACCGCCTCCGGAAAGCACCCCCGGAGCCCCTACATTTCCTCACGCCCATTGTCGTCGTCCAGCCCAGCCCCGTTTCGTGCTCCACAGAGCAGCGGCCCAACCCCTCCGTCAGCCCTTTCCCAGTGTGCTTCCATGGGCTCTTCGTTCCCCATAGAGGATGTGTTGGCCGAGGGAGACATTGTTGGGGAGGGTCTCTTGCTCCAGGGCGAGTTTCTCCGGTTGGTTGGCTCAGGAAACGAGACGGATGATAACGCGCCCGCCAAAGAGTTCGAGGTGGTTCGCGTGCTTGGTACTGGCAGCTACGCGGTAGTGTATTTGGTCAAGGAGGTGCTCTTCCGCCCTCCCCCTTCGGATAACGGACACATGGATATCGGCTCAATGGATATGGACAGCATCTCTCAGACTCAATACGGGCGCGAATTCGCTATCAAGTGGCTCTCCAAAGCCAACCTTGACGAGGAGGCTTTGACCGCCCAGATGTCTGAAGTACGTTGTCTTGCCGTTGCTAGTGTCCCTCTTACTGATAGGGGCTTGCTGCAGGTTACGATTCATCAATCTCTCCCCCTCCACTCAAACATTGTAACCCTGCACCGGACCTTTGAAACGTCTTCTTTCTTGCTTCTTCTCCTGGAATACGTTCCGGGTGAAGACCTTTACTACTTTTTGGAACAAGCCCGCGACCATTATGAGCCTCAGCCCTCATCCGAGCTCGCCATCTTCAATTCACGAACTCCCCCTACTCCTAGTCTTCTTTCTAATCTCCACCCTTCGCAATTGCTCTCTCGCACCCGCCTTCGTCTCATCGCCTCCATGTTTTCCCAGATGTGCGAGGCTGTCGCGACGTGTCATTCGCAGCACGTCTTCCATCGCGATATCAAGCCCGAGAACTTTATCGTCACCGACGCTTGGGTCACCTTGCCCAACGGACAACTCGAGCGCAAGGTCATCGTCAAGCTCACTGATTTTGGTCTCTCGACAACCGAGATCGAGTCGTCGGATATGGACTCTGCGGTAGTGCGCCTTACATGAGCTACGGTACGTGTAACCTCCAACAACACGAGTTGTGGTTCCTGATCTTCTTTCTTTTCTAGAATGCAGGAATAACGTGGCGCCAACATATCGACCTCGTGCGGCTGATGTATGGTCTCTAGGCATCGTGCTGATCAATATGTATGTGGCATGCCTGATCATCTTTTTTTTTACATCCTTCTGACATGGGCATGCAAGGTTGTACCACTTCAATCCCTGGACTGACACAGAGGATGGTGCATGCTCCTCTTTCGACCTTTATCGTCGAGATCCCATCAACTTCTTCATCAACCGTTTCCCGGCATGACGCGACCCGTTGCAGAATTCCTGGCCACCAAGGTCTTTTGCCTTCTGGACGGCGATGAGGACGATCGACGCCGTATCTCTGCCTCCGAGTTTGGCACATGGGTCAAGGCGAATTGGTCACCTTGTTGGGCAGTCATGGGATGCAACGCACCCTGTCCACCAACTCGACGCATGGACATTCTCTCACCTCTATTCCTGTTTCCCATCGTCCCATGTCCCGCACTTCTTCCAACGCTACCAACGCCCGCGGTACTCCCGCGATGCCCAGTCGTTCCCTTTCTCGAGCTCCTTCTTTCGGACCTGCGTACGAGCGGGAGGAAAAGTCTGAGCTGTCGACTGTCATCGATCAAGATAACGAAGATGACTTTGACGACGCGGACGCTTCCACTGGCTGTGTGCTCGGGTCAGAGTTTGAGGAAACTCAATCTCGCGCTGCGTCGACGTCGAAGCGTAGTCGCAAGCGTGGTGCTCGCAGAGGGAAAGGTGCCACGTCGGGGCCGATCTCGTCCCAGGACGATACCAGTCTCAACCTCGCCGTCGCTTCAGAGTCCCTTGCACGAGAACTGAGCAAGCAATCCAAGACCTCTGTGTCCCCATCGCTTGCTACATCCACGTCCTCGGCGCGAAGGCGGGCAGCTCTGGAGCCTGTTTCGATGTACGCCATGCCCTCTTCTATCCTCTCGGCTCCGTCACGAAACCCTCCCAGGCCTCTTCTTCCAGCTTCCTCTCCCTCCAAGACCACGCCTTCTGCCCCCACGAAGAGAAGCCGTCGCGATGGAAGCTTAGCTTTGGCAAGGCCAATGCGGTCGACCCTGACTGCCAATCTGGCGTCTGAAGAGCCTGCTCCTCCCAAGGCTGCCGAGCCAGCACCCGCAGCGACGACCGTGAACAATGTCACAAACTTGATCATGAGTCTCAACGCTCCTCCCAACGCGCCTGCCCCTGCCCCTTCGGATGACACTTGGGCGAGAGGACGGAAGCCAAGGGAGCCTTCGCCCTTGAATAGTTATGCTCGCTCTCGCCGTGGCCCTTCGAATTCCTCTCAGCCGAGCCTCCTCGAGGGTCCTCCTTCCCGAGCGACGTCTCGTGCCATTTCCCCCAGCAGCACTCGTAGTGGAAGACCGTTGGGTTCCAGCGCTTCCTCCATGGCCTCTAGCAACTGGCGCAGCTCGATGAGCACCAACTCTAGCGCTGGCACCTCTACCTCCGCCTTCACGCGGTACAGCAAACTCGAGCGCCCGGAGCATCTCAACAACGGCCACGAGTGTTTCAGGTGCTAGCTGGAGGACCAGCGTGAAGCCATCATCAATCGCGTCATCCAGCGTTGTCTCTGCGTCGGGCGGGTACACTTCTGTTCCCAAGAACATCAAGAGTGAGTGATTGCATAAGGAAAAAATCTCGAGATTTTCACTGACACGCAGAATTTCTAGTCATGAACGGCGTTCCTTGGGATAGACCAGCTACCGCGCGGTCAATGCCCTGATCCCGCTCCCGCTGCTCCTCGGAAACAGCGCACCAGGAAGCCCAAGGATACAAAGCTTGATACGATTACTGAGCGTCCCCCAGGCATTCGCAAAGATGCCATGACGAGTACGTCTGATCTGACCGTGGCCCAATGGCTCGAAAGAGGATGGGGATAGTGCTGGTGGTGTTAAGAAGGTGCACAAGGGACAGATCAACGCTCTCGCAAAGATGCTGTCGCATTGCGTCGCTGAAAGGCTGTTCCATTTTTTCAATCTTCTGGTGGACTGTTGTCGTTACAGAGACGGGCAGTCTCTTTCTGCTCTGTTAACACCTGTTCAACTGATATTAGCCAATGCGAGTCGTTTTCTGCACCATCTCCTCGCATTTTTTCTCGCGGACTATTCGCAGAGGCCGCAGTGTAATTCATAAAGTACCCTAGTTCAAAACGGTGCGCCAGTCATCTCACACATTTCTGGATTGGCGGGTGTATCCGTTCTTTTTTTTCTTCTCTTCTATGCGCCGGCGGCGTCGGGCTCTCGCTTACCATAAATCGACATAACTCTCTCTCTCCTTGTCTCTCAAGCATATCACAACCAAACCACATTCATTCATTCTCTGCAATTTTTCTTTCTAGTTTTCAGCCTGCTTTGCACATAACTCCCAAGTCTACCTTCGTAGTAGTTGTATTTAATACCCAATGACCATCCAATGGTGGATTAGAGAATATCAAGATTATCACCGTCTTTCTTGTGAATTCTTGAGTTCAGCAAAGGGCCACGTTTGCTCGAGGGTCGGTCTCTGTGGGACGTGATCTTCGTGGACACTTGTTCCTGGCTCAACCAGGATGGTGGGATGGTTCTGATGGCGCTCGCTGCTGCTGCGGGCGACGGACCTGGGCGGATGGTGAAGGAGGTGCAGATTGGCCACTGCTGTCCATGTCTATATCGCTGTCTGAGGATGCAGGGGAGTCTGTGCCAACAATGACATAGGCGCCAGTGCTATGGGTTCGCACGAGGTTGACGTAGTATTCTTGCAGGACGTGGCGCGTAGACTGAGAGAGAGACAGGGAGTGGTAGATGTCAGAAAAGCCTGAGCAGCTGTTGACATGTGCGGCTGGACGACAGAGGTGCTAACCATTAATCTCCATTCGATCATTGACAAAAACTCGCGCTCGAGGGTGTTGAGTTCTGTGACAGGGATTCCACCTACCCTTGCGTAAAACTTGTTAGGAGAGAACACATCGCACAGTCCCTTGCTTGCGACTGTGATAGAGACGATGATGAAACGATGGGCGGTGAGGGAGGAGAAGGTGAAGAGGGGCTTCCGTGCGCAGATCTGGTCGATGTAGACGAGAATAAGGAACAGACAGCTTTTCTGCACAGGTGGAGATGTGAGGGACAAGGAGATATACCGACGCGAACTTGCTCACCTCGACGTTGGTGAATCTGACGATTCGTTTGAGATAGTCCAGCACGGTTATACTCGGAGGTGTTTCGAGTGGAACCGAGTCAGCGCTTGCCTGGAAATAGCATCAAGATGGACTGCATAGACCTGTAAAAGACTGGCTTGCTCACGGGGACAGGGGTATCTGGTCATTATGGCTGATTAGGCGCTCAAGCATGTCAGCTTTGAACGTCCAAGTGACTGTCAACACACGACAGACGACCAAGATGGAACTGACGCACCTATAAGCTGGAGGACACATTCTATGGGGACATCCTCGAGGTTGGGTGGCAGCTCAACCCTTCCTGAGCTGCTAGATGCCATGAACCCATTGCACGGATGCCCGCCGTCGTCGTCAGAGCCAAACCCTTTCCCCGCATTCGGACCTGATCGCACGTCATGATGCGCCGTCAAACATGTATTGATGCGCCATCAACCAATTGCCACCGAGGCTTGGAACTGTACAGTTCCGTTCGCACGCCTTCGGCTATCTCACAAATCCCTGCTCGTCGTCGTCGGATACAACGACCAGACCCCAAAATTCACAGTGAGCACGCTGTATTGCTGCTGTTCAGGATTATTGCTGACCGTGTACCCATGAAATCGCGATAGATGGCCCCCAAACTCGACCCCAATGAGATCAAGAGTGCGTTCATATCTTAAGAGGCTGAATCAGGGCTCACATTTGCTGCAGTCATCTACCTGAGGGCCACTGGTGGTGAAGTCGGTGCCTCCTCTGCCCGTACGTTTTGACACGTCTCAGGCCCTTATTCTGTGCTCATATGCCTCAGTTGCACCCAAGATTGGTCCTCTTGGTCTGTCCCCCAAGAAGGTCGGTGAAGATATCGCCAAGGCTACATCGCAGTGGAAGGGTCTCCGTGTCACCGTCCAGCTCACCATCCAAAATCGTCAAGCCGCCGTCTCCGTCGTCCCCTCTGCATCCTCTCTGGTCATCAAGGCTCTCAAGGGTGCGTTTCTCGACGATTAGTATCTGTGGCGATCTCTCATTGTTTCTCAGAGCCTCCCCGTGATCGTAAGAAGGAGAAGAACATCAAGCACTCTGGAAACATCCCCCTCGACGAGATCATTGAGATTGCAAGAACCATGAAGTCAAAATCCCTCGCAAAGGAACTCTCTGGCACTGTCAAGGAGATCCTCGGAACTGCCCAGAGCGTTGGCTGCACAGTCGACGGTCAGCCCCCCACACGACGTTATCGACGGAATCAACTCTGGAGAGGTGGAGATTCCTGACCAGTAATTGTACCATTATCGCAATTCCATTTCGTTTCACCTCTCTGTGGGCGCCAATGACCTCAGTGTGGGAATTTCAGGGGTTAAACGTCTGACTTCTACCACCACCATCATGCAAAGATATCCATTAACTAATACACGCTGTGTTTCCGGCCTCATTCGCTCTCGCTTCCCTACCCAGCTCTCGAGTGCTCGACGACAGTTGGTTATTGGACAAGTTCGATGCAACTCTAGCCATTCAGCCAAATCCCTGCTTTCGCACTTCGTTCCTGCCCTGGTATGGGGAACAGGGATAGGCATTGGCTGCCTGGTCGTCGGTGCGTTCAGAGTCGTATTCGTCTGAGCCATGGTCTCAGCCTCCTCCCTGCCAGGTACTGGCGCCTACTACGTTGGTGGTTGGAAAGAGAAGGTTGAAATTGCCCACCAAACATTGGTGTCTGTCAAGGGCATCGTTCAAGGCTCACAAAACACGAGCAAGAAAGCAACGGAGATGCTAGACCTGGCTCGTGGTGCTGCTAAGGCGTCCATCGCTGCAGTCATTCCGTTCGGCTCCAAACTTTCGGACCCACTGGTCGACAAGGCGTTTGACACTGTTGGCGAAGCTGTAGACGCCCATGGAGAGGAGGCAAAGGTCATCATCACCAAGATGATGGAGGACATTCAGAACGCGATTGACTCTCACAAGGAATGGCCAACGGCTGCTGCTGCTCAGGTGGTCATGATTGTGAAACGGGAAACAGCCAAGTTGCATGAACTGTCAACCAAGCCAGAGACCCAAGAGAAGATCTCGATACTCAAGCAGGCGGCTATCGAAAAGTCTCAGGATGGCTGGGACCGTGTCAAGGGTTTTTGCGAACCAAGAGAACCTGGAACGCGTAAAGGGGTACGTAGGCGAGGGAAATATACAGCGGGCAGCTGGCGTTGTAGGTCCAACACTCAGAAGCGCAAGTGAAACCCGCTAACCATCGTTCAGGGCCAGAGGATTAGCCAAATGCTCTGGAAGAAGGGCAAAGAGGAGGATAGCAAGGATAAGGACTCGAAGTAAGGATATCAAATACACGAAGCAAAGGCGAAAGTCAGGTATACAATGTGGGTATTCCGATATAGGAAGTGATATGGTCAAGTATTATAGAAATCTAATAGGTCTACATCGCGTAGGCGATGGAAACTGAAGGCGCCCCAGGACCCTTCCTGCCTGCAGCAACATCAGGGACGTAGTGCGCAGCTCCTCCGCTCATACTGAGCAAAGCCTTCTCTACAAAAGCCAAACGACTCTTTTTCGTGCCTCTTGGTTTCGTGAAGACGTTTGAAACCGCTGTGTGCGTTGTATCGACACTCCGCCTGCCTTCATGGCTCTCCCTGCTCCTCCCGCTCCCGCTGCCTTTCTCTGGAGCAACGCTCTTGATTACCCCTGTCCGTGAGGGGACGTTACCAGTCGTGGCACCTTCGCTACTTGCTTTCGTTATACTGCTGATGGGCCGACCAATGACACCCTCGTCCGTGCCAGACATTGGTGCGGATTTCGTGTAATGGTAGCGGTGCTGCTCCCCTTGAGAGGGCGGGACGCCGGCTGGTGACAGCCCTTCATATGTTGGGCTCCTCAGGTCTATCACAGACACAGAGCCATGGAAGTTGATGGTTGGCGTAGTTTGTCGGCGATGTGCCCTGGAGGAAGATAGAGGAAGTCCTGTGGCTCCTTGCCTTTGGCCAGCGGGACCATCCGAGTGCCAGTTACTTGCCCCCGCTTCTCTCTCGACCTCCGCCGAAAGGGCCTGCTCCCAAGGTGAAATGTCCAACGGCGAGGCATGCAGGGGACCCGACGTTTGTGACTTTGGCTTTCGGAGAGGTTTGGTAAGAATTGAGAGGCGCGGTTTGGAAGGCGGGCGGGTGTCGCTATGACTCTCTGGGACGTTCAAGAGGTCGGACACGGATCTGGATTGGTAGAGGCCCCGACCGCTAAAGCGGCTCTCAGGGGATTTGCCATCTCCCCCTTCACCGTCCCTTTGATTGTCGTCAAAAAACGCGGAGGTGGGTGACGACTCGGACTGGTAACGCTGAATTAGGCTCGCTCGGACGGCCCTGCTAATCGGAGAGGCGGGCAAAGTGTCGCATTCGCCCTCTCGCTGAGACTGCACATCGAGGGGTGTCAGGCGCTCCGGGTCCTTTGCTCCTTTCCCTTTCCTCGACCACCATTTTCCTTGCCGGGATGATCGTTTAGACGAGATCTGGGGTGCCTCATCTCGTCGATCGGAAGAATTCACACTATCAAGGGGTAGAAGCTTTGAGGAGTCGAGACGGGGTCGTGCGTGGCGAAAAGTCGTGTTCTGGAAACTGAGATTCTTCGGAGAGGCGGATAATCCGGTATCTGGGGGGATGACTGGGGGTAGTGCCTCTTCTTGGATAGGAGAACCAAAGGGCATCCAGACTTCCGAGTCCTTTCGAACAGGGTCGGGACGCGTCGAATTCGCGTGCCACGGCAGCATGTCTTCTTCCTTGATGAGTATCGTGCTTTCATGCTTTACGGTTCGCGAAGATGTGATCTGGGTGCGAGATGGGGCGCGAGATGCTCCCCTTTGGTCGGCATGATCAGGAAGAGCTGGGGCAGAGGGAGACTGGAGAGGTCTTGGACGAAAGTCCAAACCGTAGTTGAGGAATGAAACTATATAATCTGAAGCTCCAGAACAGCTCGAAGAAACAGAGGAGCAGGAAGAGGACCGTGATCGCGAGGCCATGGTGAACCTGGAAGTTTAGTGTGCGTGAGGGAAGAAAAGCAAGCGCTGGAGTAAAGCATGTTATTGCAACCATAAAGCTCCTTTCCAGGCTACCCCCAATAAATCCTGTGCGTCCTCCATATCTCAGTTTGTGATTTTTGCCATGTGTCGGTCCATGCTGGGTGTTTTTCAAACCCTTGGACCCAGCCACTCATACCCCGTCGTGTTCCGGCACGCGCCAATACTAATCTCCGTCAAGGAACTGGTTGCCCTTTTTGGCGATTGACGTTTTGATGTTCTCGAAACTCATCCCGCAGCAGTTTGAAAGTCGGCCGTCTCTCGTTCGGTTTCGGACACTTGCTAAGGTAGACGCAATTCACAAACGACCCCCTAGCCACGTGACCTTCCCGTTTTGGACAGAAACCTATTATCCCCCATAACATTTGAGCACGGGGGTGTCTTGTACGCATTCGCGTGTTTTAACGTGTAGATAGACGTCCTTTATATACTTGCGGGAAAGTATTAGCGGGGGGAGGTCGGGATCTTCGAAAATCGGGGATAAAGTCGCAGAATGGGGTGTTTGGGCGCTCTCCTGAGGTCATTAAGTCCCATAACATTTGCATCTAGTCGCGGAGAGCAAAGACGAGCTCATGTTCTCAATTTTAGAACCTCATAGCATGAAAATATAGAAAAGTAATGGCATATAAGCGCAACTAGTGAATGAGGGAGCCTTGGAATACATGGAACCCCAGGAGGTGACATGCCACTCATCCGTCGATTGCAAAGGCTGAGGAGTCTAATATAATGCCCAGTTGCTATTGTTGGGGTGGGGCGTGTAATTTTCATGTGAAGACACCCTTCTGGCTCCACTAGCACTACGAGACGGCGCCTCCTGCCTTCTAATGACCTCAGGAGGTCGCCCAAACACCCCATTCTGCGACTTTATCCCCGATTTTCGAAGATCCCGACCTCCCCCCGCTAATACTTTCCCGCAAGTATATAAAGGATGTCTATCTACACGTTAAAACACGCGAATGCGTACAAGACACCCCCGTGCTCAAATGTTATGGGGGATAATAGGTTTCTGTCCAAAACGGGAAGGTCACGTGCTAGGGGGTCGTTTGTGAATTGCGTCTACCTTACTAGCGGCGAGTATTGCGCTCTGCCAATGGCAGGGAAAAAGTAGAGATCCTTGACCAGGTCTTTCGATCGGCCTGAGGAGGCTCAAACTATATCCGAGCTCGCAAAATCCTGTCGGAGAAAAGCCATGGCCTCGATACTGAGTGAAAAGTGGCTGGGTCACGTTCAAACTCACAATTCAAAGGCGTGACCATGTCAATCTGTTGACAAGGCAGCGTCAGTCTTAGCGCAGGCCGGAATTATGATTGCAGGCAGAGTAACAGCTTCGCGAAACTCTCTACACGTCCTGCATCCGCAGCAGCACCAGGCAAGGAAGTGCGCAAGGCGATGAAGGGTAGCCAAGTATAGTTGGGCTGGAGCCCAAAACCCAGAAATAGTTTAAAGATCTCGTCAATGACGATGGTTTGACCTCACCAGTCAAAAGATGAGCAAGCACGTGGGTGTGGAATGCGCCCCGCTGTTATAAAATTGTTGATGAGGCTTCTGCGAGACGGAAGCGAGCAAGCCACTAGTTCCATGGTAGATTTGGGCGTGCTTCAAGAAGCGCGTAGCAGCTGAGGTGGCACCAGATGAAGCTGGATACTCGACAGGTCATGGGGCCCCAGTGACGGTATGTGGATGCGTCTGTATCCTCAAGAACGACTAGGATTCATAACGAGCTCAGTATCAGTCGAATCGTTCAGGCCCCACTCGATATTATCACATGGTTCATCAGCAGGAAACCAATGGCGGGCCTCCCGACCTCTCCGTGTAACGCCTGCCATGTCCTGCCTCCTTCTGCCCGTGGAGGGCGAGAGAGCTTGAAACAGAAATTAAAAGGGGTTCTCTGCAGCTAACCTTTAGACACGCTGCTTTTTAAACAACTTCATTTCACCTGACCATCCGACCTCATCGCAGGAGTCGAGCAGCGGGTTGCCTGCGCTAACCGCTTGTCTTCGATTGTGAACAGCTGTCCTTTTAATCCCGTCACCCTGTGGATTAATGTGAACCGTATTCCGAAGGGCAAAGGCGTCAAAAAAGCGGGTGTGCCAATCGATGTTCTGCCGAACCTACAGAAATAACAGACAGGCATGATATTTCTCAGATGTATAGAGGGTGGAAGGCTTACACGTGCTACATATGGGTTGCTTCTATGAACGTCCTCGTACCAACCCTTCCACAGGTCGTGGGATATACTGGAGGGAGTGACATTGGGCACGGAGTTTGACTGGCTGGCCGCCGTATCAGCGCGTCGACATTTCATGTCTGAAGATCGAATTGGAACCCCAGGCAGACAGTTCTTTGTTTCCAACTCGCTTCAAGAGGCTCACAACGCCAGGCACACCCGTCACAGTTTGTCATACAATCGAAAGGTTCAGACCCAGCGGCGTGTCGACAATGTAGTAGTTCGGCAGAGCTGAAGACCAACCTGAATGGGATTTTCAATAATGGACTGGCACTCGAATCGATCAAGGTTTGCATTGTTGGCGATTGCGAGCCGACCAAGAACCGTATTAAGAGTTTCAGCCATTAAATTGCTGCTGTGAAGTAAGCTGACCAGAAATGTGGCGAGGGAAAACGGTGGGACAGCTCGAATGTTGAGGCCTCCAAGGTACACATCCTGCGGCAAGTCCTTGGTTGGTTTATTGACTTTACCAATAATGCAATGTCCAAGTTACCATGTCGTCAGCAAAGTATGGCGAGGGTCTCGTGAACTGCCAAGTAAAGATGAATTCGCTACCGAAGTACCAGATCTAGAACTATTGCCGGCATTCCATACACTTGAAGCTACTTGAAGCAGTAATATCGACCGGATAAGGGGTCCTCAAGCGAAGTGGCGGCCGCAAGAGGCACAGCCTACATAAAAGAAACTTGCGCGTGCAGCTTATCGTGGAGAGCTGAAAGCTCCGTTGTTGATTTTGATAATGTAGAAGCAGGTACTTACGGAGTCGGGGAAGGGACGAGATAACAGACCAGCGCGGGAACGGCGACTGCCGAATCGGGCTTCCCAAAATGTGATGCTAATTTGACATGCGCGTTGAAGATGGCGCAAGACGTTTTCGAGCTTAACGACATAACATGAACACTAATAAACCACCTTCATTCACAATCTCTACCCCCCGCTCCTCTCCTCTAACCCGTACCCAATGACCCGGGGTCGCAAGAAAGATTTGACCATCCCTCCAACACGCTCTCTCGTCCAGCAGCGCGACTATCGAGCACGGAAGGCACACTATGTCGCCGAACTCGAGGACCGTTGTCGACGGGCAGAGGAGGAAAACAAGCAACTTCGACAAGAGCTCGAAGTGGCGCGTGCAAACATGTCTGTGCCCTTCCTCTACAACCCACTTGCCGTAAGATTCCGCTCTCCCGACACTCTGGGATGCCAGTTGCTTATCTGCCTTCGTTAGGCCGAGATGTCTGCGGAATTACTGCACAATTTGAATTCAGCCTCTGAATCTCTTGCAAAGTTCCAGGACTTTGCCAGGAGCCATCCTCTGACGGCGACCAGCAGCCAGGGGGCGTCAAGTTCACGACTGGACAGTGTCCGTCTGCCCCCACTGCAAGATAGTTTCTCCGCTGCCCCTCGACCGCACCTACCGCCCATTCTACCCCACTTACCCTCCTTGCCTCCGCTACGGTCCATTAACGACCGTCCTGCCTCAGAGATTGGCATCGGACACCATCCCTACTCGCCGCGAAGGAGGTATTGTCCAGAAGGCTCTGCTTCGCCCTCCTCAGATGGCACCGAGCCAGCCCATGGCCCTCAACCTCGCCGAAGGAGCATTAGCTCAGAGCCTGACTGTTGTGGCGGATATTTCGACTGCGATAGCTTTTGCCGAGCACGGGGACAGAATTCGAAGGGCCGGCCGGTGCCCACCGTCAGCTCCAACGAGCGTATGACATTTAGTCCTCGATCCTAGACTCCTACTTTCAACGTCTGTCCTAATGTGAGCATCGTCATTCGACTCCATCCTTCTTGTTATCATCCTGCTGCTGGTTGCCATCTCACGCTGTTTGAACCTCTCCTGTAATCCTACCGTATCCATGTATGTCCCTTCAAATCTTAATCCTTACCATTAGCATTATGTCAATGACCATACGCCCCAATTTGAAGGGAGGGTACTACCCACGTCAAGGCCTGGAGCCCTGGAACATCAGTGAGAGGGCCAGGAGTTGGCACCAAAAACAGCAATCGCAATTGCTATCGCTGATTCGTTGACACAGCACCCGCGTCGACGAATTGAACCGTTATCGCGAAGCACAATTGAGAAGTGCTTACGAAGTTGTTACTCGATCTTGCACCACCGCAATTGCGTAGTCGAACACCCTTCTCCTTGCCGAGGTTGATGAATTGGTCAAGTCAAAGGTTGACAGAAAGTTAGCGCTCACGTCGGTAGAATAGGGAATCGATGGAATAGAAACCTCGAAGCCCGTTAGACACATTGTTGCCCCCATCTGGTTTGCAAAGAGGAGGAGGATGCAGTCCGAGGTGGGCCAGCGGAGAGAAGAGGGGGTCAAACTTCTTAGCTTCTGCACCACAAAGCTTGTCCACATTCCTTCAGCTCGAGGGATGCCAAGGTACTAAGGTCCGATCTCAGCCACCATATTGCGGCAGAAAGAAGCAACACCCACAATGACCACCGATATCGCGACATTCCCGTAGTCCATGGTTGGGTGCCCTTGGTCTGTATCTCCGATGACGTTGATGAACAGAGGTGATAGGGATGAAAGGAGAACATGAGGAGCGGCCTGCCAGTGACATCCCAGCTGAGGACCATAGAAATGTCAATGTGCATCCAAAATTGCTTGGATTTGAAGAGTACGGCGGGCCGCTCCTACTGAACTCTCGTGAGGGTGTTCCGCACCATAATGACGAGACCAACAGCAATCGCTATTCAAACCAATCAGCTTGATTCAAGACATTCATGGGAAGGTTAGAGCTTACGAGACCGATATGTTGAGAAATTGGGCTGGGTCGAGACCGCATTTGATTTCGGGTACCTACCTTCCAAGTCTGATACCGACGATCCTTGCGACAACGAAGGCTCAGGGCCGTTGGTCAAAGCCTCTGTTTGTCTAAGGAGCTCAGTTCTGAATGTATGTTCATGGCTAGAGGTTGCTCGAGCATACCTTTGAAAGCGAAGAGGATTGGCAAAACCGTCACGCAAGGGCTCGCCATCCCTCCCGAACGCCCTCACCTAGATGCGCACATTGAACGGGAGCGAGGAGAACTCTTTATGCTTGGTCGGGGATGGCCCCTGACCTGATCTCGGCCTTTGACAATGATATTCAAAATCAAAAAAGGTACATCCGCACCTCACCTCTATGTGATCTCCTGCGCAAGGCTCGGGTTGTCAAGGGATGACGGAGGTGCAGTTTGAAGGAAATATAGGGTATCGGTGCAGACATTGACCAGCAATGGTGGGTATAATACAAGTGCAAAGCCTGTGATGCATGTGATGCGAGATAGCGTGTTAGAGATGTTGGACTTCGTAGGGATGTCTGACGAGCTCGTCGTACAAATCCGCTGGTAGGTCCCGCACAAGTGTCACAGCAATCCCAATGACAGGGACGGCCTCCAGAGGTGGGAAGGTTCGCAGCAGCCGCATAGGGCTAGAGAGGGTATTTCAGTTCAAGGGCAATGATTCAAGGAGCCATCCCTCACCTTGCAGACGCCATCACCTCGTCTCTCATGAGCAATAGCTGCGCGATGACGCAAAGTACATTGAGATGAACTCCAAAAGCAAGGAGGAAATCCCAAAGTTGGAGAACTTGGTCGAGGGGTGGAGTACACGCACAAAACGTGAGCACCGCTGTATCGCCGTTAGACTAGCATTCGTCATCATGAGGTGGTTCGGCCTACATACAGGGGAAGGCATAGAGCTCAGCCGATAGGTTCTTGGACCGCAAATGAGCATACAGTTCTGGATCGACAAACTTGAGACAGCGGTCAAGAAGCTGCAGTATTATTAGATGAGGTACACTGGAAGCAGCGTGGGGCTTACCCGCAAACCCTTATGTACACCCTCTAGTGTAGGTTGCACATACAGGGGACACGCATCTTCAATGAATTTGGCAAAGCAATAGAAGGCCTCAATCTCTGAGGGCATGGTGTATAAGAATGGTGCAGCAAGCACATTCATTCCTTGCACATAGGTGAACGGAAGCTGGTCTTCAGACCTGTCTAGAACTATCATTAGAACCTAGTAAACATACAAGGCACTGCACTTGCCATGATTCCTCCACACAAAGGCGTCCAGGAGTCGAACAAGCATGTCCTCTCGGACGCGTTCTTTGAATCCCTTATCTGTGGCAAGCGTTCTATGAAGCCTGGTTAGCGCTCGTCTACTCAGACCACCGTATCCGAAATGCACCTGAAGGTGTCGTTTCTGATCTTCTCCCTCACTTCACAAGGCCCACGAGAGACATAATCGAGGTACTGGTCGCTAGGGAGTTCATTCACGTGTAGCAATATCTTCCATATACGCGGCCGAAGTGCTGGATCCTGCAGCCCTCATGTCCAGTGAGATGGTATTGATCAACAGCGTGGGCACGTACCGCTCCAGAGGGGATGCCTTCGACCAGGATCATGCGGCGCAAGCGCTTGGTTCCATCATCGACCTCACCAGATTTCGACTTGGATGCTGCCTTTGGCTGGTTCAAAAGCTTATTGAATGCATGAGCTGCTGGGTTTGTTGAGCTCGGTGGCATTCTAGAGGCTGGCAGCAGTCAACAGACAGTCACTGTGCTCGATGCCAACCATTAAATTGCTGAGTCATCCAGGGAAGGTGTTCATTGTCCTTTTCCCATGACCTTTGGTCTTAAACCTTGTCCACTAAATGGACATTCCATTCAGTTCTTCTGGCGCCTTGAGCAGGGCACATTATGGGATCGTCAGGAAGGTCGAAACAGCCTCCTCGCCCCAGAACGCTGACCAGATGTTGGCACTTGAAGTCAAGGCTACTCATGAGCGCCTGTCTCAGCGTTCACTCAAAACTGTTCGTGTCGTTGAGGTCTTGGGGAGCTAATACGAGATTCACCGTTTGACAGAAGGAGTGTAAAGAATGTTTGGTTATCCTGATCTACTGTGCGGCGACCGTGACCCCTGGCTTCCTGGAACCAGACGCGTTCGAGTTTGGTCTCATGCATGCGCTTAATCTGGCAGCAGCAGGCAGGTCAATTGAAGATAAGAGGATAGGTAAGTTACTCAAATTACCGTGACGATGTCGTGCAGTCTGATAATCTCTCCTCTGGAAGGGTACCTCTATTGTGCCGAGCTAATGCACTCCGAACACGAATTGCGGCTAATGATGGTGAACACTATTCGCAAGGTTAGTATCACTTTTGGGTCTCCCTGTCAATAGTGAACTAACCTGAGCCAGTAGGACCTAGAAAGTGGTGTCGTTGGAAAGATGTGCCTAGCTCTAGACACCCTCATAACAATGGTGGATGAGAACATCGTTCCTGCAGTGAGAGATGTCCTACAGGATCTACTCTCCCATTCCCAGTTAGTACTCGTGACACTCAGAGGGAAGGTCTGATCTGACTTCAGTACCCCAGCGCAAGCGTTCGGAGGCGTGCCATCATGGCTCTTAGGAGTTTATCCACTTTTGACCCTCAGCTCCTCACCCAGAACTCTCGGGTCATTGTCAAGCGCCTCCGGGACCGAGATGAATCGGTGGTAAATGCGGCGCTAATTGCCAGTTCAAGCATCGGTTCAGTGAGCTTGTTTTCGTTTGGTGTTCCCCGCGGGCAAGGCTGACCCGTCCCAGTCCGATCCTACCTTCTCCAAGCTCCGTCAAATAGTGAATGGAGGAATGTCCTCGATCGAACCTTCCCTGGAGATGCTACCATCGACGTCATTGGCAATACTGCAATCATTGCAGGTTCTTGGGTATGTCCTGATTGAAACTGTTCGCCATGGTGCGAAGCTGTAACTCAGATTCAGTATGGGGGAGGAGAATGTTTCATTTGCCCTCGACCTCGTTCGATCGTCTGTTACTGCAAGACAACCTGGTATGTCTCTCAAAGCTATAAGCCACTGTGGGTCGCTGAACGTGCGGGGTAGCTCTGACTTTAGGTGTCTTCAGGCTCCTTGCTCAGCAGCCCTCGGCTCGAATCATTGATGCAGAAAAGAAGTTTGGCCTATGCTTGGTCAGGTGCATTCAAGACTACCTGACGTCCTACAGCCTCAACTACCAATATGCTTACCTAGCATGTCTGCTGTGCCTTGATCCAGACGTGTGGGCTGGCACATCGACGGAACACCCGATCGCGCTTGAGGCTTGGGAGGTGGAAAAAATCATGCAATATCTCGATTCCCCTGATAACCTACTACGTCGCATGGTAATCTCGCCTTGCTCACTTTCCGGGGTTTCTACTAACCTCGGATAGACGATAACTCTGGTCGCCAAGATTGATCCTGCAATCATCACGGCGTACCTGTCGAGGTGCCTCGAAAGCCTAAAAGGAGGCCTTGAGATCCCAATATTAAACTCGTTTGCAGTCAGACTTCTTGATGTCGTTGAGGTCATCACTGCAGATGATGGCGAGAAGTACGGTCAGGGTGTTAAAGACCTTCTAATTCGTCTGTCTGCCGATGGTATCATGGATCGACCTCGGGTCCTCGAAGGAGTTGTGGAAAGGGTGCTGCTTCACACCAGAGAATGTGCGTCTTCTCTTCTGCTCCTGGCAGATTGATTCTGAACGATGCCGTCATAGCAAGCCATTCTTTTTGCGCAGCCTGCGCTACCACCTTGCTGGCCTGCCTTGTGGACCTCGTCACAGATACGAGCCCAACGTTGCTGATCATTTGCTCTGCCTTGACCGTCGAATGCATCGGATCTACGTCTGTCTCTCCCGGGGAGCTTTTAAATGCCTTCTGTTCAGTTTTGGAGGTTTCTTCTCGTACGTGTTGTTCAAACTTTGACTTTGTGTCTCTCACTCCCCATGTGAATAGCTGTTGTCCAAGATGCCTGCCTTCTTACCGTTCTTCGCTTGCTCGTTGAGGTCGACGAAGCGCAAGTCAAGCCAGCATTGGAGGCCGTAACGCACCTGAAGGGCAAGGCTGGTAAATACATACGCAAGGTCAGTTTACATCTCCAGTCCAGACACCTTCCTCTCAGAAGACCACCAGCGATGCGAACAAGTGATTGAATTGGGATCGGACCCAGCACTTCTCCGGAGCAAAGTACGAAGCGCCCATACATCTACTGTGAGCCCATGACGCGCAGATACTTCCATGCAGATTTCTGATCGGGATTTGGTGAAAATAGTTGCCAGATTTCTTAAAGGCTCTAGAACGCCCAACGCAGCCCGTCACTGAAGCAACACAGAGCCTTTCAGCGTCTACAGCAGGATCAGCAAAACTCCGTTATACAGCGTATGAGACACCCGAACCCATCGCGCGACTACGAGAGCAACGTTCGTCGAGTGGGCGCTCTGGCCGTCCAGCGACAAAGCATTTAGAACGGCAACGTTCCTCAGATTCAGTGGAAGCCGTCAACCTATCCTTGGCAGCTGTGTCTCTGGGTGTTGATATGGTTGCTGATGCAACAAATCGAAGCACAGAAGAGCCCGCTCGTCCGATAGTGCGTGTCGTACATTCTCCCAATTGAGAGTGAGTTTCTTATCGAGTGCAATACAGGAACCCGCAAGGCCGGACCTTATCTCCTTGGACTCTCCGAGTCCTTTTGTATCGGAAGATGGACAAGGTCTATCACTCTCTGAAGAATTTCAGGAGAGATGGACAAAAGTAGGAGATGGACATGATGCAAGGGGTTGGTGCAACGCCTCTGTTACGGCCGCTGTGAGACGCCTGCAACAGTCGAATGGCGCGCGGCTGAAGTTGCTTGCTGGAGACATGCCTCCATTCATAGGTATGTGGCAATCGGATGTTGCCGACATTGAGCCACCAACCTTTCGCTTTTTTCATTTCCGCCAGGTGAAGTCAAAGTGGTCCTGGAAAGTGTGGAATCCAAAGCGATGGCCTTGCTCCGCATTCGTGAGGATGAGGACGACAGCTGCCTCTGGAGATTGCGGACTCAAGATCGTGACCTTCGAAATGTGGTGAAAGGGTGCCTTTCCGACGATGAATGAGGTTGATTCCAGTAAGTTGTAGTTGTATTAGAGTCAGAGAGTATTAATACGAGTCATCTCTAGTTGCAGCTAGCGGGGAGAACGGCTGTGGAGTCCATCCGTGGGAAATAATCTGCCAGCGCCAGTGATCACCGAGAAATTTGAATTCCAGCCGTTTGTCACTAAACCACAACAACCGCCTAGTTCAACCCCCAGTTCGCTGCTTTCTCTCGTCCAACAACTTATGACACTTCCCCTTCCAAGGTTGGTCTCTTTCCTGTGGACTCGCTTTGACCGTTCTAATCGTCCTTTTGTTCAGACTGCAACAGATCAGCAACATTCTCTTCGGCCCATTTGTTGTTTGCCCCCTTGTCGCACGGACAGACCCCCTTAGGACCAGTTCAGGCCACCCAACTACTTTTTCATCGTCTTCAATTTACCCATGGGATAATTGGGCTATATTCTCTCCATCTCGGTTGCCGCCCAAACCTACATTCCTAGATCGATAGCCCTCCTAGACTCTTCGGACCCCTTCAAAACACATAAATCAACATGATCAACGCTCTCAAAAACCCTTCCTTCTTCCGTCCTATGAGCAGGCCCGCTTCACCTGCTCCCAACACCCCAGCAGCACAGGTAGACTCCACGACGACCCCCGACAAGGCAACCCATCCTCTAACCAACAAGCTGTCGCTCAACACCTTCCGCCGCCCGACCCCGACTCCTCTTACTCCTGTTCCAGCACCATCACTCATCCAGGACGGTACTTATCTCGAAATGCTCAGCCTCAAGTTTAGCGAGGCGGTGTCCAAGGCACTGGCTCAGCCCTCGGGTCCGGTTAACCCAGCTGAAGTGCTCGTAGGAAAGCGTCCTCTGCCAGCTGGCAGAGGCTCGACGCTCGGCTCGGTGATTGCGAGGCAAGTCATATTTGGCCTTTTACGGCAGTTCCATGGAAACTCAACTTCACTGTAGCGAACTCCATGCCGCGCGGGAGAATGCCCATTTACGTCGGGCCATCATTCGAACCTTGCACCGACCCTTCTCGGTCCTGGTCAACAACCTATCCTCCATTCTTTTGCCTCTCCTGGCATCCCCCGCCTTCCTCATCCCACCAGCCCCCAGCGCGCAACTTGCGAATCCAAATGCGACGCAGATTCATGCGCTGGGGATCGCCAATTTTGCCGGGGAACTCATCGAAGTTTTTGACAAACTCGAGCTGGGAACCGACAATGACCCTCGAGGCGACGGGCTCAAGTCGATCCGAGAGGGCTTGGGATCCTTGATCACCAAGGTCACTACGCCGTTGATCATGGGTATCCGCAACGAGCTCGTTGCACTTGTGGAGGCCTTGGAATCGCCTGCCAAAGCTCCATCTGGGCTCAAATCGGCTTCCGGACATCAGCACCCTTCTATTGTGACAATGCAGGCTCTTATGCCTTTGTACGCCAAGGCGCTGCACAGATACACTTCTTCTACCCAGTCGCACTCGTCTCTAGCGAACCTGCTAATCACAGTCTTGTGGAAGGGCATGGTGGCGTTGGCTCACCGACCTGACTTCGGTCCCGCAGCACCTCCTTCCCCTACCGTCCCTTCCACCTCCAGTAAGAAGCGTCGCGGGTCGCCACCCTCGACCACGCCTCCCACGACCCCTCCGCCATCTCGATTCACCCTGAAGCTCCCTCCGCCATCTCGCCCCGCATCCCCAAACAGCTTGGTCGCTAGCGCTCCGGCTGCCGACTGTCGCGCACTTTTCAACTTGATCAATACGATTTCTCGACCCGAAGCCGACAACCCCTTGACTACGCTGGCGAGAGAAGCAGTAGATGAGGCATTTGAAGGGTTTGCAGTCGTTAGCTGCATTCTTCGAGGGCCTCTCTGCTCGATTTGATGATAAACCTACCTTGGCCATTGTCACGGAGCTCCAAGCTTTGACCAATGAGATCCCCACCTTGATTGCGCTACCGCCTCTTCTTCGAACCTTTTCTCCCCGCGACGCGTTCTCTGTTTCTGGCATGCTAGGGTTGAGTGAGGAGGAGTACCGACGGGGCATCCTTACCGGGTTCAGCAGGGCAGAGGAATGTGCGGATGCCGTCGGCCACAGGGTGTTGCAGACCCTTCGATCCTCCCCTGAGGTCAACGAGGTCGTCATCAGGTGGCTTGATTATGAGCTCGCCATGGACGCCATTGAGCGTTGACTGCATGGTCTCTCAACCAAGGCGCGAATGCGTCTTCTAGATTTTAGATTCGGAATGTCAACCCAAGATATGTTAGATTTACTGATTTACTTTTCCCGTACTGGTCACCGTGTCAATCCACTCCTTGTTCTTAAAGCCGGTTTCTTTTATTCGTATCTAACGAGCGTTCTTTCGGAAGATAACCAAGTGTTCATGTGGGACAACTTTGACTCTTGACAGTTCACAACTAGATTCACCATGCTTTTCTGTAGCCTACCACAGCTTTCTGTTCTGTTCAATGAAGTACCTGGTTTGAATAGACGTATGGAGGGAGCACAGCCCAAGATAAACTATGGCCAGCATTCATAGCATGCTACCAGGACATGGCAACACCTGGGGAAATGTTGGATGTTGAATGACCTCAGTTGAATACACAACTCACCTGGTTCTTGCTTTGCCTTTTGTTTATCAGCCATAAGCCTGGCAGCATGATCATCCAGAATCTGGATATATTTGTGCAATGATGTTCGTGCCACGAGGTCTGCGTCTGCGCCAGAGTCAACCAGGGCCCACTGGCCAATGTGTTTCCGAAAATACTCACCAGATGTCTCCTGGCCGTCCACTGGAATCAACTCGTCCAATTCGGTCAGCAATTGCCCAATCGTAGGCACCTTCTCAGGTTCAAACGCCTCGACCCTTGCCGGGTCAATGGGAACGCAGACGCGACCTGTCTTGGGGTGAACACAGAAAGGTGCTTTCAGCAAATGGTTTCGATGCTTTGAAACTTCGGCATCGATGCGCGGATAGGTATAGTGTAAGATGATATCCTCCATCGCGTGTTTCATGAGAGTCTGCACGACTGAGTTTTGCGAGCCATTGAAGACGGAGAGGCGGACATACCCGTTGTGGCGAGCCTTGCTTCGTCTCCGTTGACACCTCTTTCTTCAAGTCTTGCCATTTCAGATCGGAGCTCCTTCCTGGATCAGCTTCCCACTTTTGGCGGAGGGTACTGACTATTGCGGGAACGGGAAGGAACTCGAGTAGGGTTTCGTATCCTTCTTCTGACGCAAAACAATCTTGGTCTTCGAGTACCAAATCAGTGAACACGGGAACAAGCTCCGTGAGGGCGTCTCTGCAATCCTATGATTGAGACTCCGAGTCTGGTAGAGAAGGAAATGGCTCACTGTAGGGGTGGAGGCAACACTCCCTTGCCTCCGCCGCCTCTCACATTCAACTTCTTGCTCACCTCCTTCCCAGCCCCGACTGTTGTTATGACATTCATCCACCCAACCACGGCTTTTCTCTGCGAATCCGTCAAGGCAATCGCTTCCTCGTCACTTATCCACAAATGGATACCACGTCGACCCGAGTAAACCCATAGAAGCTTCTCATACCCAAATTGATTCCGGATAGAGGCGTCGAGTACCTTGACGGCGGCAGATATCCATCCCCAACATCGTTTGCAGATGGATGCGGAGGTACAGCAGGTGCGAATCGAGTCGTAATCCGTCATATCGATATCGAACACAAGCTCACGAAGTGTGGGCGTGAATGCACCTGGCCTGGCGGTCTTTTTGTCTTTGGGCTGCATTCAACACACCCATTAGTCCCACCCCTCAAGACAGAATCCCAACACGACTCACACGAGCAGAGTAGACAGGTCCGATCTCAAAACGCGTAGGGTTAAGATTGCATACATCTTTCTTAAGTTCTTCAGCTGTATTGAAAGACTTGTAACGCAGGTATACGTCTCCCTGGAGCGTGAATGCGAATTCACGGTGTGTCCACATGCGCGTAGGCATTTGATCATGGTTGAGCCAGTTGAATATTGACTTGAATGGGTATATGCGACGGTAGAAAGTCCCCATGGCCTCTGCTTCCTGTTAGGCTTTTACAATAATTCAGAAGGACCGAGACACAGACCAGGGCTCAGGAAATCGATTTCGGTGGACATTGTGGTCTTGGATGAAGACGCGACCGTGTTGCCCCCCAATTTACGCGTCAAGCACAGCCACAGTTGGATGTGAGCGGCCGTTTTGCGTGTCTGGACCTGTACCATACATTTGTGCTCTTGAAATTGACAAAGAGGGAGATAAAATGTCCGCGCTGTCCGACATCTATTCGAAGCACCCCTATCTCACCAAATCGTTACACGTGGAAGATGACGGCGCGTTGAAAGGCCTGTAAGAAAGAAAAGAACCCCGCAGTCTTGTCTTCTACACAATGCCACATCCTGTTATCAGTACGTATTCGAGTTAGTCGCAACGAAAGACAATCTTACTTATCTGTGCCAGTCGACACCGATCCAGGCGTGGATGACATCGTCGCCATGTGAGAGCCTTCTTCAAGGGCCATACACCAGCATTCTAACCCTGTTTTCAGCCTCCTGGCGCTCACATCGCCGGAGATCCAGATTGTGGCGTTTGTTCTGACCTTTGGTGAGACGATCGCGATGCTGAAGCAACTGTTGCTGCGGTCCTAACACACAGGTACTCAGGAAATACCGACCGTGATTCATGCTAGTGAGGTTCTTCCAGCCACACCGCAAGCCTCGCATCTGATGCTTGTAGCTTGAACATCTTCAAAGCATATCAGGCAATTGCACGGCACCTCGAAATCCACCCAGAAGACCAATCCAGGTTTCCGAATTTCAAACCTGAAGTCCCGCCTCTTCTCGTTCGTGGCGCCAAAGGTCCCCTGGGCGGTGAATACCACACCGCGCAGTATTTCCATGGAAGGCAAGGGCCCCTTGTATCCCGGCTGATACTCAATTTACCATGCCTCTCACATTAGAGACGGCCTTGGAAACATATCTGAACGGCACCCTGAGCTGAGTGTAGACGCAGTTACTTTCAATCACCAACAAGCCTGCTTCAGTACAGGACAGGACACTGTAGAGTCCTTGCTAGACCTCATCCGGTCATATCCTTCCCAGTCGCTGACATACATTGTCCTGGGCCCAATGACAAGTCTGGCCCAGATGATGAAGGACAACTCTGCCACTATTATTGACCGAGTCGGACGGTTTGTCTGTATGGGAGGAGCTGTTGACGTCCCAGGGAATACATCCCCTTCCGCAGAGTGTAAGATCGCCTAGACACCTCACCTATCGCCTCTAAACTAATTCACTCCTAGTCAACTTCTTTGCCGACCCATTTGCTGTCAAGGAGCTCATCCTCGACGACACGCGGACAGGTCTTCCCCTCGACCGCTTTATCCTCCTCCCCCTCGACATCACCACACCACATGAGCTACCCTTTGCCAGGGTGTACAAGAAGTTTGTAGACCCCGAGTTTGAGAACAGCAGCACACCGTCCAAGCCCGATGGTAAATCACCCATTACGCACTTTACAAGCTCATTTCTCGAAAGAACAAGGGAGCTCATGATTGAATTTGGCCTCAAGGATGCAATGGAATTGCACGACATTGTAGCCGTGTGGTGCGCCATCTGCAACCCTCCTATTCAGGGCAAAGTTCCAGAAGGTAGCTGTGGCTTGAATGAAGACTGGGTAGCAAGGAAGCGGGTCTTTGACATCGAGAGGTGCGTACGCATTCCGTCTAGCCTCACCTCGATACTTCGCTAATGCTTTGAATGATAGGCATGGAGAGCTCACGCGGGGGATGCTGGTCGTTGACAGGCGCAACGATGCGTCTGCCTATTCGCCGGGCACTAACCGAGCGCAGGTTCAAAAAGAGTCCGGCAACCTTCATGTGTCGGACCAGCTCTGGGAGTCCACGGCCGTTCCTGCCTTGGTTGAAGTAGAAGCAAAGCCAATCCTAAACCAGCATCCTCGAGGTGTTTGGTGCGTCACGCATACGCCGGGACCTCAGCGCCTGCTGGAGTTGATCCTGAAGAGGATCTGGGGGGTCTCCATGTAGTCGTGATCATGAGTATTCAGCTAGACACGAAGCAAACAACGTTTGGTGCGAGCAGAATCCTATCAACACATACTAAGACCGGTGTCAATTGACTTTCATATGGGGCAGACCACCGAATGACCAAGGCTCTCAGCGGGTCATGACCTCCTGACTGGGTCATGTGAGCGTAGAAGTGTCCCCTGTGATAGAAACAGCATTGCATTGAATTGAAGTCAAACTTCAAAATGCATTATGGGGTGAGCACGAGGTCTGGAATCCCAATCCGCAGCCTCTGATGCTTCTGAATTGATAACATAAAAAGGTGCTCGTCTTGCGAGTATCACCATTCTTTCCTCCCCTTTGAATTCCCCCATTACCATAATGGAGAAATATCGAGGGGATGAGATCGTTTCTTCCGGCAAATTCGTATCCTACTTGAAGTATACATGCACCAACAGCCAGAACCAGCAGCTCCTGTCTCCCCTTTGCGGAATGGGTTGGAAGCTGATGATGTATACTGGGTCTGGCTCCTCCACCTTGGAGTTCAGGTTCTTCCCCGACTTCTTATACAATGTGCCTCTGGGCAACCTCACTGTTGAGTTCATCGTGGTGTCTGCTAGGAAGGATTCGGGCCTCGATATGCGCCGAGAGCCAACTACGACGACAGTATCACTTCCTTCTGGAAGCGCTTACTACAATTGTCAGGTATATGGGAGTCAGTACAACGATACCAGCCGCTTCCTTGCGCTCCACAACTTGGCCCAGGCTTCTCAATGGGAGGTGTTCGTTCAACTATCCGTGAAGATACCTGCCATCAATGTATCGCCTGGAAGGACAATTCCAGCTGATTACACCACCGTCCGGATTAAATCAATGCTCAGTTCCATGCTTTCCGGAGCCGAGGTTACGGATGCCAAGTTCTTCCTCCTTTCGCGGACCTCTCCCGCCACAGGGCCGTACGGCCCTCGCGGTTTGTGGGTCAATGCTGGCCTCCTTCGCGGACGATCAGATGAACTTGATGAAAGTATGTCTATCGAGTGAAGCGAGGACTTGAATACTCACCATACTCGCCGCTGTGCTCTAGTGCTGTTCGGCGATAGCTTCCAAGCCGAAACCCAGGATTTGGATGCTCCCTATTCGGAGAATCGAATTCCAAATCTGGACTCTGATAATCACGACTTCCCGGAGGACAGCGATCTTGAAGAAGATGAATTGGATCATTGGGAGGAGGAAATGGACCGCAAGGGAAAGGGCAAACTTGTGCTGGAAAGCTCTGAAACAGAAAACACGCACAACTCGCCTGCTTCTGCTAGCGGTGCCCCATGCGACTCCTCAACAGAATCTAGGTGCGTGGATCAAGGGCGAAAGAGCGTATTGGCGACAGTCCTAATCGACAACGTGACAGCATCAGTGCAAGCGCAAGCAGGATCAACGGCTCAGGCAACGCAGAGGTTTCCTCCAAGACGACTCCTGCGAAGATGCCAAAGAGGGTTGGTCGGGCCATCTGCATCCAGGGCCATGCATATCGGACGTGCGTATACGCCGCGAAAGTATCTGTAAGCGACGATTGACCTCAGTAACAGTTGGCAAGCATTCGTGTTCTACCTGATGACAGGGGAAGTCACATTCCTACCTCTCACTTCATCAGGCAAGAGAGCGACTGTCCAGCAACGCCTGGACGAGGAAGGTACCATTGCATGTTCCCCGAAATCGATGTATCATTTGGCTGAAAAGGTGGGCATCAAATAACCTTGCAGTTCTCCGCATTTATCGATATATTGGTGATAGTTCGGAGTGCCTGAGTTGAGCCGGCTTTCCCTCGAGGACCTAGAAAAGGGCATAAGCGAAAAGAATGCTGTTGAGGAAGCATTTAGTCGCTTTTTCGGGCTGTGAGTTTGTTCCCGCCAGGTCATGCCTCCCTGTGCTGAATGAATGCCTGGTCCCATTTGCTTTTGTATAGGTATCCGGCGCTGACGCACTTAGTCTCGGGGTATATTACCACACATATGACCCCAAACCTGGCTTTCAAGTTTGACGAAGCACTGAAAAGCATCATTCCCAAGACAAACTTCGATGTGGTCTCGCTGACGTTTCAGAAGATGCACAAGCTTCCGCTCGAGGATGAAAAAGAAGACAGGCGACTGCCTGCTATTGGAAGTAGTATTGATCCATTTGAAACGATGGGAGAGCAGGAAAGAACTGGCAAGAAACTCAAAAAGAAGAAGGGAGGGAGATAGTGTGAATCGTGGTTAATGGGAAGAGCTCATTGAGCGCTGCCATATCCTCCCAGGAATACCGAATGTACCGCCCCGCCTTGACACTTCCTCCAACTCATCTGGTTTAATATCCATCCCCACTGCTCCCCTAACCTCTATGTCAATACCTCTTTGTTTCGTTTCATCAAATGTCATCGTTGTTTCAACAAGACCTGAGATTGGAGGGCGCTCTGGTGATGTCAAGACAATTCGAGGCCGGTGTGTGGTCGATACTGATAGAGGGTCGAAGACGGTGTCGTTGGAGACATCTTGGTGGGGCAGGTACACATTGACCGGAAGGTACTTGGGGCGATACGATCCTGAAGGCCTGGCATGAATACAATCTGTGTGCTGAATACTGAACGGGATATACCTGATAAAATAGAATTGAGGTCGACCATATCTTCGTCGGCCAACTCCGCTGGAGCAGATGGACCTTCAGGTTTCCAGTCGCAGCCCTTCAGCATCTCGTTTAGCCAGCATTGCTCTCGAACGATCTCCAAACAGGGTCAGTATTGGCCGCCTAGATTGGAGCCCCAGGCATACCTCAAGAATTCCCCATACTTCTTTCAACGTATGGACAGGGACTCTCTCCAGTTTAAAGCCAGGCTCTTCGGGGGACGCAAGGCGGAGCTTTAGTGGCGGGTGTGCTTGAGAGGGAGAGTTCTAAAACGCATGTAAGCCTGGGTCAAGGTGCTTTCCGACACTCGTTTCCACCTACGTATGTAGCCGCGTAGAATTCAGACGGGCTTGCATCGTCTGGGTTCAGCTAGCACGTAGATAGTCAGACATGAGATTGGCAGCGGTGTAATGAGACATACGAGGAGATCAACCCAGCTCTTTCCTCGGAAGACCTGAAGGGTATTCATCACGTCCATCGACCCCATGCCACCCAGGGGATTGAGCACAAGTTCGATCTCTCGCATTCGCGATTGGCTAACAACCACCCCTTCTGTCTTCCCATTCGCAGTGAAGTCCAAGACCCACTCGTACAGACCAGAACCTGGCTCGTCCGATAGCAAGATTTCGTCCACAATCTGTGGGAATGTGAAGTCAATATCTGACCCCGACCCCAATGGAAATGTGGGTCTGGTTGCGAAAGTGGAAACGTGCATCGAGGAGGGGAGAGATGGGATGGACACGCGGGCCAAGACCAATGTAGCCAGAGTGGCGCCATTTGGGAGTTGCGATAGTTTGGAGCGGAGAAATGGGAGGGGGACATCGAGAGGGAGCGGTGCAGGGGGCTGTTTTTGGAGAGGTTTGGGCGATTCGCGAAGCATTGACAGGTAAGCTAGAGGTGAGACGTAGACAAGAAAAGACAACGAAGGGGCAAGCAGATAGGGAATTGGAAGAGCATGGCTGCGACGAAGGAAGATATCCAAAGCAACTGTCTGCTGATTCGATGAGCTATGTGCTTGTAAGTAGAGAGAAGGTGTGAATATTTTACGAGCACACTTACGAGGCGACAGCAGACGCCTCCTTAGCCGCAAAGGTTTCCAGCGTTGGGTTGACCTCATCCAAGGCGGTAAACCATTTTAATCCTCCATCATGTTGCCTCTGCGTTAGGTTGTCGAGCATGACTAGGTACTTGAGTTGAAGCAGTACGCTCTCTCCAAGCCGAGCGGCCTCTTTGGGATCCCGGGCATCGTCTGCTTGTTGCACTGCAACGACAAATGCTTGAATGGTGTTCTGCAGGAAGCCGTCGAGAGAGGTTGAGGGTGCCTGAGGGCTAGGGATAGCATACGAAGTCTTCGCTCTCGAGATTGTCAGACGAGGTCGTAAGGGATTCGTCCTTTCGATCGCAAAGTCGACATCGACAACCACCACCTTTCCTGCCAGCAAGACGGTAGGCATATCCGTACCTTTATCGTCTCTAAAGGTTTGCAGCCCAGAAAGCTTGCCCCAGCTTTCGAGTCTTGCAAGACACCATTCAGGAATTTGGTCTGGAATGAGGGGAATGCTTTCTCCGTAGTTGATATTGGTACGATGGCGGAGGGCACTTATGATATGCCGACTCTTCTGCTCGGACTACTACACAGAGCGCAGTTGAGAGAGATCCCGTGAAGAAGACGAATGCGCCTGACCGTGTACAATGTATGGGCAATACCCGATCCTTCTCGTAGCAAGGAGACCAGCTTTGGGTTCGTCCAACTGGCTGTACTGTATGCTGAAAGTGATTCAGAGATGTTGCTCGTTGCCTGTACAAGGTCTTTGAGCATCGCAACCGAGTCCGATGTTTTGGCAGCGAATGAATGAATGACATCCTCTGGAAGAACGTCATACTCTTGAAATTTGTTCAGCGAAGAGTCCAAGGTTTGCGAAGTCGGTTGTGGTGGTTGCATCTCAAGCCGCGACGCGCTTACTTGGGGCGGGAGCTGATCAGTAAATATCATTGTTCAGGTAAGTGTGCAAGAGGTCATGATTGTCTATATCTGAATCATAGTATATGCGATGATGTCTAGGATGTTAGGATGTATTGTTGTCCATGTCCGTAAGGCTATGGTCGAGAGAAGGAAGGCGCTCCAGGAACACGTCCCATATCTTGCGATTCGAAGAATCCAGGCTGAGGGGGAAAGTCTGCAGGAGTGGCGAATGGCGTCTTGGGCGACGCTTGTGAAGCTGGGCTGCGCATCTGAGAGAACGGAGGTTTTCCATTCGACGATGGCAGCAACACTGGTTGCACAGGCATAGTGTATGTGATGTCCAGCTCTTCCAGGACCGTCTTGAGATTGCGCATGAACGCGTTGCGCCGAGTCCAACGGCCACCCCAGTCCTGCCAATTTGCACGGTCTACATGAGGGCAGAGTTAGCCTCAGCAGTAGGGCATAGCGCAAATGTCCTTACGTTCAATCGCGACAATGAGGTGAATGGCATTCTGGTACTCCATCTTATCAATGTTGAGAGCAAAACCAGACCATTCACGGTTGTTCTCGTCGATATAGGTCGCTATCTTGCCCTTCAGCTGCTCAATGAGCTCCAGGGGGGTTGAATACGCCACCATGAGGTTCGTCGTCTCCCACCTAGGTTACACCGATTAATGCAAAGGGCAGTCGGTAAACGAACTGCGACTTACATTGACTTGCTTCTCCGCAGATTGTGCACAAGTTTCTCGTTGGCAAGCTGTGAATTAGGCGCAATGATCTCCATTCCGTCGACCCTACGGAAGGTCGTCGAAAACAGGCCAAACTCCTTGACGAATAGGATCTAGTACAAGCTCTTCAGCATACGGACTCCTGAAGACTTTAGAGCACTTGCATTGTCGTCGATGATCACAAGATCGCCGATATCGAAAACATGTGTAGAAAAGATAAAGATGAGCTGCGTGACCCGACCGCGTCAGGACGTGAAATCACAGTGCAACTCGAGGCTACTGACGGATTCGAACAAGGTTTGGGCAGAGTTCCCAAAGATGAAGGAAAACCCAAGGACGACAGTGGCGAGAGGCACAAGCGAGGAGATACCTCGCTGGAAGATGAGCAAAGAGATAAAGATAACCAGGAGGAGGGTGACAGCGAGAAGAACAGCATCTAATTTTGCAACGATTGAGCCCACATCCTAATTAAAGATTAGCCTACCGATGTAGGAGAGGCAAACTAATGTGACGCACCTTGAGCCCAGCAACCAGAGCTTTGCGTTCCCGATAGATCCTTTGTACAGCTTCCCTCATTTCTCGCTTTGAGATATCGCCGTTACCATCCTTGTCAAACTTCGAAAAGGCTTCGTGCTGGAAATGCCCAGTCAGCGATCTACGGCTGTGAACGTGCCTGAATACACGTACCGCTTCAGATGTTGAGTTAAAGTAGGGGTAGAAATCTGGAGAGAGTATGTCAGGTCGCACAAATGCATACTTCGCCAGAACTCACCCTCGACAACAAGGTGGGACCGTGGAGGATTAACAGCACTGAGAGCCGCAAAGAGCTTGCGAGCTAATTTTCGAGCGGAATGCACGCCACCAATGTCCACCACGTTTTTGTTGAATTTGGAGTCCTTGAGGGCGACCTGTGCGATCGCTCCTCCAACCTGTATACAAGAAGGGCTGTTCAGTATACTTCCCCTAAGCAATCGATACCTGCGTACCTGGTCTACGATGACGTTGGCCACGTTCTTGTTTTGCTTCCGCTGCCTCTTGGCTGGCGGAGAGTCAGAGGGGAAGTCCGACTTGCCACTTGATTTAGGTGTTGCGGTATTCCAGACATCGAAAGCAGAGCTGCTCGCTCCCCTCGGCCCTTTGCGATACGGAGACTTCTTCATTGGGGTAGGAGCGGCGGTGGACAGATGGTCCAGAGCGCGGAGAGCAAGTCTGTTCTCAGTGAGCCGATCTGCAAGTGCGGTTTGGTGAAACCTAATGGCGATGTAGTGTAAGATAGTCTTCTCTAGTAGGAGGAGCATAGCTGCGGCGAATAACGCCTGTTTCGATTAGCATATTGCATGAGCATTCGAGGGTGTCTGACAAGCATACCTGCATGAGCTGGTTGATCGTTCGCCAGTAGCGTCCTGGGGGATGATATACAAGCCGGATGACAGAAAGGGCGACCCAGGTCCATACAACATCCAGGGCAATCTTGAAATATAACTTGATGGCCATGAATAACTAGAGTTTTGAGATTAGTATGCTAACAAGTATCCCTTGTTGCTGGAAACTCACGTCGACTTGGATGGTGAGCCGTTCAACTTGACCAGGGGCGAAAGCATTGGTGAGGGCAATGACGAGGTGGGGAATGCCATCGACCACGACATACGTCGCACAACACGCAGCCCACACAATCGTCAACCACAACGACCAGACGTGGACGTGTATCTTGACGGGACTCTCCCGGAACCGCACGTTCACAACCACGAGGGGGGGTGACGAGAACAAGTACTCCGAGAGCCGCAATCAAGAAGACTCTCATGAACCGCGAAAGCTTCATGAACGCGAGCCATAGCTTGCGGCCTCTCTGGGCCTCGATCTTCACTTGCTGGGGGGGAGCGTCATCGTCTTTGTCCCAGTCAAAGTCGTCGTCTTCATCAGTGGTGTGCCCGGATGTCGAGCTCGTGTCGGTTCGGAGTCTGGTACGTGTGGGCTTCCGAAAGTCATCATCATCTAAAGTTTCGAGCTTCAGAGGCTCGGGAACGCGAGAAGGATTGGCCATGACCTGGTCAGAGAGAAAGAGTCACCGTATTTAACCCTCGTTGCTGGGGCCCGGGGACTGCTCCACAAGGCTTCTCGGCTACATAATGTTCCAGAGGATCGTCCTTCATGTAATGATTCCGTTGCATGGACCTGCAATAGCGTCATAGCATTATGAGGGTGCAAATGGGAGGGAAATAGGAGCAAAGGACTACAATGACAACAAAGGACTGGCTATCCAAAAAGTAAAGTAACTACAGAAGAAGTAACATATGGTGTCTCTATAAAATCCACAGAAGTAGGTATAAATTATCATGTAGGAGGCCAGGCGGTTCCCTGCGTGGCCACGTCTTCGCCCCAACGCTCCCATAGGAATGATCGAAATTGCAGAACATGAACCGCGATATTGTCCAATGTCTTTTGTCCAAACGCCTTGAAGTCTTGCTGACGCAATAAATGAAGAAGAGATTTCCAAGTAGTTGCTGAGAGGTTGGGGGATGCAGCCTGCGATTTGAAAGTGGAGAGGTGGAGGAGAGGGTTGTATGGGTCATAATAGGTCGTCAAGAATGTGTCGTAAGACCATGAGGAATAAAGACTGATGATGGTTAGAGCAGAACGAGGGAGACGAGAGACTGTTACTCACTAATAGAAGAAGCCGGCCAACAGCAACTGGAGCAAAACCAAAGATAGGAATCCAAGGGACCAAAGTGAAGATCGCGATGTGATATACTTCAAGGTAGGCTGGAGCGGTGTATGAGCGATAGTGCCAATCGCGCTCGATGATGTACTCACCTGAGAGTTCGCAGGCTTCAAAGACTTGGCCTGCTCTTTCACGATCGCGGTTGCTTCTCCCAATTCCTTGACCAACTTTCTCCGCTTCTCTCTCGAAGCCAACGAGACCGAGTCAAGCTCCTTGATATGCGCGAGATCAGACTTTAACAGAGAGCTAGAGCTTTGAGAAAGATTAGAATAGGATGGGCATAAATTTGTTCGGCAGACGTACCAATCCAAATCATGGATTTCGCTCACAAGCTGATCCAGCCCTTGCTTGACCTTGGAAAGGATTTGCTCGCGGCTCTCGCCAGCTGGTGCTCCCTCCTCTTCCTTCACCAAACTCTCTTCCAGTCCGTCCACACTAGGATCCTCAACTGCATTACCCAATGCGTCGACAAATCGTATGGGCTGCCGTCGAGGTGTCTTGATCGAGCTAAAGTCCATCTTGCGATCCTCCTCTTCCCGAGTCTCGTTTCCGTACGCATCTAGCACCCGCACACTTGGAGTCTTGCGCTTGCTGGGGGACAGTTGCTCCACTTCAGGGCTAGCAGGAGGCGTCTGGAGAGACGCCGTCTCTGGCTGTGACCTCACTGGAGCAGTATCAGATGCAGCAGACTCGTCACCAGTGTCCGTCGCGAATTCGCGAGTATCTGATGGCTGAGGATCGAACCGGACCTTCATGACACTCTTGCGAGCGGCGGGCGTCTGGACCCAAGCCCCGGGCGCTGCAGGCGTCTGAGCATTGTGGTATTTCCCTCTAGGCAGCGACGACACAGGAGTCACAAGCCCGAGCATCTGCGGCGGTTGGCCCTGACCGTCCTCCGTGTCAGCAGCACTCGAGTCGAAGCCATTCGGCCCACCCTCCGGCTCTGTGTCGGTTTCCACCGACTGGTCAACATACTCCACCTTTTTGGGAGCAGGTGTGGCTAGCCAACCACCAGGGGGCTTTGGTGTCTCAATGGCACTCCAATTCGCAGCATTCGATGGCGGTGCCAGGAAATTACTCCTCTGTGATGAAGAGTCAGAGTACGCGCGACTCCGGCGTCTCGGTGCGGGTGTGTTGAGCCATCCGCCAGGAGGCTTGGGAGTTTTCGCTGCCGTGTTGTTGGGGTCTGAAGGGAACAAGCGCGTGGGTGCTGGCGTCGACCATGGGCCTTCACTTTCCGATTCGTCGGTCGGGGGTCCGGGCAGCTCAGGGACTTCAAAGGAACGTTGAGGTGAGTCTGGCTCAACCCGTGACTGAGAGGACGATGCAGCATGGCGGGGAGGTGTTGCCGTGAAGGAGGGGAGCTCGTGTGCCGAAGAGTCGCCTTGGTCCGAGTCAGAGGGCACATCCGTATCATAGTGTGCCTCTTCTGGTCGTTGTTCGTTGTCGGTGAGGTCTTCTGGTTGGGATGGGGGGTCATCTTCAGGTGGTGGCTCGACCGTTTTCAATGTTGGCGTCCGGTCAGCCGATGACTGATCATCTTGAGCAGGCGGCTGTAGTCCTGCATCAGGCTGAGCCATCCATTCGTTGTCGCTGAGTGAAGACGAGATGTCCATGTCAGCTGTGCCATCGTGTCTCTCCAACGGTTCAGTGGGTTGAGCACGGATAGATCTGTTCTTTCTCGGCGAGACGGGTATCAGGCTTCGGCGTGGTACGCGAAGTGTCGACTGCTCCCCTATACTCGTTGCCGGGGCGGGGGATTTCGCTGGAGGAGGAAGAGACAAACGGTTGGATCGGGAGATCGTGCGACTACCAGAGGGGCTGGCCCCTAGCTCACGGACAGCTGCGGACGATAGTATCGAGGGGCTGCTGAGCCGCTTCTGTGAAGGAGAGGAAGTCGAGTCCCTTGGGATTGCTCCAAACCGACCGGCCGACCTTGGCGAGGACTCTGGAGTGCGGGCGATCGTCTGGTTGATGCGACCGCGAATTTCCGCCAAGGATCGTGGGGAGGTCAGCCTGGATGCCGAGGAAGGGGGGTTGTAGTCTTCATCCCCATCCCCGTCAACGCTACCATTCGACGAAATGCTGCTCGTTCGCGCCCTTGCCACATGCCAGATAGGCCGAGGAGACATCCAATTCCTTTCGCGTTCATGTACAATCAAAGGGAGAATACCCTCTTCGTCCTGGCTTCCATTAAGAGAGTGTGTAGGTGAATCTTCGCGCTCTGCGGTCAGAGAGTTATGGCGTCGTAGCGCTTGATACACAGATGGTGGCAGCTGATATGGCTCTCGATTCGACGGTGTGCTGGCTGTTGTCAAGCTCTGAGTTCGTTGCCGATCGATTGCAGGAGGCGAACGCAGGTTAGCAATTGAGGAGGTTCGAGATAGATCCCGGTTTGGCTTATTCCAATCTCTTTCTCGCTCTCGCACATGATCCTGGTCCAAATCCGCCATACGGTCCCTGTCTTTTGGACTCGTCAGCACAGTGCACAGCTAGAGCAAGGCAAGGGAACTTACATTCGGCTTGACTAAAGGTGCTGCTTCGGGACGACGAATTTGAAGAAACGACTCTCGCCTTCGGTGACCTGCCTGGTATGGAATGTAGCGAGCCTGCTCGCGAGAGGGAACCTGCGGATGCTTCATGCAAGGAAAGTCTCGGGGAACGTGCATGTGCCGGTCTATCGAGTGGACTGGATGAGAGTTTCTTGATATGCCGGACTGTAGAGGGCGCTAGAGACGGGTAGAAGGTGAGCTCATTGCCTTGTATTCCATTGTGCCGAACACTAACTGGAGACATGATTAGGTGCTGGAGTTCTGCTAGTGGAGGCATCGGGTTGCGAGCCTGTCGCTTGTCAGTCGCGGATGGCACAAGGGGTAAAAGTGCGTACTTGTTCTGGGTGGGGAGGAAGGTCTTTCAGGCGTATCTGGCGGGTCGTCCTCGGGAGCCGAGTTACTCGGGAAATCAACATTCTGCTCGACCTCTGAGGCATTTGCAGGTTCCACAAACTTGGAGGGAAAATCTTCATAGGTATCCGCGTTATCAATGAATCGCTGCATTTCAGAGTCGTGGTCCAATAGATCTTGGGAGACCATGAGATTTGAAGGGTGCATGATATTCGGAAGAACTCACTCGACTGCAGCTGAAAACCGGAATTCATGGACATCTGCATGGACTGCTGTGGTGTGCTTGTAGCAGCCGGAGGCGAGGCTCGAGAAGAGTTGAGTTCCCTGAGAAGATCTGCCGTGTCGTCGCTGAGATCTCCTACAAGGGCATTAAGATGGCAAAAACAAGCGGACAAGTGCAAGTCTTACCATCCTGCTGAGACGTGCCTTCGTCGCCAGATGTATTCATGAACCGCTGACGAAGGACATCCAAACCTGAATGTTGTGGTTTGCTCTTGAAGGACGGCTGGCTCTTCCGCGAATGGCCTAAATGAACTGTTAGGGCCTGCACGAGGCAGCAGGGATTGAGATGCCACGCACGATATAGGTTTTCGACCTCTTCATCACTCAAACTCAAACTCTTCCGCTTCGCCCTATGTTGTCCTCTTTCCAGTCTTGGACTTGTTTCGACCTCACTGGTGTCAATGCTATTTCTCCTTGGCCGCTGTTGTTGTTTTTGAGGTGTGTCGCCGGGTGGCCGCAGGGCATTGGAAAAAATGCTACGAATGCTGGTGTGGGCTGCGCTAGGGGCCCTATTTACTTGTGTAGAGATGTCCATATCCGAGTCAGATTCATAATTTGCCACAGATTTGGGGGGTTGTGTGGCCACAGGTGTCGCATCGGGAGAGAGAGAGCCATTTGGGACGCGACTGAGAATGGCACGTAGCCGTGCGGCAGGTGTTTGGAGGTCGTTCTCTGCGCTAGGCAGCTTGTTCAACGCCTGTATTCGAGGGGTTGCATGCTCGTCGCTCTCGAGGTTGTCACTTTCGAGATCGCTAAAGTCGACGTCGACGAGCTGAGTGAGCTCCGGCAAGCGGGACGGCCCAGCCTGCAGGCTCGACGCGGTTGTTGCGACGCTGTCGTCAACGTTGCCGAGGCCTGTCCTGGTGAGACGACGACGACCGTAGGCCAGAGGGGTCTCCATAGCGGAGAGTCAACGCGCAGAGAACAACTCGCGCTAAAGGAAAACACACAGACGACGGCCCGAACACGTGACTATTCCGAAATACAATGAATTTAATTATGGCCGACAAACGATCGAACAAGACGTTCCCAGCATCCACCGAGCTGCATATGTTCGCCTTGACAACTCTCCAGTACAACGTCTCCCCGCTCATCCAACTTTCGCAGGCCGATCCAGTCCTCCGTATACAAGGGCTGCAGTCGCATTGGGATGATTGCCTTGTCTCCTACAAATGGCTGCTGTACTGCAAATTGCATGTCGTCTGGAATAGCTTCGGAGCCAAACCACGAGCTTTCCTTGGGTACCACTGTCCGATCTTCCGTAAACACCACAAGAACAAGCTTGTTGAGGGACGCCAGATTATGTGCATAGGTCACATTCCTTTCCTCAGGCCTTTCATTGTTGATGGAAGCCAGGAAATGATTGGCTCGTAGGTAGGTTGGATACGCTGAGGGGTTGCGGAAGTACTGGGCCTATGACATGTTAGCTTGTGAAGAGCCAACGACCAGGTCACTCACCTGGATGAGGTTCTGTTGCGCCCAGTCTCCGTATACAGCAGCCTTGGTTGCTCGACGCGCAACTTGGCAGAGAAAGTCGAATCGAGCGCAGAGAGGAATGTCGGAAATGCCCATATGCTGAGAACCAAAGGTGATCAAGTTGTGCATCTTGGGGCTGTTGTACCGCTCAACGTAGGCTCGGAGGAACTGGCCGCCTGTCCCAACTCAATCGTAGTCTTCACTAGAGCGCAGCCTTCACGCACCTTGCGAAAACCCAATAGCATCGAAACCCTCTTGCAACTCGGGTATGGACGATAGCTGTTCAGCCACCAGCGCAACTTGCTCATCCACATTCCCGTACTGGATTTCACGTCAATGATTCGGCTCTTGTGATTACTTGCGGACGTACAAAGCCTGCTTTACGGTCGGCATCCAGGTCTTTGTCAATGTACACAGAGTGAATAAAGATCCCTGGATGCACTTCCTTGATCATATCCCCGAATTCCACCATTCCAGGCGAAGAATGGGAATCACCTGCTTGGATGTCAACGTACGCTACATTACAGGGCGTGATCAATCGCATACCGAGTCCATGCCAGATAACCAAGGGCCGCGGGCTGGGGACAACCGCAGCGTAAACGAGTGAATGGAACGCGACTGCGGTCGCGATGATGAGAGCAAGAGACAACATGAGGAACGCGGATCAATTCAGCGCAGGCTATGATTCTGACATGATGTAGATACAGCACACAACCCTTCGTTACTTTCCTATTTGACTCTCATACAGTTTCTGCTGCTTATCCCATGCCTTCTTCAACGTCTTCTTCTTGGACTTGGTGACCTCCTCGCCCTGCGCATCCTTCGTGGGGAGACCATCCTCATCCCACTCTGAATACTCTTCCGTCCGGAACATGTCCTGCGGTCTCACTTTTGCCTTCTCCGCCTTCTCCCTCTCCAGCCTCTCAGCCTCGGCCTTTGCAGCCGCCTTCTTTGCTTCCTTCTCCTGCTGAACTCGAACCTTGGCGTCACGAACAGCGAGCAGCTCAGCGGGGTCTCCAAACTTGATCAGAGCAGGCTCGCCTATCGAGCTATCACGGTCTTCCAAAGCTACACCGAGTTGGAGGAGCTGGTTGTCTCGAAGGCTATCGGAGAGCTTGAGGAGTTCTTGGCAGACAGGGACATCCTTGTTAGCAATGGCGAGGGCTTTGACTTGGTCCCGGAATTGAGAGAGAACTTGGACAAAGGGCAGGGCGGCAGCTTCCTTGTTCTGCACAGAGCTTGATGCTCCCGTCGAGTCCGATCCCCAGCCAATAACATCTGAGGATCCAACTGCCGATAGACCAAAGATACGGAGCATCTTTGTGACCCATCGTGCAACCTCGTTTAGCCCAGTGATCGAAACGTATGCGTCAGGGTTGTTGGCCGATTTCTGGTTGTTCTTGAGGTATGTGTTGGTCTTGCTGATCAGTTCGAGGATGCTTGACAGAGCACCGCTGGTGTTGAAGGAATCGCAGAGAGCACTGTGCAGCTCTTTCTGGGCAGTCTCCAAGCTATCGGTACGTCAGCCACTTGTCTTGCATCGCCAAGTAAGCAACTCACTCGTTGAAAAGTTGCTTTTCCTGAGCCCTAAAAAGGTGTCTTTGACGCGGTCCACCACTTGACTCAGACTCCCGAGTGAGCGCCTCCACGTTGGAGAAGAAGTTCGAGACGGTCTTCTCCCAAAGATCAACTTCGGCTCGGAAGTTCTGCGATATCTCCAAACCACCCTTCCACCCACCCATCATAAACAGAATGCGCAACTTCCTTGCAGTCCAGTCACCGCTTGCGAGCGCATCCCTGATACTGATAAAGTTCTTCAAGGACTTCGACATTTTGCTGCCGGCAATCGATAGATGACCCATGTGGATAAAGTAGTTGACCCATTGGATAGGGCCACCAGACTCTTTGGGTGACTTGTGCCAGTAGGCTTCCGCTTGCGCAAGTTCGTTGTCGTGATGCGGGAACGCGAGGTCGATTCCTCCAGAGTGAATGTCGAATTGACCACCGAGGACTTCACTAGCCATAGCAGAACATTCGATGTGCCATCCCGGACGTCCTGGAAAGTTGCTTGCTCAAACATTGTCGAGCGACGCGACACTGTCACTCACCATGTCCCCAAGGACTCTCCCAACCGGGTTCTCCAGTACGACTCTTCTTCCATAGAGCAAAGTCTCTTGGGCTGCGCTTCTGGGCTTTCTCGGTTTGAATCTCGGCTTCGGATGTTGTCTTGACTTCAACAGGGTTGACGGCAGGAGGGTCTTCCTCTTGCTTAGCCTCCCCTCTACGGTTCCCAGGTTCCAGCTTCGCATAGTAATGCCCTGCCTTCTCAAATGCATTAACATCAAAGTAGACGGTGCCCCCAGGGATCGCGTACGCGAAGCCATTATCAATGATCTGCTGCACGAATGTGATGTTCTCCGGGATGAATTCGCTAACACGAGTGGTGACTGTCGGTGGCAGAACGTTGAGCGTCCGCAGATCTTCGTTAAAGTGGTTCTCCCAGAACGCAGCATAATCGGCGAAAATGGCGTGCTGTTCCGGTGATATTTCGCTCTTCTTTGTCTCGCCGAGGTATAGTGAAAGGACTGTGTCGATTTGGGAGTAGAATTCGTCAGGATTAGATGATGCACCAGCGGCAAGGGCCTTTGCAACGCTCTCCAGTGCAAGGATGCGGTTTTTGAAGATGGTTTGAGTCTCATCGAGGACTGGAGCGTCTAGAATGTCTTTTTGAGTCTGAATGTACTCCGGCAGCTTCTCTATCGACACAGAGTCATGAGGAAATCCGACAGTATCGGCGGCATACTTGTCATATGCGTGGCGGGTTTCGCTGAGGACTTGTGCATCAATTGCAGGGTGCTCTGAGCGATATTTGGCCATGAAATGTCGCTCGCGAGCGCGTTTGATGATCTACCCATATACGATTGATAAATCTCTCGCTGTAGAGGGACGAACAGGCGCACCTTATCGTCTACATCAGTGACATTCTGCACGAATTCGACTTCGTAACCAAAATAATCCCGCATTATCCGACGAAGCACATCTGTGGTCAGATAGTTCCTAGCATGTCCCAAGTGGCTAGCATCGTAGACAGTTGGGCCGCAGCAGTACCAGGTGACTTTCCGGCCTGTGGGATCGACAGGAACGAAGGGCGTCTTTGCCTTGGTCAACGAATTGTAGAGAACGAGGGGTGTCCCAGAGAGATCATGAGGTCGAGGAGGGCTCCATTTAGGAGGATCTCTGTTTTCCAAAGCCATTCAGCTAGTCCTGGAAGATGTGGGTATGCAAAATATTATGAGTAGCTACAGTCGTTGACTCGATCCAGAGTTGATCTAATTAAACGAGCGCTGAATCTTCGGTGATTGCCGACCTCAAGTCGAGGGTTCGACTCTGCGCTGTGTCTACTTGATTCATGAGGTTGCGCGAGAAGGCGGAGACAACACAAGTGCTACTGATAAGCTCAGGCTATCAGCATACTCGTAAAGCTACTCCATTATACCACGACACCAGTCCGTCCGAGGACTTAATCCTCAGTTTCCGCTCAGTCGTGTAGATTTCAAGTTTCTCGGGATCAGCTTGGCTTGCAGCCAGAGTCCCTTCTCTTACAATCCCAAGTTATTTGCCATCCGCGTACCGCACTTGACTGTCGAGTCAGTCCTGCAAGATCCTCCCGGCGCGAAAGGGGCTTTACGGTGAAGCATGAGCGCTCAGCCTGGAGGTCCTATGAACCCCCTCACCTACTAGCTCCTTCTACACGACCGAGAGCATCCTTCCAGAGCGCCCGTCTTCGAGCGTCGAGGATCGAGCTCCTGGCATTTGCGTTTCGCCGTACCCGTGAACTCCTTGATGATCACACGACTGCTATCTCACCGAGTGCCTTCTTTCGATTCAAGATCTCTATCATGACAAGTGATATTTATAGACTTGAAAGGCATATCAGGTTGTACTGCTGATAAGCCACTAGGTTCTCAAATTCCACCGACGCTTGCGCCCAATATTATAAAACTTCAAAAGAATAGCCTTCAGCTATCCAATCTCAGTTGGTGTCCTGAGCAGGCTCGGCGTTTGATCTCTCATTGTCTCTTATGTACCCCACACGGTGCAGATTCGTCCACGGACTCCTCTTCTTAAGCTCGTGTGTATTTTACTTCGCAGCGCACGAGATTAAATAAACGGACGGCACATGCTCATCCCGACATTCCATCAATCCTCACTTTTTCAGCCTCCATTCTCCAAGGGGCTTCGCATGGTATCAAGTGCACGCCTTCCCACAACCTCCGTGCTCAACAGCTAGATGGCTGTGGTTCACAAGCATAAGATGGATTCAATGTGAAAGATAAAGCTGTCCGGTTTCCGCGCAAGGCCATCGGATAGAGTTGAGGGGTCAATCAAACTCATGTGGGTCTTCAGCACTGGGTGAAGATTGACAGATACGATAAAGGAAGCACATGGGTTTCGTGTCAAAGGATATCAATGGAAAGTCTGTATTCCGCCTCTACTAGGCGCATGCAAAGTTGTCCTCCTACCTAGCGTATACTAAGCGGGCTACAAGTCTAGTTTTCCCCGCCTATTCTAGGGTTTCTTAGAAGCCAAATTGTGAGGTGATCCGGTGATTGCGATGGCCGCTCCGAGTAGCATAAGGAGGAAGTGGAGATTAGCCCTATGGAAGCACATGCAACTGGATTTACCCAGCCTTTATCTTACCATCGAGGTAAACGGACATTTCAACTGTATAAAAACTTGTCCCTTCCATAAGGCACAAGTTGATCGCTTCGACCGGCTTCCCTCCCCAGCTACCTGGCGGTTCCTAGCTTCTCCCTCCTCATTCGATACTCCCCGTGACGGCTACTCCGATGGCTACCTCTGGTGTCGTAGCTGAACACGCTGAAAATCAGCAGGTGGTCCAACGACAAGCGTCGAGGACAGAGTCTGGCGACTCGGTCCACAAGGAGAAAATTCCTCCTCACTACGACCCCGAGGTCGTCGAGTCTCAGCATGTCGTCGAAGACAGGGAGCCAGAGAGAAGGTCGCTCTACACGCGATTCAGACCGTTTATCCTGGCAGGTTGCGCTTTGGTAATCCTGGGCTGGTGGATCAGCGCCACTGTACTTGAGGCAACACGACACAGATGGTAGGAGACTAGCAGTTTTTCGCCCAGCTCAAAATTGCTGACTTTTTGATGACGGAATAGGATTGTCCAGACTCTGTTTGCATGGGCTGCCATCCTGTAAGTCGGTTAGTAGCTGTGCCTGCTGTTTCGTGCTTATCTGTTGGCCAAGCATCATTGCCTTCCGCTTCATTCCCAATCGTGTTGTGACCAAGCCTGTTGGAGCTGTATGGAACCCTCTTATCGCTACGCCTTGGTCGAAGCTGCCCTACTGGGTCCGCCTTAGCGCCGGTTGGTTGGCCCTCCTCGCCATCGTGTTTGGTACTGCCTTTGGTTTCGCCCTGCGAGAGGTACACGATTCAGAGACAACTTAGCAGTGAGCGATTTTCTGACCTTAATCCCTCCAGGATACGGGATATGGCGACCGAGCAATCAACGTTCTTGGTCTATTCCTTTTCCAACTCGGATTCTGGGCATCCTCAAAACATCGCTCGCACATCCCATGGCCCACTGTCATCGTTGGTCTATTCGTTCAGCAAGCGATCGCCCTTTTCGTCCTCAAGAGCGGGGCAGGCTTCTCAATCTTCTTTTGGGTAGCTCGACTGGCTGAAGATTTCCTCAGTCAGGCTTTGGTTGGCGCAGCATTCTTCTTTGACGCTGAGACCATTGCGGATAAGCACTGGTTCTTCGTGAATGTGCTGTCCACTATCATTTTCTTCGTCGCGTTTGTGCAAATGATGTACTACCTTGGTGCAATGCAGTGGATCATTGGCAAATTGTGAGTTTCATCTAGCTATCTCACAGAAAGGAGGTTAATTGTCTTTAGTGCATGGTTCTTCTTCAAAATCATGAACGTTTCCGGTGCCGAGGCTGTCGTCGCTGCTGCATCTCCTTGGATCGGTCAGGGCGAATCTGCTTGCCTCGTCAAGCCTTATGTTGACCTCATGACCGAGTCTGAATTGCGTGAGTGCAATAGCACCTTGAACTAGTCCAAGTTCTGCTTTTAACGACGGAACTCCCAGATTTGAGCATGACCTCTGGCTTCTCGACGATCGCGGGCTCCGTCTTTAGCGCATACATATCCCTTGGTGTCCCTGCCTCAAACATTCTCACTTCTTCCGTCATGAGTATTCCCGCCTCAATGGCCATTAGCAAGATGCGCATCCCTGAGATGGACGTCCCAGTGACCCTTGGTCGCATTTCCATCGACCGTGGCGAAAAAGAGAAGGATCAGCCAGCCAACGCCCTTCACGCTTTTAGTAAGGGCGCCGTCTTTGGTTTGGTTATTGCAGGCTACATCCTGTGAGTCTTTCGTGCTGGGCTTTTGTTGCCTGTTGACTTATTCACAACAGTTGCAACGTACTCACCGTCATTGCGTTGGTGGCCATGATCAACGGCCTCCTTACCTGGATTGGACGAGGCTTTGGCATCGCAGAGCTCACCCTTCAGCTCATCATCGGCTACATTTTCTATCCCATCACGTTCCTCATTGGTGTTCCCCGCCCGGAGATCCTTAGGGTGTCCCGTCTTCTGGCAACCAAACTTGTCGCCAACGAGTTTGCTGCGTACTTGGAGCTCAACGCCATCATGAAAAGCGACAACCCCCTCTCATATCGTGCTCACACCATTGCCACCTACGCTCTTTGCGGATTCGCCAACCTTGGATCACTTGGTATTCAAATTGGTGTACTCGGAGCCCTTGCGCCTTCCAAGCAAAAGGTTATTGCCTCAATTGCTGGATCTGCTATGATTTGTGGTTTCTTGGCCACCCTCCAGACCGCTGGTATTGTCGGCATGTTGATTTAATGACGTATGACTGGATGATAGGGTTCTTTGGTGTGCACCTCTTCCTTCCTACCCTTTGTATCATATCTTTAATGAAATGCGCTCCTGAAAGAGTAGGATGTCTATCAACCATGAGGGCTCAGAAAGGCTTGAACTGGCATAGATAACAGATACAAGTAGATACGCCCGCAAACGTACACATATGAACGACGGCTCTACACCCTAAGCGCCTTTATTGATTTCCCGTGAGAAATCGCAAGCCATTCACCAGCTCCTGTGGAATGCCCGTTGCTCATCTGCAACCCTTGGATAACTGGAGACCAAGCCAGGGTTGCAATCTGGCTGCTCGCAGTGTACGCCATAAGAGGGTCCGTGATGACCTTCTTCTTTGCGTCGGGGCGTGGAGAGTTGAGTCGGGAGCCTGCGCTCCGTGGAGATGCTGGTCCTTGCGTGTAATTGGTCAGATCCCAAAGAAGGACTTGACAATCATCGCCTTGATGTGTACCAAATCATTAAGCCGATAAGGAACGGGACCAAGAAGACAAGACGTACTGCATGTGGCCAATAGAGGCTGTTCGCCTGCACCCCAGGCCAGACCGTTCACAGGAGCAGCATGTGCCCTCAGCTCCATGACAGGCTGCCCAGGACTCCGCATATCTAGGATCTGAATCTCATTGCCGTCCATGTGAAATGTTGACATGTAGTTTGAATCAGCTGGGTTGAATGCGATTCTGAGGAGTGGGGACGTGGGCGGACGAGCAGTGGCAGATGGAGAGGCTGTTGGGGGTGGGACGTTCTTGGGCGCGGGGGTTTCGTAGAGGATGGTGGAATGCTCAAGACTTCGGAGATCAAAGGCGCGCAGACTACCATCGGCTCCTACGGATACAAAGATGTCTGTCGATTGAGGCAGCCAAGCAACATCGTACACCTCCCGGTCGTGGGCGATGAGCTGGGTCATGGCGCTCTGAGTATCGAGATTCCATACTGTGCAGGTGGTATCGATGGAGGACGTGACGATGTAATGGGGGTTCTTCTCATTCCAGGAAAAGTTCGTAAGTGGTGCTCCGTTGTTCTGTGTCTGGGCCTTGGATTGCTGTAGCTCAGGGTCAGGACAGGCGTAACATGCAGAAAAAATAGAGTTGGCTGACCCCGGAGAGCGCTGTCTTCATATGCAGCGAATGGGACGCGGATTGCGAGCTTCGTCCGACATAGCTAGATGGCGTAGGAGATCCTTCGCTCGAATACTCCCATATTCTCAAGGCGTCTCCAGTCGTTGCAAGAAGTTCCACAGCTGGTGACTTGTTGGACCATTGCGAGGTGATAGCTGAAGCAGGTTGCCACTGTAAGCTTGTGACTGGGTATCCATGGTGTGCCTCGCAGAGCATGGTGAAATCGGGATAGTCGCTGTATTCGTCTTCAAGAAGGACCCGTTCATCCTGTAACCCAATGATAGCAATTTGATTCTGGTAATTCTCAAGGAAGGATGCAATGGCTAGTCGGTAAGCTGAGCGACCTCGATGGGCTTGTCCCGGTGCTGGTGTCTTGCACCAATCCAAGCTGTGTACAGGCCCTTATGACCATGATGAGTAGAGCTAGACCTCGAAGCCACGGGCCACTCACAGGGTGCTTCATAGTTGAGTAGTGATGGGCCGTTCATTCTGAACCCTGGACGAGAAGGTCGATGCAACAAGAAATTGGGTGCTGAACGTGGTCAAGGTCCTGATCGCTGCGCGGAGGCTGTAACGCAGTGTTGCGAGTCGGGCTGATGCACGTTGGTAAGCGCCTTGACTTTATGAACGCCATTTGACCATCTGTATTCCTTCTAAAAAGCTGGAATATACTGATAGTTTGGATTGGACAAACGGGAGGTTACTCGGCTTTTTCGAGCGTCAATTGAGCAGCGGAAGCCGCCCTAGCAAAGTGGGTTGGCTTGGGAATTCTCGTTAGTTAGATAATCCATCCTCAACTCAAGGCCGAACTCGGGCTCATCGAAATGGGGTTGAAGATTCCAGCGTCGCTTCCTCTTTGAGGCCTTTGCCCTTCCTTCAGGCGACAGCCCATCGTGGCACAATTGCATAGGCGCTGCCTTCTTCCGCAATGTCTTCTGACAGCGGTGCAAATATTGCAAGATGGAATAGCAATTGCATTTTACAAGCACAAGTGACAACATGAGGGATACAAATACACGACGACATCGAGAAGGGCAAGACGAGACGAGCGAGAAATATAGTAGACGCCGGAGTTGGTACGGATCGGGTTGTTGTCGTTGACGCGTGATGGGCGGCGTAATGCGCGACAGTTGGCGGTGTGGTCGAAGAGTCGACGGCGGTGTTGAGAATATGGTCGAAGAATGTGTCGCCAGAAAATACAAAATGGTACAGAGAGCTGGAGGTGTCGCTGCAAGTTGCCATTGTCAAGAAGTTGGTGTTGGGCGGAACGGTCGACAGGATAAATAGCAAGAGGCTTTCTAAAAGAGAAAATTAGAGAATAAGGATAGTCCGTTAGTTCAATATTTGGGCGACCGAGGGCCCCAATGGAAGGGCAACCCAATGGACTTGTTCAGTCACAGTCAACCATCTGGATGGCGCCGCATTGCTCGCAATGGCTCCACATGGTACGCCTGCCGTCGAGGCCCGAGGCGCAAGCAACCCGAAGTTTTGGAATTTGGGTACAGTTCGAACTGATAGGAATCAGCACTGCAAAAGATGAGCGGCGAGTTGTCGAAACTCACCCATGGTGGACGAACCCATTTGCTGACGGCTGCATGAGGCCGACAGCACTCTGGGAAGGTGAGGATTGGGCAGAGTAGTGTGCGTAGGAATGGGAATTGTGGTCTACCGCACCCGTCTCGGGGTTGAAAAACGGCGACGGCTGGGCGTCATACGAGTGGTAGAGCGGTACTATTGCCGGTCAATAATCTCGAAAGCGTCGCTAGAGCGCACAGAGGACGTACGTGAGGTTGTGAGCGGCGACGTTGATGCGCTCGAATAAGCGCTCGCGTCTGACGGCAAGCGCAAGTGGTGCTGCTCAGGGCGCAATGGCTCAACGTCCATCATCTCGGAATCCTCATGCTGGTAGTTGGGGAACGGGACGAGTTTGAGCTGCTTTTGTTTCTGATGAATACCGGTGAGTGGATATGGATATGAATGAAGTGAGTGAGACACATACGAGAGGGCCGAGGTCGTCGTGCTCGACGTCGAGGTCAAGTTTCCTCTTCATAGCCATTGTATGTAGGGTAGGTACAGAGTAATGATGGTGGGACTGGGAATAGTCAGTTGGATGGTCGAATCCTCTTAACTCCCTCCAACTTATAGCAATTGCTGTTTGCTGTTTCCGGGGTCAACACCCCCCACTTACATCAGCCTCTCCGACGATGCCGATTGGCTGGCGCCAATACTCGAGTTTTTCCCGTCTCTGCTTTTCTGAGGAAAAGAACCCCAAAAAGCTTATCATCGCTCGCCGGCCGAGACACTTCTTGATCCGCTTCTGCTTCCCGCCACGTGACGACGCGACTTGCCGGACACGCAACAGGTGACGCAGAGATGCACGGGGCAGGCCACCTGAACCAATAACGTCGACCACAATGGCAGGCCTACTGACGCCAATGCTGCAAAAGCTACTGCTCGACCCTGTCTTTGACTATCTGGAGGAAAATCTGCCACCATCAGCCTACTCGACCCTCCTATCAGTGTGCTCGTATGCAATGGCACTCTTCATGATCGGTGCACAAGTCGTTGGGCATCTCCTTGCAAAATGGAATTGGGAGGCCATCCTTCCTCCCGTCATGACACTCTTCGCGGCCTATATGGCCCTCACAGGCTTCTACCGCACGACTTCGTGGACCTTCCGACTGGTCATCTTCTGTATGAAGTGGGGGTCCATTCTGGGAACGTTCATGGTCGGCGCTGGGTGGCTGGCTGCCTTGAACGGGAACGGACAGCAGGATGTCGCAGAAAACCTCGGGAAACTGGGTTCTAGAGCGGCAGGATGGTTGAGTGGGAATGGGCAGGCAAATAGGGCCACAACACGCCCAAGGAGCACGAGGAAGCAAGGCACGAAGCAGAGCCGGCCTTGGGACACCAAGAAACCCAACTACCCGCATGAAAGAGCGGTTCAGCCTGAGCTGGAGGAGGTTCAGAAGATCATCCAGAATATCGTGCAACAGGGCGATCAGATGTTTGAAGGGAACTGGTGGTGGGAGATGGGAAAGGGAGTTCTGGGTGGTGGGTCGCAGGTTCAGGAACAACCTCGTAAGAAGCAGCAGGGGCGAACCCGTTCCAGATAACGGTGTGCGAGAGCTTGTGTATTCACGGTCTTGTAGGATTAAAGCAGCGTATATGATTATACAGGTCATGGAACCAACCAAGTCTAAAGCTCTTTGGCAGCAGCTTCTGGATGAGTGTAACGATAACTGAGCAGGGATTGTTCAGGGACTGTCTGTAAGCAACCGACAAAAGGGACTCACTGCGCAATCCTCCCTAGTTGAGACAAGCCCGACAAGCCGACGAAGAAGTTGACCTGGGACCGAATTCAGAGGCTGCAAGCCGCGTAAAAGTGGACAATGGCTCACCGCTGCAAGACTGTAGTTGACTGGAGTGATGACAAGGGAGTATCGAACCCAAATGAATCCAGTGGCGGCAAGGGCTATACATGACCAGTCAACGCCAGACAAAAGAGGGCATGCAGTGGTCGCGCGACATACCCAGGTTTTGGGATACGCTCAGCTTGTCTGCAGGACGAGTCATATCCTTCACACCGGCTGCAACAAGGCCCCATTTCATCAACGGTGCCCAAAAGAATACGGTCTTAGGACCTGGAGGAGACCCAGACTATCAGTCACATGGAGCGGTAGAATAACAAGGTTTTGGTGTGCGCACCTGCTGGGTGGTTCATAAAGGCCTGGAACTTAGAAGCTCCTGCTGCAGCTGCTGGACCCGACATTTTCTATGGGCTAATGGTATATCCTGGCTGAACAGGTTGTCGGGGGTCGATGTAACGAGGTAGTAGGTCGGAGCTAGGCGGTCTATTCGACAACTTGGGGCGCCCGAAACCTGACTAATAGCCCCTAATCTCCCGCCTACTTTCCCACCTTGTCCTCGTTGTACCCATTCCATGGAGTTCTGCAAGTCCTTCTCTGCGGCGCTGATGCAGTACTCCATAGAATTTATGCACCGATGAGCCACTGGCGTAGACAACCATGTATTCGGTACCTCACCGTTGTATTGAGTGGCGACATCGAGGACTTATGTTCTGATGCAGCCAGAACCAACGGGTTCACCTGACAGAACTGTCCATCGATAGGACATCCTCTAACTTGGGGGAGGAAGCTCTATAATCGATAGTGCGGAAATGAACGCGCCCCCTTTCACCTGCAGTCACCCGGTCTGATGTCAAGCCCAGGCCTTGGCTACTTCCAAGGCAGCTGCCGACGAGGAACTAGGGACTTCCGAACAGAATAGAATATTGGGACCCCAATGTTCCCTCTGATGCCGGGGCAAAGACAAGGACCCTCGTTTCGCCAGGACCACTCCGGCTGATATAAAAGGCCACAACTTCTCTGCGACCTTCCTTCAGCAACTCACCCCACAATCCCTCCCTACTAGACACAATCATGACTCAAAACTGGGAACCTGGTACTCAGTACAACTACAACGATGTCGTTGCTTACGAAGGTATGTCTCTTCACTTACCCCTGAGTGCGTATCCTCTGATCGACCTCAATCGCAGGCCACAGGTACAAGATCATCCAACCCCATCGCTCTCAGGTAAGAGGCTTCTCCGCGCCCCTGTCACATCCTTCTTGCTCATCCTGATCTTCAGGGCGATTGGACTCCTCCTGTGACTCCTGCGCTATGGGGTCGTATGCAAGACGGGGACGGTCAGAGCCACTGCGCCCCTCCTCAGCAGCATCACCATCAACAGCCTCAGCAACAGCAGCAGCAGCATCAGCAGCAGCCTATCCAACAACCCCCTCAACAGCATAACCAACAGCCCCCTGTCTATCAGGCTCCATCCCAGGAGAAGCCTCCCAAGAAGGACAACGACTCTGGCTCTGAGAGCGACGGTGGCAGCAAGAAACCATGGAAAACTGCGTTGGGTGTATGTCATCTTCCTCGATCTCACCTCACAGATATACTTACACCTCGATTCTAACTAGATCGCTGGAGGTCTCCTTGCAGGAGGTGCCCTCATTGGCGCAGGCGTTGCCATCAAGAAGAACCATGACCGTAAGGAGGACATGCAGGCATGGCTCGAGGATGCCCAGTACCGCACTCAACAATACCGAAGTGGCCAAGCCGGTGGGCCTGTTTCTTGGGTACTCTGCCATGGAAAGGAAATTCCCCAAGATGCTATTCCTGGCGGCAAAGAGAACAGCGGAACCCTATTCATCTCGCGGGGCTTCCACAAGGGAAGCATCAGTGAGTACATCGATATATCTCTACGCATTGCTTGTCCTGAAAGATCCGCTAGCCCCCGGCAAAGCTTCTTCACACCTGAAGACTGGTGCCGTTATTGGGTTTGCTCACGATGAGATCGATGTAGGTATCCGCTTGTGTAGCACTTGCTCGCTCGACTGAGGACAACCTTTTTTGCAGCTCGAGAAGTTCGAGATTCTTGTAGGCAACGCCAACTCTGTTCGTTGGGTCGCCGTCTCTGGAAAACTCAACCTGCAAGCTCTCGGTTCCCGACCTGTCGATGGCGGCGTGGACTGCAACGGATCTCAGCTCTATGTCGCCCGTGCTCACATTAAGGGCGCTGTTCACCCTGGCAAGGCCGGTGAGCACCTCAAGTGTGCCTTCATCCCGTATGGTGGTGACGAGGAGGAGACTAATGTGAGTGACTGCTTCGCTTCAATACATTCGGGGGTTAATTGCATGTGCCCGTTTGCAGTCCTACGAAGTCCTTTGCTATGCTTTCTAAATCTCATCCACAATTCGTTGTATTCCGGATTTCGTTTGAATGTAATTGTAGTTGATACCAAGTGGAAGGAAATGACATTCTTGGATTTAGTGTTGCGATTGAACGAATTGTCAACGGTGCGATCAGCACGAGCTTCCGAGTCGCATCGAGCTGTGTTGCTTAAACGTTGACCACCAATACTGGGTTGAGAGCAGTGAAACTTCTCCATCTGCAGAGCTGCAGCCTGCGAGGTGGTAGATGTGCTCACAATGGGACGTTGTGTTAAGACCAGATTCAAGTACCGAGGCAGTTATCGGCTGCCAAGTAACATGAAGTGCTGCGGAACCATCTGGAACTATACTGAGCCGCCTCGGCGCAACCGTACCCTCGGCAGCTACGACGGAGACAAGTGCGCTCGTCTTCTGTTCTGCCGAGCGACGGGTGCGTTATAAAAGGGTAACTCCCTCCTCTCTGTTCCTCACTCTCCCCATTTCGAACAACCATGACTCGCGGCTGGGAACCTGGTACTCAATACAACTACAACGACGTGGTGTCATACAACGGTATGTAGTCCTCCTCTTCAATTTATCGGGTCGCCTCATAGGCGCTGTTAAGGCGCTAGATACAAGATCGTCCAGCCCCATCGCTCCCAGGTACGAGGCTGTTCACAGAGATTTCGATATTCGTGGACTCATCCTTGTTCCTAGGGTGATTGGACTCCAGACGTAGTGCCGGCTCTCTGGGGGCGCATCCCCGACGACAAATTTCAGAACTACAGCCCGTCCCAGCAGCAGTACGGCCAACAGTACGATCAGCCGCCTTCTCAGCAGTATGGTCAGCAGCCGCCCCAGCAGTACTACGAATCGCCACATCAGCAGTATAACCAACCACCGCAACAATACCAACCACCTCCGTTCAACGATAACAAGTATGACGGAAAGCATAGTGACTCTGGGTCTGGTAGCGACGGAGGCAAGAGCGGCCTGAAGACTGCCCTAGGTGTGGGTAGCGTCCCTTATTCCTGAAAGGCATCGGTTGCTAACTCGGTTTGACTAGATTGCCGGAGGTCTGTTGGGAGGAGCCGCGCTGCTTGGTGCTGGTGTAGCTGCCAAGAAGCACCATGATCACAAAAAGGACCACGAATCATGGGCTGAGGATGCCCAGTACCGTACGCATGCATACAGGAGTGGCCAGGCTCCGGCACCCGTTTCCTGGGTCTTGAGCGAAGGAAGGTTCATCCCTCAGGATGCTATCCCTGGGGGTCACGACCACAACGACTGTGGAACTCTATTTATATCGCGTGGCTTTCACAAAGGAAGTATTAGTGAGTACCCCAGAATCTGAGCCTCAATCTCCTTCTCTGAACGAACCGTCAGCTCCTGGAAAGGCTTCGCCGCAAATGAAGACTGGCGCTCGCATCGGCTTTGCGCACGATGAGATTGACGTATGTATCCTGTGTGGTGCTTGCTTTGCAAACCATGACTGACCTTTTCGTCAAGCTTGACAAGTACGAAATCCTCGTTGGTAATCCCAACTCTGTCCGCTGGATCCCTGTCTCTGGCAAACTCAAGCTGCAAACTCTTGGTGCCCGGCCTGTTGACGGCGGAGTGGATTGCAATGGCTCCCAGCTATATGTTGCGCGCTCGCATTTCAAGGGGGGAGTTCACCCAGGCAAGGTTGGCGAACACCTCAAATGTGCATTCATCCCCTATAGAGGCGATGAGGAGGAGACTCATGTACGTGGTATTTCATATACAAGAGGATAACTCGGACCTAACTTTGTTTGCAGTCGTATGAAGTCCTTTGCTATAGTTTCTAAGTCATTGGCTTATGCACCATTCTTACGAAGTCTGGATGTACCTCAAATGCAAAATAATGATTTTTGACGGTGTAGGCAAATGTCAAGTCTTCCATGGGCCACCCTCGCATCTTCTGCCAAGGCGAATACCTTCCTTACGCGTCGCAACGGCTCAGTGTTTCAGAGGCAAACTACGAAGTCGAAAAAAAAAAAAGCCGAGAAGGGTATTATTTGTTTGTAACCAACGGTATATAGTTGTATATTTATCGCAAAGAGGAGTGCACAAATGCCAGATCGAGTTTACCAAGTGTCTCTCTCGGTATCCTTGACCATCGATCCAACCTCTTCCTCCTCCTCGAGCTGCTTGATGTATCGGTGAACAATGATACACATGCCAATTTGGATGAGCCAAGCGACGATAAATGCTGCAACCATCAAGCCCTTGATGAGAGAAATGCCTTGTTTACATGTGACGGCGATCTTCGCGGCGTCGGGAGAGTCGGGGAGCAAGCACGCGTCAATGTATTTGTGCGAGTCCTTGAAGACGCGGAAGATGGCGTAGATGCCAGCTCCCATACCGAATGCGAGTTGGAAGACAGTGAGGCCAAAGTAGAACTTGACCAGGATTTTCTTCCTCCCGATACCACCGATCAAGCTGAAAGATCACGATGAGTAAGATGGGCGCTGATGGGCAAGGAGGCGTAGGACGTACCCGAGGAGCGAGACGAGCGTCAGAACGATGAACGCAGCGACTTGCAGACCCAACGACTTTTCGAGTCCAGTCGAGTTCTTGATGCCCATGATGGCAATGGCAGAGATAAATCCACCCATGAGGAAGCCAAGCATGGAAAGAACCTATTCCAACAGGTTTGTAAAGATCCTCTGGCGCATAAAACTGTGGGTACTCACAATTACTCCTGCCCTAACAGGGATGCAGCAGCAGAAGGTACGGCTTTGTACGGTCATTGTAAAGGATTTAATGTGTTTGAAAGGCAGATGTATGCTGTTTGTGGGAGATCAACTCTTGAGAAACGCTAAGGGGCTTGGGATGTTGGGGGAAGGACCAGCCTATCACTAGAGAAACCAGAAATCAGAGGGCGTTCCGGTTTTATATACTGCTCCAATTCAAACGCCGCTCGGAAACATCAGCACTGCCCATCACATCACATCACTGATTCGCAACCAGAACAGCACCGTCGTCCAGAGCGTTTCATCGCCCTCGGTTGGCATGCAGGCCCTCGCAAATTCATCGCGCCGGTGTAGGAAATAATAGAATTCGCAAGTGCTCTGGGTAACATACAAACTGTCGGCATATTATAGTACACTGGGATACTCAAAGGCGGCGCATCTTGACCAGACCATTACTCAGAGTCGGCATAACGGGACCTCGATCTGTGGCGACGGCGGCTGCGATGATGCTTTCGGTTCTTGTGGATTACGATGGTCTGTCCAGGAATCGTGCCTCCACCGCTCGGCATGCCCATGTACGGAGGTGCTCCGCCATACGAATACCCAGAGCTAGTGCTTGATGACGGAGCCATGGGTACTCCCACGGGAACACCAGGTGTAGGATACATTTGTCCGGCTGGCGCACCATACCCACCGTATGGGCCTGCAGAAGGCTGCTGATAATACGATGTGTTTGGGTAGTATCCGCCTGTGGAATAGCCACTTGAATAGCCGCCGCCGGAGCCTGGGGGTTGCATCATGACGCCGGCTGGGGCACCAGGATAGGCTGAGGGCACTTCCACAGGGACGGTTGATCCATGAGCATAGGGATCGCCAGGGTACCCCCCAGCCGAGTATGATCTTCCGTGACCATACGCCGATCGGTGGCGAGACCGTGAACGACCACGGTGTCCGTAAGGTTCTTCGTCATAGTATCCTTCAGAGTCGTATTCATCGCCGTACGATGATCCTGCCCGAGATCTCCCTCGGTGGCCTTCACTTGTTCGCCGCTGCGAGATCATGAGTACATATTACTTCCCATCCGAGCGCTCAGCGCTTACCTGATAAAAGATGTATGATGCGGTATGCGCGGCTGCATCAGAGGCAGCTGAGCGGGCGTAGTGATCATTTGCGCGTCCCGTGAAACTCAGTAAGCGAGCAGCTACACGGGGAATGAATGCCGTTTCCTTCTATGTGGGTGGAGAGCCTCCTCACCTTCGGCAACAGCGAGCCCAATGAGCCTTTCCCTTTGTCTCTCGATGTCAGGTCCTAGCATCTCGTACATTGTCCGACATGTGCGATATGCTTCGTACGCAGCAGCATGGCCAATTTCAGATGGCCCCATGATGTTGAGCTCGCTCTAGGGGGAAATGTATCAGAAAGGCTGGAGAACATGGCGAGGCGGAGCTTACCATGCCACCATAGGCTCGCCGATGCCAATGCTTCGCCTCATGCACTCCTACCCCTAGCCCTGCCGGTGCAGCGTTGTCAAACTGGCGCACTCGATCCCAGGCATTATTATAGTAAGCCCTAAACATGTCGCGTTGAGATCCGTTCAGTGACTCGTCTCGAGCGCCCACGTACGGGTCATAGTTGCTGGGTGCATGAGCACGATAGTAGTCGGCCCCACCCCCTAGTGCCTTCTATTAGTTAATATAAACTTGGATGGAGGGATAAGCGTACATGATGACTGTGGCTGGATCGAGATATGGGAAGGTTGGCCTGGTGTGGCATACTGGCACAAGGGTCAGGCAGTGTCTTCCAGAGTAGCAACGTTTCCTTACCGGTGCAGAGGGAGCAGCAGCCCACGATCCCTGGCTAGATGCGTACTGTGGATAGGCCATCGATAGCAATCAAGAGGCCAGGTGCTGTAGTAGTGCTAATGTGAAGGAAGGGCGGCAGAAACCCGGGCAGAAGTGTCCTTTTAAAGGTCGATCTTTTGGGAACGTCACGAGATAGGCACGTTGTACTAGGATCGATGGATAGGCTCTGGGGAGTCAAGGAACGAGGCTGTTGGACTAGGAGCGAGCACGCTGCGCGGAGAGGCTAAGCGTGTGAGGCAAAGGGCTCAGAGAAACACATCCAGAAAGCCAGAGTGATGTCAGAGTGCAGCCAGGCAAACAGATTCGCCCACATGATTGGCCAATTGCGTCCAAATCATGGAGCCCAACAGGATCCGGCTTCAGAGCGCTCACAGTCAAGAACAAGCCAGCAGCGGAAAATGCCGTGACGGTGTCAGGTTCACGGGCGCTTCTTGACCGCGTTCTCATCCGCCGTGATGTCAGGTTAGCCCTCGAATTGCAATCCTGAGTCTATTATTCGTGCTGATCCTATGAATTAGACTATTCAGTATTTGCTAGTCAGGACTTCAACCCCAATGACTATGCGAATGCGATACTGGCTGGCGAGCCCTATCCCCCCAGCACCTCTGATGGTAAAGGAAGTTTCAAGCAGTCCAAGGCTTCACACCAGGACTCTGTCGGCAAAGAGGACATCTCTGTAGCAATATCCAAGCTCACATTTGGGATCGACGACATCTCGAAGCAGATCAAGAGCCTGGTAGAGTCCACGACATCCATAGCCTCGACAGCTCAGGCTAACGTGCCCACTGATCTCTGTAGGTCACAACCCACCATGAGCACCTTCTGATCCAAGCTGCAAGTGCAAACAATCTCTCTGGATCTCTGGGATCTGTGCGTTCTGGCCTCACGGATTTGAACAGCTCGTTGGACAAGTGAGTCCCTTCTGCTATGAGCTTCGTCCAACCTCAACAAAAAGATAAAGGCTTCAGCAGAAAGTCCACGTCCCATATCAGAATCTTCAGCTACTTGTAACGAGACTGAAGAAACTACAGCAAGCTTCCGATATCCTGCGCCGTACATCGCGCTTCGTTATTCTAGCACGTCGCCTGCAACTTCAGATGAAGGAGGTTCAGACCGCTCCTACCAGGACAATCAGGGACTCTGTAACCGACTCGTCGGGTCTAACCTCTGCTACAGTCACTCAGACCATGGATATTGAAGATGACAAGGAACGTGCTGTGGCCAAGGCTGCGTTGACCATCTCTGAGATATGTCAGTGAGCGTAGCATGGATCTCAGAGACGTGCCTGACAACCTTATAGCTGGCTTGCTCGACGGCTCTACTGCACAAGATGACAACCTGAATGCCTCAAGTCCTGTCTCTTTGAGGACCATCACCGCCGTAGCTGCTTTTGAAGGCTTTATTGAAGAGGCGCGTGCCAACATTAACGACGAGATGGAGCACATGGTCATCAACGGTCTGAAGAATCTCGTATGTCATTTCTGAGCCTGTTTTCCTAAGCCTTCCCTAACATTTACTTAGAATCCAACGCTCCTGGCGTCTTCCCTTCAAACCGCATTCAACCTGGGAGTTTTGCCTCAGCTTGTTAGCAATCTCTTAATCGACCTCTCTCAAACTGTTGAAGACAGGATCAAATCTGCATTCGACTTATCTAAGATTTCGAAGGATGCCGCCGCGAAGGGTGCGTATCGACTCCTTGAAGTAGCGCAATTCATAGCTGAAACACCTTCGTAGAACCGCTTGGCAGCCCACAGCCTGCTAGCTACAAGTCAAGGGTGCGGACTGAGCCGACTAACATTACGGCGCCTCAATTCACCTCCGCTCTATGGACAAGATTGGAGGGCATGTTTGATGAAATGTCCCAGTGCTGCGTCAAAGTTTATGCCCTAGAGAAGGTTTTAAAGATCAAGAAAGACGCTACCACACAAGTCAACTTCCTGGACGACGTTGTCAAGGTATGATTTAGTCGTAAGCAGCGAGCTATGTCACTCAACAGCAGCAGGTTTTGGAAAGCAAACCAAGCGCTATCTTCTGGCTATCCCTTAGTAGGGCTTTGGACAAGCACTTCAAAGACTCTGCCAAGGCCTCACCTTTTCTCCAACAAGCTCTTGTGTCTGGATACCCCAAACTACTGCGACTATTCCACCAATTCTTTAGCAGGATCTCCGTGCATACCGACACGGTTTACAGCGACTCACAACAAAGTCCTGAAACTGTTCTTGTCCTTCGTTCATTGGCCAATATCGACGCGGGATATCTCACTCGATGTGTTGGGAAGATGAACGAGGCGGTCACCCAAGCCTTTGTTGGTGGTAGCCGAGCGCCCCCAACCACGAATGATGCCGCCAATGTCGCACGAAGCTTCACCAATGAGCTAGATTCAGCTAAATTCGATCCCTTACTGGTCAAGGCAGTAGCGAGGAACGTTTCGGCTTGTCTAGACCATATGGTATCAAAGGTCGACGCAATGGTAATGCCTTTTACCATGACTGTATCACGGCGCTGATTTCCCTCAGGTTATACAAGATCGCTCTGCGGTCTCACTATTGGGTCCGACCGCAACACCACAAGCAATCAACAATGCCCAACTGGTCACCTTTCTGTACCAAGTGTCGGAGCGACTGGACAATCTCAAGGGTGAACATACCGAAGGGGTGTTTAGGTTACTTCAGACTGCTATCAAGGTCAGCGATCTTGGTGGCTCCAATGACAGAACTAACAACCCGTGGATGCTTCAGCGAACCAAAGCTTTGTATCAGGAGATCCTTGAGCCGATGCAAAACGCGGTACAGCGAGAGATTGGGGCGATCTTGGTCAAAGTACACCGGATTGATTTCGGACAGACGGGGACTATGCCGGGTGGTGCTAGTCTCTGTATGAGAGAGCTGACAGATAAACTGGGCTTCATCAAGTCCGAAATCCTCAACGAATACAACATCGGGGAGGTAGGGGCAGCATGGTGAGGAACAGAGGTACTCCCGCAAACAACGCCGCTGATCTCGTTGGTCTCAGGGCCACCTCGATCGTTAGGTTCACAATACGCAACTTCCTATTCCACATTTCAATCGCGAAACCTCTGAGCGAAAGTGGCAAGCTGCAAATGACGAGCGACATGGCCGAGCTCGAGTTTGCCCTCAATGCGTTCATGGCTGAGAAGGGCCAGAAACGAGGGGATGGGAATCTACACAAGATTGAAGAGTATCGTGCACTCCGTTCGATGCGGTCAGTCGGTTGCTAGCTTATAGAATACAGGCGCTAATTCAATCCATGCAGTCCTATGTTGTTCTTGGAGAACAGCCAATTGGCGAAGCCTGAAAAAACGCTCGGATTGCCACCTATCGTCGTCCTCCACCACATTCTCGTCCGTTCTCCCATACCTCTTCCACACAAACTCCATGGATGGCAGGAATCAGAGTACGTTCGGTGGTTGGACGAACATACCGACGAGGAATCTTGGACGCTCATTGATGGTGGACTCTCCCACTGGGAGAAGATTTCGGAGACAGAAGGGGAGATAGATTCGGCCGAAGCCAAAGAGTACGTTGAGTTGGCACGAACTGTCTTGCAGATTTGTCGAGATCCGAGCAAATAGCCTCCGTGCCCCCTATACCACGTGATGTATCCGTAGAGTCAATACCGAAAGAATTTGGACCTTCCATCCGTCTCTCCTCCCTGTACCTCGGTTTATAAGGTTTGTGCTTCCAGTTGTCGATTCACAAATAGGGTGGCTCAATGGCATAAGGTCTTGCCCAGGTCTCTTCAATGGCTCTATCTGGTGTCTGTCGCGCGACTGCTCGCGGTCTTGTGGGAGGTCGTCTCAAGGCGTCTACGCGCCTGTTCTCATCCTCAGGGTTTGTAAGAAAAGAGGGCGAATCCAAACCACCTAGGCCTATCGACGATTCTACGTCTGCGTTGGACTACAAGAAATTCCAGCGACATCGACCTCCCCCTCTACCTGCGGTCGAACTCCCTCGGTCGCGAAGCGCCGAAGAAGCTGTCACCAACATCCTCTATAACACTCCCCCTCCCAGTAACGAGCCGTTCAAGAAGTGGGTATTACACTTGAACTATGAGGGCAAATGATGCTCATAGCTCTTGTTTTTTCAGGCACATTCTCAACTGTCTCGTCCAGAACGAGCCTGGTGTCCTCTCACGCGTTTCGGGAATCCTAGCGGGTCGTGGATTCAACATTGACTCGCTCGTCGTATGCCGCACGGAGATCCGTGACCTCAGTCGGATGTGCATTGTTCTCAGTGGACAAGAGGCTGTCATTGAACAGGCCAGGAGACAGCTCGAAGATCTGGTCCGTTTCCCCTTTGCCTTCGCACGAATCTGACTGATGGGGCCTGGTAGGTTCCTGTATGGGCAGTCATTGACTACTCAGATACCTCCCTGGTATCTCGCGAACTTATGCTGGCAAAGGTCTCCATCCTAGGCCCTGAATATGTCGACGAACAGTTCCAGGGTGGACCTTTCCATGAACCTCGCCGCAGTGATCCCGAGACCAAGGTCGAGCGCGAAGCGCAGATCGCACAAAACTTTGAGAGGGGTGTGCACCCTGATTCTGAACCCGCTCTGACGCCCTCCGAAGCCCTCCGGCTGAAGCATCAGCACCTGCATAGTATCACCGTCCTTGCGCAACAGTTTGGCGCAAAGGTGGCGGATGTGAGCGAGCACAGTGTGATTGTGGAGTTGACGGCAAAGACGTCCAGAGTGGAGGCGTTTTTGAACTTGTTGAAACCGTTTGGCATTCTGGAGGCAGCGAGAACCGGTATGTTATCTCATCATTTGTGCCTGCACGAGAACTTGACGACTCCATCCTCAGGAACCATGGCCATGCCTCGCACACCGATTCGTAGTGAGGAAGAGGATGCTGCCGCTGCAGAACTGGGAGGGGTTGTTGATGCCAGCCTTCTTCCTCCCGGTTAAACCGCCCTATCTGTGCTGTACCTAGAGGTTATTTGCGTTTGAAATATGTATCTTTTCTGGGGGTCGTCTAAAGGCGTTTTCCAATTAGTCCGAAAGATTAGTAGAACAGAGTCGTAGTAGTGTCGTGAAGTCATGATAATCGTATGCTATTGGGATCAGTGGCCTTCAAGAACCAAGTTCCTCCACCGTGAAAACTCCCCCATTTAGTTGGCCCTTCTGCTTTCCTGTTTGCGTCGACGTCTTGTTCAGACTCTGCGTCATGTTGGCCAAAGGCATTCGAGACACACGGGTTATATGTGTCTTGGGCTTGTGTGCAGGCGGTACCATCACCGACTTGTACATATCCAACTCGACTTGCAACGCAGCATTCGAGGCCTTCTCTCTCTCCTGCTCCGCTAAGAGGTCCGCCATATTTTGCTTGCATTCCGCAAGCTCCCGTCGAATCCTATCGACGTACATGATCCGTTGGGCTGCGTTGTGGTGGCCGAGGATTTGTGCATTAAATTCGCTGAGCTCGGCCGCTTCGTCCTCTGCGACCTTCTTGCGTGCAAGAAGGGAGTCGATACGGCTGTTGAGCTGTTCAAAGGCGTCTTTGTAAGGTTCTAGAGATGCCAGTTCGTTGGTAAGCCTGTGAGAGTCGTGAGCTCATGATAACGTTGAGATGTAAGCCAAACGAACCGCTCAATCTCGTCTCGAAGGGCGTCTTCAGCCATCGCCTGTTTCTGAACGGTCGAATTCAGTCGCTGAATATGTGATCTCTCCTTGTTGAGTGCGAGTTGGTGAACAGTGTCGACGCAATTGAGTTGTGCTTCTTGTTCTGAAACTTTCATCTCCAAGACACGGAGTGATTCTTCAGCGCGTTCCTTGTCCAAAATGGCTGCCCCAGTGTTCTCTTGCGCTCTCATGTACTCCTTCTGTAGCGTTTCGAGGCGATGTGCGATGGCTTCGTGTGAGGCCAATGTTTCTGAGAACTGTGTGGCATGGTAGTCCTCCAGAGTTTCGGAAACGCGTAGCTGGCCATGAAGGAGAGCGGCAAGCACGGCAAGGTTTCCCGCTTGACGTCGGTAGAAACAGGCGAGGAGTTTCTGTGTTCGCACATCGGACTGCGCTTGGTGCAGCGCGTCCTCGGTTAGTTGCTGCTCAAATAAATCATCGAAAGTGGCGCAGTCGCTCCCTGGTGACATGCTTTCGAACATCTCGTGGCTGAGCGCCAACTGGGTTGCGGTGTCGCGTAGTTGTCCATCAAGAAGCTTGTTCTCTTCTTTGACGCATCGAACAAGGTTGGCCAACTCGACGACCTGAGCCTCGGAATTGGCTAGCTTGCGCTCCAGCCTCATGTTTTGCACTTCAACCTGTAGCTGTGCCTGCTGCATTCGATCGTACTTGAGCTTGGGCACAGACCTCGAAGCGAGGGCGCCAAACTCGGAGGCGACCTGGCTCAGAAGAAGACGGTGCTGCTCCAGTTGAGAGACAAGATCGTCTTCCCGGCTGGTAGACTGCTCTCGGAAGTTCTGGAGCTCCTCCTTGAGTTGAGATGCCTCTGCACGCGATTCGTCAAGCTGTGCCTGAAGAGAAGCAGTAGTTGCCCGAGATTTCTCGACTGTGGTTCTCTTGAGTTCCTCGTATTTGCTCGAGAGAATCTTGTTGGATTGTTTCTCTGATGCAAGTTGCGTCTGGAGGTCATGAACGAAGGTGTCCCGCTCCTTGGTCTCCCGATTGCGTGCATCTTCAATGGCCCGTAGTGAGGCCCTGAGCTCCGTCAATTGTGCAGCTTCGACCTGCAGCTTGCTTCGCTCGTGCTCAACGGCACGAAGCTTTGTTCGTAGGTCTTTGATCTGGGACCCTTCGTTCCCCCCGGCTTTCTTGAGCTCTTGGAGGCGAGCTTCGAGGAGACCTATTTGTTTCTTCTGCTTTTCAACCAAGTCAGACTGCTCGGCATGCTGTTTCTGGTATCGCGCCAGTTCGGTCTTGAGACGTTCGGTTTCAGCCAGATGCTGCCGGTTGGGTGAGATGCCAGTGGTCAAGTTGAGACTGAGAAACGTACAGATCGTTTATCATCCTGGTGCACGCGTTCGAGGTCTTCCAGTCGTCGCTTGAGAGCTGTATAACGGTCATTGGTGGCCAACGGTGCCATAATGGTTGAGGGAGACAGTCAGAGACCGTTTAGCGCGCTTGTCGCGGCGGATCACGTGACCGAAGCCAGAGAGGATATTTCAAGTTGCCCTTTCTCCTCGTCGCCAGCCCTCGACGTCCGCGCTTCGTCCTGCTCGTCGTCCACCGTCCCTCGGAATAGTCAGCAACCGTCCTTCTCAGCAGTCGTCGTCGTCGCCGCTCCTCAGTCGACTCCCGAAAACTCTGCCGGACACGTCAACGACGTTCACGCCACCGCTCGCGACCAGCACAGTCGTCGTCGTCGGTCGCAGGCTTCGGAGGACGTTTTTTGAGGTAAGGGAATAACTGAGTTGGTTATAGGATGGCTAATGACAAGCCTGGCAGACTTGGAGTCCGCACTGCCAACACGTGTATCTAAAACCAGCAGGCGTTGAACCCTGCAAATCTTTTCCTCGAACACGATCATCTATTCATCCTCCAGCCATGCCCCCAGCTCAGCCCAACCAGTCAAACTCCTCTAAACCCAGTCCACAGGCAAATGGCGTCCAGCATGGCGCGCATAAGCCTGGGTTCTTCTCCAAGCTGTTCCGCATCCTCGTCCCATGCGCATCACCATCACCTGCACATCCTATAGACATCGATGTTCCCAAACAGCAGCAGCAGCCACCACCGGCTGCCAATGTCGAACAGGAAAAGCAGCCAGACGTCGTCGAGACAAAGCAAGAGGTCAAGCAGGACGAAGCCCCCGCTGTTTCTCCTCAAACTCCACCAACACCTCCGCCTGAACCCGTCAAACCGGAAATCGCTCCCGAACCCACACCAGAGCCAGAAAAGGTCGAGGAAAAACCTGCTGAGGAACCAGAAGTTATCACCCCATCAACACCGACTCTCTTGCCAGAGGAGGAAACGCATGGCTTGACGGCAGGTGCTGTTCAGCCCCCTGGTTCCACCGGTGTGCCTCCCGTGGCCGAAAAACACAGTGACGGCGACGAGTCAGACCGCACGGATTATACTGACGACGACCTCGACGACCACTTACTGGACGAGGACGAAGAGGAGGATAGGCTTATTTCTAATGGAGGAACTGGTATCCCAATGGGTCCTGTAAGCTCTGCCTTATTTCGTCCTTTTACACCATCTCACGATGTCCTAGGACGGGGTACCACGACCTCTACTTCCTCCCATCTCACCTCAGCATGCCGGACGAAAATGCCTTGTTCTTGACCTCGACGAAACTTTGGTTCATAGCAGTTTCAAGGTGCGATCTGTTGTCCGAGGCCTTGCTGTGGCGCTTTGCTGACTCGGCCACCAGTCAATACAACAGGCCGACTATGTTGTCCCCGTTGAGATTGAATACAACTGGCACAATGTCTACGTTATCAAGCGTCCAGGAGTTGACAACTTTTTGAAGAAGATGGGTGAAATCTACGAAGTCGTCGTCTTCACTGCCAGTCTTAGCAAAGTATGTTGGTCTCCCTCGCCATCCAAGAACTATCCGAGCTAATTGCTTATTCAGTACGCCGACCCGGTCCTGGACAAGCTTGATATTCATCAAGTAGTTGCTCATCGGTTATTCAGGGAGAGCTGCTATAATCACAAGGGAAACTACGTGAAGGTGCGGTCACAATCTCTGACATACCCCCTCATGCCCCATGCTGACTTTGCGCCAAAAAGGACCTATCGCAACTGGGACGCCCGATAGGCGATACCATCATTTTGGACAACTCCCCAGCATCGTACATCTTCCACCCCAATAATGCCGTTCCCGTTTCTTCATGGTTTAACGACCCTCATGATACAGAATTGACGGACCTCGTCCCTTTCCTAGCTGACCTGAGCACAGTCGAAGATGTACGCGGAATCCTTGACGGTGCCCGGTAGTATGTAGCCATTCCCTCCTGTAAGTCTGGCACTTCGAGCATACCACATGTTGCATACCCCCCCTTCATATTGTTCAAACGCTATCATTGTTCACGACTTTTGGCGATCAGCAAACTTCCAATAACCTTTCGATCGCCCTTGCATACAACCTATATCTTTGATTTGTTTTATCATTGACTTATTGTTTTTTTCTTTCGTTGATGAACTTTCGATCGCCTTGACGTACACGTTGCTGCCTGCCCTTGGTTCTTTATCTCTGTTATCTCGCGCATTGACTCCTTTCGCTCTCCTCATACGATGGGGCTTCCTGATTTGCCCAACTAATACCCTCTGGACCAGCGCTCAGTGATGAGCGTTGGTCCAGGTAGATGACTCCTTTACGACAATAGCCTGTAGTATCTGATAGAAAAAATGTACTGACCTACACAAAAAAGGCACTGCACAACCCTTCAGGCAAGATTTCGCAAGAAGCGTAAGTTGTATTGATGCGGGATTCTGGTTGTACAAGTTAATATCGACAGCAAACGGCAGCGACAACGACGCGAACGACTTTGTATGGATTCTACTTCAGCGGTGCAAACATTGGATTGGAGGAACGACAGGTTTGGGGAGCTTGGGCATGCAACGGGGCAACAGTTGACAACTGAGGCTTGGAGGGCGTCCCAGGGAGTAAGGTTACTCGACTACTTCGTTTCCGAATTGACGGGCTCGTCATCGTCCCACGGCTTAAACTTTGACTTGCGGGGAAGGAACGTCGGGAACCAAGAAGGCAGATGGAGCGACTTGGTGGCATCGACGGTCGAATTGACTTGGGGAAGACTAATCGTGGGCGAGGCGTGGACGTGAGATGGGGAGGAAGGGATGCTCCCCACGTCGCTCAAGCTCGGCAAGCGCTCGAGGCTGCTGTTCGTAGATCCACCCAAAGCGCGTTGCAATGCCTCTCGCTCTGCGCGCGAGGGAGCAAACGCGCGCAAGAGAGATGAGGTGGTTGAAGTTGCCGATTTGGTGGTGGATATACCGAGTCCGTTGGGGTTGAGAGCATCATAAGGTGGGGTGATCTGTCGCCCAAGTGTGAATGCCTTCGCATCTGGGTTGAGGCCCTTCTTGACTTGACCGTTGGAGTAGCTGCCGTTCTTGTAATGCCCATTCAAATACCCAAGCTCGTCAGCACTTGATAAGCTCCAAGCGGAGGGTACAGCGGCTGGGCCATCGTAAGGGAGATAATCGTGCAGTGGGTTCTGTGCACGGCGCCTGGATGCAGCCTCTCCGCTTATTTGATAAACACCGTTGCTGATATGTCCAACCTCGGAACCATAGGGGCCGCCAGTGTAGCCGTAGTCGTAGGCTGATTCAACCTCCTCAAAGGGGCTGCCCTTGAGTGAACCTGACCTTCGGCTGCCATATACCGCCCGAGAAGCGTGCTGCTGGTCGAGGCTGCTATGATCGTGGCTATCTGCCGCCTGATACGGGTCCAAAAAGTGGGCGTATTGGGTAGAATGGGTAAAGTCATCAAATGCAGAGGAGGGTGGCGATTCGCATTGTTGTTGTATAAGTTCCTGACGCCGGGCTTGAGACCGTTGCTTCAACTGTTTGAGGCGCTCTCGCTCAGTGGAAAGCGTGTCTTCCAGCTCTCGGGACTTGCGGTTGGATATAGCGAGGAGACCTTCAGTTGCCTTGATCTCCTTCTTCTTGACTTCCAACGCATCAGATAGTTCCAGGTCGTCCTCAGAGAGTCTTGTAGACTTTTGCTCGAGGAAGGATTTGTCGCTATCCAACTGGTCAATGAGTGAAACAATCTCCTTGTCCAAGACATTTATCCGCTCCCGAGCGTTGTCGCGAGTCGTCTGAGCGGCCTTAAGCTTGCGATCGACATCACGCTTTATGCTCTCAGCGCTACGCTTCGAGTCGTCGAGAGTTTTGGTCCGCAATTTGAGTTCAGACCGAGATACATCTTCCTGGCGTTTCCGTTCTCGACAGGAGTCAAGCTCTTGCTGGAGCGTATCGTGTGACTGAGACGCAGAAAACTGAACATCGCGGAGTTGTGTGTGGAGGTCTTGGACGGAAGTCTCTGACACAGATATCTGACGCAGAATCTGAGAGATTGCTGGGGAGTTCTCAAAAGTTGAAGGTCGTATGGAAGTGGCAACAGAAGGGCGGGATGGTGCTTCTGACAACGCCGGCCTGCTGGACTGCCAGGCCTGCGACAGACCATCAGTGGACTTGTCGTTCAGTGCGACGGGTAGGCGTTTGGTGTGTAGAGGAAGGGATGCTGATTTCGACAAAGGCGGCGGTGATCCGCTCCGCTGCTGCGATTTGGATGAAGGTCGATCTCTGTTCCTGAGTTTGGGGGGCGAATTCTTCGTAGTGAGATATGGAAAGCTTTTGCTAAGAGAGGGTGCTAAATAAAGGTCAAGTCAGTCAACAAGAGCGCCAGTGGCTTTTGTTATCACGAACCATGGAAGTCCTGCAACATATCCAGATTCTTGATGTTAAGGATTCCAGAGCTCCAGCTTTCTTCATCCTTTGCTCGGGCAATCACGTCTTGATACCATGTCTCCCAAACGCCACCTCTCCACCATTTGCCAAAAGCGCCGATGTACCACGAGTCCGATATTGACCATGTATTCCTGTCGTCAGACTGAGAGGCCCTTGCGACGGGTACCATAGCTGCGATGGTGAAGATGGCAAAACTATGAAAGACATGCTTGGGTGTCCTCAATGATATCGATGCGCGGTTGGCAAAATGGAAGGGGGCTGCATTCTGCTCTGATCCATGCTGGCTTGAACCGCGCGGCGAAGGGCCTGAATAGATGTTGGAATAGCGAGCAGTATGATCGTTTTGCTCGTCGTCCAAGTTTTCGTCCAACCGGCTCAGGTGGTGACGAAAAGACTGTTCGGTGAGATAGGCGCGGAACGAGTTCTCGGACGGGTTTGTAAGGTATGCTATGAGATGAAAAGCCGGTAAAAAGTTGAAATCACAGCGCAGATGGGCTGAATGAACTCACCGACGACGACAGAGACGATAAAAAAGACAAGAAAGCAAAGCAGCGACTGGAGATCGCTCTTGCCCAAAACCAGGCCGACCAACTCTGCAAATGGGTTGCGGAGGGACATGAGACTGAGACAGCCCATTGCAAAGCTCATGAGGAGGAGAGCAATGTCCTTCCAGGACGATGCTGGGCTGTCAGATGGTGTGTCTTGGGCAGACGCCACGGATGATGTTGAGGACAGCTTGTTGACGGACGACGATTTGCTCGCCGTCGTGGACGGTGGTGAATGGTGGCCAATGCAAAAGAAGGCACAAAAAAGAGCCGACGGGTGGCGCGTAATGGGCGCCGGCTTGTCGTCGTTGTCAACGATGAGCAAGAGCCTTTTGGGGCCGTCGCAGTCGTCGTGCTCGATTGAAAGCGAAGAAATCCGATTTTCAATTGATTTTTGTTTTATTTATTCAATTTTAGGTAATCCTTAGCTAACTTCGTATTTGCCTCTTGATGGCCTCAGCCTCACTCCGGCGCAGAAGCCCATGGTCCACATATTTGGCGTAATATTCGCTCAATGGCTTTAATCGCCTCCTTGGGGGGCGTGCTGCAATAATATTGCCTTGTGCTTCGCCCAGGTTCTCAGCTTCTTCCTCCAACTCAGGGCCGTCTTCCGGTATCGGGTCCTGTCCTGGAGATGATGCATCATGCTGCGACGACGAGGGAGGCGGCGTAATCTCAAGAGGGTGGGCTCTCTTCCGGGTCAAAGGGCTCGACTCGACTTGCCGTTCGGGTTTGTGTTCCAACTTGAGTCTTTTGGCCTGCTTTATACGTCCTCCTTCTGGGGAGGAAGTATCACCGTCATACGTCTCCTCTTGACTTGGGAGAGGCTTCGGTCGCTTTGGTGGTGATGCCTTCTCCAGTGCCAGTTGTCGTTCACTTTGCAGGATGTGCTGGGGCTGCGACTTTCCCTGAGATTGCGATTGTGATTGAGACATGGAAATGTCTGAATTGGGTACTAAAATTTGACCAGTCCCTTCTCTTCGAAGAGGAGGCACGGGGGGAAGCACCTTGCGTGATGGGAGATGCCTCATGTTGTTGGGGCCTATGGCGTTTGTCTGCAGAGGAACGTCAACATACGACGATTCGGGGATAGGAAGATCCATATCCTGGGAGGAGCTGGGGGATGGCGAACGCTTCTGTGACCTGTCAGGTGAAGGTGACCACTCAGAAATGAGGCGTTCCGGGGAGCTTTTAGGTGTTGTCGGCGGAATAGATGCTGGCCCCGAAGGAGCTACTGTAAGCTTGTCAGAGATAAGCGCTTGTTGCTGTGTTTCTTTCTGTAGCTCAAATATGTCGTCCCCGATGACTTGATTCAAACGTCAAAACATTGCCATGGAAAGTATATTGTGGTTCTGGACACAGACGTACCTGGCTTGTGCCTGTAGGACAGCAGCAACCGTGGGCGATTAACAGCGCTCGAGTCATACTTTAGAGTAGTGACAGGTGCAATGGCCATCTGCTTGTCGGCAGAGCGTTGAGGAGCTGCAGGAGGCTTGATTTGGCTCCTAATCTTCAGGACGTTACTGAGGTGAAGTTAGGTCATCTACCAGGGTGGGGCAAGAGAACACTTACCCATTCCCACCTCCTGACCTCAATCCTTCAATCCACAGCAGAATGTCACTGTAGTTGTCCACCCCCTCCCGCTCCTTGACGTCAACCTTGGAGGTATTGCCTGCAATGGCAAAGGTATCGCACTCGAGCACCAGACGCGATTCAATGGAGATGCGGCCGGTGTGAGGGACAGGCACCTTGCAAAATATAACCTTGGTATTCTTCAAGGTCATTTCACAACCTATGTTTTCGGAGAATTGACTGTACTGGTGGATTCTACCGGCAGCGTCAGATGCGTTGGATTAGAGAAAACCTTAGCATACAGGCTGTATTTCTTCATGGCCTCTTTAGAGATCCTGACTGGTATCTGGTATTCGGTGTCAGATATATCCGCCCATGTGAAGCTGTTATCTTTTCCGTCAAAGAGGATCTAGAGCAGGGGTCAGCCCTCGACCCGCAGCCAGTTCCGACAACTAGCCTTTGCAAGATAAGCTCTATGTGGCGTCGTGTCCCACTTGATGCCTGAGAGCTCGGCGCCATGGTTTACCGCAATATCGAGCAGGTACTGAGCAATCCAGGGCTTGACCATGGTGGGAGCGGTGAAGCAGTCGCGACGCGTCTCAAACGAGAAAGCGCGTCATCACATGACTCTTTCGAAGTCTTCCTTGCCTAGTTCTGTCATGCAAAGGCACTGAAATTATAGAACCGTGTAATCGGGGTTCATGGTGCGTATGAAGAGCAGCTTCGCTACGGCAAACCATCCTTGTTTTGTGACCATGAAGACTCAGCCAACTGCATACCTCCGGTGCAGGTAATGGGTGCTGATTTGAGGGACTAGCCGGAGCCCGAACCGGTCGTGGGCAGGGCTGTCAGTGGGCAGTCAGCACTGACATTCAGCCTCAAACAAAGCCATTGGCCCTCGAGGAGCAGGTCAATGCGCCTGCATTGGATTACATACTTGAGGCGCCAATATGACTAAGTGCTTGATGCACAAACAGGTTTGTAAGACGCATTTTCGTTCACAACCACCATCTGTCAAGGTATCGCGCGCCATCTCATTCTATCGCTACTGGTACAAGAAATTTCAGGGTCCATGAGCCTCATCTGCTTCAGTCATGCTTCTGCTCTCCGCCGCTCATGCTTGACGGCCCCTCGTTTCTCTGGTCTGGGTGGTCCTTGTTGCCAGCTTGGTCCTGTGGGTGAGGAGGCAGAGGAGGTGGAGCATTGCCAGCTGGCAAGAGCCCGGCATGACTCAGCGCTGCTCGTAGGGCTGCATTCTCAACTCGAAGTTGGTCGACCAAACCTCGACACTCCTCCCACCGACGATTTGCTTCGTCTGCGGACTGGAGCGCAGCGTCGAGCAGCTGCGATCTGGACTCCAAGTACTTGACATGCCTGGTAAGTCAGATGTTTCAGATCGAATCTCATCAGATGAAAGGAGCTCGGGCCACGTACTGGTCACGGCGTTCTCTGAACGCACGCTGAGCTTTACGGTTTTGTTCTGCTCTCTTGCTGTTGCTGAGAGCTCGCCCGCCAGGGCTTGCCCTTGACTGTGGGGATGGCGGTTGGGCAGGACCTGGCTGGGGAGGTACAGGAGACATGCCCGGCGGTAAACCACCAGGTGTGTAATCTGGCACGGGGGTATATGTGAAGCCAGGGGGTAATTGTGGTGGCAGACCATGGGGTGGGTGCATGAGAGCATGTGGAGGTGGCAGAACATGCTGCAGAGACTGAGGAGGTGGTGGCGGAGGTGGCTGCTGCTGCTGCTGCTGAGCGGGTGGTGGTGGTGGTGGTTGCTGCTGCTGCTGCTGCTGCTCTGGACTGTTGTTCTCCTGGGGTGACTTGCGCTTCCTGCCTGCCCTTGCGGGTGGGGTTATGGCTGGAGGGTCGTCGCGCAGTCTCATGGTGGTTGGCTGCATCTGTTGCTGGTCCTGCTGGGGTTGACCCTGCTGCTGGACATTGGATTGATATTGCAACATGTCTGCCACAGATTTTGGCGGTTACGGTGCGATTAGTCAGAGGTTCAAGTCGTTTGCAGCGCAGATTCTCCGATACGGCCACTGCTTTCTCACGCACACTCCGATGACGGACTCTGTGCGTGCTTTGTTTGTCTCGACCCTAGCACAAGTTTCTCTGAATAAATAGCCCTTTTTGAACCTGAGTTTGGATGTCCCAGAGAGCCTCTCAGCCAGCCTAGTAATGTCAAAGGTTATGTTTGAGCAGAAACAAAAGCTCTTGTTTGGGTTTGCGTGACCCGACATAGCCACTGCCTGGGACCAAAGCTAGCGCCATCAATTCCCCTCGACCGAACATCTTTCCTGAATGTCGACGACGGCGCCAAAGGTCTCATTCAGGCAGAAGCTCTTCAGGTCCCCGAAGAAGGAGCCCACAAAGCTTGCAGACTCTAGTCAGTATTTATTTCTGGTCGGCGTCGCTGGGTGTATCGCTGACAGCCTTACCAGAACCAGAGTCGCAGGCCGTCGATGCGGAGGGCACCACAGACTCTGAGGAGCGTCGCGAGCAGGCCTCTGTTGACACTGACCTCACAAATAACGGTCGCAGGACCCCATTCTACCGCAAGAAATCCGTAAAGTCTGACGACGCGCTTTCTTCAACAACCACGTCGATCGCAAAGCCATCGCCGGGTCCAACCCGTTCACGTCCCTCGTTTCTTTCTCGCGTATATCACAGAGTCGTTCCTTGCGTAACTCCTCCTCTGGATACAACAACCACCCATGGTGACCCCCCAGAGGCCCAGGAGGACCCAGCCAAGCAGGCTGTTCAGCTCAGGGAGCTAACAATTCCCAAGTCGGAAGACCTCGCTGCTCCCACGAGAAGTCCTCTTGAAGAGGGAGAAGAGTCTCCAGCTATTGCTGCTGGATTTATTCCAGACCCTGCGCCAGCACTTCCACCGCCCACCCCAGATGCAGAGGTCGTCGTCCCTCCTCCCATCCATACCCACGTTCTGCCCGAGGAAGAAACAGATGGCGTGACATCTGGAGCCGTGCAACCCCCTGGTTCGGCGGGCACAGACGTGATTAGAATCTCCCACCATGATTCTGGTTCAGATTCAGACAACACCAGTGTCAGCGACGAATCTGACTACCATCTCAATGAAGAAGACGAGGAGGAGAGGTTGATTAGGAGCGGTGGTTCTGGTATCCCCATTGGACCTGTGAGTATCTTTCCTCCACATTGTGTATTCCATTAACGCGCCCTCTAGGACGGTAACCCAAAGCCCCTCCTTCCTCCCATCGCGCCTGAACATGCCGGCCGCAAGTGCCTTGTTCTCGACTTGGACGAAACGTTGGTTCACAGTAGCTTCAAGGTGGGCATCTCCCCACGCATGACCCACGTTGCGCGGCTGACAGAATGAATAATCAGGCTGTCCAACAAGCAGATTTCATTGTGCCAGTCGAGATTGAATACCATTGGCACCACTTCCACGTTCTCAAAAGACCCGGTGTCGACAACTTTTTGAAAAAGATGGGAGAGATTTACGAAGTGGTTATTTTCACTGCAAGTCTCAGCAAGGTACGACACATCTCAGACATTCCGTTCTCTTGTGCTGACATCCCTGCAGTATGCCGACCCAGTTCTCGACAAGCTGGATATTCACAAAGTCGTTGCCCACCGCCTTTTCCGCGAAAGCTGTTATAATCACAAGGGCAATTATGTCAAGGTGAACTCTCTTGATATTGTGAAGATGACGGCTTCTCATCGCGCTTTGACAGGACCTTTCGCAGCTCGGGCGCCCCATCGCGGATACCATCATCTTGGACAACTCTCCTGCATCCTACATTTTTCATCCTAACAATGCGGTCCCTGTTTCTTCTTGGTTTAACGATCCTCACGATGCCGAACTTACGGATTTGATACCCTTTCTCGCTGACCTGACCTCTGTTCCCGATATCCGTGGAATCTTGGACGGCCACCGAACCTGATATACCAAAGGGCGTTTTATATCCTCATTCGCTATACCCCACTTAACACCTCACACTTTCTCTACACTGTAACGATACTTTTGGGTTATTTCTTCTCGTGTTTTCTATCAGTTTTTTTTTTCTCTCTCTCTCTCTCTCTCTTCGCTTTCTATGCCGTTTTGGCCATTGCTCAACACTCATTTATTCCTCCAACATCTACTACACCCCACTTGTATTGGTATGGCTCCATATCGTGTATGTACGCAATGCATGTGAAATGTTTGTGTGATTACCCCAGCGAACGCGTCGCGCGCTCATCGCTTTTCTCTTCTCCGCCGTCATCATGCCCGCCACGTCGAAGCCAAAGGCCGCGACAACGAAAAAGTGTATGTGTCATGAAGAGCCAATGAGTACTCGCTGACCGTTCTCCAGCGGTGCCTACACCTATCAAAGGGTATCTTGTGCTCTACAATACCCTCTCAGCAATTGGCTGGGGATATGTGTTAACTCTGCTCATCGTCCACCTTTTCAATCTCGATGGACGCTCTAATGTCAAGAATACCCTGCCTCTGGTGAACATCCTCTTGTCTCGCATCCGCTCGGTCGTCTCTTTTGGTGGATACGCATACTCAAAAACGCGTCATTTGCAGGCCAGCCTCCCTACTCCTCTCCAGCCAATCTTTGCTCGCGCGACGACAGCCTATTCGCGTATCGGAGAGCTCACGACGTTTGTCCAGAGCTTTGCACTCTTGGAAGTCGTTCACGCTCTTCTCGGATGGGTTAGGAGCCCAGTAACGACTACGACGATGCAAGTGGCCAGCCGGCTGTTCCTTGTTTGGGGCATCACCACCCAGTTCCCAGAGGTGAGTCTTTAGACCACCCTTGAGCAAGCATTGTCGCTGAAGGCAACCCAGACGCATGCCAATCCCATCTACGCCTCCATGGTGTTTGCGTGGTCGGTCACTGAAGTCATCCGCTACACGTTCTACGCTCTCAACTTGCTCGGCATCAACTCGAGCCTCCTCGTGTGGCTCCGTTATACGACCTTTTATGTCCTTTATCCTCTAGGAGCATCCTCGGAAGCTTTCCTCACTCTTGCTACGCTTCCTCAAACAATCCTCCCTACATACCTGCATTCCTTTCCTCCCAAGCCAATCGAGAAATGGAGCATTGACCAATACGCCCGTGGTATCCTCTTCCTCATTTGGTGGCCAGGTATGAGGAGACTTTCGTGCTTGGAGGGTTTTATCTCATGACTTTTACTTGCTAGGTCTCTATGCCATGTACTCGTACATGATTGGGCAGCGAAGGAAAGTGCTGGGAGCGCCCAAGCAAAAGACCCAGTGAAGAACCACTACTCGATCGCCTTAATTCACCAGGATCACGCATAATGACTATCTAACGCCCTAGTTGTTGTTGATACTCTTGGAAAATCCGACTCTGCCCCCGTTTGCATAATCAAAGGTGCTATACCCTGTCAGAAAGTAAAGGGCGTTGTCAACGAAGCTGCAAGGACGGAAGGGAAGCACACTAACAGGATTTGAGAAACTCGTCGCCTGGGAACGTGAGTTAATGGGAGGTGTAGGCTCAACTGAGAAAGGACATACCTATGATTGCTAGGTTAGGCGGGAAGGCGCTTCCAAGTCCCAGCACTCCCCCGACACACTCCCTGTGATCCATTGTATTCACTTGCCGTTTCGCATGGTTCACAGGCTACTCACTGAGAATTCGGATCGGTCCGCCCTACAGATCTGAAGTCAACACGACCGGCATGGTGAATTAACAGGCGCCTACCAAGATTGAAGTCCGAGGGGCTGATAGAAAAGGCCTGACCATCGAAGGAAACCGAGATGTCAACAGGGGAGGAGCAGGGGTACGTATAGAGCCCTTTGTTTTGTGAGTCAAATTCCACGAGCATCGCCGCGCGGAGACGGACCTGGACCGTATTGTGTTGCAGGTTTTGCTCCAGGTATCTGGGCAAGTTGCATGAGGAATGAGTGGCAATCTAGCACTTCCTTGCGACATACCAACTCGTAAAAGTTGAGTGCGATATCGTCGGGAACATAGATCAGCGTCGTCCCAGTATCGATCGCCTCAACGATAGCATGTCTGAGGTTTGGAATTTGTCGAATCCAAAGAGAATACTCACTGCGACCAAGTGCGTTGCGACTGCGTTACCAGGGGAATTGACCACGATTTTGTCCAATGACAAACTCCAGTACGTCTGCGCTACCATTAGCTCGACCTCAAGCGCCCCAGATTGCGGCAACTGACCTTGGAAATCACAGGAAGCCAAGAAATAGGGCCTGTCGCTTTCGACCCGTCGTAGCATCCAAAACATACCTGTGAAGAAGGTCATTCGTTGGTCTCGTCACAAAGAAGTCTCGTACCTCTGAGCCGCTTGGCTGGTTTCTCGCGAGATGAACCGAGAAAAGAGGAAGAGCAATATGGCCTTTTCTGACCAAGGTTTCGAAGAAGGTGGGTTTGTTCATCTGGGATATGCTCCCGAAAGCGAGGCCAAGGAGACCGTCATTTGGATAGCTGGTAAAATCGATGGATTCACTCGTCACGAGCCCAAAGGCCTGCTGATCCACCCGTAACCCTTGGATGGCGACCACGTCCGTGACGATTGTACCCATTACATCACCGGTTCCCTAGCACAATGAGCTTTCGAAGGAGTGGAGAAAGGTTGTGTGACATACGTAAGAGATTCTAAACGTTTCTTCAGCGGAACTGTTGAATGTAAGACTTTTGGTCGGGATGAACGCGTTGTTGCTGCATTCACGACACTGGTCTCCTGGTATCCAGAGGTCTGCCGAACCGGTGTCGATATCCACAGTTAATCTCTGCGGAGGTGTTCCAAAGTCAAGTGGACCATAGTACAGGACGTCGAGTGTACCGTCCGTGTCATCTGTGAGGGGAAGAATCGCCGTGGTTTCAGTAAGGAAAGGGGGGATGAGAGGGACGTCGTCTGCTGCCACACGGGAGTCTCCACTATGAGGGCGGAGGACGTTGTTGATTGGGAATGGGTGAAGTAAGTCGGGGCCTGCGTGGAGACCAACTCCTGCCAACACCTTGGCCGCTTGTTCGTATTTCGATAGAAGGGATCGCAATTCTTGTTTCTGTTCCAAAGGTGAGACGGCAACTCAGAGAAACAGTCCGGTGCACGACACGTACAGCTAATGCAGCATCGAAAAGTCTCACATCCGGGGTTGCACGTAGAGGGGGCTTCTGGCGCATCGAACGGCGACTGAGGCTCGCGCGAAATTGCCCGTGAGTCGTATGGCTGGCAGCTGCAGAACTAGCGGACCATGCAAGAGCCCATAGGGCAAGTATTACCGGAGGACGCATTGCAGGATGCCACAGACAGGTGAGTTGTGAGACCCCGCTCTTGGAGTAGATTCCAAAGTGGCCTGGTAGCTGGAACCCCAATAACGGTACATTTTGCGCGATGATACAAAGATGGTAATACAAACTAGCTTGTCCGAGAGTTCAGTTTCATTGTGGCAGAAACGTGAAAGAAGGTCGTTCAGCGTCTGGTTTGGAGATGCAGGGGTAACATATGGATCTGGTCGCGATCGGTGTCCAAAAACACTTTATCTTCAGTGGGACTTCGAATGTGCTGCTTGGAGTCGAAAGAGGTGTACAACTGGCTAGATGGAGGGTGTACCTCTACGGAAGACCGCTTTCTGTCGAACCTCCGCCAGGCGTCCTGACGCTGTTCCCAGCGACGGCGAACGGCCGACCTTCGCATGAAGAAGCACCAAGACATGACTGCGATAAGAAATACTGCAACAGCTGCCGCGATGCCTCCTACAACGAGCCCTTTTGAGTGAGGAAGGCCTTTGTCGACTCCTCCGGTCTCTCCACTCCCAGTGTTGAATGAGGTTGTCATCTCGGCTTCTTCAGCAGAGGCGACTGACGGAGCGGCTCTGATGGTCATCGTGGATCCAATCTTTGAAGAAGGAGCCCCCGACGCAACCGACAAACGTGTTACGATGGAGCCTGCTATGTCGCTGCTGGAGTTCGGGGAGGCAGCTGGCGCCGGGGTCAATGTTTGAATGCTTGGCGTCCTTGTACTGGCATCCTGCCCCTCTTGACGCTCGATGATGGCAGCATAGACGACTGCAGACGAGACAATGCAGCAGCGGGCAATGAGCTGGGCGACCCGCATCGCTGAAGGTGGGGGATGTAGGAGAGAGCCACCCTTATCGCCACTAGCTATAACAGGGTGATTCTTGTCTGACGCCTAAGGATACATTGAGCAAGAGATCAAGCTTCTGCGAACGAGATTTATCCGCATGACCCCCGAGTCGGATAATGACCAGCAGCAGTCTTAGATTGAGAGGATGGCTAGTCGGATACGAAACAAATGAAGCGGGCTCGACAGAGATAGGAGAATCATTCCTAGTTTCCCCCGTCTCCCCACAATGACCACTCTCGCCATCAGCCACGGCGTGGCATGGCTCTTCTTGGTTTACACTATAGTTTTTGTGAATGCTGCAGGATACCAACTTCAGGACCGCTACTCCGGATTCCGATTCTTTGACGAATGGATTTGGGAGTCCTTTCAAGATCCCACTCATGGGAGGGTCAACTATGTGGATATCGAGACAGCCATTAGTAAGAATCTCTCCTATGGTGAGCTGCACCGTGCTTTGGCAGTAGGATCTGCTACTGATGATGGTACCAGCGACAGACCGAAAGTTCATCATGAGGGCTGATCATTGGAGTAAGACGAGTCCTTTCAGTAGAGGTAGGGACAGCGTTCGTATCAGGTCGAAGGCTGCCTGGGGCGATTCGCTCCTGGTTCTGGACTTAGAGCATATGCCGGAGGGATGCGCAACCTGGCCAGCCTTTTGGACGCTCAGCGAGAACGGTCCCTGGCCGGCAGGAGGAGAGATTGATATCCTCGAAGGTAATACCAATGCAGTATAGAAACTGAGAGTGCCGCTAACACGCTTGCAGGAGTGAACCTGAACAATCAGAATGCCGCAGCCCTGCATACGTCTGGCGCCTGTTCGATGGCACCGCATCGAAGCCAAACGGGGTGAGTACGTGGTGTGTAGCGAGCAACTTCTGTCTCACCCAAAGTGAAGCTCAGCGATAGCGATGGACTGCGATGGATTAGCCAATGGCAACCAAGGGTGTGGAACGAGCTTTTCGAAAGCTAATTCCTACGGCATCGAACTCAACCGAGAGCGCGGGGGCTGGTATGTCATGCAGCGCTCTGCGACCGAGGGAATCAACATCTGGTTTTGGTCGAGGAGCGATAGCACCGTACCACTTTCTGTGAAGTATGGGGGCGAAAGGGTGGATATTGGGCCGAGCTGGGGCCTTCCGGAAGCCTCGTTCACGTTCGAGACGTGCTCCTACTTGGATCATTTTGACAATCATCAAGTCGTATTTGATCTTACATTTTGCGTGAGTTCTTCTGTAGATAACCCGAGACTCTGCTCAGCTGTTACTAGGGCGATTGGGCTGGCAGTGCTTTCGAGCTTTCTGGGTGTGGTCCAATGAAATGTGAAGATTGTGAGTTCTCTCGCCGATCTGCAGGCTGTACGCTAACGTTGTCCTGCTAGATGTCGATCAAAACCCATGGGCGTTTGAAAACGCGTTCTGGGAGATCAACAGCCTACGCGTCTATAGGCCTCTGCCAGAATACAATTCCAGGCAGGGTTATTTCGAATTTCCCATTGTATTAGTCGAGCCCCTGTAATCGAGCGTTGACGCGGTCACATGGCTGTTGATTTGCCATCAATTGTTCGAATATGGCTCTGGCTTGTGGGCAGCAGCCTCATTGTCCTTGTCATTACCCACAACGGCCATGGTAAGTCGCTGAGCAGACGACGACGAGAGCTGTCTGACCATCATGCAGGATTGTGTACGCCTCATAGACAAGCTGAGGCCTGACCTGACCCTCCCAGACTCGGAGGACACCTGGGAGAAGGTGGCCAAAGCACTTGTAGCTGTGAAGCAGGCCTGCGAAGAGCGCCGGTTCGACGACGCCAGCGAGGTTGCGCATGCTGTCAAGACCCTCAACTCATCGATGGTCACTGCCATGAACTCGGAGAGAACGAGGCTCTGTCTCTCCGCGCTGGACCTCGTCGATGCGGTGGCAGTTGCATGCGAAGTCAAATTCGAACCCCTCATCTCTGTCTTCTTGCCGTCCCTGCTTGCCCTGTGCGGCCGAACAAACAAGGTCATCCTCAATAAAACTCGCAAATGCATAACAAATATCGTCGAGGTTACTCAGATCGCCTCCACTCTCAGTTATTTCCTCCCTCCACTGTCCGAGAAGTCCGTCACTATTCGCCTGGTCGCCGTTGAGGGTGCTCTGGCTTGCGTCAAGTGCTCCAACCCACCCGATCTCGAGAAAGAGTCTCGTGCGTCCGAGATCGAAAGCATTATCCGCAAGGCAGCGAGGGATGCCAGTGCCGACATTAGGAAAGTGGGACGAGAGATCTTTACTGCGTATAAGATTCTGCTTCCTGATCGAGTGGAAAGGTCAGCTCGGCGTTCGTGGGCTAAGATCTGGGACAAGGTTGCTGATTATTATTGAACGATGACAGGTTTACTGCACCACTCACTCCAACCATCAAGAAGTATCTGGAAATCAAGGCCAGCGCTGCCCCCATCAAGACGACAGCGCTCGCAAGAGTCAAATCAATGTCGGCTCTCTCAACATCGCGACCGGAGCCCTCAACAAAGGCTACGGCGACTCACACTAGGGTACCGTCAGTTTCAACGAGTACAAGTACTGCAGCAAAGGAGCCTCAACGGGCTGCACCCGTTGCAAGAGAACGAGTGCAGCGGCCAGCGACAACAACAGCGACAGGGCCTGTTCGCCCAGCACTCTCGACAAATCAACCAAGAAAGTTGGTGTCACAGACAGGTGCTGCTGGTCCCTTGCGTGTCATCCCTCGTCCAGCATCTACAGAACCCCCTCGTTCCAATGCTCTGCGCAGGGGTCCCCCCAGTACCACCCTGACGACCCGACCAGGGCTATCGTCTTCCGGGTCGCAACGACTGGATTCCTCTGGGCCGCGCCGTATTCCTCTTCCTTCCTCGTCTCAGTCCCAAGCACAAGCGAGCACTACTCGTCCAACTCTGACACGACCGACATCTCAGCAAGGGCACCGGGCACCTGCTGTGAAGCCAGTAAGACCGGTTGTAGTCGCTCGGACAGTGAAGCCTGAGCCCAAAGGTGCAGTTGTGCCTGCGCTGCGTTCCAAGACTCCGACGGAACGCGTGCCGCGAGTTCGTGCGGGTCTGACGGAACCGACCGCGTCTCAGTTGGCGAAGATGAAGCCCAAGGTTGCGCCTCTTGCGAAGCCAGTAGGGAAACCTACGGCAAAGGCACCAGCGAAGAAGGCGAAAGAAGCTGCTGTCCTCCGAGATGGCGCGCCGAGGTCAAACTCGGGTGAGACGCTTCGGGCGACGGCGAAGAAAGAGGAGCCTTTGAAGTTGGAGGATCTGGCAGTTCCAGATGAAGCATCCAATCCTGTAGCTGAAGAGCAGGTGGTCGAGGCTGAAGCAGAGGTACAAGAGGAGGCTGCCGAAGAGGATGAGCATGAAGAGGAAGGAGAGCCCAGAGCGCAAGGTCTCCCGAGCATTGCCGAGCCACAAGACGAGGTCTCCGAGTCTGAAAGCGACGTACCCATGATCAGGCTACCTACCGACGGTCAAGGTACACCCGACCCAATCACCCCACCACAGGCAACTCACCTGGGCGTCGCTTGGAATGCGAATGACGCCAAGACACCTATTTCTGCACTGTTGAGCTCGATACAGCAGGGATTCGAGTTTTCGCCTGCCTCTCCTCTGTCACCTCCGATGGGATATGCGAACCACCATGCTGAGCCTGTCACACTGTTCTGAGATATTATGGTCTATTTTCGAGTATTATAGTAGTATGTTTGACAACGTCGTAGTAGTGGATTTTTTGCACATCTGAATAGACACGGTCAGTCTCGCTTATAGCTGGAGAAGGCAGTTTGCATGCATACCTAGTGAGAAAGATAGCGCCTGCCCTTTGCGAGCCTGCGTGCGAGGGTTCTCCTGCCTCCTGGTGACCTCTTCCTTGCGAGGAAACCGTGCTTCCTCTTGCGCTTGCGCTGTGAGGGCTGATACTCGACGCCCTTTTGGATGGAACGCGCCTGCATGACTGCTCCGAGCACTGGTGACCTGGCAAATGCTGGCTGGAGGAAGAGCCTAGAGGCCAGAGCGAGTGCTGGCTTGAACGATGGTGGTTGTGGTGCCCATCGCTGAGCTGTCGCTGTACGGGGTACGACTGCTGTGACGAGACGGGGGAGGCGGCGAAGGAGGCTGAGAATGCGCGGCATGGGAGTTGCAGGAAGAGAGAGACGCGCGGGTCAGCTGGTGGGACTGCGCCGCCAGAGCCATTCGCGGCGGCTTGTTTGTATCTATTTGCTCTCCGCACTCTGAGGCCGCGTTGCAGTCCGAGTTAGTGAGGTACTGATTTTGGCGTCAATTCTGGGCGAAAGGACAAGAAATAACTTGTATTCAACTCTGCTAGCGAATACAAACAAAATGGCCGAGCTACATTTTTTAATTTGCTTCGTTATGTGGTGGATGCCGAACCTATCTCGCCGGATTGAACGAAATCGAAAAATCGGCCTCGGCGAAACTGTCCCTTTTGCAGCTCTCCACCATATCTGGAAGTTTTGGACTCAAAGGCGCGTCGGTGAAGCCAGAAATGGTACCTTACTGAGGACCAATTTATGCGCGCCAGGTGATTAGTCATCACGCCTTGACGCGACAAGCGTCAAGCTTCAGCTTGAGTAATGCGTCTAGGCAGATTAAATGTAGCCCAGAGCTAAAATTTCTCCCTCCAGGAGCTTTTAAGAATCTTCATTTATGCATGTCTTCAGCCAACGTGAAGTCGTAGACTCAGGTTGCCCTCGAGGTAGTGTCGGACGCAAAATCATGTGGCGGTGTCGTTAGTCAGCCACCGCGACTTTTGGTGGGGCGGCGCAGTCCCACAGCTGGAAGAGATGATTTAGCTGCCACGTGATGGCTATTCTCTCCTTCCAGCCAATATGGCCTTTGGGCCTGTTTTTCGGCGACAGCCATTTCTCCGTCTGCGCTCACTCTCATCCATGGCTTACACTGGCAAATGGACAGCAAAGGCTGTTCGTCAACAGTTTTTCGATTATTTTGCCACCAGAGACCATTCTTTCGTTCGCTCGTCACCCACGATCCCCTTCGATGACCCAACTCTGCTCTTTGCAAATGCTGGGATGAACCAGGTAGGGCGATCACAACTCTGATAACACTTTTATTCACATTTTTTGTTATAGTATAAACCCATCTTCTTGGCCACCGTAGATCCAAGCTCACCCTTGGCCACCGTCAAGCGCGCCTACAACTCTCAGAAGTGTATCCGTGCCGGTGGAAAGCACAACGGTATGCAGATTACAGCCAGATCTGACTCACTGACTCACTCTCGTCCAAGACCTGGACGATGTCGGCAAGGACTCGTACCACCACACCTTCTTTGAGATGCTTGGGAACTGGTCCTTTGGCCAGTATTTCAAGGTGAGGGCGGAAAGGTTGATGCCCGCCGTCCATGTCTCACCTTGCACAGAAAGACGCTGTCAAGTACTCTTGGGATCTCTTGACCAGAGTATATGGTCTCAATCCCGACCGTCTCTACGTCACCTACTTTGAGGGCGACCCTGCCAATGGCCTTGAGCCCGACTTGGAGGCCAAGCAATGCTGGCTGGATTATCTCCCAGAGGACCGCGTCCTACCCGGAAATGCAAAGGACAACTTCTGGGGTGAGTCATAGAGAATCATCCGTTATCAGTTGCAGCCGCTGACATATGTCGTAGAAATGGGTGCAACCGGTCCGTGTGGCCCTTGCAGGCAAGCTCTTATCTCCATCTCATGCGCAGGGGACTAAACCATGACTCAGTGAGATTCACTATGACCGTATCGGTGGACGCCATGCTGCTCACCTCGTCAACCAAGACGACCCAGACGTTCTCGAGATCTGGAACAACGTTTTCATCCAATTCAACCGTGAAGCCGATGCCTCGCTCAAGGCTTTGCCAGCAAAGCATGTCGACACCGGTATGGGTTTCGAGCGACTCGTCTCTGTCATCCAGGACAGACGCTCCAACTACGACACCGATGTCTTTACTCCCATCTTTGAAAGGATTCAGCAATTGACAGGGGCTCGTCCATACGAGGGCAAGTTTGGCGCTGAAGACGCGGATGGTATCGATACTGCCTACCGCGTTGTTGCCGACCATGTCCGCACCTTGACCTTTGCCCTCAGTGATGGTGGTGTTCCCAACAACGTTGGACGAGGCTACGTCTTGCGCCGAATTCTCCGACGAGGTTGCAGATATGCACGCAAGAAGCTCGGCGTCCAGATTGGCTCCTTCTTCTCTTCTCTCGTCCCGGTCGTTGTTGAGCATATGGTGCGTGAACATGGATACACACGCACATCGTTCACACCTCATCCTCCCTTTAGGGCGACGTCTTCCCGGAAATCACCAAGAAGTACGACGATATCAAGGAAATCTTGGACGAGGAGGAAGAGTCGTTCTCGCGCACCTTGGACCGCGGCGAGCGGTTGTTTGACCAGTTTGCGGTCAAGGCCAAGGCGGAGGGCAAGAAGGAGCTGAATGGTGCCGACGTCTGGCGTCTGTATGACACCTTTGGTTTCCCTGTCGACTTGACCCTCCTCATGGCTGAGGAACAGGGCCTGACTATCAACAATGCCGAGTTTGAAGAGGCCCAGGAAAAGTCCAAGGAGGCCAGCAAAGGAGGCGCCAAGAAGGCCGTCGACGATATCGTCAAGCTCGATGTTCATGAATTGGCCGAGCTTGAGAAGGAAGGCGTTTCCAAGACGGATGATTCTGCCAAGTTTGGTGAGTTGTCCCCGCTACGGTTGCAATCGCATCTACTCAACTTGGCCTTCAGGCACTGGCAACATCGACGCCAAGGTTCAGGTCATTGTCTATGACAAAAAGTTCCACAAGAATACCAGTGAGATTCCTGAAGGCGCCACCTTTGGTGTTGTCCTCGACAAGACTAGCTTTTATGCCGAGTCTGGTGGACAGGAATACGATACTGGAAACATTGTCATTGACGGCGTCGCCGACTTTGAAGTCAGCAACGTCCAGGTCTACAATGGATACGTCGTGCACACTGGTATCCTCAAGTATGGCACGCTCGACGTTGGTAGCGAAGTTATTTCATCCTACGACGAACTCCGCCGATGGCCTCTCCGCAACAACCATACCGCCACTCATATCCTCAACTACTCCCTTCGTGAAACCTTGGGTGATCATATTGACCAAAAGGGCTCCCTAGTCGCACCCACCAAGCTACGCTTCGACTTTTCGCACAAGGCCCAAGTTGCCCTCCCCGAACTCCAGAAGATCGAAGAGATGAGCATCGACTGGATCAAGCGCAACGTCCGCGTCTTTGGCAAGGAGCTGAATCTGGAAACTGCCCAAAAGATTCCTGGTTTGCGCGCGGTGTTTGGCGAGACTTATCCCAACCCTGTGAGGGTGGTCACGTTGGAGTACGATGTCGATGAGATTGCAAAGGACATCGAGAACCCCAAGTGGAGGAATACCAGTGTCGAGTTCTGCGGTGGAACGTGAGTCTTGTTGCTTTTGGATAAGAGAGATGCTCATTTGTCTCTAGTCATGTCGCCAAGACGGGCGATATCAAGGGCTTTGTTATCACGGAAGAATCTGGTATTGCCAAGGGTATCAGGCGTATCATTGCTGTTACTGGCCATGAAGCTGCCGAGGTCACCCGTGTCGCCCAAGGGCTGGATGAGAAGCTTACTCAAACTGACACCCTTGACGGCAAGGCCAAGGATGCTGCTCTCAAGGCCCTCACTGTGGTATGTCGCTTTGCTGGATCGACGATGGACAGATGCTAATGTACGACGTAGGAACTCAGCCAGGCGGACATATCTGTCCTCAAAAAGGCTGCACTCAATGACCGACTCCAGTCGATGCGCAAGGCGTTTGACAAGGTCATCAAGGAACGCCAGGCTGCCGCTGGCAAAAAGGCCTTGGAGGACTTTACGCAGTACTTTGTCGAGAACCCCCAGTCGCAAGTGTATGTTGCCAACCTCGATGTCGACGGCAACGCCAAGCTCTTGCAAGGTGTCGCCACCCAAGCGAAGAAGGCAGAAAAGGCCCTCTACGTGTTCAGTGTGGACTCTGAGCAGGGCAAGGTTGCGCACGTCAACTACGTGTCCCCTGCGCTCAAGAAGGCGGGTGTGGACGCAAGAACATGGGCGGCCAAGGTGACAGATCTGATTGGCGGCAAGGCGGGTGGCAAGGAGGAGAGTGCGCAGGGTGTTGGGTCCGAGGTTGCGCGGGTGGAAGAGGCGATTGCGGCTGCAAAGCAACATGTTGAAGCATACTTGTAGACACTATATTCTTATTCGTATTACTAGCTCAATTCACAAAGGTTCTGATCTCTAATAATAGGGGGCACAAACAAAAGTAAACAAACACCAGTCAACGCTCACCTCCACCATCTCCCTGCAAGCGACTCACGCCAGAGGCCCATCCGATCCTCAAGACCACGCCGGTGAGTGTCTGTATGCTGCTGGGACGAGTTCTGCTGGGCTGGGAGAGGAGGAAGGAGAGGGATTGGGCTGGATGGCAGGACCGGAAGCGCAGATGTACTGAGACGACCCACGCACAGGCCCACCATGTCTCTCGTCGTACCGGAACAGCACCAGCAATTCCAGCACATTCTCCGTTTGCTCAACACCAACGTCGATGGCAAGCGTAAAATCATGTACGCCCTGACCGAGATCAAGGGTGTCGGTCGCAGATATTCCAACTTGGTCTGCAAGAAGGCCGATGTCGACCTCAACAAGCGGTGGGTTACAGTCTGAATGGCAAAGGGATCTGCTGACGAGGGCTGGGCAGTGCTGGTGAACTCAACTCGGATGAGCTGGAGCGAATCGTGACCATTATTCAAAACCCCACCCAGTTCAAGATCCCAACATGGTTCTTGAACAGGCAAAAGGACATTGTCGACGGCAAGAACTACCAGATCCTTTCCAACGGTGTCGACTCCAAGATCCGTGACGATCTCGAGCGTTTGAAGAAAATCAGGGCCCATCGTGGCCTGCGACACTTCTGGGGCCTCCGTGTCCGTGGACAGCACACCAAGACCACTGGTGAGTGTTCAGCCGTTTGTATCAATGCTCATGCTCAATGTGTATTCAGGTCGTCGCGGCAAGACCGTCGGTGTGTCCAAGAAGCGTGGTTAGATTATTTTGTTACTAGTCTTGCAGCCAATTCCACTTGCATTTCCATCTATTGATAGCGTCGCAATCATATACAAATATTGTGACAGCCCAGATCAAGCATCATCTGAACAGTTGACAGCGAGAGCTTTCGTTACGCGCTCATCGTCGTCCTCGTCGTCCAATACACTCTCCTCGTCGTACGGAATATCCTTGAACCTCTGATGGCAACGCCGGGAAAGCCCCGCCAATCCGCCATCCCGGCTCCCGCGATGAGTCGCGCCAGCAGTGGCATCCCCACCCCTGGACGGCCCAGGTCATCAGCCAGCGTCTATCACTCTGCGTCGGGCACTCCCATCGAGGACGACCACGAGATATCCCGTGCCCTGGCAGACGCTCTCAGGGCAAACGATCCTGCCCAGCATCGTACAATGGCTCCTCCTATAAGTCTGGTCAGGACAACATCTTCCTCCCTTTCTCCAAAGTCTTCCTTGGCCCAGTCCGGTCGTCGTTCAGTGGCAGCAGGCCGTCCTCCATCCTCAGCATCTAACTCATCAGCCCTGAGCTCATCCACCAGAGCAAGTGCGGGTAGGACACCCGTCGCTGCTCGCACCGTGAGCCGTCCACCAAGTCGCCATGCTGATCTACATCCAAGCAAAAACCGTACCTTTGAGGTAGGAGACAATGTCCGCATAGAGTCTCTAGGCTTTGAGGGTGTCCTCAGGTATCTTGGACCGATCGATGGCAAACCAGGCCAGTGGGCAGGCGTAGAGCTATCGGGAGGCTTTGCAGGCAAAGGCAAGAACAATGGCACGGTTGGCGGGTAAGGCTTTCCTTGTGCTTTTGCCACCCCTCTTGATCTTGAAATCGGCTTCTAGGACGCGCTATTTTGAATGTCCACCAAGCTGCGGCGTCTTTGTCGCTCTCACCAAACTCTCTCCGCCAACCGTAGGGCATGGCGCAAGACCACCGTCGGTGGCTTCAACGCGCAACGGAAGAGTAACTCCAGCAATGTCAGGAAGAGTAACTCCATCGTATTCGACATCGATGTATTCCTACGCGTCCACAAGAACCCCTTCGGCATCGTTTGGCAATGGACGAACACCGTCTGCAGCCAGTGGTCGACTCACCCCTTCCATGTCGACTAGCCGGACGACCGCGACAACCCCCTCACTCAAGGCACGCACGACCCCAAAGCCCTTGGCTCTTCAAGAAAAGATCACAGCTGGGTCTCGTGCAGCCAAGTACGCCAATATGACCGCAAGAGATCTCAACAGCTCCAAGAATGTCCGTCAAACACCTGCTAGTCCTTCACCCAAAACCAATCGCATCGCCAATGGAGAATCACCACGAAATTCCCGAATCCTGCCAAACGGTTCGCCAAGGAGTGCTCGGGTCGTTAGCCAGGGATCTCCAATACGAGCTCCCGGTTCACCCTTTTCCACTCCTCGGGCAATGGCTTCCTCCAAGTTCCAGGTGGGCTACGGTAAAAGTCGTAGTGGAAACACCCCTCGGGCCCGCGCGCCCAGCAGCGCGTCGATGCCACCTCCATCATCGCCCTTTTCAGCCAAGTCGATGAGGTCGAGCCGGGACGATGAGTTTGACGAAGTGGACAGTATATCAAGGTTCCAGCTGCCCACTCAATCACTCTCCCGACCTGGATCGTCAGCTTCCGTCAGATCCGATGATGCTGGTCTCGTCGACCGACTACAGTCACGTCTGGATGCTTTGGAATATGAGAATGAGCGGCTAAGGAAAGCGGCGGCGGCAGCGGCATTATCACCCAACGAGCAAGACGAGAGCGAGGATCATGCCAAGGAGCTCGACGAGCTAAAGAGCCAGAAACAGGAGGTGGTTGAGAAGCTGGCGCGAATAGAAGATGATCTAAAGGTCGAGAAGGGCTTGACGGCAAGCCAGCAGACCCAGCTCTCGTCTCTGGGTGCAGACGTCAAGTCTCTGAGGCAGGAACTCGAAAAGGTCCGGGCAGAGGATCAGGCCACCATCGACGGACTCAAATCTGAAAAGATTGACCTGGGGGCTGAGCTTGAGCAGCTCAGGAGAGACTTGGTGGACAGGGAGATTGCGCAGTCGGACTTGCAGGATAACCTTCACGTCAAAGAAGCTGATATCGAGGCGCTGCAGTCAAACGTAGCCCTGTTGACGGCCGAGTTGGAGGAGGAAAAGAGAGAGCTCGGGGGACAGATCGAGGAACTGCGTACAGCAGGGCAGGTGAGTGCTGTGACTTTTTTTGCTGTCGCGTGACTAGACGCCTTTCAGGAAACTATTGCTCTGTACGAGGAACGCCTGAGTGCGGTGGAAGATCAGCGATACGACTTGGAGGCTCGCTTGAATGCCTTAATTGAAAAGGCTGTCGCTCCAGATGAACCTATCACGTCCACACTATCACCTCGCACGGCAGAAACAGCGGCAGAAATTGACAACGAAACGCTACGAGAGCAGGTCCACCATTTACAGAAGAAGATCTCGATGATGGAAGATATCATTGAAGATCATCAAGCGAATGCGGAAAAAGAAGAAGCGGCACACCAGGAGCGAATGAAGAGGCTGAAGGAAAAGGAGGATGCAATGAAAAAGGAGTTGGCGGAGGGCAAGAAGGAGGTTGACAGGGTGGTTAGAGCTGAAGTGAGCGCCAGGAATAGGGTAGAGGAGATTGAGGAGGCGCTTAGGGAGAGTACGGTGACTTTGGAAAACGCGCGTGCAGAGACAGAGGCGCTGCGAGCAGAGCTTGCCGTGAGTTCCGAGAGATCTTGGAAGAGGAAATGGCTCATACTTGAACAGAATCTCGACGGCCTCATTGAAGGAGAAGGCGACCTGTCAACGCGTATCACGGAATGGACGCGTCGCATGGGTCAAGAGCGCGAACAGAAGGAAAAGGAGGCCAAGGAGCTAAAGCTTCAACTCCAGGATGCTCTGCGGCAGATGATCAATGGCTCTCCTGTAAGTGTTGCCATTGACATTGTGGGTAGGTCTTGCTAACCCTGGCTTCAGGATGAAGACGAGGTTGAGGACCTTAAAGCTGAGCTCACAAAGGCCAAGGCAGACCTTGAGGATCGCGAGAGGGACGTGCGAGACCTAAAGAAGCGACTGCGCGAGGTGCCAATCAACAACGGTGTATTGGATGTTGGCAAGGGTGTTGCGCCCAAAAACGATGGAGGGAAGGAAGAAGTGACTGGACTCAAGTAAGTGGTTTGACACCGTTTGCGGGATCAAAATTGACCTGTCACAGACATATTGTGCAAGAGATGCAGAAGGAGAACTCGTCGGCTCTGAGCAAGATCAAGATGCTCGAGTCCGAGAACGAGCATCTTCGTTCAGAGGTCGAACAACTTCGCCAGGAGGTCCGTATTCTGGAGGACAATCTGGACAACAGTCTACACAACGAAGAGGCAGCAGCTTCGCCCACCGACGATTCATCACTGCTACAGAAGCGGACCAAGGAGCAAGGACTCGAGATTGAACAATTGCGCAAGAAGCTGTCGGACATGGAGGTGAAGCACGGACGCGCTATCCATGACGTATGTCGATTTGTTACCTCGGTTGCGATCCGTGTCTGACCGTGGTTGCTCGACACAGCTCAACAAGGAAATCGGGGAACTGGAAGCGTTGGTGGAGTCCAAGGTATGTTGTAATGATGTCGCCAATCTCGAGGATCTAACGTGTCGAAAGATTTACCGGGAGGATGAGCTCGAGCAAGAGATTGACCGCCTCAAGGACAAGATCTCCCGGGCGAAAAAGTCATCGAGACCGAGCACGGAACCTGTCCAGGTTCAGAGGCTCAGTATTGCGTCGAGTAGTGGATCTGAGGTTGGAACAAAGAGTGAGGTGCAGGTGTGCGAGATCTGCGAGCGGCCTGGACACGACATCTTCAACTGTGATCTGCTCAAGGAAGACATCCCCGTAGCGTCCAGCAGAAGTGCGTCGGAGATTGTTTGTGAAGATTGCGAGACGCCTGGTCATCGTGCTAGTGAATGGTGTGTTGCATCTCTGGTCCTTGCATTATTATGACAGCTCACATCGTCTTCAGCCCCTACTCTCAGGACGTGTTCTAATCTATTCTGGGACATGTGACGTCGTCATACAATGACATCACTCGCTTTCCTTGTATTTAAAGCCGCGTTTAATGTTGAAATAATTACTCTCAAACTTGACAATGCCTTCATACGCTTCCGTCGCTGCAAAGGACCTTCCTCCTTCCACAGAGTGGCCCCAGCCAGACCCCAACCTGCTGAGCACAGAGGCACCATCCGGCTCAGAGGTTGTTGACGACTCGGCAAAGGTTGCCGTCGTCGCCTCGGATTTCAAGGAGAACCCCCAGTCCGAGTACACGGAGAACATCCGCCAGAACGTTCCCAAAGAGAGCTCGGGAGCACGCGTCCCCATGCCCACCCTAAGGGACGACATCGTCAGCCAGCCAGTTCCTGCTCCTCGACAGCCTTCCAAGGCCCGCCGTGCAGGCTCCAAAGCCAAGGCAGAGGGCGTATCTATCTGGGATCATGCCACCAACTTTTTGCTCAGGCCAGGTGTTGCTGGAGGTCTCATCGGTCTCGGTATGTTTCTGCGTGGTGTCCACCTTCAAGTCTGAGCTAACCCCTTTCCGAGCAGTAAACGTGGGACTTTTGACTGGTGTAGGCTATTCGTTCTACTCAAAACCCCTCCTTCGCCGTGATACGGGTGCTATCAGCACAATCGTCGCCTCTGGGTTGGGTCTATTGCTGGCCGAAGGATATCTCGCTGAGCAATACGCTGAGACACCCGAGGGTCAGAGAGACGTCCAACGCGTCAAGTCCGAGAGCCAGGCATTGGCTCGCTATGCAGACGATCTCTTCCACCGCCCTTCAACACTGCAAGCTCTGGCTGCTGCACGTGGGTATTGAAGTTCTTGCGATTGAAACTTCCGCTGATCATCTTCTAGTGAATGCCACCGTCGCCGGCAGCATCGGCTACTATGCATATGCCAACTGGAACAGGAGATGGGACCGCGCGACGGTTTCATCAATAACCGCAGGCGTCCTGGCGCTTGTCGGTGTCGATGGGTAAGTGCCGCTCATTCGACCACGCTGATTTCTTCTCTGACTGTCTATAGATTCCTCCTCGAGCAATACAAGGAACTGTAGTCTTTTTTTAATAATGGACCTATTATCGTCGGATACCCGCTTATGTATTATTTTCTCACGCAGTTGGCCGCGAAAAATGTATCGGTCTCTTGATCTTTGTCCTGAATTATCACAACCACACAGCATGTCCAGGTTCTTCAGGCCAGCAGGCGATTCGTCCGAATCAGAGTCCTCGTCGTCGTCAGAGTCCGAGCTCATGAGCTCTGATGACGAGGCTCCCCCCAAACCAGCAGCCCCCGGTCCCAAGCGTGCAATGGACCGTTTCTTGCGAGGCGCAGGATCAGGTAGCGATAGCTCCTCAGACGAGGACAGCGACGAGGACAGCGACGAGGATGATCAGGAGGATGACGAAGGGGAGGAAGATCGCCCCGCTGCCCGCATCCTCAGTGCCCAAGAGAAGCGCCTCAAGGAGATGGAGGCTACAAGCAAGGTCATGGACAATGGGCTAAAGATCAACGACTGGGTCGCCATTTCCAACGGTGTGTTGGTCATTTTTCTGCTCATAGGCGTCCGGTGCTCATGATATTTAGAGTTTGACAAGCTCGGCCGCATGGTCCAGAGGCAGCAAAACATCTCTGAGCCTCCTCCCCCAGTTTTTCTCAAGGCTCTGACCAGCCTCGAGTCATCCGTCACCACCGCATTAGCCAACGAAAAGACGACCAAAAAGAAAATGAATGCTAGCAATGCAAAATCCTTGACTGCTATGAAGCAGAAGATCAAGAAGGCGTTAAAGGAACACGAGACCGCCGTCAAAAAGTATCAAGCAGTACGTTTGCGACAAGATTTTTGCGGCATCAGCCCCTGATCTGAGGCGCCTTTACAGGATCCAGAGGCATTTGAACGCGATTATCTTGCTTCGGTCACCCGTGAGCCTGCCCCCCAAACTGCCACCCCAGCCGCCCGAGGTAATGCTGCCACCGGGCCCCCTGCTGATGAAGACTTTACTACCGTCGTTGGAAGCAAGGGCAAGGCTCTCAACATTAGCCCTGATGCCATTTTCAAAACCTTGCAATCTGTGCAAGAGGCTCGCGGTAAAAAGGTTTGAGATTCTGGCTTTCTTTTTTGCTCTTCGGTTCTCATCTCTTTGCAGAACACAGATCGAGCGGAGCAAATCCGCATTCTCGAAAAGCTTCTCGAAATCTCCGTCACTCCCTATCAACGCATTCGTGTGCTTCTGGCGCTGGTCTCTTCCCGATTCGATTACAACTCCTCAGTCTCGACCCACATGCCCCCGGAACTATGGCTTTCTGCGCAGCGTGAGGTCGACCAACTGGTGACTATTGTTGCAGAGGATTCCAAGTACTCTGTGCAAGAGATGACTGAAGACTACGACGAACTCTTGGAGCGGTCTCCTGAAAAGGAGGGAGGTGTTGTGCGCATACGTGGATCCATTATCAGCTTTATCGACCGCCTCGATGATGAGTTCACCCGCAGTTTGCAGCACATTGACCCCCACGGCCCTGAGTACGTCGATCGCCTCAAAGACGAAAAGGTTTTGTACAGGACAATCTGTCGCTCCCAGGCCTTTTATGAAAAGACAGGGCAGCTCGATCCTCTCTCCCGCGTCATCATGCGACGTCTCGAGCACATATACTCAAAGGTACGGAGCTCAGGAAATGGCGAACCAACTCTTTTGCTGATGATTCCCATTTTCAGCCCAACGCTGTCGTCCAAGCGTTGGAATCTGGTACATCCGACCTCACCATCAAGCCGACCATGGGGCTCGAACTTCAGGGCGACACAACCGCTCTAATTCACTCCCTCTGTGTCCATCTCTACAAGGCCGGAAACACTCTCCTTCGCACTCGAGCCATGTTGAGCCACATCTTCCATCACGCACTTTACAACAACTTTTACACTGCCCGAGACATGCTCCTCATGTCCCATCTGCAAGAGTCCATCCACTCTGCGGACGTCGCTACCCAGATTCTCTACAACCGAACTGTTGTCCAACTCGGCCTGTGTGCGTTCAGGCTAGGATTGATCAAGGAGGCCCAAGCTACTCTACTGGAGATCTTCACGACTCAGCGTGTCAAGGAGCTCCTTGCTCAAGGCGTCCATCAGCAACGATTCCAGACCTTGACCCCGGAGCAGGAGAAGGCAGAGAAACAACGACAACTCCCTTTCCACATGCACATCAACACTGAGCTTCTCGAGGCCGCGTTCCTTGTCTCGAGCATGCTTGTAGAGATTCCCCTGCTTGCTAGCATCGACTCGGAGGAGCAGAAGCGCAAGACAATCTCAAAGCCTTTCCGAAGGCTTCTAGACTTTGCCGACAGACAAGTGTTTACCGGTCCCCCGGAGAGTACCCGTGATCATATCATGCAGGCCAGCAAGGCTCTACAAGATGGCGAGTGGGAAAAATGTCGAGACCTGATTCAAGACATTAAAATCTGGAGCCTGATGCCCGAGAGCGCCTCGGTCAAGGAGATGCTTGGAAAGTGAGTGCATGTTCAAAGAAGAACTAGCCGTATCGCTGACGAAGGCCAGGCGGATACAGGAACAAGGGTTGAAGACCTATCTATTCACGTATGCTCCTCACTACAGTAGCTGTTCTCTTTCACTGCTCTCGAGAACATTCGACCTTCCCATCCGGACGGTCTCTTCAGTAGTTTCAAAGATGATTTGGAACGAGGAGCTGTCCGCGTCGTTGGATCAAGCTGCTGGCGTCGTCGTCTTCCACAGAATGGAGCTTTCCAGACCCCAGCAACTAGCGCAAACTATTGCTGAGAAACTTGGTGCTCTCGTCGACCAAAACGAGAAGACTCTGGACAACAAGATGGGCGGCTCCGTTGGCTGGGGTGAGCGAGGCGACGCAAAGGGTGCCAAAGGTGGTGAGCAGGCTCAAGAGCGTCGGGGACGAGGAGAGAGGACAAGGGGGGCAAGAGGTAAGCCTATCTCGAGAGTTCTTGCCCACCTCACTCATATATCACGTTACAGGTGGTGCACGCGGAGGTCGTGGAGCCCGCTTTGCCCAGGGGTTAGGCAACCAGATGCCAGGTCAGAATGCTCAGCGACAAGCATGAGTCTCTCCGTGTTTTAGTTTTGCGTCTTCTTGTTTTGTATCACAATTCGTCTCACAAACTGGACGCGCAAATTGTTGTAACCCGATATGTTGTATGACTATCTGTGTCGTTTACTTTCCTTTGCCTCTATGATTCGCTATCATCATCCTCTGTGCTTTCTTCGCTGTTATCGCCACTCCCCACCTTGGGATCGGCGGTCCAATCAGATGTGTTCAGTTTTTCGCCTTTCAGCACGTCTGGGGGTTGGGTCAACGATTCGCTCCTTGCAGGGCCATGGATGGGCTCACCTCCACCGTTGACTTCGAATCCCGGACATGAAATGCAGCGGGCGAGTTCGGCCTTTGCGCCGACCTTTGTATTCTTGCCCAGGATGCAACCCTCTAGTTTCGCACTACGCAAATGCTTTAGAGGTCATCACGAGCGCAAAGATGGGCACCATACCCTTCCTCCACGATGCAGTGGTCTAGTACAATGCAGCCAGAGATCTTGACAAACTTTCCAATCTTGCAGTGCTTGCCAATGACAGACCGCTTGATAGTCGTTCGTTCTGATATTTGGGTCGATTCACCCACAATCGTATCCGTGGAGATTTGGGCTTTCTGGTCGATGAGAGAACGATCATTCGGCGCCGAAGGCATGACCCATGACGCTTGGGACAAGAACTGTAAAAGTGAGTACGTGGGTAAGGGCGATCCGTCAAAAGAGGGGACATACATGTCTGTTAATTTCGAGGTAGTTGTAGAGCGTGTTGATACGTAAAGTTGGCTTGCCCGGATGGATAAGCATAGAAACCTTGTAAATTGTACCAGATTCAGAGTCGGCACCTGCCTTCTCGATTTCCCTATCCTCGTCTCTTGCAAGTTCAATGGGAACAGTAAGGGAATTGCCTCCAGCGACTGTCGTAGAGTGACCGAGAGCGAGATTCTGAGATACCACGGTGGCTGTTGTCGCCTCTGTTCAAATGGGTGGGTGAAGATAGCGTAGCGCAAGTATCACCCCGCTCACCTTTGTCCGTTTTTAGCTTCACCGATCGATACTGGTTTCTGCACAACCACGGCAAGAATTCTTGTCGGAAAGAGTCAAATTGCTTTCTTTGTTGGAGGATCGTCAGAACTCTCTTTTGGCAGACATAAACATGCGAGTCTTGGTACGCGGAGGACAGTTTTGTCCGCGAGAAGCTGCCAAGAAATGAGAATGCCAGCCCATTGAAGGAAAAAGGACACGCACCGAGAGACCATTCCGACACTGAGCTCTATTTCCTCGTTGTTCTTGTCAATGTCGTCGGATGTGTCGACGTGTAGGAGACTGCCTGATTTTGAATCCCATATTATGGGAGGCGGGTTTGGCAATGGGCCCCATTCATCGGATAGTGTAGATTTGTCAGGAACATAGGCTGGATACCAGCAAGACGTGAGGAGCGTGTCGTTTGATGTGGATTCAACCCGGAACGTGTCCAAAAGATCGCTCAGAGGAAGAGCGGGGGGAGCAAGAAAGTCACAGGGAACCAGAACGAAATCTTCAGTGATCCGTTTGGCAAAGTGCCTCAAAAGTTCACATGTACCAGCGGGACTCTCCTGCGTTTCTTCGTATGACTCGATATCGACTCTGAGCGAGGACGAGGTAACATCCGAATGCAGGTGGTGGTACAAGGCTGCCCGGTGGATGGCAGGGCATATGAGGAGCACATCTACCGCCGGAAAGTAAGAAAAATACACGCTGAATAGGCCTGAATTTCACCATTGATGCCTGATTTTTCAATCCACGAAAGAACATATTCCAGCAGGGGCTTATTTGCAACCGGTAGGAGAGCCTTTGGGAAGGGTTCATCACCATGATCACTGGTTAGAGGGAGCAATCTAGGGAATACGAGTCAACCAGGAGAACAACGGGAGAGACAGCGTATCGGACTCGTTTCCAAAGCCAGCAATGAGCACTGCTAGAAATTCTCGTTTTGCAAAGACTGGCTCGACGTTGTCAATGTCCATCGTGGTGGTGGTCAAGAGATAAGATAATAAGCACGCGCCATCCTGCATCACGCGTTGATCTGGAAAGACCGCATCGTCATTGCTGTTTGCCTCTTGCAGTCACCGTGGAAAATGGCCCAGCCCTCCGTTCACCAGCTCTACCAACGCTTGGAAACTATTGGGAGAGGTGCATATGGCTCTGTGCACAAAGGAAAGCATATACCTACTGGCAACGTCGTAGCACTCAAGATCATCAATCTTGACACAGCCGACGATGATGTCGGCGACATCCAGCGCGAGGTTGCCCTCCTCACCCAACTTCGCGACCCACACATTACAGAGTACTATGGATGCTATCTCGATGGCCCTCGTGTCTGGATAGCCATGGAGTATGCCCAGGGAGGGAGCGTGCATTCTCTCATGAAAGCCTCCAAGGACGACTGCATCGAGGAGAGGTACACCTGTGCCATTATCAAGGAGGTGGTCGCTGGTCTGAGTTACCTTCACAAGGTTCCAGTAATTCACAGAGACTTGAAGTCGGCCAACATACTCGTTACAGCCGCTTGCAAAGTCATGTTGTGCGACTTTGGAGTCTCGGCACTTTTGACGACAGTGTCTAGCAAACGTACCACACTCACAGGAACTCCCTACTGGATGGCACCTGAAGTCATCCAGGGAGTCTCGGCATATGATACCAAAGCAGATATCTGGAGTTTGGGTATCATGATATACGAGATGATCAAGGGAACTCCCCCTCATTCGAACCTCGACAAATTCAAAGTCATGGACCTGATCCCTCGCGCGAAGCCACCACGACTTTCAGAATCAGAAGGCAGCAAGGACATGCGCGAGTTCATGGCATTCTGCTTGAAAGAATCTCCGTCTGAAGTAAGTTCATGTTCGAAGGTTACATATGCTAAACCTTGACGCCTTTGTAGCGATACTCGGCGGACGACTTGAGCAAAACAAAATGGATGAAAACTGCGCCTAAAACAGTGATATTAAAGGATGTCTTGCTGCGCTTGCAAGGGGTTGGGACCCGGGACAGCTTGGCTGGTCCCTTAGACTGGGAGTTGGAAGATGAGGAAGAACAGTTAGTTTTCAGTCACTTTCCCCCTTGACACTGTCTGACCCCCGCAGCATCTCAGACGCTGGCTGGGAATTCGACACCGTGCGCTTCAGTCGGCATCTCATGGAGGAACATGAGGTTATCGAAGAGGATGAGCCCTCTGCAATGGATAGCTCAACGGATTTCGACACTGTGCGAGTACCACAGTCTTCCAAGACAGTTCCTTCGTCGCTGCGAGCCCTCTTTGAGGATTCCAAGGACGCAGGCCCTGATACGGCTATAACTCCCTCCTTTGGACCGACATTGTATGTCCCGCCTACTCGACACCCTGGTGAAGCGGCTGGTGGTGGCGATAACACCCTCATCTCCTCGGTTTCATCCATTGGGGCGCACAGCCCCCATGTTGAGACTCCTACACCGAAGTTGGAGGTAGAAGACCTCCCCGAGCCTCCGCCAGTCAGGTCGAGCTCTCCAGAACGCCGTTCACCGTCTCCGCCTCGATCTGAAGGGCAATCATCTCGTCCAGAGCAAGACCTACACGAGGATCCGGATGCTCAGTTCTCCTTCGTCCAGCCTCACTTGGGCCTGCCTAATGAAGACTTACCCGCGTTTTCGCTCGCGCAGCCGCCTGGGAGAGCGTCTGGGCGGGCATCGCCTTTCCGTTCATCACCACAAGGGGCTCGCCATTCAACCCACCAGAGTACTATCTCTCTTGATAACTCACCCGTCAACGCCCTTCTTGGTGTTTCGCACTCCCCTCCTGTATTAAGATCTCGATCAGCAACCACTCTGACCTCGATCCAGCCTTCTATCCCCTCGCCTTTCCTTCATCACTCGTCTACCCCAAAATCAGCGACTTATAATGCTGTCGATGACTTCAGTGTGCGAGGCGGGCCCGGGCTGAAAGATGTTCTCAAGGTAAGAACTGGTTCGCCTGTGCCTTGAACTTGAACCTAAGTGCAATTGCATAGATCCCTTCATTGGCAACTGGCCATCATCTCGGAATGTCGGATCTCCTGCCCCCATCTCCATCAGCCTTTGGAGTTACCAACCGCTCCCCTGCATCACATGCTGTACATAAACAGAGTCTATCTCGTTCATTTGGTCCCCTCGATTACTCCTCGAGAAAATCATCCTTCGACCAAGACTACACGCCTTTGCGGTCTGGTGATAAGGGACATAAACCCAGAGGAAGTAGACCGACCTCAATGGATGGCGTCCCTCGTTTGCAGCCTCTAGACTATGCCGCGCTTATATCCAGCGGGGATCCGCAGAGGGACCTAATGCAAACATTGGAAGGGCTGGCAAGCTGGCTCAAAGTTGTAGACGACGGATTCAAGTCAATCTTGGACCAATCCTCTTTCGAGGATATTCAGGAAGAGGCAGATCAACGCATGGATGGGGAGGATAATGACTACATGGATTTTTAGAATGGCATGAATATGATCTTGTTGCGTTAACGACTTCTATCCGAGATAACCTTTTGCTTGCAAGTATTCTGTGATCTGTTGGACTGCCTGTGCAACTGTTAATTGGTCTGTTCGCACGTGGATTTCAGGAGCTTCAGGAGCTTCGTAGGGTGCAGAGATGCCGGTGAAGTCTAAAAGAGTTGGTTCATCTGGAAATAAAGCGGATGCTGCTGATATACCTTTAATTTCGCCAGCCCTTGCCTTCTTGTACAACCCTTTAGGGTCACGACCTTCGACTACTTGCAACGGGGCGTCAACATAAACCTCGACGAACGGAATCCCTGCCTTTTCGTGCAGCTCGCGAGCGACTGAGCGGTCTTGACGATAGGGGGAGATGAAGGCGGTCAAAGTAATGGCAGAAGCATCGGAGAAGAGTTTAGCGACCTGGTAAAAGTCAGTACAGGCATGCACTGTTGATCAGTAACCATGTCGCACCTCCCCAATTCTCCTGATATTCTCATTCCTAGACTTCTCGTCGAATCCAAGGTCTTTGTTTAGACCAAATCGAATGTTGTCGCCGTCGAGGCGGTATGAGAACTTGTGAAGATGTAAGAGGTGCTGCTCCAATGCACATGCAATTGTCGACTTTACGGCCCTCTTAGTGCGCCATCATGTATTGAGTGTGTCGTTTACTTACCTTTCCACTGGCGCTAAGCCCCGTGAGCCAGATAGTAACACCTTTCTGCTTCAACAAGCCATCGCGCTCATCCCTTGTGACGGAACCTAGGATCGAGGATCAGGCTGGAGGAGAGCGCGGAACGTGACTTCCTGACCTTCATGGAAGGTAATATTGGTGGCCATTCTGCACGACGTCCAAGGACAAACAGTAAGAAGCGCTCATTGCATGCAAGATCCCAATCGCCTAGTATGTGCAAATAAAGACGCAACCCCACGCAACCGAAACGCGATCCACGACGTCCGAATCTGGAATAATGGAATCGGCATGTTCCGAGTCGAACTAATAAGGACAGTCAAAGTTTGGGCTCGGTAGTTGTGTGTAGGGATTTCCCAAAAGGCGGCAGATTCGTAAACCGGTGACCTTCGCTCTCTGCGAGCTTGATAGAGGTACAGCTGAGTTCGCCCACGCCAAGTGCTACCCATTTTGGGATGGACGCCATACATGATCTGCAGCCAAATTGAGTTGGGGTTGGCAGACCTGATGAGCTTGTGTGCTTCCTCAATAGGCGGGCCTTGTTGACTACAATTGTACCCAAAAGCTAAATAATAGATATGAGGTTGTTTTTGTCACAGGCTAAGCTGTGTGTGAGAGTGTTGGAGAGAGAGAGAACTCAAGAGAGCTTGAGTCTCTGGAAGAGTGAGAGTGATTCTGAGGGAGAGAGTTCCCTAGAGCCTACAGTCTCAGAGCCAGGAGGTATCAATGAGTCACTGAGGTTCAGGATGTATTCTTGCTGAAGGATCAATGGAAACTCTGTTGCGAAGTACACGGCACTATATCAAAGTGATGGCGGAGAACACCACACGGTGTTAGACAGCAAGCAAGATAAGAGTCGACATCGAGTGGCGACAACAAGATAAGATGCGGAGAGCAGAGGAGAGCAGAGGAGAGCAGAGTCGTTGAGAGATGAGAGCGGTTGAGAGTGTGAGTTAAGTGGTGTATTGATGAGGAGGTCAAGCTGAGGAAATACAGAACGAACTACCTAGCTGAAATACTCTACAAGACATGAGTGTAGCCGCGATGAGTCCGAAGTACGAGTAAGCGAGTATGGCAAAGAGTGACGAAGAATGGTGGAACAATGGTGTAAGAATGGTGAAGATGTTAAACCTGCAACGACAACTCTGTGAGTGAGGAATAGTTCGATGGAGAACACCCCACTCACACTGTCTACCTATATACTAGTAAGAACAATAGATAGGATATATAAGGGAGAACAATAGCAAAACTGGAGAGAACAATAAGAACAATAGTAATACAAGAGAACAATAGAGTTGTAGAACAATAGAAACTTTGAGAAGTACATACTGAAGAACTCTACTGCTACTAATAGCTGGTAGACTTACCAGATAGCTTGTGGCTAGAGGCAAGTGACTAGAACGATAGTGAAATCAATATGGATTCAGGGAGAGAATACAGGTCCTTATATATATGTAGAGCGACCTAAGAATAGACTATGTATGTGTAAGCACAATAGAGGAACGATATGCATGTGATAAACGAGTGTGTCAGAGTGAGTCAGACTGACAAACGAATGACGAATGCTGTAGAATACTGCATAGCCTTATAGAAAGTTCTGGAAGAGTCTAGACCGAAGGTCACATGACAATCTAATCTATTGATAAGATAAGATATGTTCAACACTCCCCTGCAACAAGTGCATCTCCTAATGAGAGCACTAGTTGGATTAAGACGAGTAAAACTCAAGTCCTAGTTGATCCCTAAACTGATTAAACTTGACAACTCCCAAGGGTTTGGTAAAGATGTCAGTGGTGTTTTTGGTAGTGTCAACACGAAGAACTTCAATGTCGCCTTCTTCAATGCGTTCGCGGATGTAATGTGTTTCATCCGTTTTTCCTGAACAGGGTTTGTTGCTTGTGAAGATAGCACCGTTGTTGTCAGAGTAGATAGGGATTTTGTTGATAATGATCCTGAGCTTGCCAAACATGTGTTTGAACCACATCACCTGTCTGCTTAGATCAGACACAGCCATGTACTCGGCTTCGGTGGAGGAATTAGCAACAGTTTTTTGAGCATGTGAAGTCCAGCTGATAGCGGTGTGAGCCAGCTTGACCACATATCCAGTCACAGATCGGTGTTTTGCAGGATCAGCACCATGATCTGAATCCGAGTAAGCGCTCAACCCTTCTTGGGAAGCGCCATCAAGAACAAGAGCATAGTTCATCGTTCCTCAGAGATACTTGCAAATGTACAGTGCCTTGTCAACATGTTCCTTTGATGGATTAGCTGCAAATTGAGACAGCTTTGTGACAGCATAGGCAATATCGGGACGAGTCCCCAACATCAAGTACAAGAGCAATCCAATGATCGACTGGAAGTGAGCACGAAGCTTCGGGTCCACTGGTTTATCATTTGGAAGAGGTTTGTAGCCTTTAACCATAGGAGTTTTTGCCATTCAACATTCCATCATGTTGAAGTGTTTTAAGACTGTGCCAAGATAGGCAGACTGGTCAAGACGGATATTGTTCGCATCATGTCTAATACACATTTTGAGGAATTCAGTTGGATTACCGAGATCACGGCATTCCCATTTGAGCTTGAATGCTTCTTTTCTTGCATCCACAATTGCTCGTTTGGGACCAGCAAATATAAGATCATCGACATAAGCGATCACGACGACAAAGTTGCCATGTTCATCCTGGAGGATAAAAATCCCAGTGTCGGTTGATAGTCTTTTGAAGCCAATGACTTTCAAAGATGCTACAAGTTCCAAATACCAGGCTCTGGATGCTTGTTTCAGACCATAGATAGCACGGAGTAACTTGTACACCTTTTGCTCTTTGCCTGGAATGACAAAGCCTTCAGGTTGACACATATAGATTTCCTCTTCTAGTTTCCCATAGAGGAATGCAGTCTTGACATCAACTCCAGTGATGTACCAATCCTCGAGCACTGTGACAGCAAGCATTGTATGGACTGATTCAAATTGGACAACTGGTGAGAAAATCTCATTGTAGTCAATGCCATTGATTTCTTCAAAACCCTTGGCAACAAGTCGGGCGCGTTTACAACTGTCAGATTTGACGTCGAATACCCAGCGGTTTTTAATCGCTTTACGACCTTTGGGAAGATCTGTGAGTTTGAAGACTTCGCGTTTTCGGAGTGCCTCTAACTCCTCTTTAATACAGCTTTAGAAAGCATGTAATGGATAATTTCTCCCCTTTTCACGAACAAGTCGTGATAATTCAGCATCATCAACATCGTCTTCAGATGGGCGTGAGTCACTTGGGGACTCTGGATTGGCAGGTACTTGCTCAGGAATAGCTTTTCCTTTGCCTTTGTCTTGTTGGTTGTAGCCAGATGGCTGTCTTTCATTATCTCCAACAGACTTTTTCCAGTCCCTCATGCCCGTCTTTTGTTTTTCAACAGGAGTTTTACTTCCTGAGACGTCACCAGGTTGATTAGCCTTGGGCTGATTCCTTTGTGGTTGGAAACGAGTTTGTGGAGGAATAGGTTTTCCTCTTTTGATCGTTCCTTCACCACGCAGAGGTTGCTCCCCCGGATGTCCTGGAGCAGGATTCAGCAGGTTTTGGTCAACTGGCGGATCGCCATTCTGATTGTTGTCACTTTCAGGACCATTACCACTTGGTGAGGGTGTGAAATCAGACGATGGTCAGGGGAACTCGTCCTCAGCACCACCATCGTCACCAGTATTGGGTGGAATATCATCATTCCCTAACGAGGAAGGTGGGTTGCCTTCAACTCGTGTTTGGTTGCGAGGTTCCTTAGTGTCTGGGCACCTAGGGAAGTGTTTCTCATCAAACCAGGCAGTAGTTGCCTTGACAAGAGCATTGTTGGGTGATTTGATAAACAAGAAGGCTTTCATGCCTTCCGGGTATCCAAGGAATGTCATGTACTCAGAACGAGGTAGGAGTTTATTTGAATGTTTCTCTTTAGGTATGAACACCCAAGCACCACAACCAAAGACTCTCAGATGTGAGATGTCTGGATCTTTGCCTTCTACAGCCTCATGTGGAGTAATCCACTTCAAACATCTCATGGGGGTACGATTGTAGACATGAACAGCATAGGTAACAGCAAATTCCCAATAGGAGTCAGGTAAGCAAGCATCGTGACGCATTGACTCAGCCTTCTCCATGATCGTGTGATTGAAGCGCTCTGCACATCCGTTCTGCTGATGCATATACGGAGCGCTGATAAGAAGTTTGATTCCTTTTGACTTGAAGAATTGCTTCAACTTGTCATTAATAAATTCTCCACCTCCATCAACCTGCCATTCCTCTATTTTCTCATGGTATTGAGTTTCAACCATTGCTACGAAGTCCTTGATGGCTTGAACTGTGCTATCTTTGGATCAGAGAAAAGTAGTTGAACCACGGCTCGTGTGGTCGTCAAGGAAGGATAGGTACCATTTGTAACAATGGTATGAGAGTGTAGAGTATTCTTTCAGATCTGAGTGGATCTTCTGGAATCTACGCTTCACATGCTTGGTGAAAACCGGGAACGGTTCCAGCAGCACTTTAACTTGTGTGCATCCGCGACACAGAGGGTTACGATCAGGAATTTCCACACTAGGTGGGAAGTTCTTGGTATGCTTCTTGGCTCATTTGAGCACTTCCCATGATGGATGACCAAAGCGTTTATTGTTAGAATACAATGCTCATGTCATGGTTTCTTCCTTACATCTCATCGTAGTTACAGAGATTCATTAGTTTAAGATCGGACGATTAACATCTATTGTTTCATATACATCGTATCTATCTTCTTCATCTTCTATCATTCTATCATTTCTATTCGATGACTACGATCTCTTCTATTTATCTTCATCATACATATCTTTGTTGTACAACTACCATCGATACTGTTCATCGATGGGTACTGTGTTATGATCTCTACTTTGCATAGCCTCCATAGGTATTTAAGTAGCTACTGCAAGTGAGGAGTTCCCTATCGAACTATTCCCCACTTGCAGTGTGTGTATCGTTGAGGTTTTTAACAGGTTATGAGCCCTGGTGCACAGTGCTAAAGACAAGTCGTCAACGCACAACGCTACCACTCAACCTCCCTCACGTTCGGTCAAGTCTACCACTGGTAGCATCGCCTTCTAGGCTCTTCCCTTGTCTATCGACTAGGAGCACCCGTCTGTCCCCAGTTGCACTTGTGACTGGACGATTAGACTTTCTAAATCTTCATCTCTTCAAACGGACGACTTCGTCCATGTTCTCGTTTATCTCACACGTCCTTCGAACAGCTACTGCCACATTGGGAGTACTCTCCCTTTAGAACAAAGAACGTATCCGGACTGGTCCTGATCCTTACTGGGAAAGGGTTACCGCGAGAGGTTGAGAACACTAGGTTCAAAAAACCACGTAGGAGATAGCAGACCACCAACAACATCGCAGCTCGAGCGAGAGAGTTGGAGAACGGTGCAACACCCGGGGTCTTATATATTTAGTCACTAAAAACTGCTACATACTTCAAGTTCACTTGCCCAAGTGCCCATTGCTTTACCTTACAGTTTTATTTTTCAACCCCTTTTACATTATATGCTCCATCATGTCGACTTCCGTCGAGAACCCTCTCTCTGCTGCTACCATCAACAGATGGAAGAAGAATGTCATCAACCACACGCTCACCATAAATGCGAGGGACATTCTCTTTGGCGAGGAGGATGAACCCGACAGAAACTCTTCAGATACAGAAGAGAAGAAGGCCTATAGGGACTACCGCAAGCGTTGCACCGCACTTGCAGGCTATATTCGAGGTACCCTCGATGATGCCCAACTTGACTCACTCCTTCGCAATGTTGAGGACGACGACCCAGAGACCATGTACGACACTCTTCTTGATTTCTACCAGCCACAGACTGCCCAGTCCAGAGCAGCAGCTTTTCAAGAACTCCTTGCTCTACGCAAGACAGAGACCGATTCGTACAGCGATTTTGGTTCCAAACTCGTTGCCCTCACCCAGCAAATCAAGGACCGAATCCCTGAAGCACCAAAGCTTATCCCAGAAGGGACTGTTGATGTATCAGTTACCCTTCCAGGTACAACAGCTGCTGCAATACATCAAGTCGTCGTTACCCCAGCCGCACTCTCAGAAGGCTACACTGCTATTGATGTTATCAACGACCTTATGATGGCCATCGCTATTATTGGTCTTCCCCATGACAAAAACTCTACCTTCCTCCGCAACACTCTCACCCACCTCGACTCTGTCAAAGGACCCAAGGAAGTCCTCGACCACCTTCGCATGGCCGACATTACGCAAAAGAACGACGAACTGGCTGAAGAGGCTGCGCTTGCAGCGTCCAAGCCAAAGAAGAAGTCTTCGAACAAAAAGAAGACAACTTCCAAGGCTTCTACTTCTTCTACACCCAAGAAGCCTAAGTTCACATGCAAGGTCCATGGCGCCAACAACTCACATGGCGACGACAGATGCTACGATCAGCAGAAGTCGAAGAAGAAGGCAGATGCAAATGTTGCCCAGGAAGATTCCGATTCGGAGTTGGACCCTGAAGAGAAGGTTATGATGGCTGCCGTTGCTCACATTGCAAGTACCCCCTCGTTGTCGAAAGTTTAAACAGACCGCTGACCATTCCTGGAATGCAGACTCCGGCACTACCTCGCATATGACCCCCCACTTGAAGTGGATGTGCAATATGGTTGGTTGCAAGATACCCGTCAAACTAGCCAACAACCACATCGTCTATGCGCAAGGTTGAGGCAACGTCTTATTTAAGCCTGCTGGTAATTGCGAGTCTGTACTTTTCGAACGTGTACTATATGTCCCCCGTCTGCAAAATAATTTATTCTCTATACTCTCCATTGTTAAAGAAGTAAAGCCAGAGTGGTCATTGAGAACGACACCCTTGAATTCTCTAAAGGTGGCAAAGACCTCTTCACTGCTACTATTCATGGCACTACTGGCATACTTGACAGTGTAACACTTGAGAAAGGAGAACAGGCCTATGTGGCCGCTGTAGACAAAGGACTCTGGCACGATTGACTTGGTCACATTGGGAAAGATCGACTGGATCGACTCATATCCCAAAATCTTGCTGACGGCATTGTGGTCAAAAAGGGAACAGATGTTAAGGAATTTTGTGAAGCATGCATTGCGGGGAAACAGCATCGCCTCCATTCCCTAAAGTCTCCCAAAACCGCTCTCCAGAAGTACTTGGACGTGCTTTCAGTGACCTTCATGGTCCGCTACCTAGATCTCTTTGAGGGTATTGCTATTGGATTACCTTTACTGACGACTGCAGTCGCAAAGAAGGTGTCTATTGCCTGAAGAAGGAAAAGCGAAGCATTTAGTGTCTTCAAGGAATGGGTTGCAAAAGTGGAGCTTGAAACGGGCCAGAAACTCAAAGAGTTCCAAGAGGACAAAGGGGGCGAGTACATCTCAAAAGAATGGGATGAATGGATGAAAGCTCGGGGAATTAAACACCGACACACAGTGAAAGGCACCCCACAGCAAAATGGCGTGGCAGAGCGGATGAACCGTACCTTAGCTGAGGGGGTGACTGCCATGCTGAATCATTCAAAATTGCCAACCAGCTGGTGGATCACAGCTGTCTTATACTATGCTGAAATCCTCAATGTCACCCCCAACATCCTCCCTATCTGAAACCACCTCACACGAGGTATGGAGTGGGAAAAGACCAGACCTTTCTATGTTCAAGGTCTATGGCTGCAGGGCATTTGTAAATGTTGCCCGGAAGGATCGCAGAGAACCTAGATTCACATACTATCCCGTGCATCTTTATAGGGTTTTCAGAAGGGTACAAAGGCTGGAGGTGTTATGACCCGGTGGGACGAAAAGAAATTATCTTGAGAGATGTCATATTCGACGAGACTTCGTTCCCAGGCCTAGCACGAAAGACAAAAAAGTAGTGGTGCCACCAGTAAAATTCTCTGAGCTTTGGTTTCATGAGCACGACAGTACTCAGGAGGGTGATGAAGAGAATCCACCTAACTCTGTAGATCGTCGCTCACCTTCGTTGCCTCCACCACATAATCCTTCCGACTCGGATGATGATAGCTCTGATGATGATGGGGATCGTCAAATCCCTGAACGTCCTGAAACTCCCCAAGCGCCATCCCCTTGTACTCCCTCTCCAAAGGTCAAAAGAGAGGAGGACATGACAAAAACCCCGTCAAAGTCTTCAACAGAATGGTTTACACCTCAGGCATACGTCTCCCCCACGCCAAAGGCAAAAGACGAGCCAATCTCCCCTGACGATGGGAGAACTGAGAAAACACCAATTCCTGCTCTGAGACAAATACATCGTCCACCTAGCCCCTCACCTACTCCCACACCTGCGCCCAACAAGGGCAAGGCACCTGCTGTTGCCAAACCTAAGCCAAAAGCACCAGCCACTGGCCAGGCTAAGGCTACGGAAAAAGCAACCTGCAGCACCAAAGTCCAACCCAAACAAGCCTTTTGAGGTTGCAAAAGGAGACCGTCCTGTTCGAGCTGCAGCTCGTAAAATAGTTGACTACCAAGTCCAAGCAGGGAGCAGCAGAAGAGGAACCGTGCCAGTTGCACGCAGGGAAAAGTCAGCCACTCGGCCTGACATTCCAGAGGACAATGACTCTGAGACTACTGTAATTGGTACAAGGACTCGGTCTGTGCAAGAGGCGCAAGATCGAGGGGGTGCACAAAATTCCAATCCAGCGCCACTTCCACAACAACCTACACCAATCGCAGCTCCTGCACCTCAGGTTGGAGGCATAAATCTCATGGACCTTCGTTCTGGTTTCAACCCAAACCCTGCTCGATTTGCACATATCCCTGCATCCTCATCAACTCGCCAATACTCGCCTATGTCTGAGAACCACTTCGCACCTCTCACTGCTACAAGCATTGAGGAAGAAGATGACGAACCTGATCTGGAGAAGGCCTTAAAAGCTACTTCAGTATTAGAGTCTGTTTTTGACGTCTATGGTGTTACAGACAATCACATTTCTATGATAGAGGCAGTCGACATTGCTCTTGATATAGTAGGCAAAAAGGCTTTTGGTGCAGCAACTTGACCAGACGACGCCCCACGAAGCTGGAGAGAGGCAATGGCAAGAGATAATTCGAAGAAATGGTTGGAAGCTGCGCAAACTGAGATCGACGCTCTTGTTAACAATGGAACTTGGGAACTAGTGGAGCTACCTTCAGATCGCAAAGCCATTGGCTCTTGCTGGGTCTTCCTCATTAAGCGAGATGCAGATGGGAGAGTTGAACGGTACAAGGCACGACTTGTTGGTCAAGGATATGGTCAATCCCATGGCATCGACTATGATGAAGTCTTTGCCCCCACAACTCGTCTAGCCTCGCTCCGAGCCATCCTAGCTCAGGCTGCATGAATGGTGACCACATCGAATCCATCGACATCTCCAACGCCTATCTCAATGGCAAAATCGAAGATGCATTCGAGGTCTACATGAAACAGCCAGAGGGTTTTGAAGTTCCTAGTCCTAATGGCAAGAAATGGGTGTGCAAGCTAAAGAAGGGTCTATATGGTCTGAAGCAAAGCGGACGACTCTGGTACCAGAAACTTGCAGACTGTCATGAACACGGTCAGCCCCTAGCCCCTATTACACGCCCCTATTTTCGCTCGCATCCCACCTTTTGATCTCCCATCACTCTTTCCGCATCAGCCCCTATCTTTTCATTTATCCGTCTCGGCATGGACACTTTCTTATGGCGCACTGCCTCGTTTCTCCTTTCTCATTCTTCTGCACTACAGGCGCTGCCTTACACGCTGCCTTTGATATTTCTATTCATTCGTTCACCTGACTCCTTTCTACTATATCACGCTTCTACGCGCTGCCTTACGCAGCTTCTATCAGCCTTGGTCAGCGCTCACTGTTCTTCGCGCTGCCCTACGCAGCATCGCGCAACACTGCGCCATTCTTCACCATCGTTTCACTATCCTTTGCCATTCTGACACCATTGTTTCACCATTCCTTGCCATACTCGCTTACTCGTGCTTCAGACTCATTGCGGCTACGCTCATGTCTTGTAGAGTATATAAGCTAGGTAGTTCGCTCTGTATTTCCTCAGCTTGACCTCCTCGTCACAACATCGCTTAACTCGCAACCCAACCGCTCTACTCTAAGCCTTCCGCTCTGCTCAGTATTGTGGCTATTCCCACTTATATTTGAGTCAGTCCTCTTCCGCGTCTTATCTCGTCGTCGCCGACCGACTTCAAGTCTCATCCGCTCGCCGATCAGACACCTTGTTGGTGTCCTCCGTCATCGCTTTGATTATAGTGCCGCGTACTTTCGCGACATTAGGTCAAGCTACCTCTCTGCACCGACAGTACCGCTTTCTGTCCCGGCACAACGTCAACCACTCTGGCCCATCACGCTACCCACCACCCGCCAAAATTGAGTGTCTAGGACGACCTCACATCTTTGCTGACACCGCGAGGATCCAGACATCTTCTTCGGACTGCCATTACATCCAAGAAGTCGGAGACGTATTTCCCTGCGAAGAACAACCCTGCGAACACCGCCGTACCGACCAACCCAACTACTCACAGTGGGCAACACTCCGCAACTCCGACGACACCTTTGACTACAAACGCTGTACCGTATACCAGAAAGCCCGTTACCCAGCAACGATGACCTCCGACACCACCAGAAGCTCAGCCTGAACCCATCCGTATCGACACCCCGCCCACTCGACTTATTACGTCGAACCTCCAACCGGCTCCAACACTCCCCGCATTCCAATACTCTATCCCAGCCTCACCCGTTGAACTCAATCCGTTAACCATCAGAGAAGAATCTGACGAAGAAGAATCCAACGAAGACGAAGACGAAGAAGAACAAGAACAAGAACAACCAACATCAACCCAAGAAGAACCTCAAACCGTCCAAGAAATCACCGCACCAGAAGCCCAATCCGTATCGATCCTCCCGACCCCTACACAAATCCAACCCGCATTACCAGCAGAAGAAGACATGTCCACCTCAATGGACGCCCTCACCCAGCAGATCAGAGACAACAACAAAATCTTCAAAGCCAATAACGATGTTATAACCAAACTCCTCAGCAAACTCGTCGGATAAAGCCGCATCCACCAAATCAGGAGTCAAAGAACCTGAACCTTTTAAGGGCCAGATCAAGGACGGCCCAACGTTTCATCCGCTACTTCACCAACTGGGCATCCAAGCAAGGAGCACCACTGAACCAAACCCTTGGTGACGCAACAACAAGCAATGGATCTCCTCCGCCCTTTCCTACATGCAAGGGGAAGCCAGTCACTGGGCTGCCCGCTACCTCCAACAAGATCGCACGACCATGAAAACGCTGCCAACGAAACAGACAAAGCTGCCAAGCCCTACGCCTTCAACGGAGATTGGGCAACCTTCATTTCCGAGTTCCAACGTCGCTTCCAGTCCGCCAACGACGCTGAAGCCCGCACGACGAGAGTTGAAAGCGCTCCAACCCAGGGCCGCTACTCTGCTGCGCACTACACCGCCCTTTTCTTGGAGACGGCACCTCGCACCGGCCTCTCAGACACCGATCTCATGGCCAAGTACAAGGAGAAGCTCAACAAGGAAGACCAGAGAATGGCTTGCCCTGTCCACCATCCTCAAGGAACCCGAGAACCTGGATGACATGTGCAACCGGGTTATCAAGAACGAATTCCACATGCGCCCACACTCCCAGCGTCATCCCACCTCCATCAGCACTCCTACCGTTATCGAAGACCCCTTGGGCCATGGACCTCAGCGCCAGCCGTGCTGGTCCATCCGGTCGCAGCCGTGACGATTTTGTCGCTGCCATGAGGGGCCGCTGCTTTTGGCTGTGGATCTCGAGCCCATGTCAAGAAAGACCGGCAACCACTTGAAGCAACCGCTGCAACCTACTGTCAGCGCATGGGACATTACGGAAAACGTCTGCCAGGACAAGTTCATGGGTCTCGCCAAGAACCGCGGCCTCAACCAGCGCCGTATCCGTGCCACCACCACCATCAACGATACCTTCGACGTCTGCGCCTCCTTCAACCCTGCTCCATCCTTTTCTGCCACCATCGCCGCCACTCCCGTTGCTCCTCCCGCTCCACCCTCTGTCTCGAACACCAACTTCTCCGACATTCAACGCTCTCAACAGACTCAACTCGAAATTCTCGCTCGCCTCGCCGAACTCAAGGAGGGTTTTTAAAGTGGGTGCCTGCTCGCGCCGAGGCGCATGCACCTCTACCTCCGTACGCAACTTCCGCCTATGATTCCATCTACTCCTGTAAACTTAGCACGACTCGCGAATTGAACCCTCTTTCTTCCCACTTTCGCGTTCAAGCAAGTCTCAGAGGCAGGAAACCGCAGTACCAAGTCCCCGGCAATGGTCGAGCTGTGGCGCAACAGGATTATTCCTGGATGTGCCCCTTTGTCGAAGAGAACAAAATCCGCACCTTTAAACTCCGTCACCCATCGCACTCCTGAACATTGACGGCTCGCCCAACCAGGCAGGCCATATCACCCCCCCTTCGCTCGTCTCCAACTCACTATCGACGGCTACACGGAATGGACCGACTTCCTCATCACCAATCTTGGTGGGGAGGACATTATCCTTGGTCTCCCCTGGCTCCGCAAGCTCAATCCCACCATCGACTGGCGCAAAGGCACCCTCACCATTCCTCGCTCCAAGGTTTCCTCTGTCACCGGTTGAGGAAATCCCAGACAAAGATGCCCATCCCATCTCTCGAGGTGCTCCCATGGGAGAAGCACTGGTAGAGCAGATTGGCATCGACGATGATTCACCTCCTACTCCGGCTCCAACTCCTCTCAAAACGGCGTCAACCTCAACACCCACTCCCCAATCAGCATCTACCCTCCTCGTCTTCACCTCCAGATGTCCCAGACGAGCCGACTCCACCGGTTGAACCTGAACCGGAAGACTACAGGCCTCCTCTCTGTCGCATTCGCGCCAATCGAAGGACTTGACGAAAACTGGTACGCAAGGGGATGCTTGAGGACACGGGCGACCAACTATGGTGCGCTGCTGGCTTCACGTACTCCCAGCAAATTGCCGAACAAAGCCAGAAGGAGAGCCTCAAAAGACGTTCGAAGAGTTGGTACCCCCTGAGTACCGACAACATGCCTCCGCTTTTTCCGAGTCCGAATCCCACCGTCTACCGGAACACAAGCCCTGGGACCACGCCATTGACTTCATTCCCGGTGCCCCAGCTGCTGTCCGCACCAAAGGTCTACCCCATGTCGCAGAACGAGCAAGAGGAACTCAACCGCTTCCTGGACGAGAACCTCCAGAAGGCTACATCCGACCATCGAAATCGCCCCTCGCCTCCCCGTCTTCTTTGTCAAGAAAAAAGGACTGTAAACTCCGCTTTGTTCAAGACTACCGCAAACTCAATGAGTTCACCGTCAAGAACCGCTATCCACTTCCCCTCGTTTCCCGACATCAATTGGCCGCCTCAAAGGCGCCAAATACTTTCCAGTTCGACGTACGATGGGGCTACAACAATACCGCATCAAGGAAGGGGACGAATGGAAGGCCGCCTTTGCCACCAACCAAGGCCTCTTCGAACCCCTCGTTATGTTCTTCGGTCTCACCAACTTGCCCGCCACCTTCCAAGCCCTCATGAACTCCATTTTCTCAGACCTCATCGCTGCTGGTAAAGTCGCGGTTTACCTTGACGACATCCCTCATCTTCACCCTGACCCTCGAAGAGCATCGCAAGTATCACTCACGAGGTGCTTCGACGACTCAAAGCCCACCACCTGTTCCTTCGCCCTGAAAAGTGCGAATTCGAACGACAGGAGATTGAATACCTGGGTCCTAGTCATCAGGGAGGGAGAAGTTTCGATGGACCCAGCCAAGGTCGAAGCCGTTCGCAACTGGCCCACTCCCCGCAATCTCCGTGCCGTTCGAGGATTCCTAGGATTTGCCAACTTCTAACCGCCGTTTCATCAAAGATTTTTCCACCATTGCTCGTCCACTCAACGATCTCACCAAGAAGAACGTGCCCTGGCAATGGGGTATGCCACATCAAAACGCGTTTGATACCCTCCGCCATCATTTCATTTCCGCTCCAGTCCTCTCACTCTGGGATCCTAGTCGCCAACTCGCATCGAAGTCGACACCTCTGGCTTTGCCACAGGAGGTGCTCTGCTTCAGAAGCACGACGACGGTCTCTGGCACCCCATCGCATTCCGCTCCTCCTCCATGCAGCCTGCAGAACGCAATTACGAGATTTACGACCGCGAAAATGCTTGCCATCATCGACGCTCTCAAGGACTGGCGCCACTTCCTCGAAGGTCTCCCTGAACCTTTTGAGATCATCACCGACCATGCCAACCTCGAATACTGGCGCACCGCACAAGATTTGAGCCGCCGACATGCAAGATGGGCCCTCTACCTTTCCCGTTTCCAATTCCGTCTCACCCACCGTCCTGGAAAAGCCAACACTCAAGCCGATCCCCTCTCCCGCCTCGATATTCATCAGTCAGCGACTCTGAAGATAACAAGCAACAAATCGTCCTCAAACCCGAACTTTTCGCCAAACTCGCCACCACCAGCATGCTCGTCAACCCCCTCGAAGAACGCCTCAAGCAAGCCAGCAACCGTGAAGCTGAGGTCTTAGCCGGCCTCGCTGCTCTGCGCAACTCCGGACCTACTCGACTCGTCAACGGCCTACCAGAATGGGAAGAAGTCGACGGCTTGGTCTTCCACAAAGGCCGAGTCTATGTACCCAACGACGACGACCTTCGCCGTGACGTTCTACGACAGTGCCATGATGACCCCACTTCTGGCCATCCCGGAAATCACGCCACCCTCGAACGAGTCGAACGACAGTACTGGTGGCCCAGCATGCGTGCCTTCGTCAAGAAGTATGTTGAAGGATGCGATACCTGTGGACGCAAGAAGCACATGCAACATCCTCATGCTCTCACTCACCCCCTCGATGTACCTGCCGGCCCCTGGGAATCAGTCGGTGTCGACCTTATCACCCAGCTTCCCAAAGCTCATGGTTACGACGCTATCATTGTTTTCACCGACCACTACAGCAAGCTCATCCACGCCCTCCCATGTCACTCCAACATCACCACAGAAAGACGTCGCCGACATCTACTACCACGAAATCTTCCGACTACACGGCCTTCCTCTCCAGTTCATCAGCGACCGCGGACCTCAGTTCGCTTCAAAGTCATGCGTGGATTACTCAAACACCTCGGGATCAAGTCGAACCTCACCACGGCCCTACCACCCTCAAGCCAACGGTCAGACTGAACGCGCCAACCAAGAAGTCGAAAAGTACCTCCGCATCTACACCAACCGACGCCAGGAAGACTGGGACGAACATATCCCTATGGCCGAATTCGTCATCAACTCCCGGGTCCACTCTGCCCACAATCGCTCCCCTTTTGAAGTCGTTTACGGCTTCCTTCCTCACTTCAATATTCCCATTGGCAACCCCTCCGGTCTCCTACCCATCGACGACCGCCTCCAACGCCTCAAGGACGCCCGAGAGGACGTCGACGCTGCCTTACGACTGGAAAAAGGACACCAGAAGGAAGCATTCGAAGCAGGTAAACGTGCAGCTGATCACTTCAACATTGGCGACTACGTCTGGCTCGACTCTAGCGACATCAAGGTCAGGATCCCAGCTCGTAAACTAGGCGACATGCAGCTCGGACCCTACAAGGTCCTTGAGCGCATTGGTGAACTCGACTACAAACTCGATCTCCCTCGCAGCCTCTCCCGCCTCCATCCCGTCTTCCATGTTGACAAACTCTCTCGCTGGAAAGGCAACGACGTCAACGGCATTCTACCACCTCCTCCCGCACCTGTCGAGCTCGAAGGTGAGGTTGAGTACGAGGTCGAATCTATCCTCAACAGCCAAGTCGTCAGCCAAGGACGAAAGAAGGTACTTCAATACTTCGTCAGCTGGGCCGGCTACAACGATTCGCATAATTCCTGGGAACCTGCCGACAACCTCAAACGTTCAAGAGCCAAGATCAACGAGTTCCACCGCAAACATCCCAACGCCCCACGCAAGATCTAAGTCATCGAGGACGATGAAGCTTAGAAGGGGGGTAATGTCATGAACACGGTCAGCCCCTAGCCCCTATTACACGCCCCTATTTTCGCTCGCATCCCACCTTTTGATCTCCCATCACTCTTTCCGCATCAGCCCCTATCTTTTCATTTATCCGTCTCGGCATGGACACTTTCTATGGCGCACTGCCTCGTTTCTCCTTTCTCATTCTTCTGCACTACAGGCGCTGCCTTACACGCTGCCTTTGATATTTCTATTCATTCGTTCACCTGACTCCTTTCTACTATATCACGCTTCTACGCGCTGCCTTACGCAGCTTCTATCAGCCTTGGTCAGCGCTCACTGTTCTTCGCGCTGCCCTACGCAGCATCGCGCAACCCTGCGCCATTCTTCACCATCGTTTCACTATCCTTTGCCATTCTGACACCATTGTTTCACCATTCCTTGCCATACTCGCTTACTCGTGCTTCAGACTCATTGCGGCTACGCTCATGTCTTGTAGAGTATATAAGCTAGGTAGTTCGCTCTGTATTTCCTCAGCTTGACCTCCTCGTCAATACATCGCTTAACTCGCAACCCAACCGCTCTACTCTAAGCCTTCCGCTCTGCTCAGTATTTGTGGCTATTCCCACTTATATTTGAGTCAGTCTCTTCCGCGTCTTATCTCGTCGTCGCCAACCGACTTCGAGTCTCATCCGCTCGCCGATCAGACACCTTGTTGGTGTCCTCCGTCATCGCTTTGATATAGTGCCGCGTACTTCGCGACACAGACGAACTTGAGCGCATTGGTTTCATTCAACTTCTATCAGATCCAAGCATCTATACCTGGGCCAAGGATGGTGTTCGAGTCACGCTCCCAGTTTTCGTTGACGACATTACCATAACGTCGAAGCACAAGTCCAAAATCCAATGGGTCAAGGACGAACTGTGAAAGGTCTTCAAGCTGAAGGATCTTGGTCCAACAGCATACCTTCTAGGCATAAAAGTCGAATACGATCGCGAGAACAGAACCTTCCGCCTCTCCCAAACCCAGTACATCATTGACATGCTTGCTCGTTTCCGCCTCTCAGAATGCAGACCAGTCACCACGCCTATGGAACCTGGCATCACTCTCAATAAAAGCCAGCTTCCCAGTTCAGATGAGGAGAAAGAAGAGATGAAGAAGGTTCCATATATGAACGCTATTGGTGCCCTCATGTACCTTGCTATTGGAACACGACCAGACATTGCCTATTCCGTTGCCAAACTTGCACAGTTCAATTCAAATCCTGGACTAGCACATTGGAAGGCAGTCAAGCATCTCTTCCGCTACCTACAAGGGACGAAAGACCTAAAGCTAACCTACAGAGCTGATGGGAATCGACCACATACGTCTGAGCTCTTCCAGACTTTTAGCGATGCAGACTATGGAGGATGTCTTGACACTCGCAAGTCGACAAGTGGTTTTATCATGAAGATGGGTACAGGTGCAGTCAGCTGGTCTTCCAAGAAGCAAGCAACGATTGCCAACTCGTCAACTGAGGCTGAATACATATCTGCTTCTACTGCTGGACGCGACATTATCTGGATGCGAAGCCTGTTAGGCGAACTTGGGTTCAAAATGGACAAACTGTCTCTGCTTATGGTTGACAACCAATCAGCATTGAGAGTCCTCAAGAACCCTGAGCATCACAGCAAAATGAAGCACATTGATATCAAGATGCATTGGATCAGGCAGGAAATACGCAGAGGAAACATCAAGGTTCACTTCCTTCCTACAAACAACATGATTGCGGACATCCTTACCAAGCCGCTACCTTGACTTGCAGTCGAACGCCATCGTATGGCAATGGGACTTTTTTAGTCCATGGACATTACATTGAGGGGGGTGTGTTAGAATACAATGCTCATGTCATGGTTTTCTTCCTTACATCTCATCGTAGTTACAGAGATTCATTAGTTTAAGATCGGACGATTAACATCTATTGTTTCATATACATCGTATCTATCTTCTTCATCTTCTATCATTCTATCATTTCTATTCGATGACTACGATCTCTTCTATTTATCTTCATCATACATATCTTTGTTGTACAACTACCATCGATACTGTTCATCGATGGGTACTGTGTTATGATCTCTACTTTGCATAGCCTCCATAGGTATTTCAGTAGCTACTGCAAGTGAGGAGTTCCCTATCGAACTATTCCCCACTTGCAGGTATGTGTAACAGTATCATCCTACAGTACTCAATCTAACTATCAAACTATTCCCCACTTGCAGTGTGTGTATCGTTGAGGTTTTAACAATTATGCATAACCTTGTAATCAACAGACGGATCTGTGATACCTTTCACATGCTTCTGTTTAGACAGTTTTGGGGCCTTGGTATACACCCAGTAAAGTGTACTATTTGGAAGCAGTGGACGACACATAATGATGTTGTTGTCATCATGATCGTTGACTCCTAGGCTTTCGGAGTCTCCCCAGAGTGAGCGTCCGGGGTGTTTAGGATCTCTGAGATAAGTTCCTAATGATAGGAGCCTTGTGTCCAGATTGGGGATATGGTACACATCCTCTATAACCAATTCGACTTCTTCTCGGTTCCGTCTTTGTCTAGCATCTTGTGACACATTCTTACACTTCCAATTCCTTTGTAGGACAGGGTAACACCCTTGGAAGCAGTCTTTATTTCAGGACTGTTCACGATCTCAGTCTGGGTAACGAAATCAGAAAGTGAATGTGTAACGTGCATAGACGCGCCAGAGTCCATTAACCAAATGATAAATCCTTTAGATTCTTGACAGATAGCACACTGCAAGTCAGAACACTCTTTGTTCAACGAACAACTCAATGTCTTTGTTGCAAAATAATTGAGTGCGATACAAAATTCGAGGTAACTACTATCGTGAGTTAGAGTGATCCTTGTCAAGGGATGATGGTTGGACGTACTTGTCATTGGCGACGTATCCAGTCTCTAGATCCTGGTCGACTTCTTGGAGGTGCACTTGGTAACTGTAATCACGATCTTGGGACGGAAGGACAATTCCCTCTTGAGATTCCACATGGTTGAGGTACGGTTCCTGAGCTCCTGCTTGCGAGCAAGCTCCTCCTTGAGATCCTTCATCATCATCTGATCCAAAGTCGTCGCATTCTGATAGGTAGGATCCGACCAACGTGGGTAGTCAGGCATCCTTGCCCATCAGGCATGTGTGGGGGTAGACCCCAAAGATCGAGTTCAAATCGGATTCTGAGCTGATCGAGACTGAGTCATCTTCTTCTCATGCCAGTGACTGGTGGTTGCCGAGATCTGGCAACTGATGTGTCAGCAGTACAGGCGTTGGAACTGGGGACGCGGTGCGGGCACATTTGGAGGGCCTGGGAGACTCGAGTCTGTCAGCAAGGGAAGGTTGTAAGTCATTCCAACTTCAAGATGATGAAGGTTGCTGGCAGTCTTAGGAAGTTCGAGCTCACCGCAGCACGGTTAACACCGGCCCCAAGGAGAATTGGCAGGCCTAGGCTTGGTAGCAGCAACAGCTGCAGCATAGGTGTGAGTACCGCCAGGAAGATTGATGTGACACCTTTTGACGTTAACACTGGACGAGGTAAAAGAGGCAACGGAAGCCGTGACCTGTTGGGGTACAAATGGCTGGGAGGAAAGTTCAATGGTGTGGTTGCCAAGAATGGCAGACGAAACTCCATCTTTTAAGATGGCAGACGAGACCATGTGGGAATTACCATGTGTTAGATTTCTGTGATTCCATGGCTCAGGAGCCATCAGCTTGTGTATTAAATAAGTACAAACTGCTCATTTCGGTTGCACATCTGTATCTAGATACCTTGCGGAATCCTATCACGGTTGTCTGCCCCTTTTTGTGTCTGTGTCAGTGTCTGTGTTCGCGTTCCCTCACATCTCCTCCATACAACCCCTATCTCCCAATCTAACAGGTTATGAGCCCTGGTGCTTACACCTAAACCCAAATCAACTGCCATCTCACCTTATCATCTGCGCCATCTACACCATCTCCTGTCCCTATTCCTTCACCAAATCCCTCAAGAATGTCACTCCCTTCAGTTGCTTTGCACCTCCTTCCAACTGTCCCCATCTTGGACGACACCAACTGGTTCACCTTCCAGAAGAAGCTTAGGATGTACTTCCTTGGCTGTGGAGTCCCAGAGATCATGACTGGTGTTCCACCCACTGAAACAGCTGCCAAGGCTACCTTTGACAAGCTCAATGGCCAATACCTTGGTCTCATCTCCACCAAGGTTGCTGAAAGCTTCCAGTACCTCATTGATGATGAGGAGGTCACTACCGCCTCTGCAGCATATGTCAAGCTCAAGGAGCACTTCCAGAAGTCCACTGTTGGCCACCGTATGGCTGCTCGTCGGGAGTTCTACAGCATCACCCATGACCCCGACATCCCTATCTCTCAGTACATCCAAGCTGTCTCCGCTGCCAAGGCAAGGCTTGTCGCCTTTGGCGTTGAGGTCAAAGACGCTGAGACTGTGGACGTCCTCCTCATGAACCTTCACGAGTCGTACCACCATGTGCACTCATCCATTCTCATGGCCAAAGATGAGCCTTCTTCAGCCACCGTCATCGCTAACCTCACTGGCTCCGCAACTGCCACAGAGGTCGTCTCTATCAAGACTGAAGAATCTGGCCCAGTGCTTGCATCCCGTGCAGTCCATGGTGGAAGGATGGGTCGTTTTGGAAGTTCTACAGGTGATGTTCGGTCTGGTTCCAGGAGTGGTCCAAAGGGTCGCATTGATGTAAAGGGATTTACTTGGTGCGACGTCACTCTTCCCAATGCATGCCATCGCTGTGGTCACCCCAGTCACATTGCCGCTCGCTGCATGTACACCATGCCAGAGCACGTCAAGGAGTGGATCATATCTACCACCAGTCGCTCTCGCTCTCGCTCCCCTCCTCGTCACACCCATCATAGTCAAGCCCATCACCATGGTCATCAAGCTACCGAACTGGAACATGCTGGTGCTGCCTTCACTGCTGACTTGGACGACTACAATTACGACACCTATGGTGGAACATCACCCCTGCTCATTTGAAGGGTATCTTGAATCCGGTGGGAGCATTCTCTAGATTCGGTGGGAGTTCTGTTGTGTTGGCTCCCTCCCCAGGTGGGAGTGTTAGATTTCTGTGATTCCATGGCTCGGGAGCCATCAGCTTGTGTATTAAATAAGTACAAACTGCTCATTTCGGTTGCACATCTGTATCTAGATACCTTGCGGAATCCTATCACGGTTGTCTGCCCCTTTTTGTGTCAGTGTCAGTGTCTGTGTTCACGTTCCCTCACATCTCCTCCATACAACCCCTATCTCCCAATCTAACACCATGGCCGTGAGAGTGGCCAGGTTTCTTCTCCGACTTCTTCTGTTCCTTCTCCTTCTGCTTATTGCCACCCTTGGATCCGTGGTGTCCCTTGTTGGAGGAGCCAGGTTGATCCTTCTGCTGCTGCTGCCGCTGACCCTTCTGCTGTTGGAAGTTGGGAGCGCCTTGCTTGCGCTTGATTCCTGTAAACTTCTGCAGGTTGGCAGGGGTTGGCACTGCGATCGTATTCAGTGATGACAGCATTAGTGACTTTATTGAGGGTGAGTTCAGACACCGTAGTGATGGTGTTGAACAGCATGGAGATGACCGTTTGGTAACGATTGGGGAGGGAACTGATGAAGAACACGGCTTGTACAAAGCTGTCGATGGGGACTCCATTGTCTTTGAGACATCCCATATAATCCTGAAACTCGGCGATGTCAGGGTGAGGATCGCCGTTGCCAAGCTTCTTCTGGATTGCCATTTTGAGATCTGTGAAGATCACTGCGATGATGGGACTCCCATACTTGGTCCCCAAGGCGTCTCAGATGCCTTTCGAGGTAGTTTCGGAGCTAACCTGAGTGAAGACATGATCTGTGAGTTTGAGTTGGATCGCACCAAGAGCGATTTGATCCTTCTCGTCCCACTTTAAAGTGTCAGCAATCTCCGTTGCCGTAGGAGGGGTAGTCTGAGTTGGCCTAGTGTAAGTACCAAGCACAACTCCAGAGACACCCTGGTGGCGGAGATAGGCTAGCATCCTCGCAGACCAAGTTTTGAAGTTCGTCCTGTTGAAATTGGGAACAGCACTTTTGAGGATAGATGTTTTTCCGGACATTGTTGCATGTAGTTGTTTCAGATCTGTAAAGAGATCAATCAGCAACGTGTCAATCAGAAATCAAAGATGCAGCCTTGACAGCACTTCTTTGCCCCATTTATCTGCAGCCATTACAGCGCAGAATAATGGCACAAGGCAGAACCTTTTAGCCACCTGGTTAAACCAGCATAGTCGCAGCATTTAAGCGCAGACTAATGGTTTATGGTTTTGCAGCCATTACAAGCGCTAACCAAAGGTTTGTAGTGCAGCCATTACAGTGCACATGCAAGGCTTCAGGGCTCATAACCTGAAGAACTCTACTGCTACTAATAGCTGGTAGACTTACCAGATAGCTTGTGGCTAGAGGCAAGTGACTAGAACGATAGTGAAATCAATATGGATTCAGGGAGAGAATACAGGTCCTTATATATATGTAGAGCGACCTAAGAATAGACTATGTATGTGTAAGCACAATAGAGGAACGATATGCATGTGATAAACAAGTGTGTCAGAGTGAGTCAGACTGACAAACGAATGACGAATGCTGTAGAATACTGCATAGCCTTATAGAAAGTTCTGGAAGAGTCTAGACCGAAGGTCACATGACAATCTAATCTATTGATAAGATAAGATATGTTCAACACATAGATATTCTTGTATATGTCAGTCCTTATTGTATAGTCCGTTGTCATAGCTACTATGGCATGTGCATTGTACTCCAACACACCCTCTCAATGTAATGTCCATTGAGCTACATGAGTCCCAGTGCTAGGCGATGGGGTTCTACTGCTGCTCGAGGCAAAGGTTTTGTAAGGATGTCGGCGATCATGTTGCTAGTTGGAAGGAAGTGGACCTCAATGTTCTGATGCCTAATTTCCTGCCTGATCCAATGCATCTTGATATCAATGTGCTTCATCTTGCTGTGATGCTCTGGATTCTTAAGGACTTTCAATGCGGATTGATTGTCGACTATGAGAGGAGAAGGCTTGTCCATTTTGAATCCCAGTTCTGTCAGAAGACTTCGCATCCAAATGACCTCGTGCCCAGCTGAAGATGCTGATATGTATTCAGCTTCTGTAGACGAGTTTGCAATTGTAACTTGCTTCTTGGCTGACCAGCTGACTGCCCCAGTTCCCATCTTCATTACAAAACCACTGGTGGACCTTCGAGTGTCAAGGCATCCACCATAGTCTGCATCACTGTACGTATGGAAGAGTTCGGAAGTGAGGGGACTGCCATTGTCAGATTTGTGGAAGGTAAGCTTGAGATTGCTTGTTCCTTGCAGATAGTGGAAGAGGTGCTTCACTGCCTTCCAATGAGCAATGCCAGGATTTGAATTGAACTGAGCGAGTTTCACAACTGAGTATGCAATGTCGGGTTGAGTGCCAATAGCAAGGTACATCAGTGCTCCAACTGCATTCATATAGGGAATCTTGTGCATCTCCTCTAACTCTTTGTTGGTGGATGGCAAATACTCCTTGGACAATGTGATCCCAGGCTCCATGGGGATGGCTTTGCAGTCAGAAAGGCGGAATTGAGCAAGCATGTCATGGATGTACTGAGTTTGGGACAGACACAGGACTCAGTTCTTTTGGTTGTATTCAACCTTTATACCCAAGAGGTACATGGTTGGACCCAAGTCCTTGAGCTTGAACACCTCCGATAGTGACTTCTTGACCCAGTCAATCTTGGACTTGTCCTTGGACGTAATGGTGATGTCGTCAACAAAGACTGGAAGAGTGACACGAATACCGTCTTTTGCCCAGTGGTAGATACTTGGGTCGGACTGCAGTTGAGTGAAACCAATGTGTTCTAGCTCTTCTGCAAGTTTTTGGTACCAGAGTCGTCCACTTTGCTTTAGACCATAGAGACCCTTCTTCAGCTTGCACACCCACTTGCCATCATTTGGGTTTGGTTCCTCAAGCCTTCAGGCTGAGACATGTAAACCTCAAACAAATTCTCAATTTTTCTGTTGAGGTAGGCACTGGAGATGTCAATGGACTTGATGTAAGCACCATCCATAGCAGCTTGGGCAAGGATAGCTCTGAGAGAGGCAAGTTGTGTGGTAGGAGCAAAGACTTCATCATAATCAATGCCATGGGATTGTCCAAAGCCTTGACCAACTAGACGTGCTTTATATTGCTGTACTCGTCTGTCAGAGTCTCGTTTGATCAGGAAGACCCAACGTGAACCAATTTGCTTTTGCCCTTTTGACAGTTCAACTAGCTCCCAGGTGTCATTGTCTCTGAGTGCTTGTATCTCTGACTGGGCAGCTTCCAACCATTTGTCTGCATCATCGCGTGCCATGGCTTTGTGCCAATTCCGTGGAGCATCATTTGGGCGTGTGGCTGCACCATAAGCTGCTTCAACAGCAGACTCAAGTGCAATCTTGTAGCCCATAGCAAGTGGAATGTAGTCGTCTGTGATCCCATAGACTTGGAAGACAGATTCCATGACTGGAGTTGCATGTAGGGCAGCAGCAAAGTCAACTTCCTCTTCGATGTCTCCAAGGCTTTCTGCAGTGATTGGCGCTGAATTCGAAGTTGTACAGAATGGAATTGATGGAAGTGGAATGCTACCAGGTGGTAAGACCAGTGGAGGTGCTGGATTGGATCTTTGTGCACCCCCTCGATCTTGCATTGCTGTGGTTGAGTTCTGACTGGTACCAATGACAATGTCCCTGGATTCCTCTTCTTCCTCTGCTAGTGCCTCAACATCCTGTCATGCTACAGGCAGAGTGCCACAACGTTTCTGGCCATGCATGCCCATGTAGTCTGTTGGCTGTGCCATAGACCTTTTTGGGCACGTATTCTGCACAACTAGATCTGGCTGCTTTGGATTTGACTTGGGTGCGGCTAATGGTAGAGGAATTTTGCTAGGTGGTGCCTGAGGTTCCAGCCTTGGAAGGTCAATAGGAATTGGGGCCTGAATTTGTTCAGGGGACTCCGGCTCAGGTTTCGCCTTTGGTGTTAGAGACAGCTGTGGCTCAACCCTCGACCGCGGTTTCTTGCCGTGCTTTACCATTGTCCAACCTGGTGATGGTGGGTGAGCAGTTGGTGTACGAGGTTCATCATCCTCAGATTCATTGTCTGAACCATCCAATGGCTGTCCGGGGGGCATGGGAGGTAGAGAAGGATTGCTTGGGGGAGAAGGAGGAGCGCTTGAAGAGGCTGACTCATCCTTGTCCTCAGTGTCATTGTCCGCATGGGACCAGAATTCTCTGAATTCAGCAGGAGGTACAGTCACTGTTCTTTGTTTCGTCAAGAGACCAGGGAAGCTGGTTTCGTCAAAAATGATGTCATGTGAAATATGGAATTTTTGGGCGACTGGATCATAGCACTTCCAGTCTTTGTACCCTTCCTCAAATCCTACAAAAATGCAGGGAATTGTATGGGAATCCAAATTCTTGTGATCAGCTCTAGCAACATTGACAAAAGCCCGACAGCCGTACATGCGGAACATGGAAAGATCTGGCTTTCGCTTGTTCCATACCTCATAGGAGGTGGTTTCAGAGAGTGTGGATGTAGGCATGACATTTAGGATCTCGGTGTAGTAGGTTACTGCTGTTTCCCACCATGAAGAGGGTAGACCAGTGTGATTCAGCATGGCTACCACCCCCTCAGCTAGAGTACGAATTAGACGTTCTGCAACTCCATTCTGCTGTGGGTTAGCTTTGACTGTGTGCTCAATTTTGATCCCCCGTGCTTGACACCATTCGATCATCTCCTTTGATATGTATTCCCCTCCCTTGTCATTCCTAAAGATCTTGACTTTCCCACCATGCTTGGTTTCGACTGCAGCAACATACTTCTTAAATGCAGCAAAGACATCGCTCTTGTGTTTGAGCTTTCTGTTGTCTTGTGTGAAGAATTGTCGTCGATGAAGTTTGTCCAGTAGCGGTGACCACTTCGCGTGTGAGGTAGAAGTCTGTGGACGTCGCTGTGGATTCTTCCTCCAATTTCAGTGCTACGGTGCTCAGAGACTTGCGGGAATGGTAGACAATGTTGCTTGCCTGCAATACAGGCTTCACAATAATCCTTCACTTTTGTACCTGGTTTGCATACTACTCCTTCTGCAAGGTCCTTTTTGAGGAGTGTGTCCAGTTGATCGATGCCGATGTGCCCAAGTCGATCATGCAGAATACTCTTGTCTACTGTTGCTGTATAGACATGTTCTGTGGCATCTAACATTACACCGTCCAGCATTCCTGTAGTGCCAGAAATAGTACCTGTGATAAGTGTCTTTCCGTCTTTTGAGAATTCAAGACCGTTGTTCTCAATGACCACTCACATCTTTCTCTTTTTCACAGCAGTGAGAATAGAAAAGAGGTTATTTTGCAGAGTAGGGACATATAATACATTTTCGAAAACGACTAGATCCTTGTTGCCACCCTTGTTAGAGGGTTTGAATACAATATTCCCAATGCCTCGACCCCAGATGACCAGATCGTTGGCCAACTTAATCTCTATGTCTTGTGCAACGAAATCTCTGAACCAGTTGTGGTTCAGTGTCATATGCGAGGTAGCACCAGAGTCTGCATTCCAATGAGTGTCAGCAGGAGTTTTTGGTTGACGAAAGTGAGGGGTACTTGCGATGTGAGCAACAGCAGCAAGCATGGCTGAGTCTTCTTGGGAGGACAAAGAATCTTCAGCAATGTTAGCCTTGGATTTCGCCTCAGCAAGTGCCTTCTGGACGGTACAGTCCTTGTTCGAGTGGAAACTATTTGGGTGGAGAACACACTTGTCTGCAATTGGAGTCCTGCTCGACTTGCCATTGGTCTTCTTCCTTGGCTGCTTGCCTTTGTTTGAAGTGGTGGCTTTGGCAGCAAGGGCCACGCCTTCCGCAAGTTCCTCATTCTTCTGCATGGTATCAGCCTTGCGAAGATGTTCAAGGAGTTCAGTTCCTCCTTTAATGTTGAGGTGGGTGAGAGTGTGGCAGAGTAGGTTGGCTTTGGTATCATGGGGAAGGCCAATGGTGACCATGGCAGTCATAAGGTCGGTGATGAGATCGTATGCAGAGTAGCCAATGGCGTATGAGGATGGAGTGACAAGCTTTGTGATTGTGGTGGCAACTCCTGCAATAGTGGCAGAGATTTCCTCAACTTCCTCCGGAATGTAGACAGAGTCTTTGGGGAAGCAGTCAGTGACCTCGGAACCTGCAGTAATGATGTGAGATCCAAAATTGCCATATTTCTCCTTGTTGGTTTTGCAAATGGAGAGAAGTTCTTGCAGTGCACCGGTGCGAGACTGAGCAGTCTTAGGCTCATAGTGTAGGATGAGTGTCGAAAACATCTTTTCAGGATCGTCAGCCTTAATGTCCTTCAAGATAGACTTGGTCTGGGCGAAGTCAAGGGTGTCACAGATAAACCCTGCAAGCTGACCTCGGCGGCTTCGATAGCTTTGCCATGCCTTCGCATCTGTCCTTGCTGGTGCTAACTCGTCTCCATTGAGAATGTTAATAGTGTCAAGAGTGAGCGCTTTGTTGATGACCTTCTCCTGCCAAACAGCAATGTTGGCAGCAGAGAGAGAAAGAGCAGACAAAGTGGACTCAGAAGACATAGTCCAATGGAACGTGTAAGGTAAAAAGGGTTTTGAAACAAAGATGGTAACGTAAAGCAATGGGCCCTTAGGCAATTTGAACGTGAAGGTATAGTAGTTTGTACGTTTTGTAGTTATATATGTAAGACCCCAGGTGTTGCACCGTTCTCCAACTCTCTCGCTCGAGATGCGATGTTGTTGGTGGTCTGCTATCTCCTACATGGTTTTTTGAACCTAGTGTTCTCAACCTCTCGCGGGTAACCTTTTCCCAGTAAGGATCAGGACCAGTCCGGATACATTCAGTGTTCTAAAGGGAGAGTACTCCCAATGTGGCGAACACCATGCAAAGGACATGTGAGATAAATGAGAATGTGGACGAAGTCGTCCGTGAGAAGAGATAGAAGATTAGAATAGTTGCTCGACCAATCACAAGTGTAATTGGGAGACAGACGTGCTCCAAGTGGACTGCTAGGCAGTGCTACCAAGAGTAGACTTGACCGAATGAGGGGCAGGGTAGTGTGTGATAGATGTTAATCTGATTCAACACGATGCACCAGAGCTCATAACCTGTTAAACCCGCAACGACAACTCTGTGAGTGAGGAATAGTTCAAACGAAATTAGTATGTGAAGATATGAACGATACATGTTGAGCGTACCTGTGAGTGAGGAATAGTTCGATGGAGAACACCCCACTCACACTGTCTACCTGTATACTAGTAAGAACAATAGATAGGATATATAAGGGAGAACAATAGCGAAACTGGAGAGAACAATAAGAACAATAGTAATACAAGAGAACAATAGAGTTGTAGAACAATAGAAACTTTTAGAAGTACATAGATATTCTTGTATATGTCAGTCCTTATTGTATAGTCCGTTGTCGTAGCTACTATGGCATGTGCATTGTACTCCAACAGAAGAATAGTGAAACGATGGTGAAGAATGGCACAGGGTTGCGCGATGCTGCATAGGGCAGTGCGAAGAACAATGAGCACTGACCAAGGCTGATAGAAGCTGCGTAAGGCAGTGCGTAGAAGCATGATATAATAGAAAGGAGTTAGGTGAACGAATGAATAGAAATATCAAAGGCAGCGCGTAAGGCAGCGCCTGTAGTGCAGAAGAAGAGAAAGGAGAAACGAGGCAGTGCGCCATAGAAAGTGTCCAGGCTGAGATGGATAAATGAAAAGATAGGGGCTGATGCAAAAAGGGTGATGGGAAATCAAAAGGTGGTACGCGAGCGAAAATAGGGGCGTGAGATAGGGGCTAGGGGCTGACTGTGTTCATGACAAACTCATATTGAAGCTCTTAGCTTGGATCTTGGTCCAAGTTTCCAAAGTTGGGGGTTTGTGTCATATGCCACAACACCTCCTGACCCCTAACCGCTGAACTCCGGACCATTTCCGGACTGACTGATGCAGGTTGCACCTCATCCGACCCCCATCCGTCCCACAGTTGCTCGATACCATCCCCCTGCCTCCGCCGCCGAGCAACCGAGCTCCGGCTCGCTTCAGTGCGTTTCCGACCCATATCCCAAGTACCCGAACATTCCCACGCCTCGGACCCGGACCCGAAACCTTCGGCCATCCAGGAAACCTTCGGTATTGACTTCGGTCCCGACATTCATCCGTTCCACCTCCTGATCCGCAGCGATCCCCTCATTCCTTCCGTTCCTGATCCATTCCTGTTGATCACTCTGGACTCTGAGACTCTTAGACCTCTGTATTAGCTGTAGGATTATCCGGACTCGCTCCAGTATATAAGGTTTGTTTCCTATCCTTGTACAGTAGTCGAAAAGTCAACTAGAACACACCTAGTCTGTCTCCCACGTTTTCCTGTCTGTCCGCTTCGCCGGTTTCCGGTTTCCCACAGTGTAGCGCGCTCCGGCCCGGAGCTGTGCTCATCCCTTCAGGATTCCCTTCACCCCTCTCCTCCGCCTAAGACCCTGGTTGCTCCCTGACACAAGTAGGACCCCTGGGGACTAGGAAGGGCACAGCATGTTGGGAAGCATTGCTGAGGCCAAGGTCCTGTTCGTTCCTTTTTCCATTTGAGATCCTGATACATTCCGGGCACTCTGCTTCGCTCCGCTTTCCCGTGCCTGGATGTCCCTGGTTCTAACAGTTTGTGCCAATAGGCCAATCTCTGGTGAGAGTCCCACAACCTGGACCAGGGAGTTGGGAGAACATGAGCTCCATCAGCTCACCAAGAGTCCAGAAGAAGACAGGGAGCAAGAGCTTTCTGGAGACCTATCAGCATGGATGTGAGGGTGAGAAACACAGAGGAGAGGACCCAAGAATCCTGATCTCTGAGTCCAGCAAGCTGGAACTGTTAGAATACAATGCTTATGTCATGGTTTCTTCCTTACATCTCATTGTAGTTACAAAGATTCATTAGTTTAAGGTTGGACAATTAACATCTATCATTTCATATGTATAGTGCACTATGGACTCTGCCACCATTTCATATGAGTGGCTTGGCTAATGTTATGCAGCGGTCAGCGGCGTGGCCACTGATTGGCCAATTTGGTTGCTGCCATTGCCTGGCCATTGACCATTGTGAGGCCACTGATGGCTTAGATTGAAATATCATGCATTTCTGACAAGCACCCTGGCCCTATCCCTTTTGTAAGCTCCGAAACTGCTATCTCTGAAGGTAAGGGAATGTTTGAGCAAAAGTGGTGTGTAACTGGCAGCGCCATTTTGTACCGGACACATCGAGCCCAGCACCTTCTCCTTGCAAGATATCATTGGATAGAGTGTGCATTGCAAAGCTCTTGTGGCATATGTGTTCTGATGCCCTTGTGAGTCTGTGAGTCTAAACCCTGAGTACATGAGTCTTAAGTTTGAATCAATGAGAAAACATCTAAGTTTAAATTTGAGTGCCAGGAGGAGATATATCAATCTATATTAAATGCTTATGACTTAAGTCGAATGTCAATAAGAATCATACGGCACAGCTAGAGGCATAAAAAATGTCTATATGTGACCTTTTACTGCCTGAGGGCCTTGGAAATGGCCAAACCGCTTTGAATACATGGCTCGAAGACCATTTTTAATTGCAGGATTGCCATTTTCAGTCAATGGTCATGAAGTGGTGACCAGAAAGGGCTCCGCCACTGGTCACCGTTTCTTGGTCATGGCTCGACCGTTGATGTCAAGCGGCTTGGCCACTTTACTTGCCACTTCTTTGAAATGGCACCAGAGTTCATAGTGACATGTTCACCACAGGTTTGGGTAACCCTGCGGGTTTTAGACACGCACCTGGTCAGGTAGGGGTATGGGTCACGATTCCTGTATCCGGCCGTTTCAAGAAGAGTTCAAAACCAGCCAAATCGGCCCAGAAACAGGCGAGATATAGTCAATTTTGTTAAAGAACACGAAATTGAAGATATCTCGCTTATTTCCGGACCGATTTGGTCATTCTTGAGCTCAAAATAACGGGTAAACCCACAGGTTTCCAAATTCCGGGTCGGGTATGGCCCGGGTGCGGATACGGTGCATTCAGCTGGTACCTGCGGGTTACCCGTGGTGAACACTACATATGTATTGTATCCATCTTCTTCATCTTCTATCATTCTATCATTCTTGTTCAATGACTATGATCTCTTCTATTTATCTTCCTCATGTCACAAAGTATGCAGCACTATATCAAAGTGATGGTGGAGAACACCACACAGTGTTAGGCAGCAAGCAAGATAAGATGCAGAAAGCAGAGGAGAGTGGAGTCATCAAGAGACAAGAGTGGTTGAGAGTGCAAGTTACAGGAAATCCAGTTGATCTTGACAATCCCACAATTTTGTGCACGCATCAGGTAAATAGATAAATCCTTATTAGTATTTGTGTTGGCAATCTCTGCTGACGTTCCCACAGTCAATGGCTCCATTGCTGCCATTCTTGTTCGGTCTCTAGCCATTCACCTGAGGGCCCTAGTTTACCTTGAACTGGTGTTCCTGTGCCCGAGGCCTACCTCCTGATATCAACTACTGTTGTCTCCTTCTCAGAGCTTGTTGATCTCCTTGTTGTTGAAGGGTTTGCTGCCAACTCATCATCACTGTTCTTGTGTTCACGCTTGCGCTTCTGGGTTGTATCAAGAGGACCGTTGGGAGGAGAATCATCAGAATGTATGTTCCATTCATTATGTACAGGATGTTGGATGTAAAGAACCAAGACGTGCAGCCAGGCCAGGACGCGACACATCTGCTAGGGGCTGTGGGAATGATGGTGGAGATTGCTGGTATAGATATCCTATTATGGATTTATTTTATATTTGCCCGACGCACCTACAAAATTGTGGGATTGTCAAGATCAACCGGATTTCCTGTAAGCAATCTATTGACAAGGAGGTCAAGCTGAGGAAATACAGAGCAAACTACCTAGCTTAAATACTCTACAAGATATGTGCAAAGTACAAGTAAGCAATAAGATGACAGTGTCGTGAACACGGTCAGCCCCTAGCCCCTATCTCACACCCCTATTTTCGTTTCATCTTATCTTTTGACCTTTCATTCATCTTATCGCTTTAACCCCTATTTTCCCTTTGACTCCGTCTCGGCATAGACACTTTCACTCTGGCACACTGCCTCGTTCTCCCTTTGTTACATTTCATTCTTCTCTGCTACAGGCACTGCCTTACACACAGCCCTTTGATACTTCTATTCATTTGTCTCCCTGACTCACTTCTATTGTATCATTCTTCTTCGCGCTGCCTTGCTCGGCCTCAGGTGGTTTCCATTCTTCCCCTTGTTCTTCTCTATACTGCCTTATGCAGCTTCGCACAGCCTTGGGCCACTCTTTGTCATTCCATTGTCTTCTTGCTTATTTGTATCTCGGACTCATTGCGGCTATGCACATGTTCTGTAGAGTATATAAGCTAGCTAGTATGCTCTGTATTTCCTCAGCTTGACCTCTTCGTCAATTCATCGCTTAACTTGCATCTGCTTCTGCTCTTGCCTCTCAGCGCCTCCACTCTTATCCGCTCTGCATCTTATCTTGTCGTCGCTGATCAACTTTGAGTCTCATCTGCTCATCTTTCGTTCACCATGTGGTGTTTGCCTCCGTCTGCTTAGGTCTTCTGATGCATACTTCGCAACAGACAGAATGGTAAAGAATGACGAAGAATGGTGAAACAATGGTGTAGAATGAGTGAAGAATGGCACAGGGTTGTGCAATGCTGCATAGGGCAGTGCAAAGAATAATGAGGGCTGACTACATCTAATAGAAGCTGTGCAAGGCAGTGCGGAGAAGCATGATATAATAGAAATGAGTAAGGTGAACAAATGAATAGAAATATCAAAGGCAGTGTGTAGTGCAGTGCCTGTAGTGCAGAGAACGAAAAAGGGGAAACAAGGCAGTGCGCCATAGAAGAGTGTCTAAGCCGAGACAGATAAATGAGAAAATAGGGGTTGATGCAAAAATGTGATGGGAGAGCAAAGGATTAGATGTATGAGCTCCCAGAGTGTTGAGCACAGCTTGCAAAGTGATCATGCCAGAGTGCCGGCTTTCTTAGCACAAGGCACGACCAGCCCTGCTTAGTTCCCTTTTCAGTGCAAAGATCAACTTTGCTGTCGCAATGAGAACCATCACTGTCATCCTGCAATTTTTGCTCGTCTTATCAGGATGCTCAAGGACTTGTATAAAGTCAAGCCCTGGGGTTTTCCCCTCCTTTTTCCTTGCTCTCTCACTCCCCACTTTGTGTCTTGCTCAGAGCTCAGCTCAACCTTTTACCACCTTCCTTCTGTTGCAAATTCTTCACTTCTAATAATCCACTATCCACATTATGACAGAAGGTTCTATCAGATCAGGCAGCAGTCATGCTACTCCAGGTAATGTACCTCCACCACAGCCTCAACAACCATTGCAACAGCAGATGGTTGCTCAGACTCAGTCACAAACTCAAGGTGTGTGCTCTACATCTGTTTCCCCAAACAGGTTTCCATGAATTCCTCTCATGGTCGTAGGGTTGCCTGGCAGACGTGTTCCCTCTCCAATTCAGGAGGAAAGGCTGTGATGCACAGATGCTATTGTTCATCCAGGTGGCAAAAGCAGCCTTGTTACACCTGTCAATCCTACTCTTGAGGAGGCCATCCTCTTCAATGGTAGTTGCTATGTGGCCCATTTGGGCAGTCAGATCGAGGTTCCTGCCGAGATCAATCTCACAACTTTCCCTGAGTTTCAGCACACTGTCACCCCTGCAGGCAACCAGTCTGTGGTTGGTCAGAATAAGAAAAAGATCAGGATATGCTCACTGTGATTGGGGGCATTGAAAAACTTTCACCATTCCGTAAAAGGAAGCTTGGTGTTCTTCTTTTGACAGATGCCAATGAGATTGATGATGATGAGGATTCTGTTAAGGAGTCTGATCTGGTGAAGCTTCAGTTGGACTCAGATCTGAAAAAGATGACTCTTTTCTCTTCTTCTGCACGTCCCAAGCTTGAGGCGACTTCTTCACAGGCCATTTCCTTCCCTGCGATTTATAAAATCATGGTGGACACTGGGTACAACATTCCAATTACTGGTTTCACGAATGTGTTCCTTGAAGCTAAGGCATGTAGTCCCAAATTCAAGTACACTGAAGTTGTCATTGAATCTTCTGAATCAAATGCCAAGGGCAAGATTCATATTCTCAATTGGGAACAGTTCAAGAAAGAGGAGGACATCACTGTTGCCAAATTTTATGAGGCTTATATCAATTTCCTCAAATTTCTTTCCACGGTTGGCAATCAGAATGTTGTCAATTGTTTTTGTGCTCATTATAACATCCTTTCTTCCCATCCTCGCCTTCATTCCCTCTGGTCTCATATCCACAACATAGACATCTGGTACCAAAATCACTTCTTTGCCACACACAAAGACCATCCAACTCTTGCCTACAACCTCTGTATCACAGCTTTAGAGACCATTGCCATCAATGAGACCCAACTTTCCAACAAGCTCACTGAGCTAGAGTACTTTACACTCCCCCAAGGTCCGGGCGGAATCCTATAGGACTCCTAACCTGTCCTAACCCAACTTAAATGTTGTAAAGCTATTTTTATGTCACACTGAGTAAAAGTTGTCAAGCAAGGGTTAGGAGTCCTAACCCACATTGATTTTTTTTTTTATGCTAAATGTAGACTTCAGTTCAAATTGACTCACTTTCAACTCAATTGTTTTGGGATTTCTATAGGAGTCTTATGGGAGTCCTATGGGAATCCTATAGGACTCCCATCCAGTTATATTACACTGTTTGTATTAATACTATGCCCTTATCACAATTCTGCAAAAAAAGGGTTTTGACCTATAGGAGTCCTATAGGACTCCCATAGGACCTTGGGGGACTGTAAAGTTATGCTGAGCTAAGGGTCTCTGACATGGCAGCGGCTCCCTCCAGTAATTTCTTACAACTGACAGCAGCTGTACTTGCAGCAACAACAGGTCTAGAGGATAAAGGGGGTGTGGTCGTGGCGGACATTCCTTTTGGGATTTGTCTTCTAGCATCCACATGTGCATCATCTGCACAGGCCCTCACCATCTCAACAACTGTTCTGCCGAAAAGTCGCCCTCCGGCAAGTCACTCTTCGCTAAGAGAGACAACTCAACCAAGGCTGGCCTTGCATGTTGCACCACAGGTGCTGCCATCTGCGCATCCTGGAACTGCTCCTGCTTGGGTGACAACACCAAGTGTGGTTTTGGACATGACAACACACACGTCTGTTTCTTCTGTGGTCCCTCCAATCACACTACTATGTCTTGTTCCTGCCTTGATGCTTGAGGTACCTTTAGGTATCTTGCTGGCAGACCTTCTTGATGTCTTTGACATCCCATCCCCTGCTCAGCTTGAAGCTGAACATGTTTTGTCACTTCTTCACTCATTCACTCATTGGTTTGTATACAACATACTTGCTCATGACCCATCATATTCCGAGTACTTTACCCCCACCCCTGAGGGGGGTACAGAGTCTGTACAGAGTCTGTACAGAGTCTGTACTAACTCTGTAGTCACTCTGTACAGATTCTGTACAGACTCTGTATATCTTTTTTCCTCCCTCCTACCCACTTGTTACCTAGCACTAGTTGACAGACCCAAGAGTCTGTACAGACTCTGTACAGACTGTGTAGGAGGTCGAGACTCTATACAGACTCTGGAGTGCAGAGCCTCTGCACCCCTCTACAGAGTCTCCCTATTGGTCCAGTGACACTGTACTGACTCTGTACAGACTCTGTACAGATTCAAACCCAAGTGATGTATTAGCATCCAGTCAATGCATATATGGGGCACTCTGCACTGACTCTGTAGAGAGTCTGTAGAGAATCTGTACAGAGTCTGTACAGAGTCAGTGTAAAGTGAATACTGACTTGAATATATGAAGAGAGTAGAGAGTCTGTAGAGAGTTAGTGCAGAGTCAGTGTAAAGTCAGTGTTATTCTGGATAGAAATATTTTGGGACTCTGTACAGAGTCTGTACAGATTGTCCACAGATTGTCTACAGACTCTCTACAGACTCTGTACTAGCTTTTGTTGACGAAATTATTTTTGAGTGGGTTAGTAAAGGGTCTGTACAGAGTCTGTACAGAATCTGTATAGACTCTGCAGGGGGGTACAGACTCTGTACAGACTCTGTACCCCCCTCTGGGGTGGGGGTGAAGTAGTGCATATTCCAATGCATACCTTCTTGCTCAACACATCATCACTTGTTCCAAAGTGTTCAATCACTTGGGTCAGTGCAATTTGCTCCTCTGCACTTATGCATCCATATGTTCTAACTCACTCCGCTCACTCCAGCTACTCGCAACTCCATGGACTCTATCCGCTTGTTCATCAAGCTTTTCAAGTTTATGCCTTCCCATGTTGTTCAAGATCATGTTCCACTTCTCAACCCAGTCTCCCAAGTCTCTTCACCATTTGATTCAGATCCACTTTACTCTAAGATTGTAACTCCATATTCACCTAATGCCTTCAAGGTTTTTGCTATAGAAGCCGACATCATGCACCTTTATCCATTTCTTGTCACTAAACTCACATTCGGCTTCACCCTCAGTCCTATTCCCACCCCCTCAGTCTCTTACACTCCTGAGAACCTTTCCTCCCTTGATGATCATGTTGATATCGCCCAAGAATGGGTTGACAGCAAGATTGATCTTGGCCATATGGAGGGTCCATTCTCTTGAGAACAACTCAAAGGGCACATTGGTCCCTTCATCTCATCACTACTCCAAAGGTGTTCAAAACAGCCTTTCCAGGTGCTCCTCCCAAACCTTGCACCTGTGTCAATCTCTCTTATCAGGGTCCTAACCACAACCTTCTCTCTCCCAATGACTACATTGATCCCCAAGTCATGCTTACTTGATGGTGTCGCAAAGTACACAGTACTATATCAAAGCAATGGCGGAGAACACCCCACGGTGTTAGACAGCGAGCAAGATAAGACTTGAAGTTGATCAGCAACAACGAGATAAGCAGCGGATGCGACTGAAAGACAATAGCGGATAGTCCAAGATTGTCTAGCAGCACAGAGCAGAGCAGTTGGATGCGAGTTAAGTGATGTATTGACGAGGAGGTCAAGCTGAGGAAATACAGAGCAAACTACCTAGCTTAAATACTCTACAAGACATGAGTGTAGCCGCGATGAGTCCGAAGTACAAGTAAGCGAGTATGGCAAAGAATGGTGAAACAATGGTGTAAGAATGGTGAAGGATGGTGAAACGATGTTGAAGGATGGTGCAGGGTTGCGCGATGCTGTGTAGGGCAGTGCGAAGAACAATGAGGGCTGACCAAGGCTGATAGAAGCTGCATAAGGCAGCGCGTAGAAGTGTGATATAATAGGAATGAGTCAGGTGAACAAATGAATAGAAATATCAAAGGCAGCGCGTAAGGCAGCACCTGTAGTGCAGAAGAATGAGAAAGGAGAAACGAGGCAGTGTGCCATAGAAAGTGTCCATGCCGAGATGGATAAATGAAAAGATAGGGGCTGATGCGGAAAGGGTGATGGGAAATCAAAAGGTGGGCCGCGAGCAAAAATAGGGGTGTGAGATAGGGGCTAGGGGTTGACCATGTTCACAACAGATGGGGCATGGTTCAACTTCCTTCGACTAATCGATACGAAGGACAAGTCCATCCAGCCAACGTACCTCCATGGGGGTACGTGGCTGCCCATGTCTTGTTTTTTTTTTGTTTGAATCATCGGTTTATATACCGGTGCGCAACCGCAGTCCGGTCGCTATCTACGTACAAGATGAACAGCAGTAAAAGAGAAATAATGTGGGCCTCTAAGCCCCTGCGTGACATGGCGCATCTGCGCCGTTTGCCTAGAAAGAAGCCTTGCCTGAAGCCAAAGCTTAGGTCGATACCCCCGGCACACTAGCCAAGAGCAAATGAGATTGTTGATGTAAGAGGCCTTCCCATCCCCTCCTTCCAGGCATTCCCAAGCCAGCGTCCCCTATCCAAGCGGCCAATGCCCCCGCAGCCTAGACCCGGCTGCAAGGGTACGCACAGCTCCCCGAAGGGTCTCTGCCTAACTGTCTCCAGTGTGGCTGCCCATGTCTGGCAGAAGCAATAGCTTCTCAGCCAGGTTTGCCAGGTGCGTGTTAAACCACGCCCCTATTGGAGCATACTACGATCGCTTCAACATTAACGAGTCAACGGCTTGTCCCTGCGGTGCGGCTCTTGAGACCCGCATCCATATCTTGGATCACTGCACAAGATTCAAATGCAAGGGCCTGGTCAAACGGATTCAAGCCCTTTGCATCTTTTTGGAGAAGAACCCATTAGTGTTCACCTTCAAGCCCTCACTGGAGGGTATCAGATGAGGTGTGGAGGCACCTCTCCTTGACGGATGGGCGGTCCTGGGCTGGAGACAGTTAGGCGGAGACCCTTCGGGGAGGTGTGCGGACCCTTGCAGCCGGGTCTAGGCCGCGGGGGCATTGGCTGCTTGGATAGGGGACGCTGGCTTGGGAATGCCTGGAAGGAGGGGATGGGAAGGCCTCTTACATCAACAATCTCATTTGCTCTTGGCTAGTGTGCCGGGGGTATCGACCTAAGCTTTGGCTTCAGGCAAGGCTTCTTTCTAGGCAAACGGCGCAGATGCGCCATGTCACGCAGGGGCTTAGAGGCCCACATTATTTCTCTTTTACTGCTGTCCACCTTGTACGTAGATAGCGACCGGACTGCGATCACACACCGGTATATAAACCGATGATTCAAAAAAAAAAAAAAAAAAAAAAAAAAAAAGCCAAGGGCAGAGAGGTAGGGAACAGAAGCCATGAACTCAAGCTCAGCAGAAGTGGAAGGACACATGTCCTTGGAAAGCGAGATTGCCGGGTTCATGGGGGTCTGGACAGGGTTACAGTCGGCCATACCATAGTGCTCCAGCAGAGGTGGAGGTCCTCAGCAGCTGCTAGGGCAAGAATCAAGCGCAGGGCTGCAGGACGGAATGTTGGAGCAAAAACCTCGGTGTAATTGAGTCCAGGACGCTGTGCACACCCTTTGGCAACGAGACGACCCTTGTAACGCTCAATGGAGCCATCTGGATTCATCTTGACCTTGAAAACACAGCCAGGACGCAATGGCTTGACGTCTGGAGGACGATCTACCACTTCCCAGGTCCCATTGGCCACCAGAGTGTTGATTTCCTCTTCAGCAGCGCGTTTCCAGTGCACACCGTTAGGCCCAGAAACTGCCATGCGATATGTGGTGGGCTCCTCAGCAGAACCAGCAAATTCAACGATGCTGTAGCCTGCCAACTCGTCCTCAGAGTCACCAACAGGTGTAACCTCGTGCTGCACCTCGTCCTCGTCATCAGAATCAGCTGCCACAGCTGCTGGGACAGCAGGACCCACTGCAGGAGCGACAGGAGGAGGAGCAGCCAGAGCCTTGTCAACAAGCCACCATTCTCTTGCAGGTTTGGGTGCTCTGGAGCTGCGACGCGGTCCTTCAGCAGGTGCAGGGCATGCTGCAGCTTGTCCTCGAGCTCTGGGGGCAGCAGGAGCCTTGGACGGAGCACGAGGTGGCCCAGAGGGCAGTGCTGCTGCAGGAGAGCACGGAGGCGTTCTAGGAGGCGAAGGAGTGGCCTGGCGCGTCGCAGCACTACTTCACCCCTACCCCAGAGGGGGGTACAGAGTCTGTACAGAGTCTGTACCCCCCTGCAGAGTCTATACAGAATCTGTATAGACTCTGTACAGACCCTTTACTAACCCACTCAAAAATAATTTCGTCAACAAAAGCTAGTACAGAGTCTGTAGAGAGTCTGTAGACAATCTGTGGACAATCTGTACAGACTCTGTACAGAGTCCCAAAATATTTCTATCCAGAATAACACTGACTTTACACTGACTCTGCACTAACTCTCTACAGACTCTCTACTCTCTTCATATATTCAAGTCAGTATTCACTTTACACTGACTCTGTACAGACTCTGTACAGATTCTCTACAGACTCGGTACAGATTCTCTACAGACTCTGTACAGATTCTCTACAGACTCTCTACAGAGTCAGTGCAGAGTGCCCCATATATGCATTGACTGGATGCTAATACATCACTTGGGTTTGAATCTGTACAGAGTCTGTACAGAGTCAGTACAGTGTCACTGGACCAATAGGGAGACTCTGTAGAGGGGTGCAGAGGCTCTGCACTCCAGAGTCTGTATAGAGTCTCGACCTCCTACACAGTCTGTACAGAGTCTGTACAGACTCTTGGGTCTGTCAACTAGTGCTAGGTAACAAGTGGGTAGGAGGGAGGAAAAAAGATATACAGAGTCTGTACAGAATCTGTACAGAGTGACTACAGAGTTAGTACAGACTCTGTACAGACTCTGTACCCCCCTCAGGGGTGGGGGTAAAGTACTCCGGAGGAGGGGGATTGTCAAAAGTGATTTTGTGACCGTGCACGTCACACATACATGCACCAGGCCTCGCATCCTCGTGTGTAGGATCGAAACCCTCAGTAAGAGAGGGGAGACGGGATTCAATCTCCAATACAACGCCCTTGGTCTTTTTACGGACTGACTGGGGGAGCTTAGCAAGACAGAGCTTATGCGGGACGGTGTCTTTGACGGCCGGCCCAGACAAAAGCGATCTGGTTGGATGGGTGTTTGACAATGTTGCCACCCTATAGTCGGCCCTTTGGGCCAACTTCCGAAGATGAAGGTGGACGGGCATGAGTCCTGCCAGGGACTCTACACCTCCACCCGGGGAGGTGCGGAACGCACCGACTATCCACAGTGCAGCCTTATGCTGCATTGCGCTGAACTTTTTGAGGACACCCTTGCATCGGGCACCCTCGAAATACCACAACCTGAATCCGTACGTGGCTATGGGAAGCACACATGCGCGATAGAGGAGGCGCTTTTGCATGGGGAGAAGTCCCCTTGATGCATCACCTAGCATCCCCATCTCTTTCACGGTGGTCAGTGCCTTGGTGGAGTAGTACTGAACATGCTTGTGGAAGAGCAGTTTCCAGTCGAAATAGAACCCAAGGCAGCGCCAGACTTCCTTGGGTTGGAGGGGCGTAGCCCCCGTGTAAGATGCAAATCCAAGGTCGAGGGATGGGTTGTACCTGTCCTTCGACCTACTGAAATGAAAGAGCTCCATTTTGTTGTGCTCAAGTTCCAGCCCCAGAGCTGTAAACAGCCTGAAGAGGATGGAATATGCCTTGACAAGCATGCCATTGTTGTTGTCAAGCGACTTGGATTGGGCAGCCACTGTGCCATCGTCCACATATGAGAGGAGGGTGCTGCTGATTCCAGCCTCCCTCGCCCTTGTCACGTACATCTTCATGATGGGCGCAATGTACAGTGCTGACAGTACAGGGGACAACACAGAGCCTTGCCCTACCCCCACATCAGCACCATGTGGCCCCAACTCAAAGTTATTCCACCTATACTTGGTGGACCTCCCAATGAGATATGAGGCAAAGAATGCTCCCAGGGTTTCGGAGAACCCTAGGAGTTTGAGGACCAGGAGAAGAACTCCGTGGTTGAGTGAGGGAAAGAATTGCGCAATGTTGAATGCCACCATGCTCGTCTGGGGTTGGAACTTGAGCACAACAAAACTGAGCTCTTTCATTTCAGCAGGTCGAGGGACAGGTACAACCCATCCCTCGACCTCGGATTTGCACCTTACACGGGGGCTACGCCCCTTCAACCCAAGGAACTCTGGCGCTACCTTGGGTTCTACTTTGACCGGAAACTGCTCTTCCACGAGCACGTGCGGTACTACTCCACCAAGGCATTGACCACCGTGAAAGCGATGGGCATGCTAGGTAATGCATCAAGGGGACTTCTCCCCATGCAAAAGCGCCTCCTTTATCGTGCGCGTGTGCTTCCTATAGCCACATACGGATTCAGGTTGTGGTATTTCGAGGGTGCCCGATGCAAGGGTGTCCTCAAAAAGTTCAGCGCAATGCAGCGCAAGGCTGCACTGTGGATAGTCGGTGTGTTCCGCACCTCCCCAGGTGGAGGCGTAGAGTCCCTGGCGGGACTCATGCCCGTCCACCTTCATCTTCGGAAGTTGGCCCAAAGGGCAGACTATAGGGTGGCAACACTGTCAAACACCCACCCGACTAGATCGCTGTTGTCTGGGTCGGCTGTCAAAGACGCTGTCCCTCACAAGCTCTCTCTTGCTAAGCTCCCCCCGTCGGTCCGTAAAAAGACCAAGGGTGTGGTATTGGAGATTGAATCCCGTCTCCCCTCTCTCACTGAGGTCTTCGATCCTACACATGAGGATGCGAGGCCTGGTGCACGCATGTGTGACCTACACGGTCACAAAATCACTTTCGACAATCCCCCTCCTCCGAGGAAGGGCGACGGGGAGGAAGAAAAGGCCTGGAAGGGAAGGAAGGCCGATCTGGATCGCTTGCTCGCTGACGCGATGCAAGATCCTAACACAGTGGTGGCAGCAACGGACGCGTCGGTTCCGTCTGCACCACGCCGTCAGGCCGTGGCAGCAGCCATGGTATACTACTGAGGCGAGTGTGTCAAGGAGGCGAGACACGCCTCGGGCATGGTGACCCCGCAAGATGCGGAGCTCAACGCCATTCGAACGGCTGTGGGATGTATGACTCAGTCACATCCTGCAGCCACTCGGATGATCATATTCACGGATTCAATGGCAGCTGCAAAGCTCTCCATCGATCCGTCTGCCCACTCAGGCCAGGGTCACTCCTTGGCCGTGTGCAAGAACCTCTCTACGTGGTTCGATCAGGGAGGAGAGCGAAAGCTCACCTTCGTCTACGTCCCCTCCGTCAAAGAGTGGAACATTCACAAGGCAGCTCATACCTTTGCAGGAGGGCTGCCACCGATCTACGCTGGGGCTCAACCCCAGACGTCGCTTGATAGGGTCCGCAAGGACGTCACATCTCGGTGCCTGGATAGCTGGACAACCCAGTTCCAGGACCCGACATACTCTGGACACAACTTCCTTCGACTAGTCGATACGAAGGACAAGTCCATCCAGCCAACGTACCTCCACGGAGGTGCATGGCTTCCCATGTCTGGCAGAAGCAATAGCTTCTCAGCCAGGTTCGCCAGGTGCGTGTTAAACCACGCCCCTATTGGAGCGTATTACGATCGCTTCAACATTAACGAGCCAACGGCTTGTCCCTGCGGTGCGGCTCTCGAGACCCGCATCCACATCTTGGATCACTGCACGAGATTCAAACGCAAGGGCCCGGTCAAACGGATTCAAGCCCTTTGCATCTTTTTGGAGAAGAACCCATTAGCGTTCGCCTTCAAGCCCTCACAGGAGGGTATCGGATGAGGTGGGGAGGCACCTCTCCTTGACGGATGGGTGGTCCTGGGCTGGAGACAGTTAGGCGGAGACCCTTCGGGGAGGTGTGCGGACCCTTGCAGCCGGGTCTAGGCCTCGGGGGCATTGGCCGCTTGGATAGGGGACGCTGGCTTGGGAATGCCTGGAAGGAGGGGATGGGAAGGCCTCTTACATCAACAATCTCATTTGCTCTTGGCTAGTGTGCCGGGGGTATCGACCTAAGCTTTGGCTTCGGGCAACGCTTCTTTCTAGGCAAACGGCGCAGATGTGCCATGTCACGCAAGGGCTTAGAAGCCTATGTTATTTCTCTTTTACTGCTATTCACTTTGTACGTAGATAGCAACCGGACTGCGATCGCGCACCGGTATATAAACCGATGATTCAAAAAATAAAAATAAAAATAAAAACCACCATGCTCGTCATCTCCCCTCTAGCCCATCCGGCATGTACCAGATGGGTCAGATACGTACCAGCATCCTCTGTGGATCGCTGGCGGATGCCCCCGAATTGATTCGGGTCGACCAAGTCAAACTTGATCATGTCAAATTGAAGACGATTGGATATCATCTTCTCAATAAGCTTCCCCAGAAGCACAATTGGCCTGAACGACTTCGGGGTAGCATAGGACAGTTTCCTGGGTTTAGGAACGATTCCTTAAAATCAGTTGGCCAATGGCCAGCAGTCATACAACCGTCGGCCAAGGCCAAGATGCGTTGAAGAGATGCTGGGTCTTCCAGAATCTCCTTCAGATGGGCCCATGTAAGGTGGTCGGGGCCTGGTGCAGACAGGCCCGAGCAGGCCACTAAGGCCTGCTTCAGTTCTGCTGCGCTGAACGGGGGCCACTCCCTTGTAGGGAGTTGCTCCATATTGTCGAGCTCTGAGAGGTCCACCTCTCTCCCAGAAGCCAAGTTGTATGTGCCGTGGAGTCCTCTCCACAGGTCATCAAGGTCATGGCAGGGCTGTCCATTGTACTGGATAGCCTCTACCGGGGGAAGCTTGCGCTGCTGGACCCATTGCATTAGGTCCCACAGGCGCTTATTTGTGGAGTACTTTACACTCCCCCAAGGTCCGGTCCGGACTCCTGCTGAAGTCCAGCAGGACTCCGACTGGACTCCGGTCTGTCCTGTTTTGCTAACTTTTGTGAAAACCATTTGTAAGCTGATGGGAGTATAAATAGATAAAAAAAAATTGTCGGGACTCCGGCCGGACTCCTGTAGGACTCCAGTCTTTTGACTGGACTTTCGATGGACTGGACTGGACTCCACAGGTGGAGTCCATACCTGCTGAAATTTGCTAATGTCCAACATCAATATTAATTACAATGGGATGATTTTTGCATGAACAGGAATGGGACTCCCATTATGGAACATGCTGTAAAATGTATTTATTCACATTTATATTAGATTGTAGTCAAAAAGGTGAAGTACACCAGGACTTTCACAGGACTCCCACTGTACCTCCACTGGACCTTGGGGGAGTGTAAAGTTATGCCTTGGCTCAAGCGAGCTCTGCATGAGCCATGTTCGTTTGACAACCTTGAAGAGGAAACAGCCTTTGACATGTGGTGGCACAAGCAGGTGATCCTCTCATCTCGTGACTTTAATATAGTTTAGAATATTTTATTCCACAATTTAACTTAGTCAGACCCTATCTCTTTTTATATATATTATGGTCAATGTATCTTGTTTGTCCTTGTTCCCATCGCAGAAAAAGATTACATGCTGAGGCGGGATTGAACATTGGCTTATATAATCAGGTGACACATTCATAGCAAGGACATTCATTCAATTGCAATGCAAGGCAGGTTTTCTTTTTCCTGCAAAGATGAATATAAAAGCAACATAGCACCTATGCACATATAGATATACATTAATGACAAAGATATCTGGTGTACAGTCCATTCACCATGGCTGTCAAGTCTGACAGCGAATATCTGGAGAAAGATAGACTATCAAGGCTAAAGTTGCTAGGGTCTTCAACATCAAGCATCCCTTTTAAAATCCCCAAAGTACGGACATCTTTCCAATATAGCTGAAAACAACGAGGATGCAGCTCTCCAACCACCTCATCCATTCTTGCAAGCCCAGTCTGGGTGTTTCTGAAGGTGTTGGGGGTTATGACATCCAGTGCTTTGAGTACCTTGGAGAGGTCAAGAGCATTGTTGTTGACACAAACAACAGAGAATATGGTCAGACCTCCCTGGCTCTGGAGTCCTTTCTTGCAGAACTTATAGATGAGTACATGCTTTAAAGCAGCTGCAGAGTCTGTGGCAAGATGGTTGTCGTAGGTCTTGATGACCTGAATCTCCCTGGCAAAGTGGATGCGAACCCATTCAACTGGATTCTGCAAGTAATCATGTTTAAACAGAAGTGAGGAAGTGGAGAAAGACAAGACCTACAGCAGCAGATTGCTCTGGCACAGCTTGTTCTGGACCACCATCATTCATTTGCTCATGAGAGTGTCAGTGTGAAAGACATGTTGACAACGGTGTTAGAATGCACAGAGCCTAAAGGGACTGAAGTCACAACAGTGAGGGAAAGAACTGATGTATTATGCTGGTACCTATCTGACCCATCTGGTACATGCCAGATGGGCTAGAGGGGAGATGACGAGCATGGTGGCATTCGACATTGCGCAATTCTTTCCCTCACTCAACCACGGAGTTCTTCTCCGGGTCCTCAAACTCCTAGGGTTCTCCGAAACCCTGGGAGCATTCTTTGCCTCATATCTCATTGGGAGGTCCACCAAGTATAGGTGGAATAACTTTGAGTTGGGGCCACATGGTGCTGATGTGGGGGTAGGGCAAGGCTCTGCGTTGTCCCCTGTACTGTCAGCACTGTACATTGCGCCCATCATGAAGATGTACGTGACAAGGGCGAGGGAGGCTGGAATCAGCAGCACCCTCCTCTCATATGTGGACGATGGCACAGTGGCTGCCCAATCCAAGTCGCTTGACGACAACAATGGCATGCTTGTCAAGGCATATTCCATCCTCTTCAGGCTGTTTACAGCTCTGGGGCTGGAACTTGAGCACAACAAAATGGAGCTCTTTCATTTCAGTCGGTCGAAGGACAGGTACAACCCATCCCTCGACCTTGGATTTGCATCTTACACGGGGGCTACGCCCCTCCAACCCAAGGAAGTCTGGCGCTGCCTTGGGTTCTATTTCGACTGGAAACTGCTCTTCCACAAGCATGTTCAGTACTACTCCACCAAGGCACTGACCACCGTGAAAGAGATGGGGATGCTAGGTAATGCATCAAGGGGACTTCTCCCCATGCAAAAGCGCCTCCTCTATCACGCATGTGTGCTTCCCATAGCCACGTACGGATTCAGGTTGTGGTATTTCGAGGGTGCCCGATGCAAGGGTGTCCTCAAAAAGTTCAGCGCAATGCAGCATAAGGCTGCACTGTGGATAGTCGGTGCGTTCCGCACCTCCCCGGGTGGAGGTGTAGAGTCCCTGGCAGGACTCATGCCCGTCCACCTTCATCTTCGGAAGTTGGCCCAAAGGGCCGACTATAGGGTGGCAACATTGTCAAACACCCATCCAACCAGATCGCTTTTGTCTGGGCCGGCCGTCGAAGACGCCGTCCCACACAAGCTCTCTCTTGCTAAGCTCCCCCCAGCAGTCCGTAAAAAGACCAAGGGTGTGGTATTGGAGATTGAATCCCGTCTCCCCTCTCTCACCGAGGTTTTTGATCCTACACATGAGGATGCGAGGCCTGGTGCACGCATGTGTGACCTACACGGTCACAAAATCACTTTCGACAATCCCCCTCCTCCGAGGAAGGGCGATGGGGAGGAAGAAAAGGCCTGGAAGGGGAGGAAGGCCGATCTGGACCACCTGCTCGCTGAAGCGATGCAGGATCCCAACACAGTGGTGGCAGCAACGGACGCGTCAGTCCCTACTGCACCACGCCGTCAGGCCGTGGCAGCAGCCATGGTATATTATCGAGGCAATTGTGTCAAGGAGGTGAGACAAGCCTCGGGAATGGTGACCCCGCAAGATGCGGAGCTCAACGCCATTCGAACGGCTGTGGGATGTATGACTCAGTCACATCCTGCAGCCACTCGGATGATTATCTTCACGGACTCGATGGCAGCTGCAAAGCTTTCCATCGATCCGTCCGCCCACTCAGGCCAGGGCCACTCCTTGGCTGTGTGCAAGAACCTCTCTATGTGGTTCGATCAGGGAGGGGAGCGAAAGCTCACCTTCGTATACGTGCCCTCTGTCAAAGAGTGGGGCATCCACAAGGCAGCTCATACCTTTGCAGGAGGGCTGCCACCAATCTACGCTGGGGCTCAACCCCAGACGTCGCTTGACAGAGTCCACAAGGACGTCACATCTCGGTGCCTGGATAGCTGGACAACCCAGTTCCAAGACCCGACCTATTTAGGACACAATTTCCTTCGATTAGTCGATACGAAGGACAAGTCCATCCAGCCAACGTATCTCCACGGAGGTGCATGGCTTCCCATGTCTGGCAGAAGCAATAGCTTCTCAGCCAGGTTCGCCAGGTGCGTGTTAAACCACGCCCCTATTGGAGCGTATTACGATCGCTTCAACATTAACGAGCCAACGCCTTGTCCCTGCGGTGCGGCTCTCGAGACCCGCATCCACATATTGGATCACTGCACGAGATTCAAACGCAAGGGCCCGGTCAAACGGATTCAAGCCCTTTGCATCTTTTTGGAGAAGAACCCATTAGCGTTCGCCTTCAAGCCCTCACAGGAGGGTATCGGATGAGGTGGGGAGGCACCTCTCCTTGACGGATGGCCGGTCCGGGGCTGGAAACAGTTAGGCGGAGACCCTTCGGGGAGGTGTGCGGACCCTTGCAGCCGGGTCTAGGCCGCGGGGGCATTGGCTGCTTGGATAGGGGACGCTGGCTTGGGAATGCCTGGAAGGAGGGGATGGGAAGGCCTCTTACATCAACAATCTCATTTGCTCTTGGCTAGTGTGCCGGGGGTATCGACCTAAGCTTTGGCTTCGGGCAAGGCTTCTTTCTAGGCAAACGGCGCAGATGTGCCATGTCACGCAGGGGCTTAGAAGCTCACGTTATTTCTCTTTTACTGCTGTTCACCGTGTACGTAGATAGCGACTGGACTGCGATCGCGCACCGGTATATAAATCAATGATTCAAACAAAAAAAGAACTGATGTATTAGACGAAGTACAGACATACCTGAAGTCACAACAGTGAGGGAAAGAACTGAGGGACTTCAGGACGCGATCTACAGCTATATAAATGCGCCACTGACAGGTTGAATGTTGGTGGCGCGCCTGAAGGTTTGAATGAAGTGGAACCGATGTGAAACTGCGAAGATATGAAGGGAACGAGTAACGCGTTCCGAATAGAGAAGAAACCAATGAAAAGGAGCAAAATTCCGATGGCTAGAGCACAATCTAACACTCCCCCATGATCTAGCCAGACAAACCCATTGCCTTCCTGCAGAATGTGACCTTGGGAAGGGGAAGTGCCTTGGTGAGGATGTCAGCAGGCTGTTCAGAGCCTGGAATGTTCAGAGTGTGAATAACCCCACGGTCCACTGCATCCCTGAGCCAGTAGAACCTCAAGTCAAGGTGCTCCATCCTCCCATGATGCTCTGGGTTCTTGGTGACTGAGACAGCACCCTGGTTGTCGATGGAGAGCGACGATGGACCCTTCACAAGGTACCCGAGCTCCCCCAGGAGGTTGCGAAGCCAAAGGATCTCCTTGCCTGCCTCTACAGCCTCAATGAACTCTGCTTCACAGGTGGACAAAGTGACAACTGGTTGAAGCTTGCTCTTCCAGCTGAGAGCTGCACCACCCATCGTGGTCACATACCCACCAGTGGAGCGTCCAGACTCCTTGCAGTCTCCATGGGACGCGTCACAGAAGGTGGTGAAGATCTCTGGCTGGAGAGCGCCAGAGTAGGTGAGCTTGTAGTCCATGGTGCCCTTGAGGTAGCGGAAAAGATGCTTGACAGCAGCCCAATGCTGAGGGCCAGGATTCGAGTTGAAGCGCGCCAAGAAGTTGACAGTGTACTGGATGTCTGGGCGCGTCATGCCGGCGAGATACTGGACAGAGCCAAGGGCAGAGAGGTAGGGAACAGAAGCCAAGAACTCGAGCTCAGCAGGAGTGGAAGGACACATGTCCTTGGAAAGTGTGATTGCTGGGTTCATGGGGGTCTGGACAGGGTTACAGTCACCCATACCATAGCGCTCCAGCATGTCAACGATGTACTGGCGCTGGGAGAGCGAAATGGCGCGTTGGGAGCGGTCCCTGGTGATTTCCACACCAAGTAGGAACTTGGTCTCACCCAGATCTCGGAGCTTGAAGTGCTCCCCCAGCTCCTTGACCACCTTGTCCACAGAAGAAGTCGATTTGGAGGCAAGGGTAATGTCGTCAATGTAGACTGGGACTGTGATCCGAACATCGTTTCGTGCATAGAGGTAGAGGGAGCGGTCGGATTCAAGTCGTTTAAAGCCCATACCCTCGAGTGTGCTGTGCAGCTTCTTGTTCCACTGACGCGCGGCCTGCTTGAGTCCATAGAGCGACTTCCTGAGCTTCAAGACCTTGTTGGGCCCACCCTCATGGAATCCCTCAGGCTGAAACATGTAGATGTCCTCCTCAAGGTCACCATAGGTGAAAGCAGAGGAGATGTCGACGGAGCGAAGGTGGAGGTCCTCAGCAGCTGCTAGGGCCAGAATCAAGCGCAGGGCTGCAGGACATGTAGGGGCAAAAACCTCGGTATAGTCGAGTCCAGGACGCTGTGCACACCCTTTGGCAACAAGACGACCCTTGGAACGCTCAATGGAGCTGTCAGGAGTCATCTTGACCTTGAAAACCCAGCCAGGACGCAATGGCTTGACGTCTGGAGGACGATCTACCACTTCCCAGGTCCCATTGGCCACCAGAGTGTTGATTTCCTCTTCAGCAGCGCGTTTCCAGTGCACACCGTCAGGCCCAGAGACCGCCATGCGATATGTAGTGGGCTCCTCAGCAGAACCAGCGAATTCAACGATGCTGTAGCCTGCCAACTCGTCCTCAGAGTCACCAACAGGTGTAACCTCGCGCTGGACCTCGTCCTCGTCGTCAGAATCAGCTGCCACAGCTGCTGGGACAACAGGACCCGCTGCAGGAGCGACAGGAGCAGGAGCAGCAGGAGCCTTGTCAACAAGCCACCATTCCCTTGCAGGTTTGGGTGCTCTGGAGCTGCGACGCGGCCCTTCAGCAGGTGCAGGGCGTGCTGCAGCTCGTCCTCGAGGTCTGGGGGCAGCAGGAGCCTTGGCGGGGGCACGAGGCGGCCCAGAGGGCAGTGCTGCTGCAGGAGAGCGGGGAGGCGTTCTAGGAGGCGAAGGAGTGGCCTGGCGCGCTGCAGGGGGCGAGGGAGCGCTTGCACGCGGCGGCGGAGGCGAGGGATTGTGTTTGGGAGGTGAAGGAGGCGATGGAGCACGTCTGGGAGGTGAGGGAGGCGACGGATCGCGCTTAGGCGAGCTGGGAAGCGATGACAGGTACAACCCATCCCTCGACCTCGGATTTGCACCCTACACGGGGGCTACGCCCCTCCAACCCAAGGAAGTCTGGCGCTACCTTGGGTTCTACTTTGACCGGAAACTGCTCTTCCACGAGCACATGCGGTACTACTCCACCAAGGCATTGACCACCGTGAAAGCGATGGGCATGCTAGGTAATGCATCAAGGGGACTTCTCCCCATGCAAAAGCGCCTCCTCTATCGCGCATGTGTGCTTCCCATAGCCACGTACGGATTCAGGTTGTGGTATTTCGAGGGTGCCCGATGCAAGGGTGTCCTCAAAAAGTTCAGCGCAATGCAGCGTAAGGCTGCACTGTGGATAGTCGGTGCGTTCCGCACCTCCCCAGGTGGAGGCGTAGAGTCCCTGGCGGGACTCATGCCCGTCCACCTTCATCTTCGGAAGTTGGCCCAAAGGGCCGACTATAGGGTGGCAACATTGTCAAACACCCATCCGACCAGATCGCTTTTGTCTGGGCCGGCCGTCAAAGACGCCGTCCCACACAAGCTCTCTCTTGCTAAGCTCCCCCCAGCAGTCCGTAAAAAGACCAAGGGTGTGGTATTGGAGATTGAATCCCGTCTCCCCTCTCTCACCGAGGTGTTCGATCCTACACACGAGGATGCGAGGCCTGGTGCACGCATGTGTGACCTACACGGTCACAAAATCACTTTCGACAATCCCCCTCCTCCGAGGAAGGGCGATGGGGAGGAAGAAAAGGCCTGGAAGGGGAGGAAGGCCGATCTGGACCGCCTGCTCGCTGAAGCGATGCAGGATCCCAACACAGTGGTGGCAGCAACGGACGCGTCAGTCCCTACTGCACCACGCCGTCAGGCCGTGGCAGCAGCCATGGTATATTATCGAGGCAATTGTGTCAAGGAGGTGAGACAAGCCTCGGGAATGGTGACCCCGCAAGATGCGGAGCTCAACGCCATTCGAACGGCTGTGGGATGTATGACTCAGTCACATCCTGCAGCCACTCGGATGATTATCTTCACGGACTCGATGGCAGCTGCAAAGCTTTCCATCGATCCGTCCGCCCACTCAGGCCAGGGCCACTCCTTGGCTGTGTGCAAGAACCTCTCTATGTGGTTCGATCAGGGAGGGGAGCGAAAGCTCACCTTCGTATACGTGCCCTCTGTCAAAGAGTGGGGCATCCACAAGGCAGCTCATACCTTTGCAGGAGGGCTGCCACCAATCTACGCTGGGGCTCAACCCCAGACGTCGCTTGACAGAGTCCACAAGGACGTCACATCTCGGTGCCTGGATAGCTGGACAACCCAGTTCCAAGACCCGACCTATTTAGGACACAATTTCCTTCGATTAGTCGATACGAAGGACAAGTCCATCCAGCCAACGTATCTCCACGGAGGTGCATGGCTTCCCATGTCTGGCAGAAGCAATAGCTTCTCAGCCAGGTTCGCCAGGTGCGTGTTAAACCACGCCCCTATTGGAGCGTATTACGATCGCTTCAACATTAACGAGCCAACGCCTTGTCCCTGCGGTGCGGCTCTCGAGACCCGCATCCACATATTGGATCACTGCACGAGATTCAAACGCAAGGGCCCCGGTCAAACGGATTCAAGCCCTTTGCATCTTTTTGGAGAAGAACCCATTAGCGTTCGCCTTCAAGCCCTCACAGGAGGGTATCGGATGAGGTGGGGAGGCACCTCTCCTTGACGGATGGGCGTTCCTGAGCTGGAGACAGTTAGGCGGAGACCCTTCGGGGAGGTGTGCGGACCCTTGCAGCCGGGTCTAGGCCGCGGGGGCATTGGCCGCTTGGATAGGGGACGCTGGCTTGGGAATGCCTGGAAGGAGGGGAGGGGAAGGCCTCTTACATCAATAATCTCATTTGCTCTTGGCTAGGTTGCCGGGGGTATAGACCTAAGCTTTGGCTTCGGGCAAGGCTTCTTTCTAGGCAAACGGCGCAGATGCGCCATGTCACGCAGGGGCTTAGACGCTCACGTTATTTCTCTTTTACTGCTGATCACCTTGTACGTAGATAGCGACCGGACTGCGATCGCGCACCAGTATATAAATCGATGATTCAAAAAAAAAAAAGAGCTGGGAGGCGATGGAGAAGGCTCAGGAGAGGGAGATCGCGATGGAGTGGGCTCAGGAGCAGCTGGAGGAGGCAACCCTGGCTCCCCCTCTTCCCCAGGAATGGGCGCAGGCAGCATCTCGTCCACAGAACTGGGAGAAGACGAAGAAGGGAGACTCCGAGGCACAGCAGGAGCTCTGAAGCGAGCAGGGAAGTACTTTTCATCAAACTCAGCTCGCTCTGAGATGATAAACTTCTTGGTGTGGGGTTGTAGAACCTCCAGCCCTTGTAGCCAGGTGGATAACCAAGGAAAACGCACTTTTCCATGTGAGGCTCGAAGGCCTTCCTCTTGTCCCTCTGCACATGCACATAGGCAGTGCACCCAAACACCCTGACTTCCGCTCAAATCCGGTTTCCTCTTGTACCAGGCCTCATAGGGAGGGTACATGCAAAACATGAGTCAATTCTACTGATCTAACGAGCTGGCCATCTACTCCAGGGTCAAAGACCACTGTCCCCATACCAACAGCATACACAATGCTGTGGTCAGCCAACCTGACTGGAATGCGACAGGCCACATAATTCCGCACCCAGTGACGATGGGGGGTCTTTTTTTTTTTTTTTTTTTTTTTTTGAATCATCGGTTTATATACCGGTGCGCCATCGCAGTCCGGTCGCTATCTACGTACAAGGTGGACAGCAGTAAAAGAGAGATAACGTGGGCTTCTAAGCCCCTGCGTGACATGGCGCCTTTGCGCCGTTTGCCTAGAAAGAAGCCTTGCCCGAAGCCAAAGCTTAGGTCTATACCCCCGGCAACCTAGCCAAGAGCAAATGAGATTATTGATGTAAGAGGCCTTCCCCTCCCCTCCTTCCAGGCATTCCCAAGCCAGCGTCCCCTATCCAAGCGGCCAATGCCCCCGCGGCCTAGACCCGGCTGCAAGGGTCCGCACACCTCCCCGAAGGGTCTCCGCCTAACTGTCTCCAGCTCAGGAACGCCCATCCGTCAAGGAGAGGTGCCTCCCCACCTCATCCGATACCCTCCTGTGAGGGCTTGAAGGCGAACGCTAATGGGTTCTTCTCCAAAAAGATGCAAAGGGCTTGAATCCGTTTGACCGGGCCCTTGCGTTTGAATCTCGTGCAGTGATCCAAGATGTGGATGCGGGTCTCGAGAGCCGCACCGCAGGGACAAGCCGTTGGCTCGTTAATGTTGAAGCGATCGTAATACGCTCCAATAGGGGCGTGGTTTAACACGCACCTGGCGAACCTGGCTGAGAAGCTATTGCTTCTGCCAGACATGGGAAGCCATGCACCTCCGTGGAGATACGTTGGCTGGATGGACTTGTCCTTCGTATCGACTAATCGAAGGAAATTGTGTCCTGAATAGGTCGGGTCCTGGAACTGGTTGTCCAGCTATCCAGGCACCGAGATGTGACGTCCTTGCGGACTCTGTCAAGCGACGTCTGGGGTTGAGCCCCAGCGTAGATTGGTGGCAGCCCTCCCGCAAAGGTATGAGCTGCCTTGTGGATGCCCCACTCTTTGATAGAGGGCACGTATACGAAGGTGAGCTTTCGCTCCCCTCCCTGATTGAACCACATAGAGAGGTTCTTGCACACAGCCAAGGAGTGACCCTGGCCTGAGTGGGCGGACGGGTCGATGGAGAGCTTTGCGGCTGCCATCGAATCCGTGAAGATAATCATCCGAGTGGCTGCAGGGTGTGACTGAGTCATACATCCCACAGCCGTTTCGAATGGCGTTGAGCTCCGCATCCTGCGGGGTCACCATTCCCGAGGCTTGTCTCACCTCCTTGACACAATTGCCTCGATAATATACCATGGCTGCTGCCACGGCCTGACGGCGTGGTGCAGTAGGGACTGACGCGTCCGTTGCTGCCACCACTGTGTTGGGATCCTGCATCGCTTCAGCGAGCAGGCGGTCCAGATCGGCCTTCCTCCCCTTCCAGGCCTTTTCTTCCTCCCCATCGCCCTTCCTCGGAGGAGGGGGGATTGTCGAAAGTGATTTTGTGACCGTGTAGGTCACACATGCGTGCACCAGGCCTCGCATCCTCGTGTGTAGGATCGAACACCTCGGTGAGAGAGGGGAGACGGGATTCAATCTCCAATACCACACCCTTGGTCTTTTTACGGACTGCTGGGGGGAGCTTAGCAAGAGAGAGCTTGTGTGGGACGGCGTCTTTGACAGCCGGCCCAGACAAAAGCGATCTGGTCGGATGGGTGTTTGACAATGTTGCCACCCTATAGTCGGCCCTTTGGGCCAACTTCCGAAGATGAAGGTGGACGGGCATGAGTCCCGCCAGGGACTCTACGCCTCCACCTGGGGAGGTGCGGAACGCACCGACTATCCACAGTGCAGCCTTACGCTGCATTGCGCTGAACTTTTTGAGGACACCCTTGCATCGGGCACCCTCGAAGTACCACAACCTGAATCCGTACGTGGCTATGGGAAGCACACATGCGCGATAGAGGAGGCGCTTTTGCATGGGGAGAAGTCCCCTTGATGCATTACCTAGCATGCCCATCGCTTTCACGGTGGTCAATGCCTTGGTGGAGTAGTACCGCACGTGCTCGTGGAAGAGCAGTTTCCGGTCAAAGTAGAACCCAAGGTAGCGCCAGACTTCCTTGGGTTGGAGGGGTGTAGCCCCCGTGTAGGGTGCAAATCCGAGGTCGAGGGATGGGTTGTACCTGTCCCTCGACCTACTGAAATGAAAGAGCTCTGTTTTGTTGTGCTCAAGTTCCAACCCCAGAGCCGTAAACAGCCTGAAGAGGATGGCGTACGCCTTGACAAGCGTGCCATTGTTGTCGTCAAGCGACTTGGATTGGGCAACTACCGTGCCATCGTCCACATATGAGAGGAGGGTGCTGCTGATCCCAGCATCCCTCGCCCTTGTCACGTACATCTTCATGATGGGCGCAATGTACAGTGCTGACAGTACAGGGGACAACGCAGAGCCTTGCCCTACCCCCACATCAGCACCGTGTGGCCCCAACTCAAAGTTGTTCCACCTATACTTGGTGGACCTCCCAATGAGATATGAGGCAAAGAACGCTCCCAGGGTGTCAGAGAACCCTAAGAGTTTGAGGACCCGGAGAAGAACTCCGTGGTTAAGTGAGGGGAAGAATTGCGCGATGTCAAATGCCACCACGCTCGTCATCTCCCCTCTGGCCCATCCGGCACGTACCAGATGGGTCAGATAGGTACCAGCATCCTCTGTGGACCGCTGGCGGATGCCCCCGAACTGATTCGGGTCGACCAAGTCGAACTTGATCATGTCAAATTGAAGACGATTGGATATCATCTTCTCAATAAGCTTCCCCAAAGTGTTCAAGAGCACGATTGGCCTCAACGACTTCGGGGGTAGCGTAGGACGGTTTCCCGGGTTTAGGAATGATCACAGAGACCGATTCCTTAAAATGAGTTGGCCAATGGCCGGCGGTCATACAGCCGTCAGCCAAGGCCAAGATGCGTTGGAGAGACGCTGGATCTTCCAGAATCTCCTTCAGATGGGCCCCACGTGAGATGGTCGGGGCCCTGGCGCAGACAGGCCCGAGCAGGCCGCTAAGGCCTGCTTCAGTTCTGCTGCGCTGAACGGGGGCCACTCCCTTGTAGGGAGTTGCTCCATATCGTCGAGCTCTGAGAGGTCCACCTCTCTCCCAGAAGCCGAGTTGTATGTGCCGTGGAGTCCCCTCCACAAGTCATCAAGGTCATGGCAGGGCTGTCCATTGTACTGGATTGCCTCTACCGGGGGAAGTTTGCGCTGCTGGACCCATTGCATTAGGTCCCACGGGCGCTTATTTGTGGTGGCCACCTCATGGATGCGGCCATCGAAGAATGTTCGCTTGGCTGCTCTCACAGCCTTGCGGAATTCCGACCAAGCCTCCTGGGACTTGTCA